>OX439044.1:9965997-10598854 GCA_949317995.1 Acholoe squamosa | reverse complement strand
GTGTTCAGAGGGCTGTCTATAGCATCCAGCCTGGGGGCACGTCCCACCTGTATTATGTTGTGTTACAAGCCCTTAAGAGTTACATCATAATGTCATAAAGATAACTTATTATTGATACCAATTACCAATCTAGTGTTATATGTCATATCTGTAGTTAGGGGGGGGGCTTATGCCCCAAATTATCCCAAATTTTATTTGTATCATGAAATTTTCAAATACTATCATTGTATCATGATTGTAACTTACATTATTGATATCAAAATTAATACTGATCTCGTGTCATTGTTAACTCATGTCTAAAGTTAGGGGGTGAGTATTACTGATATATTATGCGTACCACCACCCTAGTCCTCATTTCCACCCTATCTGTAATCTCCTTGGTACTATGAACTAGTTGTGTCATAAAATATCATTCATTTGTGATATAAGATGTGTTATATATGTGTATAGTTGTAATGAAAAGTTAGAATTGTCATAGTATTGCTCATAAATGTAGAACTCTACCTGGAACGTATTTCTACCTGGTATTTAGTTAATGCCACACCTGCACTCGGGTCACTATCTAGCACCTTCTGTCCATCTATCCAACCCCAACAATCCATCCACTCATCATCTGCTGTAGTCATTGCTGTGTGTCCTCCTATACTGACTATACTGTGTTCAGAAGTACTTGTATCTAAAGTCTAAAATATTCTTATATTGTAGAATCAAAAAGAGCAAATGTTATCTTCTGGAGTTTCAATACCTGCTCCCTTTGACTGCCATATTGCCTTTATACTCTGTAACTGGCACATCTGTGGTACACAAAGGAATGTGAAACTTGAAAAACAGTGGCAGCGGAACCATTGAAACGTTGGGGGCTGGCACACTAGATATCGGTCCATGACCCCCCTCGCCTCAAAAGAAGGGGGGGGTAAGAAAGGTGAGGATTGTTGGGGCGTAAGTGGATATATAGCATGAGTGATAGGTAGATGTATGCGTGAGGTAGAATGTTAAATTTGTTCCTTAGGGGAGAGGTTGACTAAGAGATCAAAATGAAGGTTGGTTGTGAGCTATCCCAGCTGAACATGAGAGATAGGTATTGAAGAGGATGGGTAGCAAGGAGGATAGGTAGCATGTGTAAAAAACAGTTTAAGAGATAGGCATAGAGAGTACCTTGTGAAGTGAGCATATTCAAAAGGTACATTGGTGCTAGGTAATATCACAGATGTGCCAAGTCAAACATGAGGGATGTGAAGAGTTGGGGGATAGCCACAATGAGGGATAGGTAAAGTGAATGATAGGCAGATTGAGGATAGGTAGACTAATGGTAAGAATGTACAGAGAAAATTAGGTACAAAGGTGAGGGGTAAACTTTAATCCTTTAATCCATTTGAGGGAAAACCTAATTAAACTCTAGATGTTTCAAGGGATAGGTACATGTAGTATGAGTGATAGGTAGACTAAGGGATATGCAGTATGTTGGAGAGGCAGAGCCATACACAGGTAGAGTACTTGTCAGGTTGAGATAGGCAGACATTGGGATTTGTAGATTGAGGTATTGACTCTGATTAGCATGTTGCATCTATAAAAGTTTCAAATCATTTTCAATATAACTTTTGTACATTTTTCAAATATTCTCATCATCAAACCTCATTTTTAGGTACTTTTGGTCAAATTTTGAGAATCAAGATCACAAATTTTGGATTCAGCAGGAGTTTTTGGTATAGGTGGCCCCTTGTTTCCATTTGATATCATTCTGATAAAGATTCCTGACATCTCTATAAACCCCCTTATCCTACATAGGACTCAATACTGAACACAAAAGGGAGCCTACTTTGAAGGGGGGGTAGAGGGGGGGGGGGGTCTGTTACACTGTGTCCATAGGTAAAGCTCTGAGTTTCACCTCCTATCTATTGAAGCTTCTTGATTGACCTACACCAAATACCACTGTTGGCCAGCTACTGAAGGTAATATGCATACATTCTGGTAAAAGAAATGATTAAAGTAGTTAGATCACACAAAACCAGACACAGTTATATAAGATTCAGGCTGATATTCATTTTATAATGTAGAGGTTTACAATGTCAACAAGTGGTTCATAGATTTGAACTTAGACAAACTATTCCCCCTAGCACCATACCTGCAAGTCTATCCGTGGACACTGCCTGTACACACGTCAGTTCATGGTGTAGAACCAATATCTACATGTACATCATCAGCATATATATAGAGTCAGGGCATGATATCTACATACACAATGTAGGGTAATGGCATGATACCTAGCCCTACACATGTCTATCTCAAGTCAGAACACAATATCTTCAAGTACATTAGAGCATGTAGGTACAGGGCATGATACCTACATGTACATTAGACCATGTAGTGTCACGATGAGGAGCCTGGCTGTCCAGGCATTGCCAATTTCAAGTTCAAAGAGATATCAAACCTTAACCTAAATGCCAAGGCAATTGTCCAGAGGCCAGATTTCACTCTATGTTCCTATATCAGTAAGAAACCCTCTTTAATGTAACGTGGTTCTGAGTGGCAGTTTCTATATATAAGTTGTTTTTTGACTAGTCACTAGCATAGTTAGACCATGAGCCAGGGCATAATTTCCTCAGTTGCATTAGCACATATATGGTCATGATACGATAGCTACAGTTACATTAGCCATATATAGGAGTCATATGTGCATGGCAAATGACCATATGCATTGATGTGACATACTGTAAATTCTCTCATATAATAATGGTAAGCCACAGCAATACCAGAACCAAATATAAAATCTACCTTCTCCCAAAGTCAGGGGTGCGGGTTATAAAGGGTGCGGCTCATACAATAGAATTTATGGTACTTAGTTTTCCACCGAGATGAAAATAATAGAACTGAAATTTTGATATACAAAACCATCTGATCTCTGTTATTTCTCCAGAGATATATTCACAGTCGAAATAGGTAAAAGGTGCTAAAATCTCCAGAATTCTGGGCCCTTTCATTACATTCACCAGTATGTTTTGGGGATGCCATTTCGAGAGCCCATTTTACTACACACATCAGTGTGTTTTGGAAATGCTATGGATGGCTCATTCTAGAAAATATTTCCCACACACAAAATTGTGAGTGGGAAATGGAAGGCCATTTTTACCATACATATTAATGCATTTTGGGAGTACCCTGACAAAAAGTACCACCATCTGAAGGGCTGTTAATACTCTACACATTGGTACATTTTGGTTGTGCTAATGATAATATCATATGCAAGTTAACTGGTGCCCTATAACACCCGACCCCCTTAGGCAATGTATGCATGAATTATCTGTTTTAATCATAACTTCCCCTCATTTAGGCTATGGAGTGGGACCTTCTATGGCCTGACATACAGAAGAGGACTAAACTCAACCATAATGTAATGAATGCTGTCATCATGTGTTGTATGCTGTCCATGCTGTCATAAATTTCTTGTTATTTGCTATCAAGACCCCTTACTCATATGCCTGCTATCACTCCCATGTAGATATATTTGGCCTCTATATAACATGTATCTACCAACAGAAATTATAATAAAAGGTTCTTTCAACCTTGCAGGTCGTGGTATTATTACAAGAAAACCCTTACAAAAGGGTGATTTTGTCACATACTACCATGGAAAACATACTGATTGTGTGCCAGATGATGACACTTACTACTATGAAATTAATGTCAGTGGAAAGGAAATTTGGTGAGTATTGACTATCAAATAATGTAACTACCGTAATACCTCGCATATAAGGTGCGCCTTATACACGAGGATAAGCCCCTAGTGCACCCTATAGGATGAGCAAAAGCTGAGGGAAAAATCTTCCTAATTTCTCACATAAATTCTTAAGTGATTTTAGACCATAGAGGGACGTTTCAGCTACCCATAGGTTTTCGAATTTCGAAAATCCAGTGATTAGGACAGAAGATATTTCAATTTGAAATTTTCCAGAAGATTCCTAAAGTTTGGGTGCACCTTATAAGTGGGGTGCGCCTTATACGCAAGGTATTACGGTAGGTTTAAAGTGCATTCAGCTTCAAAGTATGTATTTATATAGCAAGATCTCTTTAACCTGCCATCCAATAGTCCAATACTCACAGATCTGCCGTGTTCACCCAGAGGACCATTCTTATACAATTTAATTGGCTTGTCATTAAATTTTGATTATCTACCAATCTCAGATCAACCAATAATTTTCATTTATTCAACATGGCAGACTACCAAGATCTCACTGTGTGTTACTTTCAAACTAACATACATCTAATGATTTTGATAACCGTTGATTCATGAGAAGGGTTTGAAGACTTTTCAGTTATATTTATTGTTATCATTTTATCCACAAAGTCAGGTTGCTGCTTTTGATAGGAATTAATGGTAGAAAAAATATTTGCTTTTAGATCTAATACAAAAGCACTTGTGCCTATACTACACATCTATAATAATTAAATTATTAAGTTTTGGGTCTACATGGGTTCACCATTCCATTTCATGTACTGTTATTACTGTGATGCCACAATCTACACTGCAAAAATGGTGTTTAGATTTTAAACATGTTTAGGTCTAAACACATTTAAAACCTAAACATATAGGTCAGTTAGGTGTCCCATCGACCACACATTTAGGAAATGAACACTTTTATTCTAACTACATAAACATTTACGCTAAACATGTTTAGATGTTTCGAGTTGAGACAGTTGAATAATAGGTGTTTAGATTTAAACATCAATATGTTTAGATACTTGGATGTTGAATCCACACCAGGTAGCAGCACTACCTTTAACTGGACTATCTGCACACAGTTATAATCAATTGTTGTGACAAATGCCCCCAAATCCCATGTTTATCATGGTTTCATTTCATAGCATGTCATGTGAATAGAAAGGGCAATAGAACATTGACTAGATTCACCTCATGCCACCATCATTACCATAAAATAATCAATAAACTCCATGACTGACACCTATTTGATGTTATTCTGGAATAGATAAGGCAATGGTCTTCCTGCCAAGCTGTTGTACTTTCTCAAGTCTCTCATTCTGATGCAGTGTCTAATATATATGTACACATATATATATAGCTGTGGCTGACATCTTTGGAGACTTTGACAAGTAAATACCTGCTGATGTCCCCCCCCCCCAGTAAATGAGAAAACAAACAAAATATATCTCTGTTTTTTAATGCATACATGTCTGCAAACCTTAACTCTCCATCAAATCATTTAAAAATCTAAACACAAAAATTCTTAAACACCTAAACACAAAAATTCATATATCTAAACACAAAGTTTTAACCTAAACACCTACATTTCTAAACACTTCAGCTAAGCACATTGTTTGGCTTAACATGTTTAGGAAATTAATGTGATTACAAAAACGTTGCAAGAATATGTTTAGAATTGTGTTTAGGATCTAAACACCATTTTTGCAGTGTAGAGACAATTCAGGGATTTTGAAAGGGCTTCACATATTTTAACACATTATTACAAGTGAAATTGTCCTATGGGCACACTGTCGACGACCCTAAGACAGACTTAGTGAAGCATGTCAGTATGTCTAGATATAGAGTGCCAGATACTGTTCGAAAGCTAAGACCAATACAAAATTAAAAGATTATCTTTTCAATTGTTCATAATAGACATTTTTATATTGATTTATTCCACTCTTTTTGTTAACGATTCTGACTATTCTTGGTAATGACTGCACTGTTGGCCCATAATAAAGGTTCCTACTAAAATCCATGTAATGTATAAGGATGAATGGTCATGCCCCAAATCTGTGAATAGGTAAGATAATGGGATGTGGACGAAATCTGCAGTGATTCAGCTAAATTCGGATGAAAGAAGTTCATTTTGATGTGCCATGAGTTGGAAGGGTTACAGATGATGTCAAATGCACAACTACACTTGGTAAAATATTCTGGAAAAGCTAACAAAAGATGTTGTACCTTAAAAAGTTGTCTATATTCTGTACCTAATACTTGCACATACATATTGCGTTTTCTCCAATTGTGGTTTCATTCCATTAAATTTTGTGGGGGCATAGTCAAAACGTTCAAAACTGTGGCCACCATGTTATGAACCATTTGATTTGCCTTTGCTTATTCTTACCAATTTCTATGAGTATATAATGGGGGGAAGCTATACAGTCAAATTAATGAGAGAAGTTCAGGTACACCTCCAAATGATTAAGAATATGTGACTTGTACTGGGAAACGGGGTCTTAGAACCCCCTGTACTAAGCTCCATTTTTACAGATTATGGGACCTTTCTCATATATAATATGAGACAAAGATAAATAAATAATTATTATGATTCGGAGAAGATATCCATGGCTACTACCTGTTACTTACTATTTTCTTTTGTGGTGAAAAACCCTGAGACCTTCATTATGTATACTTTTAACAGGATTGATGGCAGTGTTGAGGACAGTTCCTTTGGACGACTCATCAATGACAGTGAAACACCTAACCTAAACCCTAGACGTGTAGATATAGAGGGGAAACCATACATAGCATTTTTTGCTGTATGTGAAGTTGCTATTGGTGAAGAGATAATATACAACTATGGGAAGTCTGCAGCTTACTGGTGGCGGGGTGCAGAAAAGGAAAAGAGATCAGTGATGAAGAGGAAAGGAAAAGTCAAGGACCATGACAAGAAAGACCCAGACATGGGAAGAACAAAATACTCTCTCAACCCTCAGGTCCCACATAACCCCAAGTTGACTACCAGAGACCAGCCCAAGTACATTTCAGGAAAAACTTTGTACACCCATCAGTCTCCCCCCACAAAGCCGAATCAGTTTGTATCAGAACAGAGAGAAGCTTCACCCATTCCTCAATCTTCCATTAATCAAGCCAACCCTGTATCAGGACAAAGAGATACTTCATACAACTCTCAGTCTCTATCCACAAAGAAAGCCAAGGTCGCATCAGGACAAAGAGAGGCTCCATCTAGTCCTATGTCTCGATCCACAAAGGAAGCCAAGGTCGCATCAGGACAAAGAGAGGCTCCATCTAGTCCTAAGTATCTTTCCACAAAGGAAGCCAAGGTTGGATTAGGACAAAGAGACGCATCACCTAGCCCTAAGTCTCCTTCCACAAAGAAAGCCAAGGTTGCATCAGGACAAAGAGATGCTCTGTCTAGCCCTAAGTCTCATTCCACAAAGGAAACCAAGGTTGCATCAGGACAAAGAGAGGCTTCGTCTAACCTTAAGTCTCCTCCCACAGAACAAGCCAAGGTGGCATCAGAACAAACAGATGCTTCGTCCACCCCCAAGTCTCCTTTCAGAGGACAAGTCAAATTGGGACAAAGAGATGCTCAGTCCACCCCCAACTATCCTTCCACAAAGCAAGCCAAGGTGGCATCAGGACAAAGAGATGCTCCGTCTAGCCCTAAGTCTCCTTCCACAGAACAAGCCAAGGTGGCATCAGGACAAAGAGATGCTTCGTCCACCCCCAAGTCTCCTTCCAGAGGACAAGTCAAATTGGGACAAAGAGACCCTCCATCTAGCCCTAAGTCTCCTTCCACAAAGGAAGCCAAGGTGGCATCAGGACAAAGAGACACTCCATCTAGCCCTAAGTCTCTTTCAACAAAGGAGGCCAAGGTTGCATCAGGACAAAGAGACGCACCATCAAGCCCTAAGTCTCCTTCCACAAAGGAAGCCAAGGTTGCATCAGAACAAAGAGATGCTCCGTCTAGCCCTAAGTCTCCTTCCACAGAACAAGCCAAGGTGGCATCAGGACAAAGAGATGCTTCATCCACCCCCAAGTCTCCTTCCAGAGGACAAGTCAAATTGGGACAAAGAGACGCTCCATCTAGCCCTAAGTCTCCTTCAACAAAGGAGGCCAAGGTTGCATCAGGACAAAGAGAAGCACCGTCTAGCCCTAAGTCTCCTTCCAGAGGACAAGTCAAATTGGGACAAAGAGACGCTCCATCTAGCCCTAAGTCTCCTTCCACAAAGGAAGCCAAGGTGGCATCAGGACAAAGAGACACTCCATCTAGCCCTAAGTCTCTTTCAACAAAGGAGGCCAAGGTTGCATCAGGACAAAGATACACACCATCTAGCCCTAAGTCTCCTTCCACAAAGGAAGCCAAGGTTGCATCAGGTCAAAGAGATGCTCCATCTAGTCCTAAGTCTCCTTCCACGGAACAAGTCAAGGTTGCATCAGGACAAAGAGATGCTCCATCTAGCCCTAAGTCTCCTTCCACAGAACAAGCCAAGGTGGCATCAGGACAAAGAGATGCTTCATCCACCCCCAAGTCTTCTTCCAGAGAACAAGTCAAATTGGGACAAAGAGACGCTCCATCTAGCCCTAAGTCTCCTTCAACAAAGGAGGCCAAGGTTGCATCAGGACAAAGAGAAGCACCGTCTAGCCCTAAGTCTCCTTCCATAAAGGAAGCCAAGGTTGTATCAGGACAAAGAGATGCTCCATCTAGTCCTAAGTCTCCTTCCATGGAACAAGTCAAGGTGGCATCAGGACAAAGAGATGCTCCGTCTAGCCCTAAGTCTCCTTCCACAGAACAAGTCAAGGTGGCATCAGGACAAAGAGATGCTTCGTCCACCCTCAAGTCTCCTTCCAGAGGACAAGTCAAACTGGGACAAAGAGACCCTCCATCTAGCCCTAAGTCTCCTTCCACAAAGGAAGCCAAGGTTGCATCAGGAAAAAGAGATGCACCATCTAGCCCTAAGTCTCCTTCCACAAAGGAAGCCAAGGTTGCATCAGGACAAAGAGATGCTCCATCTAGTCCTAAGTCTCCTTCCACAAAGGAAGCCAAGGTTGCATCAGGACAAAGAGATGCTCCATCAAGTCCTAAGTCTTCTTCCACGGAACAAGTCAAGGTGGCATCAGGACAAGGAGAGGCTCCTTGCAGCCCTAACTCTCCTTCCAGAGGTCAGCCAAATTTTGTTTTGGAACACACATCAGATTGTTATTTGGAGAAAAATGACCAGCACCAAACTAGCACCAGGAAATGTAAAACACCTATGAAAGATCCCATGGATGTATATGCCTGGGAGGATGATGTAGTATCAACTGGGGACATGAGTGATAAGAGAGAGCAGCCCAGGTTTGCATTTGGAAAAGCATATTCCTTGTCCAACCAACCAACTCCTTTCAGAGACCAGCCCAGCTCTGTGCTGCAGCAATTAAATGCATTGCCAAATGATCAAGAACCTTCCAGGGATCAGTTTAGTTTGGGACACACATCAGATTGCAATTTGGAAAGAAATGACTTGCATCGATCTAGGGCTAGGAAATGCAAAAAGTCTATGAAAGACCCCAAAGATGTCTATGACTGGGAAGATGATGTAGCATCAACGGAGGACCTGGATGATGACAGAGATGAGGACTTTGTGCTCCCTGGTGGGATGGATGATGACAATAACAAAGATGATGATGAAGATGATGATGATGAAGATGATGATGATGATGATGAAGATGAAGATGTTGACAGAGCTTTAAAGAAGGCAAAGTGCAACCGCCAAATAGCAGCTTCAATTAATACCAAAGAGAAATGCCAAACTGGATCTTCAGACACCTTAAAAAGACAAAAAGATACTACATCAACCTCAGACCAAACCATTGACATCTCGAATTTGTACAAAAACATAACCATTCAAGCAACATCTAATGGAAAAAATCGATCATGGGACAAAATCTACTATTGTCTCTTCTGTGAAAAGCCCCAAAAGAAACTACCCAGACACCTGACAACTGTACATAAAGAGGAACCCCAAGTGATTGACTATCAACTTGAAACAGATGCACAGATGAAAAAGGTCAAGCTAGCAAAGATCCGGAATATGGGAAATCATAAGCACAACTGTGATGTATTCCGTAATCTCAAAGGCGAATTGATTGTTGGTTACAGACCACATGGGCATGCGTTGGCAGGAGATTATGGGCCACGGACACATGCTATATCTACCTGGTCCGGACAGACTTATGGAAACATAAATGTCCTGTGAAAAATCTGACACCATCAGGGGAAACTAAAAATGGTGGTAAGCAAAAACGGCGGCCAGCAGCAACAAGCAAGCTCATGATACCGACACCTCAAGGGATAAACCCTAAAGTTCATGAACTTCTTTTGACATTAAATGATGACGAAATTGGACGAGCAATTAGACTTGATGGTCTGCTTCTTGAACTTGCTCGGCGTGAGTATCTTAATCATGGTCATGACGTGGATCAACATAATGACATAAGACAGACCCTGAGAAGGATGGGACGCCTACTACTTGAATTGAGAAAAGAAACCAAACTCTCTCAGGATATGGAGGCATTCATTGACCCGGGGCATTTCCAAAATGTTCTTGCTGCTGCAAGAGCAGTTGGTGGGTTTGAAGATGGTACTAACAGATTCTCCAAGGCAAGTGTTACCCTAAAAATAGGGCATACGCTGAAACGACTTGCATCCATAATCAAATCAAAAGGGATGGAATGCTTTGATGAGGAGATGGAGAGGAGAGCAAACAAATTCAAAGAGTTATGTGAAATCAATTGGACAGAAGAAATTTCAAGAAATGCTCTCCGGAATATGAAGGACAACAAGCGTAATAAAGTGAAGCTCCTGCCTTTCACAGAGGACATTGTTTGTATGTCACAATATCTCAAAAAACAAAGCGAGAAATATGCAGAAGATCTACAGAGTGAGATCAACACAGTCGCATCCTGGAAGGAATTAAATAGAATCCTTTTGGCAAGGCTCATCCTATTCAACAGGAAGCGCAGTGGAGAAGCTGCAAAGATGAAAGTAGATGATTACACCAAGCGTCCACTACCAACTGGTCAAAAAGTAGTTCTTGATGGACTGACTCCCATTGAGCAAGAGCTCTGCCGAAGCCTGCATAGAATCGAGATTGTTGGAAAGCGGGAGAGGGCTGTACCAGTCCTTTTGTCAAAGGATATGGTTAATGCCATTGACCTCCTCATTGAAAAAAGGTTCGCTGCAGGAGTTAATCCAAACAACCCGTTCCTGTTTCCGAGGTTATATTATGGCAGCCTAACCCATGTGCGAGGATGTGACTGCCTGCGGGAGCTGGCAGAAGAATCTGGCTGCAAAAGCCCTACACTAATGAGATCTACTGGTCTGCGTAAGCAGATTGCTACGGTGAGCCAGATTGTCAACCTCAAAGAGAATGAGCTTGACATTCTTGCCACATTCCTAGGGCATGACATCCGGACACATCGCCACTTCTACAGGCTTCCTGAAGAAACTCTTCAAGTAGCCAAGGTCTCTAAACTCCTTCTGGCTTCTGAGAAAGGGCTTAGTGACATCCGAGGAAAGACCCTAGATGAAATAGACATCAATATGGATGAAGGTGAGTAGATGGGGGAAATATCCCACTTGGCAAAATACGTTTTCAAACGTTTTATTGACCAATTTTCAACCAAATACCAATAGGGAAATCAATAAAAATGTTTTCATAACATAAAAAAAAAATTTTTATGCCAAGCGGGATGTCTCTCCTTGCATTAAAGTAGAGAGTGGCTATCCTATTATCTGAAATTACCAAGTTATTTATCAGGCAGAATCATTAAGAAGTCATCATTTGAAATTGAGAAGGTGCTGGATCTTTGAAAATATATTTGTTCATTCCTCGTTTCCTGAACTTCTGTGGGCTTTTGTTGCCCTCTGAGGGTGAGAAAAGATAGTTTTGCTATCATTTATAACTTACTTCAGAGAAAAAATGTTTTTTCATCCTTTTAAACCTTTAATAGGTATCATTGTGGGGCTTGTAAGTTTTCCTATTGTTTGAAAAAAATAGATTAACAAACATTTCTGAAACACTTTCTTTATGACTTTTGGAAAGCCATTATAATACATTTTTGGGTTCAAGGAAAACATCTATCTACTATTCCTAAACTACTGTAAACACTGGCTATAAATTGATTTTCTTTATGTATTATATTTCATATATTAAAGCTGAATTTTATTCTCAAAAAGGGGGGTCAACTTATATGCAGAGTTTTGAAAAAAATAAATGCTGAAGATGGGATGGATAAACAGAAATCTAAATGATTATTTCTTACAATATTTGCTACTTTTGTTTTACATGAAACAGTTTTCACTTGAACATTACAAGCTAGATTCATGTTATGATAGAATATGAGAAAATTGTTTGTAAAAAATCTCTTAATTTCATTTGAAATAGTTGATTTAAGGGTTGAAAATCAGGCCAAAAATCCTTAAGTGAAGTTTTGACTTTTGGCATTATTTTGGCATTATTTTGGCATTAATTTAAATTCAAAAGTAGAGGGATGGACTTAACGCTGAGGTAGACTTATAGCCAGGGTTTTATGGTAAGCCTTTTCCAACAATTACAAAAACGTTTTTTTGGTGGAACTTTTTCCCCCAACTGAGATCAATCCATTTTCATGAGGCATGAGATTTCTTCATCTCACTGCATTAAGGGAATTAAATCTAGACAACTAAGGACTTATCTTTCAGGGTTTAGATCATTTTAAAGTATGTGTGTATTTACTCGATTGCAGAAGTGGATGGAGATGATTTCATTGCTGATTTGGAGAAACAGGTTGAAGATGAAGACGGGGAGGAAACAATGGATGACACAGGTATTTTCAAACTCATCATTCATTTAGGTATAATACCTGAATGTTGAATGTATACACTGCATTATATGCATATTCATACAGCTTGTCTCCCGAACCTTTTCAGCTGCTCTAACCCCACTTTGCAAGGTGCATACATAGGCGTGATTTTAAGTTGATTCATGAATGATTATTACAACTTGATTTTACTTTTTTCAGAGAACCCTGAGGACCATGGACAGAGTGGCCGTGCCAGAGATGCAACACCCGATGCAATTTCCAAAGGTGTGTAAATTAAGTACCTGTGTACAATTAAAGAATTTTAATGCAAAACTACAATCCATCCCAGAATCTAAGTTACATTGCAATTTCCAATTTCAGCTTGATATAACTTAATCTTCTGACTGAGTGAGAAACATGGTGTGGCATCAATCATCATAATAATCTTTTATAAGATAATTGATGAAAGATTTCATTCTATTCTCAATTTCAGCTGTTCCACAAGGAGGGAGCAAACGTGCTGTCAAAGTTCCATGGTCTACTGAGGAGAAAAGGGCAGTGATGAAACATTTAGGGAAGTTCATTTCGCAAAACAAGCTTCCTGGAAAGAAAGAGATAGATACCTGTATAAGGGCTGAGCCTATTCTGGATGGGCGACCTTGGAGGAAAGTGAAAGACTTTTGTCGGAACACAATGCTTAAAAAGGATCCTTTACAGATCTAAGTTGAAAGTCTTAAGAATATCTTGACATGAATGCAACCAGCAGAATAGCATTGTTTCTAAAGGTGATATTCAGCCAATGAACATAATAAGTACACCAATGATATGACACATGAGCTATGATACACATGCCACCTAGAAGCATTCTGGCACATGCAGCCTACCAATAGGGTCACTATAGGTACAGAGCTTCTAGAGGATATAATATCCATGTTACCACTTACTGACTAGACTGTTCTATCATCATAATGTATTATACACTGTATTTCAGTTGATATGTCTTTAGTCTCAAGATATTATATCTCTTTCCATTCACACTGATTACCATAGTTATCACTTATCTAAGCTTCCATAGGACATGTAGATGATTATGCCAGATCCTGACTCTGCCTGTTTTTTTGTGATAGGTACTGAATTACAACTTACACAGAAAGTGTGCTTATGTGTTCTGTTGTTGATGTAGTAATGCTGAGGTCTTCATTCTAGCATTCAAGGAAAAGATTGACTAGAAGGGCATGATTCTGTTTTGGCCAAAACCATTGGTCTATGTGCTATGTTCACAACTGAAACAGAAACCTTTTCACAACAGTAGTATTTCTTGATTATTTTGGCTTTTTTTAGACTATGATGATACATTTGAAACATATCATAAATTTACTACTCACTGTATAACAGATTTGTAGATAGTGCTGGGTCAGTTTTCTTATCATATCAATATATTGTTAAAATGATGTACTTAAGCGTAGCTTTGTGAATGTTTCTAGTAGAAGCATCTGCAAATCAGATACCGTAATCTCTCGCGTAGAAGGCGCAGCCCGCGTAGAAGGCGCACCCCCAACTCAGAGAAGGCAGATCGGCATAGAAGGCGCATCTGCTGCTCCTCAGTCTAATATTTGAAAAACCCGCGTATAAGGCGCACCCCTAACTCAAGGAGCATGGCCCACACAATGGACCCAACCCAAAGGGGCATTTCAAATATTGCCTGCAACTATCAATACCCCAACTGGTCATGTATTTTCTTTAACCAAAGAAAAGGTGTAGTCTAACCCATGGTGCTCTAAATACCCTTAAACTACTGAATGAAACATGCCATTCTGCTCACCATAAAAGTGTTTGGAAATGTGTGTACACCCCACTCACTGAGAGCTTTGTTAATTACACTATTGACCTTTTAATCAAGTTAGATAGTATCAATAATATACCAAATATGTGTATTATGAATCTTTGATTTTCCATCTACCATTTTATTCCTGTAACTATTAGTTTGTCAAAAAAAGGAACTAGTTGCATGCAAAGCCATATTGAATAGTTCACATCAATTGTATGAGCCATGATAAGACTAAAATGCTTAAAACATCAATTAATGCCACAATCCTAGTAAAACATAAGATTGCAGATTAACTAGTTGTGCCAGTACAGACAATCGTTGTGTTTTTCGAAATTCCTTAACAACGGAAGTTACTACAAAATTATGCATTTGTATGAAAAAGATGTCACCAGCGAACATTTAAGGTATTTTCCTCAGTTTGATAGAATATAATTATAGTGGGGGTGTCTCCACAGTTAGATAGTATCCATATACTACAGATGTGTCCATAGTTAGACAGTATCCATATACTACAGGTGTGTTCACAGTTAGATAGTATCCATATACTACAGGTGTGTCCACAGTTAGATAGTATCCATATATACTGCAGGTGTGTCCACAGTTAGATAGTATCCATATAGTAGGGGTGTGTGCACAGTTAGATAGTATCCATATAGTAGGGGTGTGTCCACATTTAGATAGTATCCATATAGTAGGGGTGTGTCCACAATTAGATAGTATCCATATACTACAGGTGTGTCCATAGTTAGACAGTATCCATATACTGCAGGTGTGTTCACAGTTAGATAGTATTTATATAGTAGGGGTGTGTGCACAGTTAGATAGTATCCATATAGTAGGGGTGTGTCCACAGTTAGATAGTATCCATATACTACAGGTGTGTCCACAGTTAGATAGTATCCATATAGTAGGGGTGTGTCCACAGTTAGATAGTATCCATATACTATAGATGTGTCCACAGTTAGATAGTATCCATATAGTAGGGGTGTGTCCACAGTTAGATAGTATCCATATAGTAGGGGTGTGTCCACAGTTAGATAGTATCCATATACTATAGATGTGTCCACAGTTAGATAGTATCCATATAGTAGGGGTGTGTCCACAGTTAGATAGTATCCATATAGTAGGGGTGTGTCCACAGTTAGATAGTATCCATATAGTAGGGGTGTGTCCACAATTAGATAGTATCCATATACTACAGGTGTGTCCATAGTTAGACAGTATCCATATACTACAGGTGTGTTCACAGTTAGATAGTATCCATATATACTGCAGGTGTGTCCACAGTTAGATAGTATCCATATACTGCAGGTGTGTCGACAGTTAGATAGTATCCAGGTAGTAGGGGTGTGTCCACAGTTAGATAGTATCCATATACTACAGATGTGTCCACAGTTAGATAGTATCCATATAGTAGGGGTGTGTCCACAGTTAGATAGTATCCATATATACTGCAGGTGTGTCCACAGTTAGATAGTATCCATATACTACAGGTGTGTCCACAGTTAGATAGTATCCATATAGTAGGGGTGTGTCCACAGTTAGATAGTATCCAGGTAGTAGGGGTGTGTCCACAGTTAGATAGTATCCATATAGTAGGGGTGTGTCCACAGTTAGATAGTATCCATATAGTAGGGGTGTGTCCACAGTTAGATAGTATCCATATACTACAGATGTGTCCACAGTTAGATAGTATCCATATAGTAGGGGTGTGTCCACAGTTAGATAGTATCCATATACTACAGATGTGTCCACAGTTAGATAGTATCCATATACTACAGGTGTGTCCACAGTTAGATAGTATCCATATACTACAGGTGTGTCCACAGTTAGATAGTATCCATATAGTAGGGGTGTGTCCACAGTTAGATAGTATCCATATACTACAGGTGTGTCCACAGTTAGATAGTATCCATATAGTAGGGGTGTGTCCACAGTTAGATAGTGTCCATATATACTGCAGGTGTGTCCACAGTTAGATAGTGCACCAGCATATATGTAGTGAGAGTGTCTCCAAAGCTAGATAGTAGTCATCAGTTAGCCTCAGGTACCCTACCGATCTGGTAGGCGGATATCTAATAGAAAGGCACAAAAGTATTGTTTTGTTGAAAGAAAGCATTACCATCTTTCAGGATATTGGCTATTATGTATTGAATGTTTGACCATTTGTGCAAAAAAAGAAAAAAAAAGGCACCTTCTGAAACCTCTGGAGAAGCTCTTGCTTATCGAAGTATTGATACCTACAGTATACAGACCTAGCTTATTGCTAGTGATAAAAGGGGCAACCAGTTGGCTCATGTTGTGCAGGGCTAAACCCACCTTTGTCCTCTTTGATTTTTTTCCCATATCAACAGCTTTAATTAGGTACAAACATTAGATTTTTAGAATAAAAGTGCAAAAGATAATAGAAATTTGTGTTTTATACCACGGGTAATACAATCAGGGCATTCCCAGTCAACAACAAAAATGTTTCAGAATGTTTCCCTATGGCTCCTTATCATGGCCAAACGTATTAAAATGTTAAAACCTTTTTTGATGTCAAGTAACTTTTTTTTGTTGACTGGGTTGTATCCCTATCACGTATATTACCTTCCCTCACACCTGACACAATGGAGATTACGATAAGGGGCAGTGTGAAGCTTACCAGTCTTATAACTGATCATTGTTCTGGAGGCTGATAAAAAAATTACCCAGACTGTCGTGCTCTGGAGTCAAGGGCCTAACCAAGATGGCGACCTCCATAGCCTGATATGCTAGTGCCCTTATAGTAAGGGTGTGTCCTCAGTTATATAGTACCCGTACAATGAGGATGTGTCCACAGTTAGATAGTACCTCCAAAATCATTATCTTGATATTATAACATGAAAATAATTGGATATAGATAGAAAACTAATGAAATCCTTGCTGGGCTTATATTAGATGACTCACTGGTGAATTTTGTTTTGGGTCCTCACTTGTATATCATCTGGCACTATGACACTATACACTTGTGTGTCCTCTCATTGTATGGATATATCATGTTTCAATATTTTTTTTTAAACGTATTTACACAGAAATGCGACCTGTAAGGAACTTAAACAGTCATTACTGACGCACCTTTAAACATTTATTCATCTCTAAGTGCATTATTAGAGATGTCCACAGTTAGACTGTAAAATACCCTGGTCCACGGTTGTATAGTGTAGACAGGTATGTGTGTGTCTGTGTGTGTCTGTGTCTGTGTGGGGAGATGTCATTATGATCGAACTAATGACAGGTGTTGCATGAAATGCTCCATTTTAATGATAGGGTGAAAGAGTGAAGGAAGATTGATATTGGTATAAATATCAGAAAAAAAGAAGGCCCCTACGGTAGTTAAAGTTTCTTGTTTACTTTCCTAATACTTTTCAACATCTAGTCATAATGACGGAATGATAAATTGCATTCCTCAGTCCTCCTCAGACTCAGACGCTCGATTAATGAGAATCTACAAAATGAATAGATACTTTTGATATTTCAGGGGTTTGTATATTGAATAAATAGTGTTAGTATTTAAGGGTTTATATAGTGAATAAATGCTAGTAATATTTCAGAGTTTTAAAAGATGAATAAATGCTGTTCATATTTCAGGCTTTATATATCAATGATACTGTTAATATTTTAGAGTTTTATATAGTGAATAAATATACTGTTGATATTTCAGGGTTTTATACAGTAAAATAAATACTCTTAATATTTCAGGTTTTGTATAGTCGATAAATGCTCTTGATATTCCAGGGTTTTAAAAAGTGAATAAACACTGTTAATATTTCATAGTTTTATATAATGAATAAAAACTGTTAATATTTCAGGGTTTTACATAGCCTGGCTGCCCTATGATGTCACCATGGCAATCCCTGAACTCCTGACAGGCCACACCCTACACCCCATCGCAGACTACATTGCTCCCCGCCTGGCTGGATCCAACTCCTTCTGGAACCCCATTATCTACTTCTTCACCTTAAGGCCCTTCTCAAGGGCTCTGGCTGAACTCTGCAGCTGTACGCCATGTGCACAGAGAGCGTTGGCTACCAGCAGGTCAAACATTCTCTCTGGTAATAGTAGATCTACAGAGGTAGTGGATGAGAGGGGACTTGACAATCCAGTATTAGTCCAGGAAACATGTGCTGTGACAGTGCAAGTTAATATAGTGACAGTCAGCAGCCTTGTATCTGATAACAACACTAGGTCTACAGAAGTGGGTGATATGAAAAACATTGACAAGCCTCTGTCAATTAAGGAATCATGCACACCGGTAGTGCTGGTTAGTAGAGGATCAAAATGCCCTCCTGGGTCTACCAACAAGGGTATTTCTGTAGAATTAGGTGATAGGAGAGGCATTGACAGTGATGTTGTCTCTGGCAACAGTAAGTCTACAGAACTAGCCAACAACAGGGGCATCCAGACCTCTGCATTCAGTGCTGTGGGTTCATGTAGTACACGATTGTAGGTGTTAACCGAAAAAAAAAACATCGTTTTTTCATTATCAAACCATTTTTTACAGCTGCGAAGTAATTAATGCATGTTGACCTGCTGGTAATGTGAAAGGTGGCAAAACACACTTATAAGACATTGTCATGATGGGTACCTTGTCCCTGGATACAATCCACTTCCAGGAACATGCTGATCCCTATCTTATCAGCTTATCAGGGCAAGTCGCCAGAACCAGCTCCACACCCACTTACACCCAATATATGCAAAATGTTAGCGAATTCTACCAGAAAAAAACACACACACCTGCGATCTGCCAGATAAAAAAAGCAAACAAAAAAACCCAACAAAAACAAAAATAACACCTGAGATACATAAAACGAATTTTTGATTACCGGGTAATTCACTTTTAGGCCATTAATCTTATATATCACAAATAGTTTTAGAGCCTATAATGTTTGACTTTCCATAGTCTATGTATTTGCGACAATTTTTACTTTTGTTTATTAAACAATTATCCAACTATTAAATTGGTTATGTTTTTATTGGTTTTATTGGCAGCCAAATAGCGATATCGGTATCGAGTCAAAGGCCGCTTAACAGTTGGAAACACAGGGCTTTACTGACCTTTACTCAGGAAATACCCCCCCCCCCCATATACTGAATCTACTACAACCTGACAAGGCCTCCCTACCTGTGAGGCCTACTCCCTGCTATCTACATACCGTCCCTTTCATGTCCCCTCTGAACAGAATGTAACACGCCTCTGGCGTAAGATCAGTGCCAACATCACATGCTTGGAGGCATGTGATTTGGCACTGATCTTGCTGCTTGGGGGCAGTGATTTTGCTGCCCAAAATAAACAAAACTTGTCAGACACTAATCTACAACATAGGGACAGTATCTTTAGCCCTTCAATTGTTTCTGGTTCTATTAGAGCTTGGATTTTGATACCAAAAATTGTGAAAATACTTGATTTTGTATCTAAATTTAACCCAATAAAGCACTGCTTGATAAAGTCTGTATAGGGCATTTGGGAAATATCCGGGGTCTCCCGGTTTTGTCCCCTGAAATGTTGGCATGTATGTGATTATTTGGTTCACTATTAATCTCAAAGTGTTTAAATTACTTTATCACTGCACACCGGAGGCCGCCAGCCAGCCGCCATCACTGCTGTGATGTCATGACCTTGTGACCCGATTCCACCCAGAACGGGGCTCTTCAAAATCACGGCGGGCTTCCCTAGCCCACTTAAAAGGGTCTATTTCTCCTCTTTCCTATCCTCTCGGATGTGTGTGGTGCACATATGTGTGGGCACTGACACATTCCTCTGTGAAATTGTGTAATGTAGTTCTCCCCATGAATATGACCTCTGCTATTGAAATGGCGTTAAACATCTATTACTCACTCACTCACTCAAAATCACGGCCCTCAAGCTGAAGATCAGTGCAAAATCATGTGCCTCCAAGCGTGTGATCTTCACTGATCTTGCCAGCTTGAGGCACGTGATTTCTGTTCACAGGGCTGCTTTCATGCAAGAATGTTGTAACTGTATCTAGGTCATGAAGCTAACCCAGATACAATTACGACCTTCTTGCACTAAGGTGATGATGTATTCAATGTACCACGCCCAGAAAATCGTTATCACCATCACTAAATGAGCATAATATGCAGAGGGGACTTCCCTAAGGGAGTGGTCATTATTTATCAACGGGGGGGGGGGGGTGTTGGGTTTTTGCTCGGACGAGCCCCCCTCGGCAGCAGTCAAAATTTTTTCACGCCCCCCTACACTGGAGGCACGGAGAATTTTCACGCCCCTCTTTAATCTATAGTAGCGCGTGGGCTTTTTTGCTAAAAGAGGGTTTTTTTACGCCCCCCCTCAAACCCACCATATCTAAACACCCTGTTCTTATACATGTACAATGTACTCAAATAGACTGGAAACGGGCCTTTAGCCCTTCAAGGGCCGCTAATTCATCATGCTCATTGGTCGTTATGATGTATGAATGTAGCCCGGGCAAGTAACTCACCAGGGCTACATTCATGAATCATGCCGATCGTGTGGGGTTGACACTCCAAGAGTCGTCAAGATGCACAAAGTACTGGTGAGCAGACTCGGCAGTACTGGCGAGCACTCGGCTGTACTGGTGGGGGTCTAGATGGGGGGTCCCCATGTCACATGTCGATTTTAAGAAAAGGCCATGTCACATGTCACTAAATTTCTATTTCCCCATGTCTCTGTCACTAAGCTCCATGTCACATGTCGATTTTAAGGAAAGGTCATGTCTCATGTCACTAACTTTTTCATTCTCCATGTCCTTGTCACTAAACTCCATGTCACATGTCGATTTTAAGAAATGGCCATGTCACCCTGTCGAATTTAGGGGTCTAGACCCATACTGGTGCACAGACTCGGCAGTACTGGCGAGCAGACTCGGCACGAGCACTCGGCTGTACTGGTGCACAGACTTGGCAGTACTGGCGAGCAGACTCGCCAGCACTTCATTGCTCCATCATGATGATCAATGGGCATAATGCATCAACAGCCCTTAAAGGGTTAATAGTTTGATTGTAGATTATGGTGGGCGTGGGTGGACAGTGGTCCTCGTGGATAAAAGGTGGGGAGGCGTTATGGAAACTGAAACCGAAAGCTGCTGTATTGAATGTATCAATTCTTTATTTAATGGCAATTAATTCACATGTATAGTGACAATATGTATCCAAAATAGATATCATAATGGACGGAATGAAGATATCACATACAATAGAACATTTGGATGTTAGCACGGTGGCAACTCCAGGGACCCATTAACAACGGTCTTAAGACTTTCAATAGCAGTGCCAACAACCCATAACAGTACGGTACTTTCTCTCTCTCTATACATGCAGGGTTTACAATGATGTGGATGCAATAGTTACTCTGTGTACATAATGTTATAATACCTGGTAATACGAATCTCTGGTTTCCATTTTAAGGAACATGAAAGTGACCGAGAGTGAATAGATTTATGTGGTTGATGAAGAGATTCAATTGTTTCTGGCTCCGTGAGGCTCCCTACTACTGTTGATTTTAATCGCAAAATCGACTCTATGTGAGTTTAAAACTTTTACCTGCAGAGTTCAATGTCTTATGATATCCTCTATGAGTGCTATATCAAATTCGCATTGAAATAGCTCATAACTATGGTTAAGATGATCCAGGAAGTCTCACAACTTTGGGGGTGTGGATGGGGGGTCCCCCATGTCACATGTCGATTTTAAAAAATGGCCATGTCCCCATGTCAATTTTAAGAAATGGTCATGTCACCATGTCAATTTTAAGAAATGGTCATGTCACCATGTCAATTTTAAGAAATTGGTCATGTCCCATGTCACTAAGCCTAAAATAGCCCATGTCGCCATGTCGATTTTAGTGGTCCACACCCATAACTTTGCTCAACGGTTTGTATGATATTGATATAATGATGATCAATAATTAAAGAGAAAAAAGGGACGAAGCAAAAACAATCAATTCCTTTTAAAGTAGACAATGTGACATATATAAGAAATGCACTGTGTTGTTTATATCGTCATATATCACAACATGGGCGGATTCTGATCTGAATTACGGAAAAATAGGAAACAATAGTCAGCTATGAGGCATCATCTTAACCCTTTATTGGGCTGCTGATGCAGGAGTGCATCATGCCCATTGGTCGTCATGATGTAACAAGGAAGTGCTGTCGTATAGATCTGCTCACCAGCACTTCATTGGAGCACCATGACAACCCCCCCCCCCCCAGGAATGAATCAACCCCAGAGGGTCGGCATGATGCTTGAATTTAGCACTGCGAGTAACTCACCAGGGTTGCATTCATGCATCACAACGACAAATGGGCATGATGCATTATTGCATTAGCGGCCTTTTAAAGGTTTCGCACTGAGCTATGGTATCACTGCACAATATTGTATGTTTACAAGGATATACAAATATACAAAAAGTACGAGGTACTGTGAGTGTACACTATGTCATATCAAATATCATCACCCTTATGGTAAGGCAATTCATTTTATAGGAATGTGACATTTATAAATACGAGAATCTTGAACAGGCAGGAATGAAATCCACCTTTATCCCCAAATGGAAAAAGGAACATATCTTGAGGGACTATAACTTAAATTTTCTTTTTGAGCCATGCACACATGTAGTGCAAAAATTCATTATTCCCACATATACCGTCATGATACATAAATACAGGCTCGGCGAGTACCTCCAGTGGGCTTGATGCACTGTTGAAGGGTCAGCATGATGCACTAATGTAGTGGTACTGAACAGTCTGGGCTGCACTACATTGGTGCATCATGGAAACTAAGGGCATAAACTTGTTGTCGGTGCATCATGGAAACTAAGGGCATAAACTTGTTGTTGGTGTATCATGGAAACTAAGGGCATAAACTTGTTGTCGGTGCATCATGGAAACTAAGGGCATAAACTTGTTGTTGGTGCATCATGGAAACTAAGGGCGTAAACTTGTCGGTGCATTATGGAAACTAAGGGCATAAACTTGTTGTCGGTGCATTATGGAAACTAAGGGCATAAACTTGTTGTCGGTGCATCATGGAAACTAAGGGCATAAACTTGTTGTCGGTGCATCGTGGAAACTAAGGGAATAAACTTGTTGTTGGTGCATCCCGGAAACTAAGGGCATAAACTTGTTGTTGGTGCATCGTGGAAACTAAGGGCATAAACTTGTTCTTGGTGCATCATGGAAACTTGTTGTTCTTGCAGGAGTGCATCATACCCATGTTCGTCATGATGCACCAATGAGTGCTGACGAGCAGACTCACCAACACTTCATTGATGCATCATGTCGACCTATGGCACTGTATCAACTATATCATTGGCATGACGCATTGATGCATTAACAGCCAGTAAAGGGTTAAAAGTTAAATTGTTGAGACTCTCATCATTAACATGAAATAAACATCATACATATACATGGGCGTGAAAAGCAGGGGGGACATGTCCCCCCACTTTTGGCTAACTCCTCAAAAGGTCAAAACTAAAAGATCAAGCAAAGGGAGGTCACAAATTGTCCCACCCACTCTGAAACTGCTTCCCATGCCCCTGATATATGTAGCAGACGACTTTTTACGTAGGAACTGATTCACTGGCTGCGTCTTGTTGTGCTGCCTCCGCATCCTGGAACATCAAAAAAGATATAAGAAAAATTAAGATGAAGCGAACCTTATACTATATCCTAGGATTACTACAGCACCTTAAAGAAAATTCCTGAAGTCAGAGTGCGCCTTACAGGCGACACTAATACTACAGAACTGCACTTGAATGCTTAAAATATAACCCAGCTGTATTTTACATAATGTTATGAACTAAGGGTGCGTCTTTTACACGAGGTAATCCTTATATGGCGTAGGAAGGACTAGAGCTGGTTACTAGAGTCGGTTCTGACTTCATGCATTGATAAGCTGATAAGATAAGATGGGAATGAGCTTGTCCCTGGAAGTGTTTTGTGTGACTGTGTGAGTGATCTGTCTTATACAGAAGTATCTGTTTTCATAGATTTAGTTCTATAGTACTATTATACTACGCATGTAGTTTGTAGAACATAGAGCATATACATTATTGTAGTGGACTTACTGTATGACACATAGGTCAGTAATGACCTCACTTTTTGTTGTCAATAAAAGCTATTATTATTTTTCCAGGGGTAAGGTATCCATCATGACATGGCTTATCAGTGTGTTTTAGCAGTGAAATTCAAAATGTTGGATCACTGGGTATGGGTCGGGACTCTTATGACGGTCTATCAGGACCAGACTGGTTCCCGAGATAACCACGTGCATGCTGATAACAGCATCTCCCGGCTCTGATCTCGTGCTTTTGCTGGTTTCAGGCAGAAGTTGGTGTATGGTCGCTACATGACTCTCGCGATATGAGGCGTATGAGGCACAGTTCGCATATAAGACTCACCTAGAGTTTAAGAATATGCTCAAAAATTTTTAAAAAAAATCATAACTTGTGTTCTACTAAACGGATTTTCAAAATTCAAAAAGCCATGTGTAGCTACAGCTCCCCGGAACCTTCCCCGGAGCCTCCTATGTAATATTATTACTTAGGGGGAGTGTAATATATCAAAAGAAATGTCTTGGTGTGCCCCTTGTGGATCCAGTGAGAACTAAAACCCGGCTTATAATAAGATGCGCCTTATACGCGGGAGATTACGGTAATATGAGATAAGAACTATCATGGCCACACACACACGTCATCCCATCTTTTTGCTATACTCTACTGTGTGTGTACGCACCCTTTGCTCCCTGCCTGCCCGTGCTAGTTCATCCAGCATGGCCTGCTCCTCTGCCGTAAACTTGGGGGTCAGGATCACGTTATCGTAATCAAAGTCTTCGTCCAACGTGAAGGCCTCCACCTGGTCCACGACAACCACCTCTGATGTCACTGACTCCACTTCAAACTGTTTGAGTAATTAATTGAATAGAAAATAAAACGTTATAGATAATTTGTATTTAAGGCTGAAAATGTCACTTGGGTAAGGACTCGTCCATACCCTTGTTAGTACTAAGCTGGACAAAATCACCCCCAACTATTAAATGGCTGTCGACCTGCTTGTATATTGGGACATAATATGCCTCAATACCTGCAGGGTACCAGTGAACCCCAACTATGCCTTATAGGGCTGCACCTTATGCCATAAATTCTCTCGTATTTAAAGCTGCGGCTTATACCAGATCCCAAATGAAAGTGCGGCTTATAGGTTCAATCCAAAGAAAAGGTGCGGCTTATAGGAGGTTTTTTTGTGCCATAGAACAGTAATAAGATGTCAATTTTCAAGCCCTAGATGAGGCTTTGTTAGCCCCAGATTTACCTTTTTCAATGGCGCATTATCGGCCATCTTTGTTTACGCAAAGTTACGTCATATTACGTCCTATTATGTCATAATTAATTCATTGATATGATTATTAATGCTCATTAGGACGATATCATATTATTTCTCATATTGCCAAGGGAACCCCATATGTCACATACGTTATAGTTTACAGAACGCCCACCAGGTGGTGGCACTGTATGTTAGATCATTCATTATGCAACCCGAGGCCTAATGGCCCACGTAATAACCAATCACTATACTAATGTGTTAATTACCTGGACCACGTGGGTGGCCAGCACGTGCAGGAACATGATTTAACATGTAACAAGCCGCACTGACGAGACACTTAGACTCCAGGCATACTACTGTTAATAAACGCCATCTTCATTCAACTGGACCTGACAAGACTCACTTATTCATTCAAAGTAGCCATTGAGAGCCTACAGCTTATAGCATTCTCCCAAACTCAGGGTGCAGCTTATAAATACAAGGGAATGTATGGTATATGGCTTCTATATATATATATATATATATATATATATTACCTTTCCTATGGCAGTCGTCTGACAGGAAGGCACTTCCCCTGGTACCGCCGGGCGGGCGGAGTACGCCATGTCCCGGATGTTTGTGATTGAGGCTACCGATGCTGCTCGCTCCTCTGACGTCTCAACCACCTCGTCTTCCACCTCACCCGGGTTCGGCCGGTCTAGTCGGGATCATACACCAACGCCTCCTCCTCACTGTCTATGGGTTCGTTATCTGAAGGTGTACATGAGCATGATTGGACGACAAAAATATAGAGTGAGTGAGTGAGTGAGTAAAACATTACACAATTTTACAGAGGAATGTGTCAGTGCCAACGCATGTGCACCACACACATCCAGAGGGGATAGGAAAGATAAGAAGTAGACCCTTTTAAGTGGGCTAGGGAAGCCCACAAAAATATAACTTCTAGAATTATCTTAAAGTGGGTAGGGGTGGTTGGGGGAGCGGCGTAGGTGGAAGATTTTTAATCAAGTGAATTGCAATTTAACCAAGTTTTAATCCGGCACTTATTGTATCATTAGTCCTAATGAAAAAAAAATCAGTCCTAATGTTCTAATGATTCAATAAATTTGCGGATAATACACCTACATGCTAATTATTCACAAAGTCAATTAAAGGAAATAATGCATTAATGACCACATTTGATATCTAAGTACCTATAGGTGCTGTAGGTCTGGGGGTATCCGAACTGATAAGGTTAATACTGTGTACTTTGTCGTTGAGTGATAAGGTGCTACTCGTTATGCTCAAGTCGCACGACGGGAGGCGGGATGTCACATCTGTAGACGACCGATCTGTAAAGTTTATTAGAACAAATATTAAGATATTTTATCCTGTATGATAAGTGTGCTTCTCTCTCCCTTTCTATATGTATGCTTTCAGTGTTTATACCACATGCATACTACTGTAATACCCAGCGGTTAAGTCGCGCAATATACGTGAGGATGCACCTCTACGTTTTCCTCTAAAATCTCCCCCAATACTTCCCCATACAGTGGTAAATGGGGGAAGCTCTGAAATAGCCACATCCGTTGATTAGAACAAAAGCTACCGGTATGTCATTTAATTTTTTTTCTATTACATCCACAAATTCTGAGTGAGTCGTATAAATGAGATATAATGGTACACCAAAAAGACTTTGTTGCACTCTGTACATCAAATAGAATTGGTGGTATTGATAATGCTGGATTGATTTTTGGGCTGCATTTTGGGTCCAAAATGTATTGGGCACTTCTGTCCTAAGGAAAATGAACCTGGAGGGATTATCTAATGTAAAACCACATAGAGGGATGGCTTATAAACTATCGGAGGCCTACTGCGGGTTGTATCTCCTTCCTGAACTTATGAAGTGGCTTATAGGCGGGTTCTACATATGTAACCTTTACTAAGGAATGGGCACCATTTCAGACCCCTCCTGCAGCTTATAGCTTTCTCACGAACTCAAGATGTGGCTTTTATCTCAAGTTAAATACTGAAGCTCCATAGGTTTAACCAAAGAACCTTGTATTGCACACCCCCATTCAATAACCATATCCTGTGTTTCACGGTCCTAAATGACCAGATAACTATAATGTATGATTAAATTGGTGTTTTTTCTTGTGTCAAATAAATTAAATATGGAACATATCTCACCAAAACAACCTGAGATAAATGTAAAGGTCCACTTGAATTGGTCTGAGTGAAGGTTATCTCACGAGGCTGAGCTCACTCAGACCAATTCTCCTTTACCATTTTATGTGGGGTTTACACATATAGAATTTACTAAGAAATGTGCACCATTTCAGACCTTTCCTCACAATCTCTACATGCAGCTTATACCCGAGTGTAGACATGAGTTATGTTATACCATATACTCAACATCAGTACATACTTGGACTGGCAGAAAAACTTGCGATGTACTCCGAGCTGACGCTGTGAACGAGAGAGTCGTCTTCGTCTGACGAGTTGCCATCTCCCTCATCGTCCACAAAATTATCCATCTAATAAAAGTTTGATCAAAGCTATAGACAATTGATATTTTCCGAAGAAAGATCCAACATGGTACCTAAATCTTTTCTCTTGATGGTATTTCAGTAGAGTACATCCCTTCCAAAAACTTATTTTCTCATGGGATCTGTATCACACTGAAAATCTAAAATCTATTTGACCCTCACATTTCCGGAAATTCAATGGTCAATGAAACTTGTTTCAACTTTATGCCTTTACATTTAAGCTCTAATGTTTAAAAAAAAAAACGGTTGGGAACACTAGCCACAAAGAGCTTTGATTTGATTGAGCATGCAGCATA
This sequence comes from Acholoe squamosa, assembly GCA_949317995.1. Taxonomy (NCBI): domain Eukaryota; kingdom Metazoa; phylum Annelida; class Polychaeta; order Phyllodocida; family Polynoidae; genus Acholoe; species Acholoe squamosa. Next base: position 10,570,310 of record OX439044.1, on the reverse strand, counting down.
TAGACAAAAACTTAGAGTGACTCGGGGAAAAAGATGTAAATATATATGAAAGATGGCAATGCTATACTGACCTGGAGAACACGTTTAGGAGGCGGGTCCACCGGGCTTGTCAAGCTGGACGTTTGGTGGCTACTGACGTCTAGAATCTAAAATGATAAAAGTGATAAAATGCTGGGTGACGGAGCAGAAAACATGATCTGAGGACACTCATATGACAATAAGGATGATACATTAACTAAGATATTTCAAGAGCATTACTTGAAAATATAATAGAGTTATCACTCGTATCATTATTCTTTCTTAGATATTCTTTTATATTAGTTTTTTACACATTGATCATCAGAGAAGTGGTATCTATCAATTGTTTAAACTTCAGCTTTTCTTTCTTACCTCTTCCTCCAGTTCATCTAACCCTTCCCCTGTGGGTGCGGGGCTGATTGGGGCGGTAGGAGGTGGGGGGAGGCGTGGTCTCTGGGCGGGTGCCAAGAATAGCGGGGGTTCATCGGACTCCCCATAGGCTCTCTGTATGACGGACGGGGCGACATCAGCTGTTGGAGACAGGCAGGATGATCGTGAGGAGACAGTGGTACAGGTGGTCAGCTAATTAAGCTACTGGTGTCATTGAACTGGATATATCACAAAGATGAAAGTTTTCAATCACCAAATAAAACTTAAATTGTTAAAAATCAAAACCTTTTTATCATAAAGTTTCTGATATTTTCCTCATTACAATATCTTCATTGGTTCTACATGGGACCATTGTACAAGATTATACAAGATTAGAAGTTACTATACACATCATTGCAAATTGTTAATTGGGCTTGTTTTTTTGTTGTTTTTTTTTCTGGGATTTTTTTAAGGAGAATTTTGGAAACAGCAGGCACAAAGTGGAGTCTGTGCCAGCCCTTTACAACAATACAATGTAGCTTGATATTAAAGCTTTATATCTTATTGAGAATTGGACTGACCTGAAGTGAGATGCGAGAAGCCGCACAGGAATTGCTCATAGGACTGCTCCGTGCTGCTCACCAGCGCATCCAGCGCCTGCCGCGTCACTGCATCGTGGTGGAGATTGACCTCCGTCTGACCTCCCTCTCCACCAGATGGTGCTGTGGGGGGAGGTGTGTTGTGAGGAAGGATGCGCATCACTGATCTTGATTACTGGAGGATGTCTCTTTCAAGCCCTTGAAAAATTGGAGAGGATTACAAATCTTTATCCATGGTTTTGTGGAGATAATGATTACATTGATGTGGCCCTAAAATCATCATTTTCTCTCGTGCGAATATGAGAAGAAGGAAGATGGCCCTGTCACAGGCTTTGATTTATGATATATGTCTGCTGCAGTTTACAAAACAATCAACTTCTCTAGACTGGGGGCCCTGGCGGGTAGGCCTAGCCCTTGTAAATTGGGGAAAAGATCAGAATTGACTGCAGAAGTGGTCTTCTCATGAGCCCTGAAAATCTAAAATCTTATTAGAGAAAGGTAAATCTTTAAATAGACTGAAGACCCGGCTATGTTCGGTATCTACACTACAGACAGATGTCAGCTCTTTTAAACTGCAGTCCTCCATATAGGACCAGACCCCTACTAGAATGACTGAGCAAATCTCATTGGTCAGATAAGCAGGTAGTGCAGTACCCTGTGCATTACTGTGGGGTAGCACACAACCCCGAGTGCTCACCTAACGTACCGCCGCCTCTAGTGGCGCCTTACGACGCTGCTCCACTCAGTACTGGCCAGAACACAGAATAGGGCTTAGAATGGAAGCCTAGTGGGTCCGCCATTGCTGGATCTGTCACATGGCGAGATAAGCACTGATAAGAACCAGCATGATGGGTACAAGGTGTTACATAATGTACCCAAAAAATTCTGCATTGAATCCAGGGAATGATCTGATTGGTTGATAATGTATCCTGGGTCAACCCTATAGTCAACCCTATACACATCCATTAGTTACCCCCAATTAAGAGCTTAAGATAAGAGTTAGGTGGGCATTGTGTGATTTAGTAGCAAATGATTTTGATGCACAGATTTCTGTCATATACATATATTGTATTCCATGTGTTTTGACACCTTCAAGGTGTTAGAAGACATGTACATATGCACTTTAGCTTTAGTGGAGGCTACCGCTCGGCACTTTGTTCTGTGCGCCCTATTAAACATTATCCATAGGGACCGGTTGGCAGGTCTATTAAAGCAGCCTCCGCCAGCGCCTATTGATACCAATAGCTTGGGATCACCTCTACATTCTACTGGATGTATATTCCAGTTTATTGTTTTATTGCCCCCTTTGATCTTGTTAAGAATCTGAATGATCTGGTATGTGTATTCACTCACCAAGCTCAGGCTTGGTCACGGCCCATGTGAGGTATCTGCTGGGAGAATTAGCTCGCCGCCCAGGTGTCGATGATGAGCAAAATGACAGTGTCTGTGTTAAATATTCCTCAAAAGAAAGTCACTGAGCCACACTAGAGAGAGAGCATGACATTCAGAAGCTCAGGCAAATTCATTCTAGTGACTTAGCTGGTTTAATTAGTTCTGTTGTAGATGCCTCACATGGAAATTTTTACTGACAAGTGACATACAAAAAGAAGGATCTCCAGACAGCCCTGAACAAGCTTACTGACCCTAATGGGTCCTTTAAGGTCAACACTTATCCGTTGGTTCTGTCGGAACACGCCATTGTTTATCTTGAATGAAATCCACTGCATGTAGCGCTAGTTATGGGCGGATTGAATGATGTTATTGAATTACACCCCGAGGACCAGTTTGGTTGCGTTTCAACCGTGGTAGGGTTAAAAGCAACTACAATACAACTACCTAAATGAGCTAGTAATGCGTTACTCCTCCCAACTGACTGCTGTCAAAGATCTGTCGTCACTGCAGTTCTGCCACAAGAGGTTCATTGTAGCCCCTCTCATTGGAGTTGAGCTCCAGTGCAACGATCCCCATCAGAGACTGTTTGAGGATTTAATATCACTAAGCCTCCTAAGGATCTGCAAGGTCAATTTCATAAGAGGAATGCCCACCCCTGAACTACACCACTCAGTCCATAAGCGGTTGGGTGCGAAGGTACCACATGTTGCAAGATGGCCTGCTACCCACCGAAAACTGCCTTAATATGTGGGCTGATGTGCTCAACAGGTTCATCATTAAATGTTAATTCTTCTCGGGTACAGTGATGGTATCCAGGTGATTTATTTTTGTTCCCCTTTGATTGTGCTAACCTTTTTAATTATTAATTTATATCTCAGAATTTTTTTGTAAGTAAGTGCTATATTAGTATATATTGCAATTCCTGATATTTGGGGCTGGAGAAGTATCTTGGTGATATACTCTAGAACCCTTAGCTGCAAAGTATGGTTGTTCAGGACTAGAGAAGCATCTTGGTGATATACTCTACAGTCTACTCTACTACTAGTCTCTAGTGTATCAACAGTGACTGGGCGATAATATGAGAAATGCTATCTTCACCATTGATTTATGATAGCAACAGTAATATAAGTGGCCTAAAATCGGTATACCAATTATCTATCTGGTAAAAGCCACCATGTGAGTACGTAATAGATATTTTTCTTACCGACAAAATCTTCTAATTGACAATTTAATTCTGCTCACCGATCCGCTTGCGGATTTTTGTGATGGTCTATGCTTCAAGTGTTTCACGCCAGGTAGCGCGGCGTGCATCACTTCCGGTTTTGCCTTGTGATTGTTTTTCTTCTCCTCTTGGTCATGTGAATAAAACATCAAATAGGACAACAAATACGGAATCATCATGTACAACCCTGTGTATTTTGTGGGAATTGTTATATACGTTGTGGCTGTCCACTGTGGATCCGCCCAAACCCAAGGTAAGCGTAAGATCCAAATATGTGTACTCTATTGAGTGCTGTTTTTGTTCTCACACACTGTGACTGTGAGTGTGACACAGACTCAGTCTGTCTCAGGTAGGCACTTCAACAAAAATTTAAAATTGAACATAGAGCGATATTTTTGGTCATATATTGTAAAGCTTATTGAGACATTTCCAATAATTTTAGAATTACGTTTCTATCTGGTCTAGAACCAAAGTTATAATCAAAATAGTGTCTGAATTTCCATGGCAAGTAGCATTATAGAAATGGTAGAAACAGGTGTCAGGTTTTGTGATGTGAGTGCAGCCATGCAGTGACCACTATCAGCAGCCACCTGCACAGGTGTCACAGTTGTGTCCTTTTTTAACAATATATAAGTGACTGGAATTAAAGATTCTCAAAATACCATTTTTACAAAATTTGGAATTTCTACATATTCGAAATCTTGGCTTTTCAATGGTATTCTTAAATATTTTCTATGTATAATCTAAGTAGGCTTAAAATGTTCATAAAAAATCGTAACATGGCAGCAATACACACAGCCATTTCTTCTCAATTGTTTCATATTTTGGTCCTCTCAAAAGTAGCATTGGGCAAAGTCCTATTTACATGAAACTTCATATGTTAGTAGATTTTTATGTCCTTAACCCGTGTCTGGTGTTAGTTTTTTGGTGTCTCTAGTGCTTAATGTGTTTTTCAAGGCTTCAATATTACCTTCACATTCAATTTCATGTAAAATGGTTAATAATTGGTATTTTTCTTCCTAGATTTGTCCTTTGCATAGTTATATATCTAAACTTTAGGAATTACTATCTAAATCCAATGAAAAGAAATTAATAATGTCCTATATCAAGGAAACTGACAAGGACACAAACAATGACTGGACTCACACCTCACAAAAAGTGTAAAAACAGCCTGCCAGCTTTTCCCACCCTCCACTGTGGCGATGTCAAAGTGCCTATCTCAGGCCATCCATAAAAATAATTCTGTTTCCGGTGGACCGGGTGGCCTAAAAAAAAGTCACCCGGGCGGCCGCAATCTTTTTTTTTTTTTTTTTAATTTTTTTTTCTACTGGGGAAAGGCCCAGTGCAGACATCAGTGTTATCCGTATACAATAACCCTGTAAAACATACAGAAGCCCTTTAGATACAGCCCTAGAGAGACTACTTTTCTTCTATCAGCATTATGGCACCATGCTGATCTTTGGGGAGAGTGATACAGCCCTAAAAGACCAGCATTATGCATCAATGTAGTGTAAGCAAATAAAATTCTCAGTGCTTCATGTTTACATCATACTGGAAAACAGACACATGATTTGAACCATTATACAGCCCTTAAAGGTAAAAAGAAATAAACATCCAACACATAAAACAAGTTAAACATATGTAATCTTTATTGTAGACATTACAACTACAAGTTAGTGTCCTTTAAGGACCTATTAAATGATGTCTCAAAGCTCTGTTACCAAGATCTACCAATGCATTTCTAGTGAGTTTTATGGTACATATAGTCACCAGGGACAGAACACAAACAGCTAGCCCCTGTTTCTGTCATCACCTAATTGTCTCCACCACCCCCTCCTCACCCGGTTCCTGTTACTACTATCAGTGGTTTGTCAGCTGATAAATGAACCAAGTAATGCCGTTGACAGATATACACGGGAACTGCTGCCCCACCATGATGCCGTTCATTGATAGAGCCCCACAAGAGCTATCTCTGTGGTTGTTTCGAGTTACAGATAACATTTCCCTGTGTGGTGTACTCACCAGCTATTTGGGGGGAGGGGAAAAAAAAAAAAAAGATTATACCCCGGCCGGGTGAGATGAGGAAAAAAAGTCACCCGGCCGGTCGACCGGAAACAGATTTTTTTTTATGGATGGCCTCAGTCACAGTCACACTCTCAGTCTCACTTTGTTGAACGGTACCGGGGCCCATGGCCCTAGAGCCAGTTGGCCCGGGACTGATGGCCCCAGAAAATGAAACTGATGGCCCCACTTTTGGGACTGATGGCCCCACTTTCAAATTTGATGCCCTGTGACACAGTAGGTACGTGAATGAAAGGGCTGCTATGAGCGCGGACCATGTCCTAGAAATCTGTGACAGGTTTGGGAGGTGTGTGCAGGGATAGGTCTCAGTGATTAGCTTTAAAATTATAGAAATAGTTGATGAATAAGGAAGATTTCCTTTGATTTAGTGTTTCAATTTTGTATGAACTCTAATTAGTTAATTAATTACCACCTTAAAGCGGGGCTAGCACGGAAAATATCATTACTGGTACCTGATCAAAGACACGCCATAAATTCGCGGGACCCAGCTAAAAATTTGCAACGATCTCATTGGTCAAGGAGTGGTCACGTGACTTCCTAAGACGGGTACGTCTTAGCCGTGCTAGCCCTCCTTTAATTAGGTCAATGTTTTAGTAATCTCTCATTCATTATATGATAGAACTTAGGAAGTCGAACAAAAACATATAGAACAGCAAGTACATAGCCTAACCTCATCTCTACCAAATATGAAGGAATTCTATCGACGAGCACATAGGTTTCTAGGATCAGCCAACTTAAATTTCAGCTAATTTTGATGGTTTTTCTCAACTTTTTATATTCATAAATTCATATCTCTGACCCTAGTGGTCATAGCAGCTTCATTTAAACTGCATTGTATCCGTAAAGTCATTGGCTTTCAGGAAATATATGGTTTGATATGATATATCTCTTTTCAAATTATGGCAATAATGTAGCTAAAGGTCACAGACAATTCCTCTTTGTAGAGTTTAATTTCATGACGAAAATTTGGCCAACCTTGTCTCACAAAAACCTCAAAAACTCACCCAAAAATGACCTTAAAATTACAATTCAAAAAGCATGTTGCTTCTCACATATGTGCGGAAAAGACTGTGCCAAAAACCAAGAGCTCTCATGTGTTTAAAATTTTTAGTCACATACCTACCTGTGACTGTGTTACGTGTGTATAAACTGATGAAATAATTCACATATATATGTTATAGAATGAATGTTTACATGTTGACGACTACTTATGGAGCATGTTTGGTGTATTTAAGCACAAGTTTGGAGGTGTTAGAGCCACAATAACAAAGGCCTACCCACTGAGGCAGTGTGGGTAACTCAGGCTAGCCTCAGGGGGTGGGTGCCTGGGGTAGGCACTTACCTAGTTTTTCAAGACTTTATCCCATTAAAATTATCTAATGGCCAATGGATAGATTTTGAGAAGAGAAGTGGATTTACTTTTTAAATGAAGTCTCTATGTCAATTTAAAGTGGAATTACCGTAATCTCCCGCGTATAAGGCGCGTCTTATACGCGAATCAGATCGTGCATGGGTCTTATACGCGAGAGGCAGGCTGCCTTGAGTTGGGGGTGCGCCTTATACGCGGGTTTAACTGGTACCCCAATTTAGATCAGGTGGGTATGATGCTGATCATATATTTTTTTGAATGCCACAAATGAGGTGTGACTTGAAGTAGAACTTATCTCTAACATTGTATTATCAGTTCTTTTGATTTATTTTCATACATTCATGCATTCTATCAATGTTGTAGCATGTTAGGGAATGAATTTAAATCATAACATTATCTAAACATAGTTGGAACATCTGTTCTAAAGTCAAACATACAGCAAGTGTATATAAATGGTATACTGGCTCCATCTGGTGGCACTTCTAGGAACCATTCCTATTGAACACATGATTATAAATGATCATGTTTACAGTGTATCAGTACGTCCGTGCATCACAGCGCCAGGATACAGAAGGCGCTGTGCTCACGTGACGTCAGCTGCCGTTGGTCCGTACGGTAGAAATGAGTTTGTTTACATTCCAGTTTGGCATATTACAGATATCCCTACAACATTTACACCTTACCAGGCTACTTCTATGATAATAATCTACAGCCAGATAAGAAATGATTGTTTACTTCCAACAATTAAAGGAGTAATATGTCCTGAAAGTCTGTTACAAATGGCCTTGAGAATTTGACCTTGCATTTGGGTTGTTTTGATTTGAGCACCTGTAGTCTCAAACCTTTGTGTATAAAATCTACTAAATATTGGTATATGATATACATTATATATCTAATTTTTTTTTCTTGTCCAAACCCTATACATTTCCACTCAACAGTAGGAAGAGAAAGCCATCTTTTGAAAAACAGAACAAAACAGGGGGTTTGAGGCTCAAGCCACTTCCAGCCACTTTTGGCGGATCCAAATAACGTGATATCAGTGCCATATAGCGCTAGCGGCCACTAGGCACGGAGAGCGCCAGCGGGTTTCGGTGTAGTGTATCAGTACAGTAGTGATGGACTACATGGTTCCTAGAAGTGCCACCAGATGGAGCCAGTATACCATTTATATACACTTGCTGTATGTTTGACTTTAGAACAGATGTTCGGACTATGTTTAGATAATGTTATGATTTAAATTCATTCCCTAACATGCTACAACATTGATAGAATGCATGAATGTATGAAAAGAAATCAAAAGAACTGATAATACAATGTTAGAGATAAGTTCTACTTCAGGTCACACCTCATTTGTGGCATTCAAAAAAAATATATGATCAGCATCATACTCAACCTGATCTTAACCCTACCTAAGGCTATCCCCAACTACAAGGAGACCCTCGTCTCCTTGTAGCAGGCCATGGACGAGGTGCGCCTTGTACGCGGACCAGACCCCCTGAGTTAGGGGTGCGCCTTATACGCGGGTTTTTTCAGTGTACCAAGTCAGAGAAGGTATGTGGGCCTTCTACGCGAACCAGCCTTCTCTGAGTTGGGGGTGCGCCTTCTACGCGAGCTGCGCCTTCTACGCGAGAGATTACGGTATGACCAGTCAAAGGTACCAAATCAGACCCAGAATTCTGCTATAGTTAAGAGTTTAATTTGGATCCAATTTTGTGATCAAGTAAGATAAGATGAATCCAAGGTAGACTAGATCACTAAAATGATTATTTTGGGCAATTTTCTTTTCAGATAAGCAAGATATACCCCAAGAATGTGAATTATGATACATTTTATCATAATCAAACAATGTAAAAGAAAAATTTTGATGTCATCTTTTCCCTTGAACTGCACACTCTGACAGAACCATGGCAGAATATTGTCTTTGACTCAGGATGTTTGAATGATCATAACTTCTATACTAATTGTCATAAAAAAACTTCATTTAAAAAGCAAAACCACTTATTTTTATCACATCTATCGATTTCTCATCATATAAGATGCATATGATAAATTCTTGGTTGATAGGTAAGTGCCCAACATGGGGGAGGTGGGGGGCAAGTGTTCAAGATATTCTCGCAGAAAAGTTTGCAGGGTCTGTCAAACATACTGCAGCCCCTTAGAATGAAAAAGAAAAGCTAGACATTTTCTAGATCATTTTTAACCATAGAACATGTGAGAACCATTTATTTTTAGGTGCTAAGTGATCTTCTCATCATAAAATGGTTCTAAACTTTTGGTTGAACTTTGATGGGGTCAAAGGTTGATGGGTCAAAGGCAAAATTCCCTGCTTTCAACCTTGTACAAAAAATATTCATTTTAAAGGTCTAGCCAAGCCTGTTAAAATGAGCCCTTGTTTGTATAGATCCTCCAGTAAATAGCTTCAGAATAAGCTTGTGTAGGGGCCAGCTCTGGCTGTAAGTCCATGGCGGTAGGCCATCTGCCCCGTTCCGGTTGCACCAGCCCTCGGGGGCTGGTCAGCCGCTATAAGCTGCCCCCCTTGTGTATTATACCGATCCAGATGTAGGTGGAAGGTAGAGAATGTCAGACGGGGAAGTAGCTCAGCGGTAGAGCTTCCGCCTGCAGGTTGGAGGGTCCCGGGTTCGAAATGTTTCTCCAGGACATTTTCCGCCGACCTCTACACTGGTGGAGAAACCAAGTTGGTCCTGACCCATGTGAGGGGGGACTACAAGTACTCAGTACCTGGGCTGGTATGACACGAATGACAATTCAATTTGCTAGTACTGGGAAGGACTTGGAAACAGGTGGCTGGTATGCGACTCAGTACTAGTCCTGGGTATCTGGTACCTATAGGGTACTGAACCCTATATTGAATCTGGTAGGGAGGAGTGTAGGGGCCAGCTCTGCCGTAAGGCCAGCAGCCCCGTTTCTGGAGATCGCAGCCCCCAGGGGCTGGCATCTGGTGGTAGCTCCCCCCCTATGTGTGTGTCATACCAATCCAGGTGTAGGTGCCTGGAACGGTATAATACAGATACGCTTCGAACCTGGCAGTACTGTGTACTGGTAGGTCAACTGGGAAGTCAGGAGTGCCTCACACTGCTTGATAAAGCCCAACCGATCTGGTTGGGAGGAATGCTTGGTGCTGGTTGGCCATGGTTGAAGCTGGTTGGGAGGAGTGTAGGGGCCAGCTCTGACTGCAAGTCCATGGCGGTAGGCCATCTGCCCCGTTCCGGTTGCATCAGCCCTCAGGGGCTGGTCAGCCGGTATAAGCTGCCCCCCTTGTGTATCATACCGATCCAGATGTAGGTGGAAGGTAGAGAATGTCAGACAGGGAAGTAGCTCAGCGGTAGAGCTTCCGCCTTGGAGGGTCCCAGGTTCGACTCCCGGTTTCTCCAGGACATTTTCCGCCGACCTCTACACTTGCAAAGAAAGGAGAGTTTAACACTACCCAGTTTCAGCTTTATCACAGTTTCACACCTCTACTGCAGCAGACTCACGCACTGGAGGTATTTCAGTGCCTACCTGGGGATTAGGAGTACGGTAGCTTCTAAGGATAAGTGAGTTTATGTGACTCAGATACTCACACTCTCCATATGGCTTATTTAGATCATCCTGACATGTCTTAATAACACTGTGCCTCCCAGCATGCTTTTCATCATGACCATAATGTTTTGGCTGTACTTTTGGATATGTAAATCATTCAGCCTCCTTTTTATGAGGGCCATCAGTGACTCAGAGAGTGAGTACTTTGACCATGCATAGAGGTTAAGCCAGACATTTCTACAACCAATCTCAAATAAAAGGTACTGTATATCATTTAACAATTGTTGATCATCATTCTTCATTGTGTTGAAAGCCTCATTCAGAATAGGGATTGTTGAGGCTCCAGTCTTAACCAATAAAGGATATTAAGTAAAATTATTTTGGATTTGATAGGGAACCTACTCAGCTCCCCTAGAGCAAAGGTGGTACTTGTAGACTCCAAGTGGGAATTTACGAGATAAGTAAAAAGTTTCCAATGGGCAGCTTTTCCTGCTGTTTTCTATGTCCTTGATGTCAAAGGTTACAGGCTTTTTCCTGTATGATGCCATGCCTTTAATGTTTTCACAGATAGTGCTAGTGGCAATGGACCAATTTCGATGGTACCATATCCATTGGAGCATCATGCCGACCCTCCGGGAGTTTGTGTATCAATCCCGTATGATCAGCATGATGCATGAAAGTATCCCTTGCACGCTACTCGTCAGGGCTGCATTCGTGCATCATTACGACCCATGGGCATGATGCATTAATGCATCAGCAGCTCTTAAAGGGTTAAACTGGTTGATTTACGTGAATCCCATCGAGCATCACTCGCTGGATCAGTGTAGTTGTCACACCAGTGGATCTGCTGCTGTGACGTTCTGTCTGTTCCTTTATGTGCACCCACAGAAGGAAATTTAAGCCTTATAAGGCCACACTTCATTGGGGCATCGTGCCAACCCTCCAGGTGTATATGTATCAAACTCAGAGGGTCGGCATGATGCACCAATGAAGTGCTGGCAACCAATGGGATTGATGCACTCCTGCATCAGCGGCCTTTAAAGGGTTTTCAAAACTTATAATTCGTAGACCAACTTGTTTTTTTTTTTTGTGTGTGGCCTAGGGTATAAGCCGCATAGAAGCTGCATCCCTACCTTGGTAATAAGCAACACAATGCTTAAGATGTAGCGTGCATCCAATGTTTTACGGTCATACAGTAGCCAATAATTTTGTCAATCATCCCAGCTGATAAAAATATTATCTATTTTATTGCACCTATAATAGCGCACTACAACATAATAGGTGCTGAGAGCTGTATCTATAGGTATCGGTCAGACCAGAAGTATTTCTATGTCACTGATAACAGAGATAACCCGACCCTTTACAAACTGCACAGTACAATAGGGAGGCGAAGTCACGTCACATGCGGGCGGATTCTGAGCTCAGCATATTATCGCCCGCAGGCTTAAGGGATAGGGGAATATTTTAGGCCTAGCATAACTTTTTTAAGAATGAGTGTTGAGCCTTAAAAATTCATATATGGTGGGCCTTCAAGTCAATTCAAATATTGGGCATTTTAGTTCCAAATCAGAATTTTTTTTACGACATAGTTTATCGCGAGACTTAGGCTCCCTATGATGCATGATGCCTATTGGTCATCATGATGTATGAATGCAGCCCTGACGAGTCACTGCTGTTTTCATGCATTACCCTAGTGGCCTGTGCGCTCAGGGGCTTATAGATTTCAATCCCCCTCTACCCTTGGCCCCTATTCGATACCAGTGCTTATTTGAATAATGTTTATTGCTTCAGATTGAATTCAATGCTCCCTTACCCCTGGCACTTATTTGAGACCGGCGTTTATTTGAGACCCCGCGCTTAAACATGCCACTATGCTATGCCAATCTCACAGAGTTGTTACCCAAAGGGTTCTTATGATGCACCGCTGCAGCGTTGGCGAGCACCGCTGCAGCGTTGGCGAGCACCGCGTTGGCGAGCACCGCTGCAGCGTTGGCGAACACCGCTGCAGCGTTGGCGAACACCGCTGCAGTGTTGTTGAGCACCGCTGTAGTGTTGGTGAACACCGCTGCAGTGTTGTTGAGCACAGCTGCAGTGTTGGTGAGCACCGCTGCAGTGTTGGTGAGCACCGCTGCAGTGTTTGTGAGCGCAGCGTTGGTGAGCACCGCTGCAGTGTTGGTGAGCACCGCTGCAGTGTTGTTGAGCACAGCTGCAGTGTTGGTGAGCACCGCTGCAGTGTTGGTGAGCACCGCTGCAGTGTTGGTGAGCACCGCTGCAGTGTTGGTGAGCACCGCTGCAGCGTTGGTGAGCACCGCTGCAGTGTTGGTGAGCACCGCTGCAGTGTTGGTAAACACTGTAAAATTGTTGTGTTAAAGTAACACTACCTACCCTATTTTTTTGGACCTACCTTACTCATACACATTTTGAGGAAATTTTCAGACTTTTTGGCACTTTTGAAAATCGAAATATTTTTGGATCCCGCACATTGAATTGGCGTCAGAATGTATGAAAATTTTCAGTTGGTCTTTGATTTTGAAAAATTCTGATGAATTCTGGTGCATTGTATATTTATATATGTGTGGTGTGCCTTATATGCAAGGTATGACGGTTCATCAATGTGAGTGAGTAATAGATGTTTAACGCCATTTCGACAGCTAAGGTCATATTCATGGTGAGAACTACATTACACAATTTCACAGGAATGTGGCAGTGCCCGTTCATATGTGCACCACACACGTCCTGAGTGGATAGTAAAGAGGAGATATAGACCCTTTTAAGTGGGCTAGGGAAGCCCGGTTCATCAATGTACGCCTACAGTGGTATCCCTATACACTCTATAGCAGTATGGATCAGGAAAAACACTTCCTTGTTATAATTCTTGACCCTTTATAGAACCTTTTAAGTGAGTGATCATTTTTTAACAACAGGGGGTGCTGGTGGGTTTGCGCGAGGATGTGTGAAAAAAATTCCGACCCCCCCCTCTTTATGGGGTAAAAATCTTTTGACCCCCCCCCCATAAGGGCCAAAAGTCGCACGCGAACGTGCCCTTTTACCCTATGGTAACGCGCAGGGTTTTCCACTGAAAACAGGTGAAATTATTTTGACCCCCCCCATCAGAGGGGTTGAAAAAATTCTGACCCCCCCCCCGGTCAAGGGGTTGAAAAAATTCTGACCCCCCTCAAACCTACCAGGCCCCCCTGTTAAAAAATTATCACTCCCTAAGTGAGCTAGTGAAGCCCAACCACTATAACTCCAACCCCCATAGTGGTCGGGCTTCCCTAGCCCACTTAAAAGGGTCTATATCTCCTATTTCCTATCCCCTCGGATGTGTGTGGTGCACAAATGCTTGGGCACCGACACATTCCTCTGTGAGATTGTATAATGTAGATCTTGCCATGAATATGACCTTAGATGTTGAAATGGTGTTAAACCTCTATTACTCACTCACTCCATATACTAGTGAGGTCTCGTACCACTTTGCTATTGGCATCTTACGAAAGCTTTATTAGAAGAGAAGTTATGCCACCTTCAAACTTCAGGTGTAACCAACTAATGACAGATTCTACAACGTTTGCTCTTTTCCAGACTCCAACATCATCTACATAGAGGAGAACACTCCGATACACAAAGTACTGCCGGCAGACGACACGCTGATACTGCGTGTAGACGGACTGCAGGACCGCGCCGTCAGCTTCGTGCTCCTCCAGGTCCATACACACAACACTGAGTTCAACCTGTCCCTCACCTCCCAATGGACGCACGGCTACTCCACCAGGGGAAAAGATGTCGGCGCTGTGGCCACTGTCAACGTCAATCAGACTTATGTACAGTTCTTTGTTAATACGACACAGACTGCTAACGCTATCATCATGGCAACAGCCTACCTGAATAAATGTAAGTTGTTTTATTTTCAGAATTTTTAGAGGGATTGGTACTACCGTAATCGCTCGCGTAGAAGGCGCGGCGCGCGTATAAGACGCACCCCAAACTCAGCAAAGGCTGGTTCGCATATAAGACGCACCTCTTAGGGGTGATTTTTGTAAGATTAGTACATTTCTATAATAAATATACCTCGCATATAAGACGCACCCCCTTCTTGTGGAAATCCTATAAAACGCACCTGGCATTTGTTTGGCGTATAAGATGCGTCTTATACACGTGAGATTACGGTAAGTTATTAAGACCTTAACATCTTGTAATAACACACATATGCATCAGGGAGTAAGTAGAAAAGCATTTAGACCATAACAAAGTAGTCTTTTGGGTAATAGATCTATGCTGAAAAAGTACTGCAGGTCGGTCTCCCAGCTTTTCTTTTTACTTGATTACTCTTTTGGCTGCTGTGATGACCCACGCCCCGTGCCAGTGACATGCGGACAAACTAAATGGTCAAAAAAGTCCTACAAAAAGATTTTAATCTATTTTTTTATAATTAAAGAGAAAAAGGTGGTTCACGTATCAGTCGTGCCTTTTATGTGGGAGATTACGGTAGTTAAAAAATAGGGTCATGAGGAGACTGGGAGGTGGTCATATGAATCCCACACATCGATATCCAGTAACGCACACACCAAAGGGAAAACAGAAACTCACTGATTTTTTTTTTCATTCATTGTTTTTTAATATGTATATAGAAGTCCTGTGCTCATGTGCTCATATGTCCAAGCTGACATCAGCGACCTCCCCACATATTGATATCTACCACATATTCAACCCTTTAAAGGGCCGCTGATACAGGAGTCCATTGGTCGTCACGATGCACCGATGAAGTGCTGACGAGACTGTTCGCCAGCACTTCATTGCAGCATCATGCCGACCCTCGGGGTGTATCAACCCCTTATATGGTTGGCATGATGCATGAATGTAGCCCTGGTGAATTACTCACCAGGACAGCATTCATGCATCATGGCGACCAATGGGCATGATACATTAATGCATCAGGGGCCCTAAAAGGGTCTGACCCTTTTGACTGATGCTAGAACCCTCAATGTTCATATTCCTTTGTCTTAAGTGCCAAAGTCTGCTGTATTCAGGTAAGGGGGTGGTCATTTATTAACAACAGGGGGCGGGGGGTTGGTGGGTTTGGGGGGAGGACAAAAAGATTTCAGACCCCTCTAAGTGGGGGAACAAAAAAATTTTCGTCCCTTTTGCGCGAAAAAGCCAGCGCGCGACCATAGAATAAAAGGGGGGGACGGAAGAATTTCACCGACCCCCCCCCCCCGTTGTTAAAAAATGACCACTCCCTAACAACATCAGGCTAACCTACATGGTTGATACAACCCTGTAAGTTAGCATGGCTCACACGAAAAGATCTGGTCAACGAGTTACCGGCTGGGGCTACATAATGGCGATCAAAAGGCATAGATGCGTTATATTCATGAACTGTCTACCCATAACTCTTTAAGTGCTCATTGATGCACCAATGAAGTGCTGGTGAGACTGCTCGCCAGCACTTCATTAGAGCATCATGCCGACCCTCCGGGAGTATATGTATCAACCCTGTAGGGTCGGCAAGATGCTTTAATGAAGTGTTGGCGAAAAGTCTCCCCAGCGCTTCAGTCATGCATCATGATGACCAATGGCTTAAATGGTTATGCAAATACATGTATGAAACGGTACCTACGTAACTCTGTCACATATGGTGAAACGAGGTCACACAAAACATAGAAAAAAAACTAAGAGAACAAAATAAAAAGATACAAAAAGAAAATCGAAACTTATCCAAAGGGGACCACACCCCAGCTAAACAAGGACATGGACTTAAAAATAGATAACTAAGGGAGTGATCATCTTTTGACAACAGGGGGGGGGGGCTGGTGGGTTTGAGGGGGGGGGGGTCAGAATCTTTTCACCCTCTTGATCAGGGGGTCAAAATAATTTCACCTGTTTTCAGCGAAAAAGCCTGCGGGTTACTATAGGTTAAAAGGGCACTGTCGCACACGCTTTTCGGCCCTTCGATGTCTGCGCGCAAACCCACCAGACCCCCCCCCCTGTTAAAATATGATCACTCCCTAAGCTGGCACGGATAATTCAATGATACCCGATGTACCCGGTATATTCTTGCCTATACATTCCTTTGTGTGTCATGCCCATCGGTTGTCATGGTGTATGCATGAATGCAGCCCTGTTGATGGACTTGTCAAAACTGCATTAATCCATCATACCGACTGACCCTCCCGGACTGTTGATTTCAAAATATGTCCCGAGGGGTTCGTCAAGTATACTCGCCTGCAATGCATGTGTGCATCATGGCGACAAAGGAATATCAAATTTAGGGTATTATGCTGCCCTTAAAAGGATATGCCTACATACTATTGCTATCACAAATCGCATGATGATAAAACTGTCAATATGTATGATTCTGTCATCAATATGACACAGTCTGAGTACGTCTATACCATGTGTAGCAAAAGATTAAGGTCAGGACATACCGTATTCATTCTAATAAGCCCACATGCTCTAATAAGCGCACACCCCTCCTTTCTGGGTCCCACCCTTGTGTAAAATCAGTCAAATGAAGTGTAAAAATAAAGATTTTAAGGGCAAAAACAATGATTTTAGGCTCTTAGGGTGCGCTTATTAGAATTATTTTTTCTTATAAGGTTTAGAGCATCTAACAAATAATTTTCCGCACATGTGCGCTTATTTGAACGAATACAGTAGTCATAGTTATTTCTAAATGTATCTCATTCCAATGCCTTCCTTCATATATCTGTTTTGAGGGCTTCCCTAGACCACTTAAAACATACCTGCAAACTCCTCATTTTTTTTCAGTTTTCTGTTTTTTAAAGATCAACCAGGGTCAATCTAGTGATTCATCCAGGTCCAATGAGATTTCATTTTAACATTTATAGGGGGTGGGGGGTCATATTAAATTTTTATAACACACTGACAGCTGCCTATGTCCCCATCTCTAGATTTGCAAAAATTGCTTGGACCCCTAGGGGATTCCCCCCAGACCCCCTTCCCCAAATCTGTATTTCCCTTCATCATTTTCAAAGAAAAATGTTAATTATTTTACAGGTCAGTCTTTTTCTTGTCTGGAGTCCGGGGCTGTATCAACCCTGTAGGGTCACCATCACCATCATGCATGAATGTAGCCCTGGCGGATAACTCGCGGGTGCTTCATTCATGCATCATGACGACCAATGGGCATGGTGCATAAAATGGCCTCTAAGGTATGAAGATAACACCATTTCACCATTCTCTATTTGTTTCTATTACAGCGCCAGTACCAGGAGGGTGTAACATGGAGTTTCCGCTCGTCTTGGACCCCAACATTGAAGTAAATGTGGACAGCGATGAGATCTCCGTCAAGTTTGAATACGCCAATTTTGGCAGAGATAAAGGTATTGTTTTTTTTTTCATTTATTTACGATTTGATTCATTCAATATGATATATGAGAACAGTTTGATTGTCAGAACTTTAATGACACTTTTTATGTATGTACGTGTAGTACATTTGTACTTACCAAACATCTAGATATGTTGTGGAATGGATACCTAATTGGTTAAAACAAGAGAAGTTTGGACTATTGCCTTCAGCTCACAAAGAGAATGTTGTAGAAAACGGCATGGCTGCATTTTTTTCTTCTTCTTTTTGACAAACTGAAGTATGAAAGAATCTCTTACAATGGCAATATTAACTCCTGAACAGGCATTATAAAAAGCTCTTTCCTTTCTTTTAGGATCACAAGTCCCGACCTGTGAGATTGCAGGATACCAGAAGCGTTTGACGTACGACGTGTATCAATACTTTCTCCCCAGCCACGACTTCAGCGAGGAAACTTACCTAAATGCTATCAAAGTACTCATACGTGGAGATGAATTACGGCAAGATTCAGCAAAGGTGGGAATTTTTATCTTTTAATTTTGTATACATCTCTACAAAATACCGGCAATACCATAGATTCTGGGTATAACCGGCGGCATATATACATGAATCTGCTAATGGAATAACCTCAAAGATGGGGTCTGGCTCATACACGGGAATTTATCGTACTCTACATAAATTTATAGATAAGACTTGTCCCTATTTTAGGAATAAACCTTTATTTACATTAAAATACAGCATAACTGTTGAATTCTAGTGTATTAAGCACAAAATCATAGATTTCTGTAGCATCATTTCAGTAGTGTGTCATCATATTTTTGTTAGTTCCCTCTCTGTTTTTGGTTAAAGAAGAGTTAAGACTGAAGTAAGTAAAAAAAATTTTTACCAGGTGAAGACAATAGAATACCATAATGAAAAGACACACATACGATTTGCGGCCTACCCGGGTCAGGGCACGGTGTTTGGTGTTATCGTGAATGAGCTCGATATGAACAACAACACACTGACAGCAGCCTACGTCCCCGTCTCTACCTATACCTGTAACTTCACAAAGGACAATCAGTGCAGCAACCTCAGTAAGTTTAACATTAACCATTTAACCCTGTAAGGGCTGCTGATGCATCAATGCATCATGCCCATTGGTCATGATGCACCAATGAAGCGCTGGCGAGACTGCCTGCCAGCACTTCATTGGAGCATCATGCAGACCCTCCAAGATTGAGTGTGTTGATCCCGTAGGGTCGGCAGGATGCATGAATGCAGCCCTGGTGAGTAACGCGTGATGCTTCAGTCCACGATGCGTCAATCAATCTGCAGCCCATATAGTGTAGACAACCAGTGCAGCTACCTCTGCAGTGTTGCCGAAAACTTTTTTTCGATGCAGGCCAAGGTGGCCTGCGTCTGGGCATTTTACGAAGGCCATTTCCTGCTCATGCAGGCCATATGAATATTGATATTTTAATCTACCAATATATAATTCATGAAAATGTCCCCATCTTTGCTTCTAATGGACGGATTTGAAAAAAAGTCTTTCACCATTAGAAAGCTGAGATCATGCCCGGCCATCCTGGCCTGCGTCCTATGGCCCTACACTAGGCCATCAGTAACACTGCCGCAGTACGTTGGACATTTCTTACAAGGGATATTTATTAAGGTACTTTGTGTAAATATCAAAATGCTATTTGGCTCAGGGACCACCCTGAGTCTGAGTCTGTAGTGTATGATAAAAGTCATTCATGTTACATTTTGCATTTTAAATTTTCTGTAAGAAATAATAGTTACAAAAGAATAAAACTACTATGTTTGATAGTTTACATATTTGTCTACCTATGTATGCAAATATCACATTTAAAAATGAAGTTTGTTATTTATAGTGATTTTTTATAAATAAAAAGAGTGCTGACTTTTTCTTTTTCGCCAATCCAGTCCTCCATAGGTTTCCCTCTGGGCTCTCTTTGTTTCTATTTGATTCAAAAACAGCGTCTAAAAGTGAGACGGTTTGGACGCCTTTAAAAAAACGCGGGAAAAGTCACCCTGAGCCCTCTGTGCCAATGCACGTCGGTCAATTTTTCGACTTAACCAGTAAACAGTATGTACATGATACTGTATTTACTTACAGATGACCTACCCATGGAGATCATGACATGTGTTTTGGCAGTATTCGGTCTCGTACTCTGTATTGCTGGACATCGCTTCTTTAAATTCTGTACGTATTTGTAATCTCCTTCATTTTTCAGCGCAAACACTCTGTAATTCAGTGGGCATATCAAGGATGCATTTTTATATCCTCACAAACCTTGCATATTGTATGCTTGTTGTACTCTTCTTTAAATGTAACAAAATAAGTCGAGAGATAATCATGTATGGGTCCAAAAAAGATATGATTACTACCGTAATCTCCCGCATATAAGACGCGTCTTATACGCAAGGTTTTAGTTCTCGCTGGATCCGCAAGAGGGACACCAAGAGCTTTATTTTGATATATTACACTCCCCCTAAGTCATATTATGACATAGATGGCTCCAGTGGTGTCCTGGAGGCCAGAGCTACACATAGCTTTTTAATTTTTGAAAATTCATTCAGTAGAAGCAAAGTTATGAATATTTCATTCTTTGGGGCATAATCCAAAACTCTAGGTGCGTCTTATACGCGCACTGCGTCCTATACGCGGGATATTACGGTAGTCTCAATTTCCCCAGACTATCAACCTTCAAAATTCCTCCGTATAAAGAGACATACGTTTTACAGAATGGTATTTTATATATAAATTTTTCATCTTTCAGCGATGTTCACCTTCGGTATGCTGGGATTTGGACTGTTAGCGTACATTCTTATTGCACGTTTGACAGACCTCCCGTATGAATGTAAGTACCTTACCATTTATACACCGCTTGAATGCAGTTCATGTGATTGGGTCGGCAAGTCGCAAGTTTGATTATCAGTTAATTCACAATTGTGTAGAGTTACGAAGTATAACCAGTGCCTCAAGTGATACCTTAGAACAAAGGAAGCAAGCTGTGGTTATTTCATGTAACCAAGGTTTAAGCCATGGGGTATATGAAAAAATATAAATGAAACATTCTAACACTAAAATCATATTTCATAGCCTACATAACATGTATACTCGTAGAAATCTGTTGGTACAGGAACACATTAGTATATCAAAGCACTGGTAAAGGCAAAATTTAGATATCAATCTACGGACATATCGATTATGAAAAATCTCAATCACATTAGTATTGAACATCGCATATATTAAAAGGCAAAAATAATAAAATGGAATAGGGGATGAACACTAGGTTTTCACTTGCTGCGATGTAATAGTAAATATAGTTTCTCTATATGCGATAACCTGTAATATAACATTTATGTTCTATTGTCAGATACCCTTGTCTATGCATCTTTATGCGGGGTGGTCGGCGGTGGACTGTGGCTGCTCCTCTGGTGTTTTGTCGGTGTACCGGTACTCTCCGTTCTACTCGCCGGTCTTGTCATGGGTTTCGCCATGTCTTCAGTCATCTTTAACCTTACCCCTCTAGGTCAGTTATCCCAGAGCTGCAAAGTTTATCACTTTGTAGCCATGTCTTCAGTCACCTTTTACCTTACCCTACTAGGTCAGTTATCTCAGCGCTGCCAAGTTTATCACTTTGCAGGCGTCTTCAGTCATCTTTAACCTTACCCCTCTAGGTCAGTTATCTCAGAGCTGCCAAGTTTATCACTTTGCAGGCGTCTTCAGTCATCTTTAACCTTACCCTACTAGGTCAGTTATCTCAGAGCTGCCAAATTTATCAATTTGCAGCAATGTCTCCAATCATCTTTAACCTTACCCCTCTAGGTCAGTTATCTCAGAGCTGCCAAGTTTATCACTTTGCAGCCATGTCTTCAGCCATCTTTAACCTTACCCCTCTAGGTCAGTTATCCCAGAGCTGCAAAGTTTATCACTTTGTAGCCATGTCTTCAGTCACCTTTCCCTTACCCTACTAGGTCAGTTATCTCAGAGCTGCCAAGTTTATCACTTTGCAGCTGTCTTCAGTCATCTTTTACCTTACCCTACTAGGTCAGTTATCTCAGAGGTGCCAAGTTTATCACTTTTCAACAACTCCTGCTTTCTCACTGATTTTGTTATAAAATCATATATATTTTTTTTCTGTATAAAATTGACGAACATCATTGGGTCTGAGACAGCACTGAAGGGCCGGCATGATGCACTAATGTTGTCGTAGTATACAGCTACCCTTAAATTAATTCATAGGCAAAGGAATATGTCGCTTTATGTCACAATTACCGTAATCTCCAGCGTATAAGACGCATCCTCTACGCCAAACAAAATGCTGGTGCGTCTTATAGCTTACTCTCAAGATGGGGGTGCATCTTATACAAGGGGTAATTTTACTATAGAACAGTACTGGATTTACAAAATTGAGCCCTAAGAGGTGCGTCTTATACGCGAAAATGCCTCTGGTGAGTTAGGGGTGTGTCCTATATGCACAGCGCGTCTTCTACGCGGGAGAATAAGGTAAATGTGTTTCTGTTTTATTTCTACAGGTCTGAATGATGTATTCACGTCTGACTTAAATTATGGCATGGCCTTCTCCTGTGGGGTACTCGTTCTCCCTATCATACTACTCGCATTTACCAAAAAGGTGAGACTTTTCGCAATTCACAGTATTCTTCAGGGATGTAAGTCTTCAGGATTTATCAGGATTTCCTGATTTCTGAAATTTTTGAATGACATTTATTTTCCTTACATGAGTGGTAAGGAGGGCTATTTGTGAAAAATAGAGGGCTTTTATATCAAGTAAAGGTATGGCTTCCTGATTTTTGCCTATTCCTGACTTACATCCCTGATTCTTATTGATATTGGACTTGCGGCTTATACGCAAGGACGGCAAAGTTCAAGATATCTGACAGCTTAGACTAAAAACTTGCATATACAGCACATCTCAGATACTGTATAAGCCATACCCTTAGTTCAGGGCAATCCTATATGTCTATAAGCCACACCTGGTCTTTGACTTTTTGCAGTTAAACAACAAAATGTATTACCAGTAATGTACAATATTGTTAGATACTCCATGTAAATGAGCCACACCTCATCGGGTTATTATCACGCAAATACCATGGTTCATACTGAAGGTGCAATGGTTATTATTAAAAAAAAAATTTAAAGAAAACTTCCTTAAAGTGTAAATATTGACTTTGATTAAAATCATACAATTTTCTGTTCCAGCTGAGCTTGTTGAGTTGTACGGTGGTGGGTTCGTTTCTGGTGATCACAGCAATCGACTCCTTCCTACACTCGAGTATAACGTACATCGTATACAACTCTGTCCGTAAGGGTGCTATACTCGAATACGTGCAGGTATTAGCCACCCTGCCGCTACAGTTAACAGGTGAGTCATTGATTTTATTTTCTACCTCAAATTTTTAAAAGTTTTAATAGTTTTTTACTTCAAATTCATAAAGTTTAGCAGAGTACTGTAAACCCTTGGGTGTAAGGTGCACCGACGTATAAGCCCCACCTAGCCTTTGTTAGAAGGCTATAAGCCTGGAATTTGAAAATAAATACATGTAGTTTAGTGGGTCTTTTTAATTCAAAGACTATCACTCATATATAAGCCACACTCTGACTTTTGGAGACGTCCTTGTAGAGCTCCAGTAGACCAGCTTTCAATGTGGGAGTTTCATATTGAAGATGTTTCATAGTAAAAAGGTATTGAACTTTGAGATATTATGTGTTTCATCGCACCTTAAAGGCTACACTATGCCTCTAGGCTCATGTCCCTCATGGTGCTCGGTTATCATAAAGCCCGGGCAAGTGAATCCATTGGCATGTGTTGCTTTAGAGTCAGCGTGATGCCTAAATGCAGCACTGGTGGGTTATTCACACCAAAAAAATAAGTCAGTCTACGGATTTTGGTTTTGATTTTGGTGCAAGCGAGCGACATTTTTTTTTTTTTTTTAAGAATTTTTTTACGTCCAATGGATTCCTTGCTGGAAAAGTGAGGCGACCGAAAAAAAAATTATTTTTAAGAAAAATTTGCTAAACATCACAAAGAGAAAACTCGTAGAAACTGAACCGAGCAAAATCCGTAGACAAGATTTTTTTCAAAGAAAAAAATATTTGCATTTCCGAAAATATGGAGAGGGAAATCCCTAGACCAACTTATTTTTGTGGTGTGGCCTTAATGTATCAAGACAAGCAACTGGGTTTGCATATAAAAATGTTTGTATTAACCCTTTAAGGGCTGCTGATGCATTAATGCATTGGTTGTCATGATGCATGAATGCATTGCATTCAAACCTCTGGGGATTAATACATCCCCAGAGGGTCGGCATGATGCTTAAATGGGCGCCCTTAACCCTTTAAGGGTCGCTGATGCAGGAGTGCATCATGCCCATTGCTTGTCATGATGCACCAATGAACCACGGGTGAGGCCACCCTTAAAAAATATGTCCGTTTCTTGTCCAGAGGGTGGGATTTTTAGGCCCATGAGGGAGGGAGGAAAAAATTTTTTTTTAGGAAAATATTTTTATTTGTCATGAGCATTGTAAGCGGGGACAGCATGAATTTGCCATCACATTCTAAGATTTAGTGATTGGAAACCTAGATTCTTGTGCTGATGGACGAAAAAAATAAATTGTTTTTCAGATAAATTTCCCATTCTCACAAAAAAAAATCCACCAGGCCTCTGGACAGGAAACGGAAATATTTTTAAGGGTGGCCTGAGACTGGGTGCCAGCATTTCATTGGAGCATCATACCGACCCTCCATGCTGATCCTCCGGGTCGGCATGATGCATGAATGTAGCCCTGGAGATTTACTCACCAGGGCTGCATTCATGTATCATGATGACCAATGGGCATGATGCATTAATACATCAGCGGCCCTTAAAGGGTTAAATGAACTGCTGGCAAGCAGTCTCGCCTGCACTTCATTAATGCATCATAACAACCAATGGGCATGATGCACGCCTGCATTGGCGGCCCTAATGAGTTAAAGGTTACAAATATATGAATGAATTCTGTAATGTTTCACTTTAACCATGTCTGTACTTTACCCTCCAGGTATCCTATTATTGATAGGGTGGGGAGTGCTTGTACTGGTCGGACTCATCATTCAGTCGTTCACCGAGCGCGACCAGCCCGACTTCCCTGCCTGTCCCTACGACCACTACAAAGAGCGTCAGCAGCGCAGACGACAAATGGAAGAGCTAGCCGGTTCACGAAATATGGACAATGAGCGACAACCACTACTGTCTAACAACTCAGGACGCTACTCATACGGCCGCAATGCCAATGTACAACGGTTTCAGGAAACCCCACCGCAAAACTCCCCACCGCCCTCCTATGGCATGGTGGACCCATTATAAAGTTGCAAGGGACTTCTCCCTCACATTGTATAGCTTGCTTTTATTCCAATTTTATCGGTTGGAAATTAATGTTGCTGGCTTTAGCAAATATTATATATTTGCTTCTGAAGTGTTATACCCAAGCTGCGCCCCTAAATGCTAAGTTTTATATTATCTGATATTTATGACCTATCTAATTCTTTTTTGAGAAAGAAATACCAGACAATGCTTTTCAGAAGAAACTCACAGTCATGGGGATTGAACCCGGTGGCGGTGGAGCCGAGGGAGATACATCCCCAACAATTTTTCAGGTTTCGCTGTAGATTATATTGATATATAGTAGAATTTGTACAGCTCATCCCCCACACTTTTTCAGCTGCTCCACCTCCAATGATATTTACAATCGAGATATATTCTTATCGCTTGGAGATCTTGGCACTAGAGAAACCTATTCCTTCTATGCACGCTATTTATTCGATGTTCCTTTTCTCAGGAAGTAGTTTCATGATACACATTTAAGGGTTGTATATATAAGCAAATGTCCACGACCATGGGGTATTTTTACATCGTATTCCCCGATGTGGGACTGGCGTATCCCATGAAGCCATTATATGTCATGGAAGTGGACATTTGCATTTATGTCATGGCCTAGGGGGTAATTTTCTTTTAAATAAAGAAAAACTGCTCAGATCTGTTCAAAATCCAAGATGGCGAACACCCACTGAATACGGCCATATTGTATTCCATCCCCCCATTGAATACGGAATGTCCAGTACTATTCTACAGTAACGCTCGTATCTGCCATGACATAAAGCTTTGATGCACTATGTCCTATTGGTCGGCATGATGCATGAATGCAGCTAAGGCAGGTAACTCATCAGGGCTGCATTCATGCATCATGCTGACACACTTTGTGCTGCATTCATGCATCATGCTGACACACTTTGTGCTGCATTCATGCATCATGCTGACACACTTTGTGCTGCATTCATGCATCATGCTGACACACTTTGTGCTGCATTCATGCATCATGCTGACACACTTTGAGTATGGGCATGATGCCTACTAAGTGCTTTCAAGTTGCATTGGATGTGTCTGGCTCTGCAGTCTTTACATCTATACCATAATTTTCCATTTAAGCACATGGGTAGGAAATAAGTGAAAGGCTCACTTAAGTACTGGGTACTACCCTTCTAAAGCTTTGAGAAGGACTATCTATAGTCATAGGTATAGGCATGGTAATTCAGTATGGAGCAGTTTCGGCATAGGGCTCAGTATGGACATCTAGTGGGTCGGCCATTAATTAATCTGGGACCATCCGAGATAAGCACCGATAAGAACCAACAGGTATTACATAGTGTACCTCAAAACCTTCTACAGTGAATACATGGAATTATCTGTCAAATTCTAAACTTTTTTACTTAACGTAATCTCCCGCGTATAAGGCGCGTCTTAGACAAGAGGTTTCAGTTCACAAGGTGGACACCAAGGACTTTCTTTTGATATATTACACTCCCCCTAAATGAAAACATGATATAAGGGAGTGGTCATAATCTCATTACTTATGAACAGGGGGGGTGATGGGATTTAGCGTGGACGTGCGAAAATCTTTTACGCCCCCCTCGAGGGCAGTCAAAATTTTTTGTGCCCCCCCCTCGTGGCGGAGGCGCGGAGAATTTGCGCACTGTCTTTGATCTAGTGCACTGGCTTTTTTGCTAAAAAGATGGTACATTTTTTTAGGCCCCCCCAAGAGGGGTCAAAATCTTTTTAGCCCCCCCCCCCACGGGAGGGGTCTGAAATTTTTTTAGCGCCCCCCCTCAGACAGTCTTTGTGAAAAGTTTTTCACCATGCAGGACATTCGGTCCCGCAGATTTCTAGTTCTGCAGGCCCGGTTCAATTCTCTCAGGACCGAAACATAATGAGTATCTAAGGGCATTTTCTGCAAATAAAGAAATATCATAAAGCAAGGATGTATATCATATTTTTATCATGAAATCCATTAGGAATCATGAAGTTCTGAGAAAAAAAATCATAATAAGGTAATGGTTTTTGTTTTATGCTGTAAAAACTTAATAATGGTCCGATTTGAATGCCGTAAAAAATGGCATGTAGCCTAAGGTCTGAAGATGACAGCCAGACATTTAGTCCGACAGTATGACAATTTCTGACGGCCCGACAGCCTTTTAGACGGCTATAGCCGGTGTCCGACGGGATTTGGCAAAGACTGCTCAAACCCCCACTCCCCCCCTGTTGATAAATAATGACCAGTCCCTAAGGGGTTCTGGGGGGCCCTAACTACAAAGTAGAAGAAAAGTTTTTTTGACCATATTCTAAAACTCTAGGTATGTCTTATATGCGCAGTGCGCCTTACACGCGTGAGATGACGGTAGTTCTATTTGATAACGTGTATATCACAGCTGAAATATGTCTGTTTTTTTTGTATATATTTTGTATGTATTGTTTTTATTTAATGAAAGGGGATTAATGTTATCATGTGATAATCTGTTAAGAAGACTGAAGGGCCAATGGCAATATGTGAGATTATTAGCCGTTACCGTATCATCTTGTTAAAAGCGCCAGGATTTGAATGAGCGCCGGTCGCAAATAAGCACCAGGGGTACAGGGTTGGGCCATGAAATATTTGTCAAGCACTAAAACTATTGTTCTCATACTCATATTATGTAATAAGTACAGTAGTCATTGATTACCAGGAGGTTTTATCAATTTCGTCAGTTAAAACATAAGTATCCTAAATAGGTTCCTTGGGAGATTCTACTGTGGATTCTCAATTATAAACAGCATTTCATGTGTTACCCTGAAGTTGGAAATCTGTGTTTGAATATTTAAGAGGGTTTATATGGTATCAGATGGTTACAGTAAATTCTCTCATATAAGCCGAACCCTCATATAAGCCGCACCCCAGACTTCAGGGGGTATAAGCCACTTCTTTTGCTTGAAAGTTGTACCGTAATCTCCCGCGTAGAAGACGCGCTGCACATATAAGACACACCCCAAACTCAGCACATGCATTTTCGCGTATAAGACGCACATTTTAACGCTGAAATTTGTAAGATTAGTACATTTCTATAGAAAAATTACCCCTCGTATAAGACGCCCCCCCCCCAACTTGAGAGAAAGCTATAAGACTCCCCAGCATTTTGTTTGGCGTAGAGGACGCATCTTATACCCGGGAGTTTACGGTAGTTTTAGTGCTGTTCTGTAGTTTCAAACACCCTCCTATAAGCTGCGCCCCATCTTTTGGCTGATCATGTAAGCCTAATTTTGATTTTGATTCTGGTATAAGCCGTGGCTTGTACGAGACAATTTACGGATATTATCTCGCGTGTAAGCTGCCTTGAAATATTTGCAAGGTCCTGAAACTTCAGTATATAGCGCAACATGTGTCGAATCCAGGTAGAAACTGTAGTTTATATATGCAAGTCTAATTCTGTAAAAACGTCCAGTGTGCTATGCTTCTCTATTGTCATATAGAGAATACTACCTCAGCAGACTTTGGTAAACGTGGTGGCATATAACATAAAAAATTAGTCACCCTGAAATGTGAAATCCATATGTTATGATCTGGTCAGAATTGCTATGCATGTAAGTGTCAATTGTTCTTTTTGTAAGTGGAAATTGTGCATGTGTAGAAGATTTTCATTACGATTAAAACTAAAAGGTGGGTTTCATGCCACATAGGCTTACTGGTCAAAATATCTTTGAAATTATTTTTGGAAACCACCTTCTAAATGAGTTTACAGACAGTATTTAGGCAATTTACATTACATCATGAATTACTATATATAATTTTTTTTTTTTTTTTTTGACATCACTGGGCTCTCCATGCAACACGGTAACCAAGTCTCTGTGTGACATCACGTCGCCATGACAAAGAGGGGGTTGACTATAAAACAAGGAATTTCAAAGATTCCTTGTTCAAAATTCAATAAAGTTCCAAGATCTTGACTCTGTTGTTACATGAAATGCACCTTTAATTTGCCATGCAAGTAATTTTAATTCCTCAAGGTCGAAGATAATGTTAATATATGAGATGGAAACCTTATAGAGTTGTTAGTATACCGCCTGTCTTTCTGATTACAAAAGAAGTACATGTACAAGACAATCATACCGTAATCTCCCACATATAAGGCGCATCCCACTTATAAGACGCACCTAGAGTTTGAGAATACAGAAAAAATAAACTTTGGGTCTACTGAATGGATTTTAAAAATTCAAAAAGCTATATTTAGCTAGGCCTCCCTGGACTGCCCTGGACCCCTCTATGTCCTTTTATGACTAAGGGGGAGTGTAACATCAAAAGAAAGGTCTCATTGTCCCCCTTGCGGATCCAGGGAGAACTAAAACCTCGCGTACAAGACGCGCCTTATACACGAGAGATTACGGTAATCTTGATATTGTGTTACACCAGACCCTGAAGGTATCTCAGAGCACAGTAAGCTGAGTTAATAGTGTGACTACAGTATGCATATTTTGGATAGCGGCCTCCACCGAGGTTCTAGATTTCTTAGTACCATTGAACTGGTACCCGGTGAAATAAACACTAATAACAGCCAGCATGATGGGTACCAGTTGTTATGTAATACACCCTGAAAAGTCTGCACTGAATGAGGGGAGTTATCTCATTGGTCAAAAATGTATCCCGTTAGGTCGGTATATGAAAAATGGCCACAGAGCACACTATATACCTTTTCGCACTGGCAAGTCACCGTAGTATCCGACCCTTTCCTCTAGAACTTTAAGGGCCTGTCTGCCTCGTCCAGGCTCTAAAAGTTCATCGTCACTGCAATCTTTCATCGTGCCTACCCCGATTGAGTTGATATACGCTCTAAGGGTCCGTATGATGCTCACATGTAGTGCTGGTGAGTTACTCACCCTCACTCCTATGTTCATCAGTTTGACAAATGAAATCTTTTTTTTCTTTTTTTTTTTGAATATGTGAAAACAACTTGAAGCCTTTAGGTGTTAATCTAGTCCTTAACCAACTTTATATGTTCTAAATACATCCCACCAAAATCATCAAAAATGAAAATATCAAAATAGAAAGGGCCTTTTCAGATTTGTCGATATTTCTTGAGGTTAGTGATGAAAAGGTTGATAATCATGGCATTGCGTCTTGAAGTATAATATTGCAAAATCAGGATTATGTTTTGGAGTTGCAAGCCACGTCAGCGGCTGGGAGCGTAGTGACCGTAGCAACTCCATAATGTTTTCAGTTTTCTCCCTGTCATCTATGACGTCATTGGTGATGTCATGCTGACTCAGTGACGTCATCCGCAGTGGCTAGCGAGGTTGCCATGATCCATGAGCGCAACTCCTTTTGCCACATTTTTCTTGTTAGTTTCGATATGGTGGGCTTTTCGGATATCCACCGGTATAATTATGTTCAGCGCGTTGTTATAAGGTACATTGTTAGAGGCTTTTCCAGTTACCGGTAGAGATATTGCATTTTATATGGCGTTATGTAAATCATTGGTACATACCAAATGCCATGTATATTTTAGAGAATGGTTGTTGTCGTTCAAATAAAAATTATTCCATGTTAATTATAGCTAGTTAAAATTAAATGAATATGATAAAGTTTGAAGTTGATACATGGTACTGCCGATGTGTGAATATATTTAATGTTATCAAATAACAGAAGTCAATCATGTATTGTAGTATCTATTTCATGTTTCCTATTCAGGTTGTGTGGTGCACTGATTTAGTCATGTTATCTTATCAGATAGCCTTACACATGTGCCATTTTTCCTACGTTTGTATCAATTCCTACCTGTACTTTTCCAACTGCCCCCGAGAAGTCCACAGTGAATAATACTGATTATTTCATTGCCTGATAATTGATTGCGCTAAGTCGGTACAGCCCGTGGTTCTCTGTACGAGTCTGCCTTTATAAAGCTGATGCAAAAAATTATGAATGGATATCGTAAAAAGGGATACTACATTGAAAAAATATTCGCTAAACAACAGCCACATCTACTTATAGCTTCAATGGTGCTCGTTTAGTTAATGGCATTTATGAAGAAATATGAATATCACGATTAGCAAAACATTTTGCAAATTGCGAAACATGTTTGTATTACATGCAGTATACTTTTATGACCCACATGTAGGGATGGAAGTCTTCAGGTATTCCCCTGATTTCAGGGAATGTCAAGTTTTTAAGACCTTTATGCAATTCAACATTTAGGGGTTCGTTTTTAGAGCATTTCAGGGATTTTTGAGCTCAGTGACTTTCTCATCTCTGCACATGTAAACCATAGACTTAGAGATACTAGTATGCAATCTATGCAGAAATCTCTGATGTTAGCATGTACATGTAAGGTTAACATATTTAAATATATATATATATATATATATATAATCTTTCAATATGCGTGATTATCTTAATCAGTATAAAATACTTACAAACAACATTGTTAGGGAGTGATCATTTTTTAACAACGGGGGGGGCTGGTGGGTTTGCGCGCGGACGCACGAAAAAAATTCCAGGCCCCCCCTCTCGACGGGTCAAAATCTTTTCGACCCCCCCCTCGGGAGGCGAAAATCATGTGCGAACGCGCCCTTTTAACCTATAGTAACACACAGGCTTTTTCACTGAAAACAGGTGAAATTATTTTGACCCCCCCTAGGCAAGGGGGCAAAAAAATTCTGACCCCCCCTGGTCAAGGGGTTGAACAAATTCTGACCCCCCCTCAAACCCACCAGACCCCCCCCCCCCCTGTTGTTAAAAAATGATCACTCCCTTAGAAAACCCTGGTATAGATATACATACTAAGACATGTACCGTAATCTCCCGCGTAGAAGGCGCAGCCCGCGTAGAAGGCGCACCCCCAACTCAGAGAAGGCCTTTTCACGTAGAAGGCGCACGTACCTCTTCTGGATCGACTCCTGGAAAAACCCGCGTATAAGGCGCCCCCCCAACTCACAGGGGGGCTGTTTCGCGTAGAAGGCGCCCCCCTTCCCACCCCCACCCCCCCACCCTCACTATTGTACACCTCCCGGTCTGCCGCGCTGCTGGTGCTATGAGTTCAAGCTGTCATCGGCCCACGGTTGGCTTGAACCCGCCGAGCGCCCGTCGACACCTCCCGGTCTGCCGCAGTGCTGGCGCTATGAGTTCAAGCTGTCACCGGCACATGGTCGGCGTCAACCCCGCCAAGCAAATGTACAGCGACCGGGCTGCCGCGCTTGGCGCTATGAGTTCAAGCTGTCATCGGCACACGGTCGGCGTCAAACCCGCCGAGCGCCCGTCGACACCTCCCGGTCTGCCGCGCTGCTCGTGTTATGAGTTCAAGCTGTCACCGGCGCATGGTGGGCCTTATCCCCGCCAAGCGCGTCGACACCTCCCGGTCTGCCGCGCTGCTCGTGTTATGAGTTCAAGCTGTCACCGGCGCATGGTGGGCCTTATCCCCGGCGAGCGCGTCGACACCTCCCGGTCTGCCGCGGTGCTGGCGCTATGAGTTCAAGCTGTCATCAGCGCATTTTCCCAAATGAGATGTTGGAAAAACCCGCGTATAAGGCGCACCCCCAACTCAAGGCAATTACCCTCCCGCGTATAAGACCCAGCAGCATTTTGTTTGGCGTAGAAGACGCGCCTTCTACGCGGGAGATTACGGTATTTATTTTCTGTACAAAAATTGCTGGTATAAAAGCTAATATAGTGTTGTCTGATATGTATTTCAGAGGATTATATACCTCTTCCCAGGTCATAGGGTGCCACTTATTATGGCATGATATGGGTCATTATGTGTACATTATTAGACTTAAGTTTCAGCTGGTCTATCCTCCTTGGTGGGAAGGGAAACCACTTGGTTAATTAGTTCTGGTCAAAGCCAGGCATCTACACTGAGCAGTCTATGGGTGTTCCATCCCTCCACAATACCCACAGAGAACAGGGTCTGTATGTGGGTCACTCTACCGACAGAAGACTGGGGTCCAGGGAAGCCCAATACACATTCAACTTCAATCAGATCCTTATCTGTAGGGGGGAGGGGGAAGGAGGTGCGTGGCTGTAATACACATCCTAGATCAATCAGATTCTTATCTAGATCAAAGGGGGGTCAATAAAGTAATTAAATCATAGTTGGAATACACAACCAGTGTGACCCCAGTCTCCCGTCGATCCGTTGGTAGAGTGACCCAAATATAGACCCTGTTCTCTGTGGGTTGTGGAGGGACGTAACACCCATAGACTGGTCTTTGTACCAGGCATCCAAATCAAATTCACCACCATTATAGAGTACTCTGCTTTATGGCTCCGGATGGCACCACTGTGCTGGTACAATCAAGACTTCTTTTTGACAGAAATAAAATGCCGGAAGCATTTTATTTTTACACACATATATGCTTGAATTTGACATAGTTAGAATGCACTGACTGGATTGAGATTTTGGCAGGACACTTTCATAAGTGGGGTGATGATAGATATGCAGAAATTGGAAAATCTATATATTCCAGATCTTGTCCCAGCTTTAAAACGTTTAACCCTTTAAAGGCCAAGGCCGCATATTACTTTAATAGGGCTATCTAGATCATCATACTGTCCTTATAACCCTTTAAGCGTCGCTAATGCATTAATGCATCATTGGTCGTCGGGCTACACTGATGCATCATGCCAACCCTACAGTAATGTGTTTTTATATGAACAACCATGTAATGCAGCCTAAAAAGTCTGCACTGAATGAAGGGAGTTATCTGATTGGTCAATAATGTATCCCGCTAGGTCAGTATATGTATAGTTCCAGGTATGCCTGATAGGTGGAGCATGAGTTCAGGGGCATCCTTACATATGAGGTAACACTAACAGAGCTAACCCTTTAATAAAAGGCCACTGATACAGGAGTGCATCATGCCTATTGGTCGTC
Organism: Acholoe squamosa; assembly: GCA_949317995.1. Classification (NCBI taxonomy): domain Eukaryota; kingdom Metazoa; phylum Annelida; class Polychaeta; order Phyllodocida; family Polynoidae; genus Acholoe; species Acholoe squamosa. The sequence continues at coordinate 10,536,158 of OX439044.1, read as the reverse complement.
ATGATGCACCAATGATGTGCTGGCAAGACTGCTCGCTAGCACTTCATTGGAGCATCATGCTGACCCTACAGGTTCGATATATAAACTCCCGGAGGGTCACCATGATGCTCCAATGAAGTACCGGCGAGCAGTCTCGCCAGGACTTCATTGGTGCATCATGATGACCAATGGGTATGATGCACTAATGCATCAGCGGTCTTTAAAGGGTGAAGTGGAGCATAATAGCCTAGAGGCATTCTCTAAGACAATGTCTGTGTATGACGCATTAAGACTTAATAAAGTATTCAGCCTACTGTAATGTATGCACAACAAACACAACTCGTCTTCTCAGTTATAGTACTCAAACCTAGCTACTACGGTAAACCCTTAACCATTTAAGTGCATCATACTGGCTAGCAGAGTGGCCAGCACTTCATTGGAGCATTATGTCAACCCTCCGTGAGTGTATCAACCCCACATGGTCAGCATGATGCATGATTGTAGCCCTGGCGAGTTACTCGCCCACGCTGCATCCATGCATTGTGTCGACCAATGGGCATGATGCATTAGTGCATTGGCGGCCCTTGAGTGAGTAAGTAATAGATGTTTAACATTCCGACAGCTTATGTCATGTTCATGGTGAGAAAACTATATCACACAATTTCAAAGATGAATGTGTCGGTGCCTGTGCATATGTGCAACACACACACACACACACACACACACACACACACACGAGGGGATAGAAGTACAGTAGGTCCTTTTATGTGGGCTAAGGAAGCCCATGCAGCCTTTGAAGATGGGTTAAAGATGGCTCATCGGACATTGACAATTCAAACTCAAATCAATATTAATCTTAAAGGTTTGCATTGCATTAACTAACAAGTACGTGGATTTCAGTAGCAATACTCGAAAATGACAAGGAATCTCTTAAAAAGTCTCATTTGGCTTTAATATGTCGTCCGTTACCATGGGCTTATCTATTCAATGGTCCATACCTCAGCATAGATACTAGGGAGGTTTAGCACCCACTGCGTGATCAATAAAACGCAGACGTATAGCATACCTACAGCACTGGTACGTCGGCGTTAAATGAGCTACGGGGGACGTACGTCATTGTTGCTAAACCTACCTAATATTTAGTTTAGGGAGTTGATTCCATAGAATAAAATCAGTGCAGACTCTTTGTGACCAGCATGATGTAAAATGAAATGCAGTGCTGTCGAGTGAACTTGTCAAGGGAATGCCCATATTGGACCTAATCTGCTGAAGGCAACGCCATTTATTAGACGAAGGGGTCTATGGGGACGGTGTGGAGGTCACATTTCTCACACTTACCACTTTTAGGCCTACAAGTCAGTCACCTAGTTCCTGTTGAGAGTAGCGTGGACTGGTTACCAGGTTTAGTCTGTGTAGGTGTTATCCATATGTTATAGAAGCGTGAGAAACTAAAGGGAACAGTGCTGTCCTCTGGTGCTTTTATTTGCTATGCACAGACCTTGATTACGGAGGTTAGTGGTGACTTTGCCAAATTAACCCTGAGATTGGACCACGAGACAACATGGGATTCTTAACATGGCCATTGGTGACGTAGATATAGTAAGTGACATCGAAAGTCATTAGGTTCTTAGAGGTGACATATGTGACACGGGGACCAACCTCCCTACCCCGGAACCCCCCCCCCCCCCTCACCACAGACGTCTTCCTTCCATTCTAAAGCTATACATAATATGCCTGAGGATTACCCCCCCCCCCCCCACCTCCCCTCAATATACACACAGCTCCCTCCCTGCCTGTCACCACACTAGTGTGCCATGCCCCCCTTTTAACACCTGAGTGACACCGAGGTATGTATACATGTGTATATACGAGTTGGTGTATATCTACCACAAATAAGCCTAGCTTCACGATGGAAGTTATAGGCATAGTGCCGGGGCATAGTGTCAAGGGCACAGGGCTGTTTCCCTTACCATGCAGGATTATCTTGCATACAGGCCTACTGGTGGGTAGGCGTAACACCATTCAATTAATTGTAATCCGAAACCTATTATCTATGGCTACACCAGAGAGAAGAACTGAGGAAGATACCTTTACATATCCGGCTACACATTTCATACCCAATTATACAATTATAAATCTTTAAACAAAAGCCAGTACGGGTTGCCTGTAATCAAATGAAACCATGTTAAATCCCTAGTCCATTTCCAATGCTCATCGTGTACCAACCCCCATACATACATCTATAATAAATGTACCATTAAATCCGTGGGCATCTCGTGGCCCCAGTGGCGCAATCGGTTAGCGCGCCGTACTTATAAGCAGTATCCCTCCCCGTGCCTAGTCACGGGCCCGGCGCTATGAGCCATGCGGAGGTTGTGAGTTCGAGCCTCACCTGGGGCACGTCTTTTACACACAAACCCTCAGTGTAGGACGTTCTTGCACATGTATCACTGGACATGTATTAGGGAGTGATCATTTAACAACGAGGGGGGGGGGGGGCTGGTGGGTTTGAGGGGGGTTCAGAATTTTTGTCAACATCTCTGATGGGGGGGTCAAAATAATTTCACCTGTTTTCAGTGGAAAACCTGCGCGTTACTATAGGCTAAAAGGGGATGTTTGCGCATGATTTTTGTCCCTTATGGGGGGGCTCGAAAAAATTTTACCCTCTCGAGAGGGGGGGGTCAAAATTCTTTTTGCACGTCCACGCGCAAATCCACCAGCCCCCCCCCTGTTGTTAAAAAATGATCACTCCCTTAGTTTATACTGGCCAGCAGGAAGTTAGAGATTTATTTATCAACTGGGGGGGGGGGGGAAGGGTTTGAGCGGGGGCATAATTTTTTTCAAACCCCTCCTGTAGCGTAACACATTTTGGCCCCTCTTGAGGGGGGAGTAAAAGATTTACCCTCTTTTTATCAAAAAGGCCCACGTGCTACTATAGATTATGCAGGGGCGCGAAAATTTTGACTGCTGTCAGGGGGGGGGGGCGTAAAAGAATTTTCAGCGCATCAGCACGAAAACCCACCGCCCCCCCCCCCCCCTGTTGATAAATAATGACCACTCCCTTATCTCAAGTTCAATAGTACAACCATAAAGAACACCACATCCTCTGCAAATTTCGAATAAAATGACACCCCCTGCAATGTTCTTTAGAATAGAGAGTGGTCATTTTTTAACAATAGGGGAGGAGTGGTGGTTTTTAGGGGAGGGGCAAAAAATTTCAGACCCCTCTTGCGGGGAGAGGGAAACAACTTAACCCCTTCTTAGTGAAATAGCATTATGCAATATGATGTATCATTCATGTCACCACGTGTAGGTCATTGTGATAAGGGTACCCCTTTAAGGGCCGCTAAGCAATAAGGGCTCACCCACTGATCCTCACTACGGTTGGGTTGGATCGTATGGGGTATCCAAAACGTAGTGGGGAGTCTCAACTAGTAGCTTTTGAGAAATGGCTAGCAGGGCCAGGAAGTCATTTCTCAGACACTAAGTTTTGGGCACCCTGAAATCGTACTGACCTGGCTAGGATCGGAAGGGAATTCTTCATTGTACAGGGTCAATCACTACGATTACAGCAGATACAGAAGGAAAAAGCATGCACCTGTATAGGCAATCGTAGGTAATACATGATCACCAAGGGTCAATCACTACGATTGGACTGGATCGTAGGGGTGGTTGAAATCGGAGGGAGAGGGGTAGGATTGAAGTGTTTGAGAAATGGCTAGCAGGGGTAGCATATGCCAACCCCGTAGGCAGTACGGTCGGCACATACATGGGTAAAAAGTGACGCGCGTCACACTTGTGACAGATTGGTTTTCAATAAGTGATGGTTGTGATGCAGGGATTTTAGAAAATGACAGACAGTGACAAGTTCAAAGGTTCCCAGTATATTGGCATATATATAAAAAGTGATGGAGTGACCCTCCAACCTTCCTAAGGGAGTAGTCATTATTTATCAACAGGGGGGGGGGTGGTGGGTTTTGCGCATGGACGCGTGGACATTTTTTACGCTAAAAAGAGGGTGAATTTTTTTAGCCCCCCCCTCAAGAGGGGTCAAAATTTTTTTAGGCCCCCCATTAGGAGGGGTCTGAAAATTTTACGCCCCCCCCTCAAACCCACCACCCCCCCCCCCCTGTTGATAAATAATGACCACTCTCTAAGCAAAAAGTGATGGCGTGACATCCTGAATATTTTGAGCACCATTGTATAGGCACCACGATGCATGAATGCAGCCCTGGTGCCGTAAGGGCTACCACACTGTACATTCAAGTCTGCATTGATGCATCTTGACAACCAATGGGCATCATATGCATTTATGAATTGGCGACCCTTAATGGTAGGCTAAATCTATAGATGGGTCATTTTGCATCATGATGCCTAAAACCCATAGTCCACTTGGCCTCTGTTGCGCGATTTAAGCCATAAGCTATGGATCCACTGCTGCGAATTGTGCTGCGAGTTGCACTCGTGCGAATCCAGTCTGAGAGCAGTCACAAATATCAAAACTTTTTGATTTCTGCGAATGTCGTTGCAGGTCGCTCGGACGTCGCATAAACGTTGTCACAGCATCTGATCCACTGCTGGAATCTTTTCTGCAAGAACACATGCACGAGTCCAATTCACAACAAAAATGTGGCAGTGGATCCCTAGCTATAGATACACTTCCCATACAAATTTTTGCGACAGAGGCCTAGCGGACTAGGCCACTATCGATGTAAGGTAGCTTAAGGTAGATATGTGTAAATGCACGAGAATTATATATTATAAGTACCGATACAATCATAGATGTATGAGTGCCTCATATCATATTAGGCCTATGTGCAAAAGAAAAAGAAAAGATAATGTAACAACAAATCATTTAGTTCAGATGCAGAAATGGCAAACGGTATAGACAATAAATGATATGGTAGATGTAACTCTATTTTATGCCTCGATGTTATGTCTATAAATTGAAGATGTTTGATGGAGAGCATGGCAACAGGTAGACATGATGTAAATTTCATTTGATAGGAAAAGAAAAATGTGGTTAATGCTAATATCTAATCACTGGCATATGTTGATATCAGAGCATTTTCCGCTTTTCATGTCAATTTATGATCAGAAGTAAAAACTCATGGAAGCTAGTGTTGCTTGTGACACAGGGGTTTAAAGAATCGATGCTTGTATGGCAGGGCAAGAAGCTTCAATAGATAGGAGGTGAAACTCAGAGCTTTACCTATGGACACAGTGTAACAGCCCCCCCCCCTCTACCCCCCCTTCAAAGTAGGCTCCCTTTTGTGTTCAGCATTGAGTCCTATGTAGGATAAGGGGGTTTATAGAGATGTCAGGAATCTTTATCAGAGTGATATCAAATGGAAACAAGGGGCCACCTATACCAGAAAATCCTGCTGAATCCAGAATTTGTGATATTTATTCTCAAAATTTGACCAAAGGTACCTAAAAAGGAGGTTTGATGATGAGAATATTTTAAAAATGTACAAAAGTTATATTGAAAATGATTGGAACTATTTATACATGCAACATGCTAATCAAAGTCAATACCTGAATCTACATATCCTAATGTGTGCCTATCTCAACCTGACAAGTACTCTACCTGTGTATGGCTCTGCCTCTCCCACATACTGCCTATCCCTTAGTCTACCTATCACTCATACTACCTATCCCTTGAAACATCTAGAGTTTAATTAGGTTTTCTCTCAAATGGCTTAAAGGATTAAAGTTTACCCTTCACCTTTGTACCTAATTTTCTCTGTACATTCTTACCATTAGTCTACCTATCCTCAATCTGCCTATCATTCACTTTACCTATCCCTCATGGTGACTATCTCCCAACTCTTCACATTCCTCATGTTTGACTGGCACATCTGTGATATTACCTAGCACCAATGTATCTTTTGAATATGCTCACCTTACAAGGTACCCTCTGTACCTATCTCTTAAACTGTTTATTACCTATCCTCCTTGCTACCCATCCTCTTCAATACCTATCCCTCAAGCTCACTTTATAGCTTTCCTACCTATCACAGCTTGATCAGCTGGGATAGCTCACAACCAACCTTCATTTTGATCTCTTAGTCAACCTATCCCCTAAGGAACAAATTTAACAGTCTACCTCACACATACATCTACCTATCGCTCATGCTATATATCATTGAGGTTACCTATCCTTCAGGCTGCCTATCCTTCATCGTATATAGCCCTCAGTTTTTTAACTTGTCAAGTGGGATAGCATGAACGATATGCAGCATGAAGGATAGGAAGAGGGGAATAAACAACATACATGTAGGATAGGAAGTTAGCTAGTCTAATGATAGCCATGGTGAGGCATTTTAGAAAAGCATGATAATTCAATGGCCTGAGGGATATGTAAGGTAAACATGAGTGATATGCAGACTTGAGGATAGGTACAATGAGCGATAGGTATATTTCACAAGGCATAGACTATAAGAGCTACTATAAAGGTAGAAAGAATAGCATACAAGGTGAGAGATACATAGATAGCTGGTTAGGTAGGCAGAGGGCTATATAACATGAAGGATAGGCAGCCTGAAGGATAGGTAACCTCAAGGATATATAGCATGAGTGATCAGTAGATGTATGCTTGAGGTAGACTGTTGGATTTATTCCTTAGGGGATAGGTTGACTAAGAGATCATAACAAAGGTTGGATGTGAGCTATCCCAGCTGATCAAGCTGTGATAGGCAGGAAAGCTATAAAGTGAGCTTGAGGGATAGGTATTGAAGAGGATGGGTAGCAAGGAGGATAGGTAATAAACAGTTTAAGAGATAGGTACAGAGGGTACCTTGTAAGGTGAGCATATTCAAAAGATACATTGGTGCTAGGTAATATCACAGATGTGCCAGTCAAATATGAGGGATGTGCAGATTTGGGGGATAGTCACTATGAGGGATAGGTAAAGTGAATGATAGGCAGATTGAGGATAGGTAGACTAATGGTAAGAATGTACAGAGAAAATTAGGTACAAAGGTGAGGGGTAAACTTTAATCCTTTAAGCCATGTGAGGGAAAACCTAATTAAACTCTAGATGTTTCAGGGGATAGGTAGTATGAGTGATAGGCAGACTAAGGGATAGGCAGTATGTGGGAGAGGTAGAGCCATACGCAATCAGAGTACTTGTCAGGTTCGGATAGGCAAACATTGGGATATGTAGATTGAGGTACTGACTTTGATTAGCATGTTGCATCTATAAAAAGTCCCAATCATTTTCAATATAACTTTTGTACATTTTTAAAATATTCTCATCATCAAACCTCATTTTTAGGTACCTTTGGCCAAATTTTGAGAATCAAGACCACAAATTTTGGATTCAGCAGGATTTTCTGGTATAGGTGGCCCCTTGTTTCCATTTGATATCACTCTGATAAAGATTCCTAACATCTCTATAAACCCCCTTATCCTACATAGGACTCAATACTGAACACAAAAGGGAGCCTACTTTGAAGGGGGGGTAGAGGGGGGTGGCTTGCACTATAGGACTCTATGGAGTAACATATCCTAGGGAACCTATACTATTCTTGGGCAGGGGGCGATTGATGAACGCTTAATATTACAATTTCAGAAGTTCCCTGTACATTAGCATATATACAAGTCTCATATACCCCGGGCTCATATAGTGATGCTCTATCCTGCCTAATAAGTAACGGAGTAACATCCTAAAAATTTCGAGCACCCATCACAAAATAATGAGAATCACACATAAAGTAAGCTAGAATCAGGTAGCCACTGCCTATAGAAAAAAAAAGAAAAGAAAATAGACGGTGCCATCGGTTCCACCAATTTAACTCGCAGCGTCCTCTGCCGACATAGCGTCAACAGCAGCACATTGGAATTGGGTCGGCTGTACAAACTGCAACCTTGTGTGTGGGGTAAACAATAAAGAAAAAAAAAACCTATAGAAATAATGTCAACAGTCCCTGAAGTATTCAATTGTGTATGCTATTAACAGCACGTGTCCAATCGTGTTGATACAGTCATGTATTTAGGTTATAACAGGGTTTTGCTCTCTCCTGTAAAGGGAAGCAGACCCATACAACGGGGCCAACCTTCGACCATTTAAGGTGGGCCACCCACAATACAATTGACCCTATACTGCGTCTAGGTCCCTGCACATATAGGTTATCTTCGTCAGAATGAGATCATTTTTGCTATGCACATATACATATATAAGCCTTGAATGTCCACAAGACATTTTTGACAATTTTGCCCAAAATTGTGCCTTTTATGACACTTTGATATTTTGACATATTTACATCTGGATTTTCTGGATTCATCTGGCCATCATTTGGCGCCCTTGATTTTCCATTGACACCCAGATTCATCAATCTCTTTATACTTCTTATGAAGAATCTGATATATATTTTTTTCACACGTGCTGGTAAAACGTGCACGGTAAATATAGTCTAGTAGGCAACGGGAATTGTCTCCAGCATTTCCTTTTAAGAATGATAAATAGTGTTTTTTGCGAGTTTTTAAAAGCCGCTTAAAAGGTTTTCTCACTGAGAACTATCTGAATATAGTTTAGAGTGAAATATGACAGGTATATTGTAATTAAGAGTTATATCTCGTTGATTATCTAGTGATATTGCAACTTGTGCTCGTGGAAACCATCTGACACACTCTGAGAGGTTAACCTTCCTAACTATGCATTGCCATTACTACTGTGATGTTGTGTATTGTGATATATTATATTGTATTATTTGTTATCTGGCTGTAATCTGAACAATATCTGTGTTATAAATGTATGGCCAATAAAACTGTTAAACTCAAACTCATATCGTCGCACTAGATATTGACCCTTTGATTTTGATGAAATCCCTCGATCTATTGATACTGAATCAACATCATTCCGATTTGGGCCGAATCTCCATCCTTCTATTTCTCCCTTACTTTACAACAAAAAAAATAATTCCAGAGATCAATTATTCAGAGAACACTTACAGGGGCGTAGGAAGCAAATTTTTATTGGGGGGGGCAGGGGTCTCGGTTGGGGGGGCTGCTATATTTTTATATAGGCTTATATAGGGAACCTCCTCATTATTGGGGGGCCCAGGCCCCCCATGGCCCCCCCCCTTTTCCTACGCCCCTGACTTAGATCTATAGAACCACTACATATGTACTGCGGCAGGGCATCTTGTCCTTGGGTCGGCATGATGCCCCAATTACGCATTGGCAAGACTACTCGCCAGCACTTCAATGTTGTATCATGACGACCCATGGAAGTGTATCAAGCATTTTGGTTAAACATGATGCATAATGCATCCCTGGTAAGTAACTCGCCAGGCCCTACAAATGGTTAAATGAGTGTAGATATAGCCTATATATCAGCAGCACTGCTCCAATCCTCTACATATTGACCCCTTGTGAAGGGGAGATGAGCTCAGTGTCATCGATCTGACTGTCATAAATGACTTATGCACATAATGCCAGATAGATGGAGCTTAACACTTTAAGGGCCGCTGATGCAGGAGTGTATCATGCCCGTTGGTCGTCATGATGCATGAATGCAGCCCTGGCGAGTAACTCGCTAGGGTTACATTCATACATTATGATGACCCTACTGGGTTGATACACAAACTCCCGCAGGGTCGTCATGATGCACCAATGAAGTGCTGGCGAGCAGTCTTGATGAGTTACTTGTGGGATGATGCATTATTGCAATGTCAGCCTACATAAAGGTTTTAAAAACAGCCACCTCACCAAACTCACAGTTGCTGTTCCTTTTTGTTTTTTGTCCATTACTGATAATCATAATATATACACACACAGAGAGTCAGAGACAATGGGGCATATACACCCATGAGATCCACTCTCTCTCTCTCTCTCTCTCTCTCTCTCTCTCTCTCTCTCTCACACACACACACACACACACACACACACACACACTCTCTCCCTCCCTCTCTCTCTCTCTCTCTCTCTCTCTCTCTCTCTCTCTCTCTCTCTCTCTCTCTCTCACTCTGTATATGTTATGATAACAAGTAAAGGAAAAAAAACAATCATGAATTGATTAGATCCCTAACCTAAAATCTCTGCATGAGATAGAACAGGTAAATACGTTTTTAACCTACCGAGAGGGTATGTTTTGGCCCACGACAGGTAGTGGTGCCACCTGGGGGTTCAACCCCACACGCAATGAATGTATATTTTTCCAACTTTAACACCTAGGCATTTATTATTGTACATACTAAATATACACGTTGGAACACACCTGTGACTCCTGAATGTCTACCTGATGAAGCTTTGAAATAGATGAACCACTGAATCTCAAATCCCATGAACCACTGCACAATCTCTTTGCGTACTTAGGAAGTATGGAACATACAAACCTAAAATCACAACATTACTTGCACTCCACTAAATAATTCTCTTCCATTGGAAGAAAAAAGTCCAGACTAACTCACTAATTAATTTGTTAATCAGTGTGTAACTTGAACTTGTGTGGGGAAATCTCACAGTGAGAATTTGGTGTTGATTGGCCTAAAAAATCCAACAGCCAATAGAATTGCAGGAAATAGGGTCATGGTATGCATATTGGGCTGTGAACCCCACAGATGAATTCTAAAAACGACCTACCTGTTCAGATCCAAGTGTAGTAGCAGAGCCAACACACCGTCCAAAGACACCTGAAATGCAGGAGTACATCGTGCCCATTGGTCAGCCATAAGTAGATTTTCCATACACTACTTAAATAGCAAACCAGGAGAGCAAACCCAGCCCATAAGGGGACTTTTTATACACTACTTACACCACACGCCCAGTCCAAAAGGGGACCTTTCATATACTACTCACATACATCCATTACCTTCCATATACTACCGTAATCTCCCGCGTATAAGGCGCGTCTTATACGCCAAACAAAATTATGCTGAGTCTTATACGTGGGAGGGACATTGCCTTGAGTTTGGGGTGCGCCTTATAGGGGGGGAGGTATTTTTACTATAGAACAGTACTAATGTAACAAAAATCTGCCCTTAGAGGTGCGCCTTATACGTGAAACGGACCTCCCTGAGTTGGGGGTGCGCCTTATAGGCTAGGTGCGCCTTATACGCGATGTACTAGAATTAATGAACAATGGTACAATATATAATACTGCAGTTCTGGCGAGTTGGCGAGCAAGGAGCCTGAACCTGGTGGCCATTTCTTAACATCGCATGACTGGACCCCTCAGGTTGCACCAAAATTCCCTTTGGAATAGCATAGGAATTTGCAGGCCTTTAAAAACCCTTTAAAGGGCGCTGATGCATGAGTGCATCATGTCCATTGGTCGTCATGATGCACCAATGAAGTGCTGGCGAGACTACTCGCCAGCACCTCATTGGAGCATCATGACGACCCTACAGGTTTGATATATATACTCCCGGAGGGCCGACATGATGCTCCAGCGTTTTTCTTTGTTCTGTTTCCTTTATATATAAGAGAGGCTCTTCCCCTAGCCATTTTTGGTGGTTTCCATGGCAACCTTTCTATACTCAATGGTTCTGAGAGAAGATATTTGGGTATCTCAATACTTCTAAAACTATTTACAGATACATACATCATATCCTGGTAAAGGAGGTATATATATATATATATATATATATATATATATATATAAAACCCCTTAAGCAGCAAGAATTTTCTTGACCTTGTGTTTGCCCTTGGCCAAGGTCAAGGGTCAAAGGTCAAGGTCACATCAAGGCTCCTCCCCCATTGTGCAGGCCAGCTCCTGGTCTTTATACACTTTTACTCATCATCCAGGCTCTTTTCCTGGTCTTCTCAACAGCTTCCCCCAATCATCCAGGCTCCTCTCTTAGCCTCTGAACAGCTTCCCTCATCATCCGGGCCCTTCTGCTGGCCTCTGTACCCTTTCCCTCATCATCAAGGCTCCTCTCCCGGCCTCTGAGCAGCTTTACCGATCCTCCAGGCTTATCTCCCAGGCTCTGTACCCTTTCCACTTGTAACCCAAGGTGCTCTCTGGGCCTCTTAACAGCTTCCCTCATGATCCAGGGTCCTCTCCTGGCCTGGCCTCTGAACAGCCTCCAACTCTTATCCAGGCTCCTTTCCGGCATTTGTACCCTTGCCACCCCCACCCCCCCAACACCCAGGCTCCTTTACCTGCATCCGAACAGCCTCCCCCATCACCCATGCTCCTGTCCTGGCCTCTGTACTCTTCCCCATCATCATCCAGGCTCCTCCTCCAATCGCTGAACAGACTCCCCCACCATCCAGGCTCCTCTTTAGGCCTCTGTACCCTTTCCCCCATCATCCAGACTCCTCTCCCAGTCTCTGAACAGCCTCCTGCATCATCCAGGCTCCTCTGAACAGCCACTAAACAGCCTCCCCCATCATCCAGGCTCCTGTCCTGGCCTCTGTATACCCTTTCTCCCCTGTCCTCTCCTGGCCTCTGAACAGCTTCCCCCATCACCCAGGCTCCTGTTCTGACCTTTGTACCCTTTCCCCCATCAGCCAGGCTCCTTTCCCAGCATCTGTACCCTGATGATCCAAGCACAATGAAAATAGTTCTAATGCCATAACCAAGATCTCTTCTCACCAGATTTTATTTTAGCTGTCAGAAGTCCATAAATGGGTGTTGCTAGGGAAGCGATGTCTTTAAAAGTGTTGCTAGGGCCAAAAGAAAATATTGTGTGTTTCCAGTTATATGGCTTTTTAATTATTTTTTTATTATTTTGTATAGAAAAGTATGGGAAGACACATTGGATTCTATGGTTTAACAGTAGAAATATGAAAAAAAACGTAAGAAACGTGAAGCACATGTAAAAATATATGAACGACTGTTCTGAACTGTATACCAATAGATGAGGACCCAGCCTTTGACCCCCAGGCGGTATTGGAATATATCGCCTGGGCTGGCCATGTACTTTTGATCACCATGCCCTCACTGCTCCCACCCTGCTAACTACCTCTGTATTGCAGTAAAGGGCCTGGTCACAGCTGAGTGCACAATACTCCAAGAGCTAAATGAAAGGGGCTGCACTGTGCACCACCAAAGGCAATTTATTATTTCACTCTGATACCTAGGGCCTATATATATATATATATATATATATATATATATATATATATATATATATATATATGACTTTGCTAAGTCACCTGCAGGATGTAGTAGCATTTATACCATGGTTATCAAGTTTTGGCACTGATTTGCGGTGCCCAATTTAAGTCAATTTAGCACTCGCTAAGGCATCAATGTTGACAGGGTCGAATGACAGCGAGTTGACACCAAATTAAATTCGCCAAAATAAAAATACAATATTCAGCTTAATCAATAAGTGTGGGCAATCTTATAAGTAAAACACACAACTCACCATTATAATTGAGAAAAATGAAGGCCTATATTCTCTATAACATTTCGCCATAGTTGTGACTGCATCCCGTCCACACTGCATCGGACCTCCAAGACACAAATAGATTCAGTCAGATTTGTCCTCGGAACACTCGACATATGAATATTGCTTTCTTTCTTACCTCCAGATTTCCACAACACCCCTGTCAAAATAGCTTCTTAAACGTGGGAATCGAATTTCAAGGTGGGCAAGGTAAAGGTGAATGAAAATTGGACGCTAGGCTTGATTTCTAAAGTTGAGCTTCAAGGTTCATATGTTTACTGTATGACCCTAATTTCTGACAGTTCTGTGGTTGAGGAATTAAGGGTTAGAGACCTTCACCATTTGAATGTTGTAGTGGAAGAATTGACAAATGATGATCCATTTGACACATTTAAACTACCAGCTAATGCACAGGCCGAGGCCCTAGCTGTCCCACCTCTTGGGTGAACCAAGATGAGAATAACAACAACAGATTTGCTAATCTTAGAGAAGAAGACGTGCTGGCCAAGGAAAATGCTGCCAGAGCCGAGAAAACAGTGCAACAGACGAAATGGGGAGTTAAAGTATTTTGCGGTAGGTGACATTATGGTACCATACATGTAAACATACATAACAAAGACATGAGAAAGTAGTTCCGGCAGGCGCCAGTCGTCAAGACTCGAGGGGAGCAGTTACTATTTGTTTAGTGTATACTTCATGTTACTTCTAACCTTGTCCATGAGGTGGCAGCACCTACACATACTATTTGAATTACATACATTTATATTGAACATAATTAATTTAATTTGACTTATTATTTTTTTTTTACAGATTGGCTGATTATCCATGGGGAAAATCCAGCCTTTGAAGAGATGTCACCTCCAGTTCTAGCCCCTTTACTGTGTAAGTTCTACGCCAGTGTCCGCCAGAAGAATGGCGAAGAATAGAGCAAAAAAAGTCTACTATGTGTGAGAGGAGCCCTGCATCGACACTTAGCCTCAAGCCCTTATAATGTGGACTTTAACATCCTGGTTGATGTACTGTTTAATCAGGCAAACCAGACCCTAATAGGCCACATAAAGACAAACAAAAAATCTGGCCTCGGCACTGCAAGCAGTTATCCAGCCATAACCTCAGAAGATCAAGTAAAAATGTATACAAGCAAAACCTTATCTAATAATAATCCCACCAGTCTTCAGAACAAGGTTTATTATGAAGTCTCCCTCCACTTCAGCCGAAGGGCCCGAGAAGGCCTCCATAAGCTTACTACGCGTGACATCATTTTCGAGAAAGACTTAAATGGAAGGGAATACGCTACATTAAGACATAATAGCCATGAGAAGAACCACCAGGGAGTTTCATTCCATGAGGAGAAACATGACCAGGAAGTAATCCTCAGCCAGACTTAACGTTCTTAATGTTAGTAAGTCTATCAATGCTCCTTCACTCTTCTCTAAGGTTCAATTCGAGCATTGTATCTTCACCATCAACATAATTAAGTAACTGACTGTGGTTGACTCAGATAAGGACATATAAGTGACTGTTGTTGACTATTAAAGTCAGAAAAGGCAATATATACTTCATGTTGATAACTCAGTGTTGTAGACAGTTAGAGCCTGAAAAGGCTATGTATTCTTGGTGTTGGTAACTCACTGTCATTACTCTAAATAAAATGTGTTTTGTTTTCAGATATCTTTTTGCACTAAGGCGCTGATGTGCTCTTTTTTCATTTTCCATTTTGAAAGCTCTTGTTAGAAACTGTTAAGGAAAGAAACAAAACGTCTGTAGACAGATGAAGCTGTCAAGGTCCTGTTACTAGTTTAATTAAATTCAAAATTCCTTTAATTATCCCACAGACCCTCAGGGTGGAATTAACTTGCAGGTCACGTTTCTCTTTGTTCATCCAAGACTGTTGAGAGGAGAAGAGGAGGGAAGGTACTTGATAATACCCTTCAACAGACCTTGTTTGGGGATGTATTGGGAAGATTTACCAAATTGATTTTTTACCTATCCTTAAATGATCGTTGGTACCATTGCACTCAGCTGATAGACACCGTCTTTATACCTTTCATTTCACTGAATAGAGTTCGTGTAAGCTGAATAAAGCTTCCATCTGGTTATCTACAACAGAGAGTGGGGTGGGGGGTGATGTGCTGCATTTTGACTGCACACTGTGTTTTGACCACACTACATCTTGACCGCACTAAACTGACACAAAATTACTATGCACCACGTTTTGACCTCGCCTGACTGACACAAAATAACCGGTCATTTATTGTCAGTTTGTCAGGGTCAAAATGTGGAGCACAGTCACTTCACATCAATTTGGCTCAGTTAAATAGCCTTGGCAGGGACAAGGGCAGTGGTCCCACAGCTCAACTCCGACCCACAGGGAGTGATCAGTGTTCTACCATTATTTCTAGGTCCCATTCAATCATAACATGAAAAATAAACACTATTTCTATGCACAGAATTGAGTTGACCACTCTGGTTTGAGAGTATTTCTACTACTTGTGGGTGATCTGCCCAGCTCCACACTGCTATGGTAGAACACTTTGCATCAATCAGGCAAAGTCCAAATGTGGTGCATGGTCATTTTGTGTCAGTTGGGTGCAGTCAAAACGTGGCATGTAATAGAAATACGGCAAAATCTCAAGAGAGACATGTGCGTGGAAAGCAGGGGGAACAGGGGGGACATGCCCCCCCCCCCACTTTCGGCCAACTCCTCAAAAGGTCAAAACTAAAAGGTCAAGCAAAGGGAGGTCAAAAATTGCAGAAAACCCCCCTGGTCCCACCCACTCTGAAAGTGCTTCCCACGCCCCTGAGAGATAAGAATCACAATTTACATTCCTCACTTTCAAATCATGGTTAAGACTTACAGTCAGGTACTCTTCAGTACTATCATGACAGCAAAGGAACATGGACTCAGCCCTCAAAGAGTCAAATCAAATTCCATGGGGGCATCATGCTGCCCTTAATGATTTAAACCAAAGGCTACACTTTAAAAGGAATGGTGAAATAACACCAAGATTCCTCCTCCTAAAGTTCCCAGACATCCATCATTACTTTCACAGAGATTCTTTGTACTGCAGTACTGCCATCTGGGGCTTCAGTGCATAAACCACACTACTTCACTGCAATACATTTACTGTGGCTCAGGGTTTAGTTTTACAAGGATTCCCGGTAGATCCAACAGTTATTTTTTCGAGTGTATAAGGCTGAAAGTAGATGAGTGTGGCCAGAGTAGGGACTACAATATTGAATAAGTAATTAATGGATATGTCATGACGCGTGACTAATATCAAAGAATAACATGCAATGGCTTTGCCCCCTCGTTGCATGTTATTGTTTGATATGTTTGATATTAATCACTAGATAATCAATAGAATATCAATTAATTCAATTTGAAAAAAAAATTCTTCACCTCCTCATGGGACTCGAAGCCTGCCATAGTGTGTGTACACACAAGGTTTGACAGCTTGCACTGCAAAAAAGATGAACCAGACCTGGACACGAACGGGTTAGGAGTGTGACTTGCTATCCATTATACCATAGCCACAGGCAACTGGACATTGTCACGGTGTGACAATGTGGCTACTGACCAGGCCAAACCTATGGCATTGTGTATATATACAGGCAAACACACACTGTTACTCGTCAGCCCCTGTGGCGCAATCCATAGGACACTGGCATAGAGAGCAGTAGGGTATGGGTTCGAACCCTACCTGTGGCAATGGAATTCTCGTAGGTTTTAACATGTGACATGTAAGGTGTGCCTGTTATCCTTGGATAACAGCACTGGGTGCCTGTTATCCATGGATAACAGCACACCTTACAAAGGTCATGATGCATGCATCATGGCATGCAATATTGACAGAATGGGAATATCCACAAAAAGAACCCAAAATCACAAAAGTCATATAATAAAAAGAGCTGCACCATCAGCTACACAATGGTGATACATACAGAGAGATGTGCACAGAATATAAACTTCTGGTTCAGGGTTCTAACCCCTGACAATCAAAGTGAGTTGTTTGAAGCCTCCTGATAGACAGGGAATATCTTTCCAGATATTCTAATTAATTGGAGGTAGGTGGGGCCTAAGCTGAAGATAGTGTCATGGGTATATCATCGATGAGTATTTAGTGCTATTTCAGCCCTAACCTCCTAATCACAAGAAAAAAAATTATTTCAGAGACCAGTTTACATGATCAATAACTTCTAATTTGAATGTTAATGATATATCCTATTGGGAGGGTTAGTCCAAATAAAAATAGGTTTTTGGTAAATTGCTATTTGACTGATTAAACACACTATTACCGTAATCTCCCGCGTAGAAGACGTGTTGCGCGTATAGGATGCACCCCAAACTCATCAGGAGCATTTGCGCGTATAAGACGCACATTTTAATGCTGATATTTGTAAATTCAATACATTTCTATAGTAAAATTACCCCTCGTATAAGACGCACCCCCATTTCAATACATCCTATAAGACGCACAAGGCATTTGTTTGGCGTAGAGGACGCGTCTTATACGCGGGAGTTTACGGTAATCTTATTGTAGAGAAGGTTGAAATGGTATTAGTGTTTGTGTGGGTTTAGGGGTGGGAAGTTGTGCATGCTGCACCATCCTGGCCCAGGGTCGCTGTTGGAGCAGTGCCTATTTGTCTGTGGATACTATTGGTGGGAGAGCTTGGGTAAGTGAGTGGTCATTATTTACCTCTGGGGCTGGGGAGATTCACAACAGATGCACCCAAATTGCTAGCATCCCCCATTGAGAGCTGTTACTTTTTGCGTGCCCCCTACACCAGAGGTATAAAATATGTTAACAACTATCTTTGAAATTGTAGTAGCCCATGTGCTTTTTCACTAAAGAAATTCTTCTTCGCTCCCCTCAAGATGGCTCACAATTTTTTTACCCTGCTTCCCCCACCACCATAAGTTGGGTCAATTGTTTTACCATCCCTTTACCTTCAAACTCATGATCAGATGTTAGAGAAATTTAAGTGAATGAACACACTGAAATGTATTGGAAGACTCTAGAGTTTTCTTAGCAGCTAACACCTCAGTTGTCAAAGTGATGTTTTATTATCACCCCACAGGATTGCTCAAGGGTTGGCAAACTAGAGTGATTAGCCGTAACAGTTTAAGGATCTTTAAAAGATAATGGACTTTGCTCTCAGGCAGCTAGTTGTAAGCATGAATGCCTTGTACCATAGTTTAGTTAAAAACTTGATTCTCGTCTTATGCTACGAGGGCTAAGTAATTTCAGTGTGTAGCTTCATACAGGAGTATGTGCAGCAAGGAAAGAGATGGATGGGCAGTGGGTGCTAAAAAGGCAATATATATATATATATAGGTAGGTAAGGTAGTAAGTTGCAGCAATTTAATGGTGCTCTAATAGACCCTAAGGGGATCATTTACCGATTAAATATTCAAAGACACTGAATAAATGCCCACAAAAATTGGTCCCAGTGGCCAGTAAGGTGGTTATATTTACTCCAAGCACTTCACCATTTATAATGTATAATGGGCTCATGGATGTTTCTCAATATCCGTTACCAATTGTACACAGTATTTTATGGATTGTTTATTTTCATGCTGACCACTTATGGGGCATCTTTGTTTAGTCAAACTCCTAAACTCGAAGACTTTTGGTGGTACTACAGGTACATAATTCATACACTATATGGGCCTGATAGTGGCCTATTGACTGTCTGTACAGGAAAGTGATTGTTAATCAGATGCCACTGTGACCACAGTGTCAAAAATATCAATGGTGATTTTCTGGTTGTTTTCATTTTTCTTCTTGAATGTGCGTATTGATTTTTGACGGAACAAATTGCATCTGAACCAGATTGTGTCAAAATGGGGCACAGGAATGCAGGAGTTGTCAGTACTACTGTACATAATATATCTCATATAATGTGCACACCATATATATAAGGGCATCCCCAACCTATAGGACCCACTTGATACCCTTGCCTATGGGGCACAGCCCTAACTTTGGCTGCTTTAATAAGGTACACCAGGGGTGTGTTACTCCAATAGTTACTAGTGGTAAGCAGGCTTATTGTGTTTCAGCAAGTATGAAAAAGCTGTAAGTACCGTACTTACCACTTTCAGATTTAGGACAGCTCAAGTAGGTGTCCTAGATTTTCTGGGGAGTATGCCCAACTTGTAAGTACGAAAACCGAGAGTACGCACTGAACTTGCTAGTACGGGACTTATTGCCTACTTACATGAATCCTGGACGTTAATGCAACTTTGTACCATACTCACATCTTTGCAAATTTTTGGTGATTACCCCCTATTATCACTCACTATACTCTGTATCTATTCTCATAGTTGCGTTAACGCAAGTAAGTGAACTTGCGTTAAAGCAACTTTGTCTGTGCAACACCCTAGATTCCTGCTTGCCTGCTACTCACAAATTCTACAAAGGTTGCATTAACACAAGTTTCATACTAGTAACTATTGGAGTAACAGACCCCAGGAGGGCATTATGAAAGGATAGAAATTGAGTTCTCTCGAGGATGCTATTCCCAAAATTGAACTGACCTACCTCATGGAATCAATTCTCTCTTGTGTTGCCAAAAGGTAATTATTGGTCATAGAATTGGCTTAGGAGTGGTCCTGAATTGAAGAATTCTTCCCAAGTAAGAACCAATTCCTGGCTAGTTCCTTCCTCCAATTCCCTGGCCTATACCTACTACGGAGATGTTCAGGTTGTACTTATCATGGAACCAGTTCCTCCAACGTCTTTCAGCAAAGTCTGAGTCAGAGGAAGTCAATTTCATTACAGTATAAGAGGGAAGTGGCTTCTCAGGGCAGTGAATCTTTTTGCAACAGCGTCCAGGGCCCCCTTCCTCATGTAGAAGTGAGGTATTAGGATATGTGTAGATATAATCTAAGGATTTTCCCATTTCTGTCTTAAATTGCATTCTGGTTATTTGAAGGAAAATATTATTTAGGAACAAATGACATATTTCATGAAATTCCAATGCAAATGGGATTTTGCAGTAGTATAAGGTAAAAGGTTCACATAACGACATTCAACATACACATTCATGTATATAATGTTCTTTTGAATCACTCAATAGGAAAATGGCATGTCAATGAATTAGGAAATTTCCAAAACTGAAAAATTTATCTCGCTATTTGACTAGTAAACCATATGGGTACATGCTGATAATGTTGACCCTAGAAATGACCCTTAATCACTCATGCATAATGAAGGTACCATAGGGTCAAAATGGTAAAGGCCAGCAGACTCTTTATCATTTAAGTGGCCATGACACACTAATGCATTTAATACACTAGTGGTGGATTTAGATGGCCCACGCCCTATGCTTTTTGCCAGTAGATTAGAGCTTATCTACCTCCATCAACCCCAGAATCTATCCAAAAAAAGAGTCTTAAACATGCTCTCTACTCATTAAAATCCTGGATCCACTACTGAATGCAGCACTGCTATTACTCCAAGGCTTCATTTATGCCTCATGCCAACAATACAGGGTTGGAAATGGAAAGATGTTATTCTAAAGCAATGTATGAAATGGTACATGAGATAATACATGTCAATATGACTCAAGTAGATGATATATGTTAATTTGATATCGTCAATGTACTTGGTAGATTTGCTCCATGGCCAGCAGCCTCCATGAGGGAGTGTAACAAAGAGATCTAACCCTTCTAAAAGTCAGGTGACTCACCAGTCACACATTCTTGCATCCTGCACACCCTACTGAGTAACTGTTACACTACCAAAGTGTGGTCATGATGCACCACTGCAGTGCTGGTAAGTTACTCACTATAGCACTGCATTGGTGCATCATGACGACAAAGGGACATGGGCTCATAAAGGCATGATGCACCCTTAAACTTAAGGCGTATTAGGCAATACTGCCCCCCCCCCAAGTGTGACTCAGAAATTTTGATCTGTCAGATAATTACAGAGTGAATGTGGATGCCTCAGCTGTGGCTTGTATGTGGATCAGCTGGATGTTCTGTCCAATTGACACGCATTGCATGTATTATACTCATCATGTCCCCCATAAATAAGGGGTTAGTAGAAGTATGGCCAAGGTCATAGAGGAAATTATTGTGCATTTGCCTGTGTGTGTGTATGGTGGGGGGATGCCAAAGCCTATTCATGGCCTCGCTGGCATTTCTTAAAATATTTTACTTAGGCCTATAAGTACACATATTGTAGTCAGGGCTTCAGTACTTTCATAGTAGCTAGATGCACATCAATAGAAACAAATTTTTTTGCCAAAATGTCAGTTTCAACCTTCTTGCACTAAGGCGTAGATTTAATATAACTGCCTTGTGCAACTGGATGTCCTATAGGCTGTCTATAGACCTATACACCAAGAAAGGGTGACTTCTTTATGAAAGAGCAGTGTTTAGGGCCATTTTGATGGAATATTGTAACTGTGGAGGTCATATATGCAAACAAGATTAACAAGACGATTGTCTTTCAAAATATAGGTATATTTGGGTTCTCTTAAGTTTTACCTCAGAAAAGTAAAAGAAAACAAAAAAAAAAACTTGATAAAACAATCTCTCGAGTTCCCCTTTGGTTCAACTTACATTCTTAATGAATTTCATTTTTGCCAAAACCCCTGCAAAAAGGGCCATTTCTTCCCTCTGGTCATGTACAAGGTTTGGCACCAAAATTCCATCTATTCATTAGTACCAAAAAGGGTCTATAAAGAGAATAGAAATGTCAAAGTAATTGCTGATAAAGCTTTTCTTACACTTTCCTGACATGACATGTACTTTTCACATATTTAAGAGGTTGTCTTGTGAATTTCTCATATAGGATGTCTGGATATATCATGGATATAGAGATTGATATATAGGCATCAAAGACAATCAAACAAACAACTTTTTTCTCATACAAATTGACCATTTTCTTGTGGCATGGGTGTATAGACCAAATAGACTTCTACCTCCTATGTACTAATAAGGTCCAGTTCCAATTTACTGTACCCTCCCTGTACTGACTGAGACCATAGACCGCCCTCTTCATAGCTGCAGTTTTCTTTACAATTTACGCGCTGCTGTTCGGTTTTGACATACACCTTCTCAAGGATATTGGCCCTGGGAAGGCCGGACCTTCCCAAAGGCCCAGAATCAGTAATGCGTGCTGAAAGACCCTCTACAAGTGTGTGGTATTTCTTTTTGAGTGTTGTCTTCTTGGTGAGCAAAGTGGGTTCCTTTTCGAAGTGTCACACAATCATCTTTCATCGTGATTGTGTGTGGCTAAAGTGGTCTGGGGCACTATATGGCGCCAAGTAGGAAAGGGGCAGAGTCAATTCTTATACGTATGGTCAAATTCACCAGGTATTCATCAGTGAGCCATCAGATTAGCAACCCTTCTTTATTTAAAACCATTGAAATATAGGGAATTTTTTTCACTTTTGCCAGATTGAATGAGGACACATAAGTCATTAAGACATAAAAGATATTTGTGGTTGCTCAGTTTTTAAGGCCCTTGATTGTCATTTCATCACTCTATGTAGAAAAAGAAATCAAGTATGAATTTACACCTCCTGACTTTGTCCAAGTGTTATTTTTGTTGTAGTACACTTAACACAAGCTTAAAAAGCGATACAAGCATACTTTGAACCAAAGTTTGGCCAAACTACTGATAATTTACTAGAATGGATGAGGCTGTGGTTTATTTTTGCTGCCAGGGGAAGATGAGGGGAGTGGTTATATATGGGCTGTTATGAGATAGTATGCACATAAGACAGATAGTTTGGAGATACGAGCAAGGCAGCTACCACCAATAGGTGTCTATGTCTTTGCTCTAAGTTCCTGTCTGCTTCCCAAAATAATCACCACTCTATGATGCTGTTGGGAGCCATCTTGGATTGGGGGAGGGGGAGGTGGGGATCATAGGCCCCTACAACAAGAAGGGGTGACATGCTTTTAATGTTTCATTCAAAGTTCACTATGCCTATTGCAAACATCCTTTGGATATAGAAAAAGACAATTGTCTTCGAAAATAATGCTCGATTATTCAGGGCACAATGGATGACATAGCCTGTGTGTTTCTGCTTTAATATGCATGCATGAAACTCCCTACAAGCTATTTATGTTTCTGTTCATGGAACAATTTGCTCATTCCCGAGTTGTAAACATTGAGTGTCTGATAAGGTTGTCAACTTTCACATGAGAAATTCCGAGATGCTTGTTATCATGGCCATGCACACACCTCATCCCAAATTATTACTATGGAGTTGCAGGATCCAAATGTCAGATCTACAGATCTTGTCAGCCAAACCTTAGAGGAGAGCAAAAACTTTATCGACAACTTCTTAAAAAGTCACCCTATATTGTGCTGATACATGGGTAGAATTTGATATGCATGGCACAGCAGCACATGGGGTTGTACAATGTTACATAGCACTTAAAATATTTGACAGGCACAGGTGGAGAAAATAGAATGATTATAAATTCAACATGGCTTGCAAAATTCAACAGTCCAACATGCCCATCTTTCTCAGAACCTATGTATAGGCTCAAAAAGTCATTGCTTGTCAGTTGGACACTGTCAAAATGCAGTGCACAGTCAATTTGTGCATGGTTAAAATGTGATGCACAGTCACTTTGCATTGGTTGGATGTGGTCAAAATGAGGTGGGAAGTCATTGTGCAATCTAAATGTAGTGCATGGGCTTTATTCTCATTTTGGCACGGTCAATATGTGGTGTGCGGTCACCTCATGTCGGTCTGCCTCAGTCAAATAGTTGGTCACTTCACATCAGTTGGGCAAGATCCAAATGTGGCACATGGTCATTGTGCATCAGCTGGATATGAAACAGGGGCTGCAAAACAGGCCTGAAGGGGGCATATTTTGAAAAAGAAAAAAGTCACATCGGATTAGAATCACAATTTACTTTCCTCACTTTCAAATCACCTTTAAAACTTAGTCATGTTCTGTTAGCAATGCATCATCCATAGACACTCACCAGTACTATATTTGTGTATCATAATGGCAAAGGAACATGAACCTAACTCAGCCCTCAAAGAGTCAGATCAAATTCCATGGGGGCATCATACTGCCTTTTAATGATTTAAAGTCTTTTAAGTCTATGCTGTAAAAAAAAAAATCTTGTCGAAAAAACAGCAAAATCCATGTCCCAAAGTTGCAAGACATCCATCATTTAAGGAACAGAGATTCCTTGAATGACTGTACTGCCATCTGGGGCTTCATTATAGAAACTACAGTACACTACTTCATTGCAATAAAATTGTGGTCGTTCACTGTTCGGTTTTGCGAGGATCCCTGGTAGATTCAACAGGAAATCTTTTAGAGTGTATAAGCCTGAATGTAGGATCGAGTGATGAGACAGGAGTAGGGACTATAATTTAATCAGCTGCATCATCAGCTACAGAATGGTGATACATACACAGAGATGTGCACAGAATATAAAGCTCTTGTACAGGAAGGTAACCCGTGGAAGTCAAAGTGAGTTGTTTGAAGCCTCTTGATAGCCACAGAATATCTTTCCAAATACTTTAAAGTTGGAAGATGCACAAAAATCCAGACACAGTCAATTAAAATTAAAGTTGGCATTTATTTCTTAGATAATACAAACAGTTGGATTTGTAGAATGTGATGTGATGAATATAATATTATAAACGTTTTGACTAACTTAATTAGTCTTCATCAGGATCTTTCCAAATATTCTAATTAATTGAGGTAAGCCGAATGTAGTGTCATGGATAAATCATCAATGAGTATTTAACACTTTTTCAGCACTTAGCTCCTAATTCCAAGACAAACAATTCAGAGACCAATATATATGATAAACAATTTCACTTCAAGGCAAAATGTTCAGAGGCCAGTTTATATGATAAACAGTTTTATATTTGCCTGTAATAAAGACATTCTATTGGTGGGGTAAGACCATAAATAGGCCAGGTTACTAGAACCCACTAGAACATGGAGGTGCCCTCTTCTCCCTTTCAATGGACGTGAAAGAATATTTTTGAGTAAATTGCTATTTGACTGATTAAAAAGTCTATTCATCTTATTGTAGAGTAGGTTGAAATGGTATTAGTGTTTGTGTTGGTCTAGGGGTGGGAAGTTCTGCAAGCTGCACTGTCCAGGCCCAGGGTCGCTGTTGGAGCAGTCTCTATTTGTCTGTGCCTAGCTGCAGCAATGGTTCTCTTATAGACCCTGAAGGGGCTCCTTTACCAATTAAATATTTAAAGACACTGAATAAATTACTACAGGGCGCATGGATGTTTCTTAATATCCGTTACCAAAATACCACCTCATGTTATGGTGGCATGTATGGTCTGGAAGAAAAGGCTGTGTTTTGGAAGAAAGCTACTAAAACCCCAATTCCCAAGCCCAAAATATGGCTTATACACAGTATTTTACAGGTTGTTTGTTTTGATGCTGGCCACTTATGGGGCATCTTCGTTTAGTCAAACTCCTATGTCATGGAATCTGGACTTTCGGTAGTACTAACTGGTATATAATACACACACTATATAGGTCTGATAGTGGCCTATTGACTGTCTGTACAGGGAAGTGATCACTAACTGGATGCCACTGTGACCACAGTGTCAGAGAATCAATGGTGTTTTCTGGCTGTTTTCCTTTTCCTCTCTAATCTGTGTATTGACTTTCATCTGAATGAATTGCAGCTGAACCAGATTATGTTAAAATGGTGCACAGGAGTGAGGGAACTGTCAGTATTACTGAACTATATTCTGGTTATTCAAAGGAAAATACTAGTTAGGAACAAATGTCACATTCATGGTATTCCAAAAAATCACACTTCTGATTTCCTGGATGTGGAGCACAACCCAATATATTCTATACTAACATGTTGAAATATTGCATACACGACGTTCTTGAACTTATCGTGCATTTTATGTGTGAGGTGCACCTTATACATGGGGTGTCACAGTAGTATACCCATTCACGATACATTTATAATGTACTTTTGAATCACTCAATGGGAAAATGGAATGTCAATGAATTAAGGAATTTCAATGACTGACAAACTTATCTCTCTATTTGAATAGTAAGGCATATGGGTACATGATACTAATTTTCACCCTGGAAATACCCCTTAAATGACTAATGCATAATGTAGACACTATAGGGTCAACATAGTACAAGTCAGCAGACTCTCTAGCATTAAAGTGGGTGTGCCACACTAATGCATTTAATGCACTAGTGGCAGATTAAGATGGCCGGCGCCCTAAGTATTTTGCCAGTTGATTAGAGCTTATTTACCTCCAACAACCCCAGAATCTAGCCACAAATAGAGTCTAAAACAGGTGGTATGTATGTCCTCTACTCATTAAAATCCGGGATCTATCACTGAATGCAGCCCTTCTTTTACCCCAAGGCTTTATTCATGAAATTCCACAGCAATGTATGAAATGGTACATGAGATAATACATGTCAATATGAGTCAAGTAGATGATATATGTCAATTTGATATTGTCAGTTTTCTTGGTAGATTTGTCCCACAAACTGCCCCAGGCCCAGCAGCCTCTGTGAGGGAGTGTAACAAAGAGAGCTAACCCTTTAAAAGCCAAGTTTTTGAAGTAACTCACCAGTCCTACATTCTTGCATCATGCACACCCTACTGAGTAATTGTTACACTCACAAAGTGTGGCCATGATGCATCAATGCAGTGCTGTTGGGTTAGTCACTATGGCACTTCATTGGTGCATCATGACGACAAATGGACATGAATTTATAAAGGCATCATGCAGCCCTTGTAGGATAAATAGGCAATACTTCCCCCCCTGAGTGTAGCTTGTGAACTTTGATCTGTCAGATAATTACAGAGTGAATGTGGATGCCTCAGCTGGGGCTTGTATGAGGATCAGCTGAATGTTCTGTCCAATCGACACTAACCCTGTGTATTATATTCATCACGTCCCCCATAAGTAAGGGGTTACTATAGAGGTATGGCCAAGGTCATAGAGGAAATGATTGTGCATTTGCATCTGTGAGTATATGGGAGGGGGATGTCATGGCTTATTTTTCGTCTTGATGGCATTTCTTAAAATGCTACGACATGCGCTTATAAAAGTCATGCTAACATCCTGCACTCTAATGAAATGTCGTAGAAATAATGGTGAATTCCTCATCCCAAAGTTTCCAGGGATCTGTCGTTGTTTTCAAAGAGATTCCTTGTTCATTTGTGTATCACTGTACTGCCACCTGGGGCTTAGAATTCTTGTTATTGGTACAATGCTTTTAAGAGGATCCCTGGTAGAATCAACAGTTGTTTTTTATAGTTTGTACGATGGAACTACAACTTGGTCATACAGAGCAATGATAGTGTCTCTGGTCACATCTCTATTGACCCCAGTGTACTCTCCCATCCCTCCCTAAGCATGGTAACAGCCATTTGATACGACTGACCTGTACAACTGGGTGCCTTCTGCGTCCTACAGGCTGTCTATAGAGCTATACGCCAAGAAAGGGTAACTTCTTCATAAAAAAGTTTTAGGTCAATTTTGGTGGAATATTGTAACTTTACTTGTGGTGTCCATATATGCAAACAACTTACTTGAGGAGATTCACAAGATGATTGTCTTTTTAGATATAGATTACATGGTAGGGCATCCAATATTTATTTGGGTTGATTTAAGTTTAACTTGATCAAACAACCTCTCTAAAAAGTCAACTTTTCTTGCCAGATTGATCTATAGTCACATTATCTTGAAAACACATAATATACAGTGGCGGATACAGGGGGGGCGAACGGGCCTTGCCCCCCCAAAAAAAAAAAAAAAGAGGAAGAAGAAGAGGAAGAGAGAAGAAAGAGGAGAAGGAGAGGGAAACAGAACATGGTGTTCCATATACCATTAGAAAGCTTAGATCATAAGGATGCTAACTGTTGGCTTCTTATATAGATGTAATGAAAGCTGATTTTTTTCCAGAATTTTAAAAGAATTATTTCTCTTCTCGAGGGTTCAAATAAACCTTCCAGTGACCCCCCCCTCCGCCCTCCACACACACACATACACACCCTGTCCCTCCCAGTATGTCTGGTCCATTACATGTACGTGTGACTTGCACTTTGCTGTTACAGCACATCAACGAGGCTGTGTATGAAGTGTGACAATGGGGGGGGGCATGCCCCAAGGAGAACTTTTTAACAATCTAGAACAGAAATGATGCATTCTGGTGCATTTTAGCCTGCCATATCTCTGATAACCATGCTCATCTCCACCAAATAAAAAGGGAAGTTGATGCACATGAATGCATCTTTCAACTTGTCTGGTCTAATGAGATTCCATTCTGTGTCTTTCTTTTATGGAGGGGGGAGGGGGTGATCTTGGTATAGTTTTGAGCTGAGGATATTTATGCAACAGAACACACCATTTGACCTCCAGGATTCCAAAATTTTCCTGGGGATATCCTCAGACCCACCACCTACAATGAGGATTGCAACTCAATGTATGTTTACTTTTAAGGGCCAAGTTGAATATGTATATTGTGGTATGATTGTGAAAATGCAATCAGAAAGCACTGGTTCAATTATTGAGTTTCACAATTTTCTTTGGGAGAGAAGAGGTGCGAGAGCATACATGTATGTAAATATGGTGTGCCAGAATGCCACAGAATGCATCATTTCAAGTCTTATATTTCAAAATCTTCTGGGGGGCCAAGCCCCCCCCAACCCCCAAACTTTTAAATATTTGGGAGTGACATACATATCACCTTTCCTTCAGGATATTTAACATTAAAACAGATTTCTTATCTAAAATTGTACAGACTTGACACTTAATATGTTCAATTAGAATGCATCAGAATTCACCATTTCAAGTATTAAGCCTTAAAATTTTCTTGGGGGGGGGCATGCCCCCCAAACCCCCCTAGTTTGACCGCTGTGCTTCGGTTGCGGTGCTCAAGACCATGTAGTATCTCACCAGTGTCACTAGGTCTTGGCCCCCCCCTCTACAGAATCCTGGATCCGCCACTGTAATATATGTCTCTTCATGTCATTGAATCCTATTTTAGCCCGATGAAAGGCTAGCTGCACTGCTATGGTCATTCGTATTGAAGGAGAATGCAGCATGTTTGCATTATTTCCTCAGGGTATAGTATATAGAGTCTTTTGAAGCCACATCCTGAGCGAGTGCTTTGTTAATACCATGGATTGTGTAGAAAGGGGTAGAGCTGGTACAGGTACTATTTCCACATTTTCATTCTTAATGAATTTCCTTTTTTTCCAATACCCCTGCAGAAAGGGCCATTTCTTCCCTCTGATCAGATACAAGGGTTGGCACCAAAAATTCCATCCATCATTAGTACCAAAAAAGGGTCTATAAAGAGAATAGAAATTTCAAAGAAATTGTTGATAAAGCTTTTCTTAAGCTTTCCTGACATGACATATATTTTTCACATATTTATGAAAGGTTGTCTTGTGAATCTCTCCTATAGGATGCCTGGATATATCATGGATTTAGAGATTGATATATAGGCATCAAAGGCAATCGAACAAATCAAGCAACTTTTTTCTCATACAAAATGACTATACAAAGAGACCATTTTCTTGTGGCATGGGTATATAGACCAGACAGACTTCTACCTCCTAAATACTAATAAGGTCATGTTCCAATTTACTATACCCTCCCTGTACTGCCTTAGACCTTAAACTGCCTTCTTCATAGCTGCAGTTTCCTCTACAATTTATGCGCCATGGTTCAGCTTTGACATACGTCTTTATTACCCCTGGGATGGCCAAACCTTCCCAAAGGCCCATAATCACTTCGCATCAGTCGGGCGTGGTCCAAATGTGGTTAGTTGGGTGCAGTCTAAACATGAATTGTGATTAGAATGTGGAGCATGAGCTGCTTATTTTCAAGAAGGAAAATTTCAAGAGGGATTAGAATTCATAAGGTACAAAGACTTACAGTCAGGTTCTGTCAGCAATGAAGCATCCACAGATCTTCGTCAGTCCTATATTAGTGTTTCAAGACAGGCAAAGAAATCAAATTCCCTGGAGGCATCATGCTGTCTACACTACAAAAAAAAGTTGAAATAACACCAAAATTCCTCGTCCCAAAGTTGCAAGATATCCATCATTTCTATCACAGAAATTCCTTGAATGACCATACTGCGGTACTGCCATGTGGGGCTTCATTGTAGAAACTACACTACTTCACTGCAATAAAATTGTGGTTGTTCACTGTTCAGTTTTGCGAGGATCCCTAGTAGTTCCAACAGTTATTTTTTAGAGTGTATAAGGTTGAACGTAGACTAGTGTGGCAAGACAGGAGTAAGGACTACAATATAATCAGCTACAGAATGGTGATACATACACAGAGATGTACACAGAATAAAAACATCTGGTACAGGGTTCTAACCACTGGCAATCAAGTTGAGTTGTTTGAAGCCTCCTGATAGCCAAGGAATATCTTTCCAAATATTCTAATTAATTGGAGGTAGGTGGGGCCTAAGCTGAAGATAGTGTCATGGGTATATCATCAATGAGTATTTAGCGCTATTTCAGTACTAAGCTCCTAATTACAAGACAAAAAACTATTTACCAGTTTACATGATGAACAACTTCTAACTTGAATGTTAATGATATATCCTATTGGTAGGGTTAGATCAAATTTATTGAAGGTTACTACCCATGGAGACCCACTAGAACTAGTGTGCACCCCCTTATTCACTTTTAATGGAGGTGAAAAGAAAGGTTTTGGATAAATTGCTATTTGACTGATTAAACACTCTATTCATCTTATTGTAGAGAAGGTTGAAATGGTATAAGTGTTTGTGTGGGTCTAGGGGTGTGAGGTTCTGCAAGCTGCACTGTCCTGGTCCAGGGTCACTATTGGAGCAGTGCCTATTTGTCTGTGGATACCATCAGTGGGAGAGCAGGGGTAAGTGAGTGGTTGTTATTTACCTCCCGGGGCCGGTGAGATTTCAAACAGATGCACCAAAATTGCCATAATTCCCCATTGAGAGCTGACATTTTTTGTGTGTTCCCTACACCAGAGATATAAAACATGTTAACAGCTATCCTTGAAATTGAAGTAGCCCATGCACCTTTTCACTAAGATATTTTTTTCTTTTCTCCCCCTCAAGATGGCTGACAATTTTTTACCCTGCCTCCCCCACCACCACCCTTAAGATGGGTCAATTGTTTTCCCTCCCTTTACCTGAACTAGTTACACTGACTGGTTAACCTAGACCCCTTTTCAAAGTAAATGATCACTCCATAAGGGGTGCTTTGTGTTGTCTTTACATTCAATATAGGTAACCAGTCAGTATTGTGCTATAAACTGTAGCTAACTACTTACTCAGTTCTTCTGCGGAGCTGCTGGCTTCAAACTCTGATGATAGAGAAATTTTAGTGAATGAATACAAACACTTAGCAACTGACACCTCAGAAGTTGTCAAAGTCCTGTCTTATTATCATCCCAGAGGATGGCTCAAGGGTTGACAAACTAGGGTGATTAGCCCTTTTAGGATCTTTAAAAGAAAATGTACTTTGCTCTCGGGCAGCTAGTTGTAAGCATGAAGGCCCTGTACCATAGTTTAGTTAACAACTTGATTCTTGACTTATGCTGCCAAGAATAAGTAAATTCACTGTGTACCATCATACAGGAGCATGTGCATCAAGAAAAGAGATGGATAGACAGCAGGTGCTAATATATAGGCACCGGTAAGTAAGGTAGTAAGTTGCAGCTATATAATGGTGCTCTAATAGACCCTAAGGGGCTCTTTTACCAATTAAATTTTCAAAGACACTGAATAAATGATAACAAAAGTCAGTCCCAATGGCCATTAAGGTGGTAAGGTATAAAAACTCCCAGCACTTCACCATTTATAATGTATAATGGGCTAGTAGATTTTTCTCAATATCCGTTACCAAAATACCACCTCATGTCAGTGTGGCATGTATCTGGGCGGGAGGAAAAGACATGTTTTGGAGGAAAGCTACTAAAACTGCAATTTCCAAGCCCAAAATATGGCTTATACTCAGTATTTTATGGGTTGTTTATTTTCATGCTGGTCACTTATGGGGCATCTTAGTTTAGTCAAACTCCTCTGTCATGGAATCTGGATCTTTGGTGGTACTACAGTACATAATACATACACTATATATATGGGTCTGATAGTGGCCTATGTACTGTCTGTTAATCAGATGCCACGGTGTCAGAGGATCAATGCTGATTTTCTGTTGGTTTTCATTTTTCCTCTCTAACGTGTGTATTGATTTTCGATGGAATGAATTGCATCTGAACCAGATTGTTTTAATATGGTGCACAGGAGCACAGGCGTTGTCAGTATTATGGTACTATGTTCTGCTTATTTGAAGGAAAATACTATTTAGGAACAAATGTCATATTTATTGTTATCCAATGTAAATACTTTGTTTTAACATATAAGGGGGGAATTCTGTGTTTGAATGTAAAAATGCTGTTTTAGCTTTTCACTCTTTATAATACTTGTTCACAAAAAAAATCACACTTCTGATTTCCTGGATGTGCAGCACAACCCGATATATTCTATACTTACATATTGAAATATTGCATATACTACATTCCTAACCTTATGGTGCATTTTATGTGTGAGGTGCTCATTCATGATATATTTATAATATACTTTTGAATCGCTCAATGGGAAAATAGAATATGAATGAATTAAGGAATTTCGATGACTGACAAATTTATCTCGCTAATTGAATAGTAAACCATTATATTATGGGTACATGATACTAATGTTCACCCTAGAAATACTCATGCATAATGCAGATGCCATAGGGTCAACATGGTACAAGCCAGCAGACTCTAGCATTTCAGTGGGCGTGACACACCAATGCATTTAATGCATTAGTGTGTCATTAGATGGCCAGCACCATATGCTTTTTGCCAGTTGATTAGAGTTTATCTACCTCCATCAACCCTAGAATCTAGCCAAAAAAAGAGTCTTAAACATGCTCTCTACTCATTAAAATCCTGGATCCACTACTGAATGCAGCACTGCTATTACTCCAAGCTTCATTTATGCCTCATGCCAACAATACAGGGTTGGAAATGGAAAGATGTTATTCTAAAGCAATGTATGAAATGGTACATGAGATAATACATGTCAATATGACTCAAGTAGATGATATATGTTAATTTGATATCGTCAATGTACTTGGTAGATTTGCCTCACAAACTGCTCCATGGCCAGCAGCCTCCATGAGGGAGTGTAACAAAGAGACCTAACCCTTTCAAGGTCAAGTGACTCACCAGTCACACATTCCTGCATCCTGCACACCCTACTGAGTAACTGTTACACTACCAAAGTGTGGGCATGATCCTGCAGTGCAGTGCTGGTAAGTTACTCACTATAGCACTGCATTGGTGCATCATGACGACAAAGGGACATTGACTCATAAAGGCATCATGCAGCCCTTAAACTTAAGACTACCTACCCCCTGAGTGTGGCTCATAAACCTTGATCTGTCAGATAATTACAGACTGAATGTGGATGCCTCAGCTGGGGCTTGTATGTGGATCAGCTAGATGTTCTGTCTGGTTAGACGCATAAAGGGGTTAGTAGAGACATGGACAAGGTCATAGAGGAAATTATTGTGCATTTGCCTCTGTGTGTGTATGGTAGGGGGACATCATGACCTATTTTTTATCTTGATGGCAATTCTTAAAATGCTATGATGTGCACTATAAAAGTCGTGCCAGAAACATCCTGCACTCTAAAAAAAAATGGCCTGGAAATAATGGTGAATTCCTTGTCCCGAAGTTGCCAGGGGTCCATTCTCACAGGGATTCCTTGTACATGTGTGTACCACCGCACTGCCACCTGCGGCTTAGAATTCTTGTATAAATTACACTGTTACAATGCTTTTCAATTATGGTGGTCTACAGTTCATTTTAAGGGGATCTCTGGTAGATTCAACAGTTATTTTTTATAGTGTGTATGATAGCACTACAACCTGGTAGTATAGAGTAATGATAGTGTCTGCAGTCATATCTCTATAGGCCTCAGCGTACTTTCCTACCCCTCCCCAAACACAGTAACAGCCATTTGATATGGCTGTCCTTTAGACTGGGTGCCTTCCGAATCTTACATTTTTATGAATAAAGCTATGCTTAGGTCCATTTTGGTCGAATATTTATGCTTTGCTTGTGGTGTCCATATATGCAAACAACTTACTTGAGGAGATTCACAAGATAATTGTCTTTTAAGATATTACATGGTAGGGCATCCAATATTTATTTGGGTTATCTTAAGTTTAACCTCTTCATGTCATTGAATCCTCTTTAAGCTTGATGAAAGGCTAGCTGCACTGCTAATATTCATCGTATTAAAGGAGAATGAAGCATGTAGGCATTATTTCCTCAGGGTATATTATATGGAGGCTCTGAGTCTTTTGAAGCCACATCCCTAGGGAGTGCTCTGTTAATACCATGGATTGCATATAAAGGTGTAGAGCTAGTACAAAATCCCTCTAAAATGCCTCTTATTAGAGTTGCCATTTGGTCACAATCTTTCCACTAGTCACACTTTCATTCTTAATGAATTCCTTGTTATTTTACCAATAGCCCTGCAAAGAAGGGCAATTTCTTCCCTCTGTCATGTATAAGGGTTTGCACCAAAATTCCATCCATTCATTATTACCAAAAAGGGTCTATAAAGAGAATAGGTCAATGTAGCAGCAACGGCTGATTTTTCAGAGAAATTGTTGCTTGAGCTTTACTGAGATGACAAATATTTTTCACATATTTAAGACAAGTTGTCTGGTGAATCTCTCATAAAGGATGTTTGGATAAATCATGGATTTAGAGACTTATATAGAGACATCAAAGACAATAGAACAAACAACTTTCATCTCATACAAAGTCACCATTTTCTTAATGCATGGGTCTATAGACCAGACAGACTTTTACCTCATATATACTAATAAGGTCTAGTTCCAATTTACTGTACCTTCCCTGTACTGGCTGAGACCTTAGACCGCCTTCTTCATAGCTGCAATTTCCTCTACAATTTATCCACCGCCGTTCGGCTTTGACATACGCCTTATCAAGAATATTGGCCCTGGGACTGCCAGACCTGCCCAAAGGCCCAAGATCAGCAAAGCATGCCACTCGACCCTTTACACGTACCTCTCCCCAATGCCTTGTCACAAGCCAGCTGCCCTGGCTCTCGCCTTTGTGAGGTTGCTTTTATGTAATATTTCTTTTTGAGTGTTGGCTTCGAAAATGGCTTCTTGGTGAGAAAAGTGGCTTCCTTTTTGAATCGGATGCAATCGTCTTTCATCATGATTGTGTGTGGCTGGAGTGGTTCTGGGACACTATATGGCACCAAGTAGGAAAGTGGCAGAATCAGTTCTCATACATATGGCCAAACTTATCAGGTATTTCCCATTATTTGACAAAAATATCGGGAGCCATCAGATAAGCAACCTTTCTATATGTAAATCCAATCAAATGTAAGGAATATTTTTGCTTTTGCCACATTGGATCATAAAACATATTTGAGGTTGCTCAATTTTTAAGACTCTTGATTGCCATTACATCACTCCATGTAGAAAAAAGAAATTAAGTACTTACAGGTCCTGAGTTTTTCCTTGTGTTTTTCTGTTGTTAACACAACCTTACAAAGCAAAACCAGCAAACTCTGAGCAAAATCAAATTTGGCCAAACTGCTGTTAATTTACTCAAAAGGATGAGGCTGTATAGGTTATTTTTGTTACCAGAGGAAGATAAGGAGAGTGGCCATACATGGGTTGTTATGAGATAGCAAGCCGATAAGACTGATAGTTTGGTGATACCAGTGAGGCGCCGACCACCAATACATGTAAGTGTCTATATCTCTGCTGTAAGTCCCTGTCTGCTTCCCAAAATAACCACCACTCTATAATACTATGGGGAGCTGTCTAGGATTGGGTGGGTGAGGGGGGGGGGTATAGGCCCCTGCAACATGAAGGGGTTACTTATTTTAGGAAAGGCTGTATTGGCTTTAGCTTTTGATGTTTCATTCAAAGTTTACTATGCCTATGGCAAACTTCCTATAGATATAAGAAGGTTCAAAACACAATTAGCCTTTGAAAATAATGTATACATGCAAAAGAAAATGATTTAAGGGCATAAATGGCTACCTTAGCACCGCACACGAGTTTGAGTGTGTCTCTGTGTAACACTGTGCAATGGCCAAAAAGAGGAGACCAAACATACCAATTTGTCTGGGTAATATCAATAGCTTTGACACTGCTGCAAATCATATTTCACCTAAAAGTCACTCCTAGGCCTGCATTATTCATCCGCAGGAACCAGTTTATGGAATATTATGTGTTGGGTGTTATAGCAGTTTGTGTACTCCACAAGTAAGAGTCAAACTTGGATCATGCCACTAGGGGTCAAGATGTAAGTATTTCCACACTTAATAGCCTCGATTCCATCTACATTGCATTATAACCACTGATTTTGAGCTTACATTGCTTCGTTTTGGTATAAGGGTAGCCATCTTAACCATATTTCCTCTAACACTATAGTATGTTACCAAGGAACATTGCTTTATTGATTGATAAGGCCCTTCTTAATTTCTGGATTTAGAGAAACCAGCCATGATTTATGGTGTGTAATGTTGCATCTAGACATCATGATTATCTGATATCATGTAATTAAAGTGATAGTAGTTTGATATTATAAGACAAATAGGCTGCATAGTAAATGAAAGCTACGGGTTGCTCTGAAAGCATTTATAACATGATTTCTGAGGGCTGAGGATTATGCAGAGAGTATGGATACACTGCTGGGCACATATCAGAAACTGGAATGCAAAATGTCCTTGATGATCCACTTTCTGCATCTGACCTTACATCATCCCCCAGAAAACTGTGGCTCGGTAAGTGAGAAACATGGGTAGAGATTACAA
Organism: Acholoe squamosa; assembly: GCA_949317995.1. Classification (NCBI taxonomy): domain Eukaryota; kingdom Metazoa; phylum Annelida; class Polychaeta; order Phyllodocida; family Polynoidae; genus Acholoe; species Acholoe squamosa. Next base: position 10,498,952 of record OX439044.1, on the reverse strand, counting down.
CAGGACATTTCAGAGATGGAAAATGCTACCAACGATAGTGGTTACCTTCTCTGCTAGCAGGCTACTGAAGAGATCTAAAGTGAGATGAGCCCAACATCATGTACAAGAGACAGTCCCAAACAAGTGCCGACTGACTAACATTTTGAGCTTGTTTACTACTTTAACTGCAGATTACAAATTCATTAGATATGGGTTTGGAGATGGTAATCAAAGATAAATAAATCATATTTGATGTAAAATCTGGTGTTTGCATAGTTCGCACTTAAAACTTGGAAGATGCAAAACTACAAATTAAGGTGGTCAAAATGATGACCACCTTGCTTGTTTACAAATGAGTGGCTGAGATGATTGTTAACTTTCACATGAGAAATTCCTAGATGGTTGTTGTCATGCACATGCCTCATCCCAAAGTATAGCTATTGTGTTGCAAGTTCCTTATGTCAGATCTACATATTTTGTCAGCCAAACCTGAGAGGAGTGCAAAAACTTTATCAGCAACTTCTTAAAAAAAGGTCACCCTCTCTTACTATATTGTGCCTATAGCGAGGGTTGCCGGTGACCACAGCGCCGCTCATTGTCGGAGGTCCGTCCTCTTTTAAATATGGCCAAAAAAGATAAAGGTGTGTTTCCAGTAACATCACTTGAAATGGGAGGGTCGGTAGGTCGGATTCTTTTTTTAATATTTTTTTTTCACATTTACATAGGAAATGTAAGGGTACATATCAATGGATGTATCAAATTCTTTGATTTCATTGTAAAATAATGATAGGAAAATGACAACTGTGAATGAGGGGAAGAACACAAAAAGGGTACAGGAAAAATCCTCAAAAAGTAATGAAAAAATTCTTTAAAATGTGAAAAAATCAGACAAAATTCTTCAAAATCATAAAAAAAAAAGTTTTTCGCCCGTTTTGCTAGGGTGGGTCGGGTTACTGGAAAAAAACCTTTTTTCATTTGGCCTATTCATGATATCATAGATCATGCGCCTGACCAATGCCCCATTGGGCATTGTATCTATGAGTCATTTTACATATGCACTGTTTAGTAAGGAATGGCAACTGTTTCAAACCTCAGGTAAAGATTATAGTATTCTCCCAATGCCAGGGTGCACCTTATACTTGGGGTTTTACAATATGAAAGGTACCAAAGGCAGCACAGACAGAAGCATTTCTGCTCCTGATTGAGCCGTGGCCATCTTGTCTATTACTTCAGAAGCCTCGGGGGTTGGAAGATGTCTGCGCCCATAAACTAACCCCAAATGTAGCTATACATTTGCAAAATTTGACAAACATGGCACAGCGGTACAGGGGTTGTAAAATTTAACACTTGCAACACAGCACTTTTGATATTTGACAGACACGGGTTGAGACATAGAGATTCTGGAGCTTTGCACCAAACTGAGTATTTCTTTACGAGTCCTCAAAACAGGATTCCACAAGGCAAACCGAGTGGAATCCTGCTTTGAAGTCAACGAGTGAAGAAATATTCAGTTTGGAGAAAATCGAGTGGATCTCTGTTTCTATCTTGGTAAAAAAAAACTTTCAAAAATCACTGCTTGATGAGGGGTTTTAGGCTATTTTCACGACGTCATTGTGGAGAATGGAGTCGTGAAGAATGAGATTCAGGGAGATCAACGGATCTGTGAGGAATGGATGTTTCCATACAAATCCATAGTAAGGCTCGTTCCTAGCATGAAATAAACTAGAATGAATGAAAATTCAACATGGTGACGAGGCCCTATCTCCAAAATCCGACACTTCAACATGTACATCTATTTTGGAACCCATGTACAATGCACTTTATTGCTCTTCAAACAGACCCAGTGCTTATCTCACCAGCAGCAGATAAGGCAATGCTGTCACACAACAGGGTCCCGACTAACCAGGAGCTTAATTCAAAACATCCTTGGATCGCAACCCCAGCGATCTTAGGAATTATTCTACCTTATCCTATTAAGCGATCTTAAGATCAGACTGCGTTCACATTTCCTAGCCAGCACTAAGATCGCATCGATCTTAGCCTCAGCCCTCCTACACTATTCCAAGAAGTACTGACTAGGCACAGGGGTAAGAGTCCCAAAATAAAGGAATAGCTGTGGAGTCACTCTTCTTCACAAGAGTGCTTATACCATCGCTCCCCGTCCCCATATGGGCTAAGAAATATATTAGATTTCATCTGTAAATAAGGTAACTTTAATGCAAATGTTCAACCAGGATAAAATAAAAATATCTTCCCTCAATAGAGAGAGACAGATGAAATTCCCCGAAGACAGAGTCTGGCTTGCAGCAAGAGGATACCAAAGGGAGTGCGGTAGGACTTCACTTCAAAACTTGAGAAGAAAGAATTACCTTACAGTGCCCTTAACGCATGAGTAGGCCTAAGGGCCCTCAAGGACTCTCAGTAAACGTCCTCCCTCCCCTGTTTATGTATATGCAGCAGGCTATTCCCACTTTCAATCAGGAGTGTTCCCTGTAAGTGCTCTTGTACTCAGGTGAAACCACTATGCAATTCTTTCAATAAGATCGCAGTGATCTTAGTGCTGGAAAAGGAACAGTGAAGTGATCCCAGGACTTACTATTCCTGACAGGCCTGCAACCACTGCATTAGATAGGGTAGACTGGCCAGGCCTTATGATATGTGCCCACACTAAGATTGCTGGAGTTGCGATCCCAGGATGTTTTGAATTAAGCTCCTGGAATGCAGTGCTTGGGTGGCACTGAATCAGAGGGGGGAGGACAGGGAGTATCCTTGGGGAACGCCCAGCTCAGCTTTAAACTACTTATCTTAATAATAAAAAAAAATGTGTGTGGGGGGGGGGAAACCACCTTTTCCTGAATCTTATCAGAGTAATTAAATGGAGCCTGCTTTTAGGGATCTTAGCAGTACATATTAACCCATAATAGTGCATGAATGCAATTCTGGTAAGTGGATTCGCCATGCATGGCTCCATTCATTAAGTACCCCGATCTCATATAAGACCCTTAAAGGGTTAATTATTTAATGTAAAACTTCTATAACGAGTCCAATTAACAGTTTTATCCAGTGATGAGTACGTGCTAACTAGGATAATTTAAGGTCAGAAAGCTAGTAACATTGAACTCATCTATTTCTGAAAATATACCTATACTAGTCTAGCAACATGTGCAGCAACTTTAAGGTAGACCTTGCCCCTCCTCCTACCAGAATCCAATCCCTGCCATATGCCCTTCATGAATTATTAAGTTTAACCCTTTAAGGACCCCTGATGCATTAAAGCATCATGCCCATCGGTCGTCATGATGCACATCGGTCGTCATGATGCACCATGAAGTGCTGGTGAGACTACTTGCAGCACTTCAATGGAGCATCATGCCGACCCTCCGTGAGCATATGTATCAACCTGGTAGGGTTGTCATGATGCTGCAATGAAGTGCTGGTGAGTACTTTCTCAGCTGCTCTTAAAAGGTTAATGATACTAAAGTGTGGTATAGAGTCATTCACTGTGCCTTGCACCTCTCCCTGCTCCCCTGTGCTTGCTGTATGAATGCCCCATGGATATAGCGAAAAGTAGGGGAGATTGGGGCGCTATAGGAATCTTAACTCTTTAACCCTTTAAGGACCATTAACGACATTACTGAGTAATGTTGGAGTGCATCATATCCAAGGTGACTGCATAAGGGGCCCTTGAACGGGACTCAATATCAGCCAAGCTACTCCCCAGATTGCAATCATACATCATGATATAAGGTTGGCATGATATATCAATGCATTAGTAAGGACATAGATGATGGATAGGGGTTCACTAGGTCCTTTTATCCCAGAGAAGGGAACGAGGCCAGAGGCCGAGTTCCCCTTATCCATCATCTATGACGTTTATACCATGGTTTCCACCATTAAATTAAACATTTTTACCCTTTAAAACCATTAAATTCAATGTTATTTGTTGTGAGTTTATAAACAGTGCCTTTAGCAGATATTATTACACGATTTCTTGGATGTTGGGTGCTTTTTCGGGATATCCCCATGCTGATACCTGTCGATATTGCACACCATGATGCATGCATCATGACTTTTGTAAGGTGTGCCTGATATCCATGGATAACAGGCACTAGTTATCGTTGCGATATCCTACGATACACTGAATTCGGTGCCCGTTAGCCCATTCATTACTCTCTTACTAAAGCCACCGTAAAATGGTGCGCAAACTGGATAACCATGGTATAATGGGCCTTAAAGGATTAATGGTCGGTGGTACATTAATACATCATGTACATTCGGGTTTCCCTAGCCCACTTAAAAAGGTCTATTTCTCCCCTTTCCTATCTCCTCACGATGTGTGTGGTGCACATATGCGCGGGCACCAACACATTCCTCTGTGAAATTGTGAAATGTAGTTCTCGTCATGAATATGACCTTAGCTGTCAAAATAGCGTTAGGCTTCCCTAGCCCACTTAAAAGGGTCTATTTCTCCTCTTTCCTATCCCCTCACGATGTGTGTGGTGCACATATACGCAGGCACCAACACATTCCTCTGTGAAATTGTGAAATGTAGTTCTCGTCATGAATATGACCTTAGCTGTCAAAATGGCGTTAGGCTTCCCTAGCCCACTTAAAAGGGTCTATATCTCTTCTTTCCTATCCCCTCACGATGTGTGTGGTGCACATATGCGCGGGCACCAACACATTCCTCTGTGAACTTGTGAAATGAAGTTCTCGTCATGAATATGACCTTAGCTGTCAAAATGGCGTTAAACATCTATTACTCACTCACTCTCATGTCCATTGGCCATCATGATGTATCTCAAATTGAATATGAGAGCCCCATAGGTTTAACCAAGAACCTCTGTATCACACCCCCCAGTGTGATAACCCTTCCCCATATCACACTGCCAAGGAAAACATCCAATTGGTCAAATAACTAATGATAAAATCATTTCTAATGCCAAATAAATGGAATTTTGAACATATCTGACTAAATAAACTTGAGATAAATACAAAGGAGCACTCGAATTGGTTAGCACTGAGGATTATCACACTTGGCTTCGCCTCATGTGATAACCCTCAGTGCTGACCAATTCTCGTGCACCTTTGTCTATGTATCAATGCAGTCCTTGAATGCTAACTGAACCCAAGGCTGTATACATGGATCATGCCAACCCAACAGGGGTGAAATCATATATTTATTCCTGAAGGGTCGGCATGATGCCCAAATGAAGTGCTCGCGAGTCTGCTCGTGAGCACTTCATCAAGGCATCATGACAATGTATGTGCGGCCTTTGAAGTGTTAGCGATCTGTCACTGACAACTGACTTGATTGTGGAATGGACGTGTTGCATAAATACATAGAATGGGAGTTGCTGAAGGCTCTGGAGGGTGTTGCACATCGGGGAAAAGGTGGTTTTGCCTAAGAAGTGCCGCCTCACCTGCAGCAGTCACTGTGTTTTCTTTCAGTCCTGACTTTTTTCCGTGATGCACAGAAGTGCTCACATCAGTCAGGTACAAGTACCTTTCAATGAAGATGATAGCTACTCAAAACAAGAGCACTAAAAAGAGAGTCACACAGTAGGATACCTGCTTGTGCAATACACAATTTTTAACCCAGGTAGCAAAACATGTGTGGCCCCAGTGTGGCCCCAGTGTGGCTTATAGTGACTGACCAATGTTGGCCAAACAGGGCTGCCCAACGGGGCACCCAATGGGTTTTGTCCTCAGCAAAGTGTCTGGGCTACACCGGCCTAACCAATTTGGGCACAGATGAGTTTCAACGTGGGCTAATGAATTTGGGCTCAGGTTGAGTTCAACATGGGTTCTGATGTGGCCCAAACTAGGCTGACCTATTTGGCCATATTTTTAAATGAAAATTCAGAAAAACTTATTGAATTATTGAATATTTCTCCCCCCACCCCTTACCAAGTATAGCAATACCCAGTGATACTCATCTATTCCAATGCAATGATGATTCCATCATTAGAATACATACATCAATTTGCACTCAATAGGTGTCTAGTGACATCCTGGCCTTCTTTAGTGGCTCTCTTTATATGAAGGAGCATAGAGCAGAGCTTTTAAGGTCATAGTGCTTGTAGTTGGTATGTTTGAACCTTATACCACATTCACTGCAATAGGAATGGTGTAGTCATTTTGTATATCTGCTAGGATGACATTGATCTGCACATTCTTTAAAGGGAATATCTAAGGATTTCCAAACTATGCTAAAATCTGAACATTATTACTTAATGTATAGTTTAGGAGCATTTCAGTTGTTATTAATTTAAGATAATCAATACTGTATGGCAAATAAAAGTGTATTTGAGATTCCTTGGCCATCTGGTGTCAAATCACAAAAGCCGAAGGTGAGTTTGCCCTATCCAAACCCACTCTCAGCCCAGATTGGGTAACTTGTCTTGAAATTGATCTTCACCCATTTTTGGATGCTCATTTTCAAACCAACCTGTGCCCAATGTGAACTGTGCCTGAATCGGGGTTTGCCCATTTAGGGCTGCCCACTGTGGCCCAGACTTGAAACCCAGCATCTGCCAACCATAAGCCCATGTACTGAATTCTTCCCACTTTGGCCCCCACTGGGCTTGCTACATGGGATAGAAGGCAGGTGGCTTGTCAGTGTAATGTGGTCAGTACAAGTGGAATGGTGAAGCAGAGCATGACTTGTTAAAGTCAGTTGCCACCTACTTAGTGCTGTCTTTAGCTTCTGTGCAATAGCCTCCATGTGGCTGTTTCCAAACCGTTGCAACTCAGTTCTGTTGGAGGTACACTTTCAGAAACGGAAGTGACCCACCTTTGGTAGTCCTTCTCTCTTGTGTTCCCAAAAGGTACTTCCAGACAGAAGTGGTCCAGATGTGGTCTGGAGGGTCTTGCAAAAAAGGAAAATAGAATTAAAAAGGAATACAATAAAACATGCACGTTTTTGTATTGCTAGATATTTTCCACAAACTCGTCTAGGTGAAACATGTTTCTTACTGTACTCAAAAAGCTATAGATATAATTTCGAAATGCCTTGCAGAGCCTATATCAAGTGTCTGGGTGATAATCCTAAGGCGTTATCCATGCTATACTTAAGAAGCATTTATATGGGCATGAATTTGTGCGTTTCATATCTATCTGTGCTGTTGATAACTACCGTAATGGCCCATTTAATCACCGGGTCTCAAATAAGCACCGCTCTCAAATAAGTTTGGGAGGTCGAGTATTGAAAACAATGTTAAAAGTGCCGGGTTTAAGTAGTATTGAAATGAATAAGCAACCGGGCCCTTAAATGGGTCGCTTAGCTATGGCATGTCAGGGTGGGCCGCTCAGCTATGGCATGTCAGGGTGGGCCGCTCAGCTATGGCATGTCAGGGTGGGCCACTCAGCTATGGCATGTCAGGGTGGGCCGTGCAACTATGGCATGTCAGGGTGGGCCGCTCAGCTATGGCATGTCAGGTTCTATCAAAATACACTATTTATGTAATATCAGGGGCGTAGTTAAAGGGGGGGGCAGGTCAATGATGAGGAGATTCCCTATATAAGCCTATGTAAAAATATAGCATGCCCCCCAACCAAGACCCCCGGGCCCCCCCCCCAATAAACATTTGCTTCCTACGCCCCTGAATATATGACACTTCTTCACCACGTGCTTTTATCTGGCCCTATAGTCAACTTGTGCATCCATAGTCATCACACATTGCGTTTATACCACAGTCTGCACCTTTAGGATGCATTAGAATGCATCAGAATGCATTCTGCATTCACTGACATACAAACATATATATGGTATCCATAGGGTCCCAGAAATAAGACACATCTAACCCAGCACCATTGTCCAACCCCGTGGCCTAATGGATAGCATGAAGCACTTTGCATCAGCAGATGCCAGGTTCTAGTCCCACACATGTCATGCTGAGCTTTTCCTGTATGAACCATTGTCAAAACTAAACCTGACCTGCTGTCACATATAAGAATAGTATAGAAAAAGAACACTGTCAATATTCAAGTGTCAACTCTTAGTGCCTCTATCCTATGATAAAAGCACTCAGATTATCCAGTTTGGGCACCTAAAATCGTTCTGAAATGTGATAACTGTGGTATGAAAATAGAGCACCATTTCACTTGAAAGTAACTCCTTGTACACGAGGATGTATGGTCCTTAAATTGCACTGTACATTAACCGCGTCAATCAATAACCGTCCAGGCGCTTAAACAGACTACTACAATGGTAATTTACAAAATAAGATGAAAAATTCATATCACAAAATCAAACTAAAACAAAGCTCTACCTCTGACATAATGAAATCAATCATCCTAAAGAAAAGGGAGCTTTCCAAAGACAAACAGTACCTCAGTTAACTGATAGAGTCATTTCTACCGCAGACTCCACAAGAGTGGTTTTCTCCAGTGACATTGGTAAACAAGAAAATGTATTAGGGTCAGGTCGTCAGAAAGTGTAAGATTCTGCCCTTGAAGGGCCTGGAAAAATAATTTTCAAATTACTTTATATTACCTTAACAAATTTGTGAAGGGATATCCCTTCAGCTCAGAAAACCAAAAAATACCAATTTAGGATGTCCGGTTCCATTTTTATTGCTGGTTTTGTGTCATGTAACGTCCGGTACCAAAATGATGAAATAAGAGGTATTTAAAGTTGCTCTCAGTGATATAACGATGTCCCATTATGCATAACAAACACATGAAATAACAAGGCCAATATGTCTATTATTGACTTCAATTACAAAATGAAACAAAATTTGAGTTATACATCCACAGTAGACTGCCTCTTACATGATGATAAAAGTACCGGACGTTACGTAACGTCCGGTACTTTTATCAGAATTATTTCACATAAGCTGCTCTCACAAGGAGACAAATGCAGATAGACACACAATTTTTTCACCAAAGTAGAGGATAATGGGGCCCTTCATATATGTAATAACAAAGATTTTAAAGCTCCATATTTTCCATGTTTTATTACTGATTTAGATTTAGGTACCGGACGTTACAAATTAGAGATTTCCATTTTCAAAGACACGTAATGAAAAATTCTCACTCAGTAACATGTCCAAACCTCATGGAAATGATACCTATGATTATATACAATACAAAAAATAACTTTGGGATACTCCAGATGTTTTTTATCCAATACAGGACACTTGTGAAAAATACAAAAACTCAAAAAAGAACAAATTTGGCAATTTTTTCACTTCTGCAGGCTATAAGTCTGGAAGTTTTTGATGGATGACATCAAATTTACATTTTTCCGATAGCTCTAAGTGTCCTCTATCAAATGAAACTATTCAATATACGATTGGTACACTACTTCTTTCTCCAGAGCCATAAGAGTCCAAAATGACCCAAAAAACACAAAATCTACTGCTTTCTGGCGACCTGACCCATTAGCGTTTGACTGGCTGCCTCGATCTGAACTAATTGGTTGGGCAACATGGTATTGACCCTTTGAGGGCCATAGATTCATTAGTGCATCATACCATCGGTGCATCATGCTGATCCTCTTGCAGTGTATCAACACCATAGTGGGCATGATGCATTAATGTAGCCCTGGCGAGTTACTCGCCATGGCTGCATTCATGCACATCATGGTGACTAATTTCCATGATGCATTAATGCACCACCTACCTTTAAGAGAGTTGAGCTCTCTATATCATTCACATTGAGTTGTTTCAGATTGTGTGCGTGTTACTGAGTAAATTCATCTCATACAGAGAGAGCTAAAGAAGAAAAAGGAACAAAATTACTGATATCAAGATAAAACGATGGATAGAGGAGTAGATAGGTGAATACATTAGCCTTTTCAGATCAGAATACTACCTTCAAGGAAAGCTTACTTTTTAAAAACCACGGCCAAACATATTTTTCTGATTTCGAGAAACCTTACGTGGCAGAAAAGGCAGCTTTTTTTTTTACACAGATTCAAAAATGTGAAAACTAGCCATTTTTTCCCACAAGCTAAGGTTATTTAAGGGGGCACAATAGGGTGGTTGGAGCAGAACACTTTAGCGTTAAGGGTTTAGAAGAAATGTTTCATACCCATGCATATCATACACCATTATGACTGTCTAAAATAGTTTTGTAAAATTTTTCCCATATCGATGTGTTTCAATGGTTAGAGAGCCAGAATGGAACAAAAACGTTGTTTTTTTTTGCCTCTTTGGCTTTGAACAGCACTATGAGATGGAATTTCTATATATTTCTGAGATTTGATGAATTAGAATTGAAAAAGAAGTCATTTTCTAGGGTGCTTTTTTATCGTTAGCTGATACTCCAATTATTAAGGTCTACAGAGCCATTTGAATTTCCATAGTTACCAAAAAACAGTGATTTTTTAAATTTTTTTCCATTTTTTTGGTAAATATGGAAATTCAAATGGGTCTGTAGACCTTTATAATTGGAGTATCTGCTAACGAAAAAAAAAGCACCCTCAGAAATGACTTCTTTTTGAATTCTAATTCATCAAATATATAGAAATTCCATCTCATAGTGCTGTTCAAAGCCAAAGAACCAAAAAGAGAATGTTTTCATTCCATTTTGTCTCTGTAACCATGGAAACATATCAATATGGGAAATAATTTATAAAACTATTTTAGACAGTCATAATGGTGTATGATATGCATGGGTATAAAAGATTTCTTCTAAACAATTTGAGCTAAAGTGTTCTGTTTAAACCACCCTATTGTGCCCCCTTAAGATTGTTGCTGCTGACACACCTGGCATGTGTTGTTGGGGTTGACTCACTGGCACTCCTCTCAGTGTCGGATCCAGGATTTTGAAAAGGGGGGGCGCGCCCCTTATTTAGGAGTCTATTATGGTATAACATGTTAGGCACTTTACAGTCCTTAACCCTTTAAAGGGCCACAGATGCATTGGTCATGAATGCAGCCCAGTGGCGGATTTAGAGGGGGGCACGAAGCACGAAGTGCCCCCCCCCCTTTTTTTCCCTTGTACTTAAGAGTTTACCTAATTCTTTTTACCCTAGAATTTAGCCAAAATTAGGGGCTAAATGAAGGGCGCCCCCCCTTTCAAAATCCTGGATCCGACCCTACAGCTCTGGTGAGTAACTCACCAGGGCTACATTCTTGCATCATGCTGACACTACCGGGTTGATACACAAACTCCCGCAGGGTTGGCATGATGCAGCAATGAAGTGCTGGTGAGCAGTCTCACCAGCACTTCATTGGATACTTCATTGGTGCATCATGCCGACTAATGGGCATGATGCATTACTGCATCAGCAGCCCTAAAGGGTTAAAGGGTCAAAACTAACATCACTCACAAGAATTGCAGAGCACAGACACAAGTGACAACACAAGGAATGGTCTGAATAGATTTACAACAATGTATTTGAAGAGGAAATGCAAGCATCGCAATCTGGGCCACGCTGTCTGCTACGACGTGGGGATTGAGGAGATGGTCATTATTAATGTGTCTATGGCTGCCAATACATAGCTTATGGGTCAAAAATTCAAAATGGGGATTTCAATCTGTGCTGAAAGTAGACTGCCTTGGCTTTCCAAAACTGTTTTAATTTTGACAATGCGGCCATTATCTGCTGCTGTATGGGGTGACAAAATAGCATAGGCACATTATTATCTCCTACTAAAAGCTGGTAATTTGAACTCCCAGGTCCACAGCCCTGACACATGTTTTTGAGATTTTTGTCGTTCACCTAAAGAGGCTAATAGACAAAAATTGACACATACCCCAATCCCCCTGCCCTCCCTATAGCTGTCTGCTTACCTGAACACATAGACTGCCTGAAACTACATTGTTCTGGGATTCTGGAGCTGTTTTAATTGCGTTGATTGGACCACAACTTTCTGATTTATGAGCAAAAATGTAAACGTAGGTACACTTTTCTCCCCACCAATTTCAATGCCATTTTCTGAGGTTCTGATGCAAATAAGCAAGGATTTGGCTGGCTGAGTCACATTATTTAATCATTTTGGTGCAGGGGGTTACACCCCTCCTTTAACTACACTCTAAAAAATAACTGTTGAACCTTCCAGGTCTCCTCGTAATACTGAACAGTGAATTCACAGAAAACATGCCGCCGCCTAAAACTCATCAATACAGAAGAGTTTAGGGTAGTCAAGGTCAAATGACCACCTAATCTCGTCATACTGACAATAGAAACTCGTCATACTGACAACTTAGGTGGACAGGATGACGACCTAAAGTTACCACTTTAATGACCTAAAGCTGTAGTTTTAGGTATCGTCAACCTGAGGACTTAAAGTCGTCTGCACTGACTAGTTTCATGCCTCTCGGTTTTTCAGTGAATTACCATATTCCAGTGAAATGGTGTAGTTTCTACATTGTGCCAGATGGCAGTTTGGTGGTACAAGGAATCTCCGTGAAAATAACAACTGATCTCTGGCAACCTTGGGACAAGGATTTCACTGTTATGTTTATATTATTAATAGGATCCTCATCCACAGGAACATAAATGTTCTCAACCAGTATGCAACAACAAACAACAACAACAGTTTATGAAAACACCAATTATAATGAAATTGATGGACCCGACAATGTTGACCAACAATTGGACTCTACAAAAATCCCAGCTGATGCCCAACCCTGGTTTCAAATATTACTTAAAATCACCATAAATCCAAAACACAGGCCGAATTCCTAAATGATTGCATCATCAAAAACATCATCCCAAAAGGACTCATGATCAGGATTCTACTGACAAATCAGACATTTTTCATAATTGTTGACATCATTGCATAGCAACTCGGTCACTATGGTTACCAGGTGAAAAATTCGATCATTTTTATTACCTCAGGTAGCATTTTTGTAACAATTGGCATCTTGCCTGATGAAGAGTCATAAATGACTCGAAACGTCGCACCATAAGATCAGCAACAACATAACACCAAAATGTAACATCAATTATCATACTTATCAAATGTCTAAGAAATAAACTGTTATTAATATGAAACTGACTGTGTTTGGTTTTGTGTGATATTCTTATCTCTACATTATTACACTGTTTTAAATTCCTTGGGCCCACTGAGGAGCAGGGTAGGGGTGGGCATATTTGTTCACCTAAAAATAGATCTTCAAATCTAGCATCCCCCTTTGTTGTTAATAACCACTCCCTCACAAATGGCAAACCTGAAAGAAAGACAACACAAACATTGTGACAGCACATTGTGCATTCAGTGTTTGCCGTCCCGATGGCTCATCGGGAACCAGCGAAAAGTATCGATCTGTGTCAGCATTGCCGGAAACCAGACCTGTCATCTGCAGTTTTCCACTCCTCCTCCCCTGGAGAACTCCACTGGAACTCTCCCATACAGCATTGTACTGATATGTCACCTGAATGTTGCCTTGTATAGGTGATACAATGATTAAGGCTGATTTTTGGAGCTCAAATCCCTGGGTGGAATCAATGGTGTCTGCCACACAAGGTTTAACCCTGTGAGGGTCTTATGATGCTCATGTTTGTTCCTTCCTTGGCCTGATACACCAAAGTGAATCTACTCACCAGCATTGCATTGGTGCATCAGGCCAGCCCTTTGGGAGTGTAACAGCCCTACAGGGTTGGCATGATGCCTGTATGCAGCCCTGGCGAGTTACTCACCAGGGCTGCATTCATGGATGATGATAATGATGTCGGGTATTAAATAACTACGCAACACTTGAAATGTAAACTGTCCCAGGCGTAAATAATGGAGAAGGTATCTGAAGGGGAACAAACGTGGATCAACTTGGTAAAAGGTACGCCCGTGAGGGGGTTCGCAGACGTACCTTTTACCATGTTGATCCAGAAACAGTCTAGTTGACTTGGGTGCCAGTCCAATACCACATATGGGGCTATGTGGAGGACTTGAGTTTGATTTAGTCTTCAACGTTTTGTTGTCATTTCCCCTGTGAAATATATGATTCAACCAGCTTTTAAGTCGTTTTTTTTTCCAGCACTGTCAATTTGGTTTGACAGTAGCAGTTTATAAAATAACCACCAGGAGCAATTACAAGTGTTTTCTCAATGTTTAGATATGTATTGGAGCCTTGGAAGGGGTTAGGGGTCCCCATGTCATATACATGCTAATGTCAGATGTTACACATGTTGCACTCCTGAAGTAAAAGGAAGTACTGGTCCTGAGTCCAACGAGAGAAGCAGAATACATGTACTCATGTCAACAATCAGGGAAATGAGACATTTTGAAATGAAATGCAGAGACCTATATAGTCTGAGACATGCTTCTGAACAGATATCACGTGCCTCTGGCGAGCTCCACTGATCCACTGAGGGCCGTAACGCTATGGGGAATTAGACTACTTGTAGTGCTTTAGGCAGTTGATCTGGATCAGCCTGATGCTACATGCAGCTGATCTGAGCGAGCCTTGTTTTGAGGCCCAACTAGATCAAGAGGTCATGACATCATATATGCAGTGATGGCAGTGTGCAGTGATAGTGGAATTACAAAGATTAGGGACTAATAGTGAACCAAATAATCATGCTCTAAGCTCTAATAGAACTAGAAACAATTAAAGGGCTAATGATACTGTCCCTACGCCATCCGTCAGTGACTGACGGCCATCAGTTGGCCGTGAATCAAGGATTTGTTGTGTATCCAAAGAAATGATCACCTGTCTATAGCACTACATAGTGATCTCATTCCCCATAGCGTTACAGGATCAGTGGCGCTCGCCAGAGGCATGTGACATCTGTTCAGAGGGGACTCGGAGATAATACATGTCTATTTTCACTCGTGGCATTGTATCCTGAATGTAGGTCTACTGACAGTTGGATTGAGTGTGATTTGAATATCGACCATGATAATGCTTGCCCCAGCATAACCCTGATATTTGCATGGGAAGAGACGCTGCATCATAGCCATAGACTATGACATAGTTTGACGTCACATACGTCATGCCAGGACGTGACTGGCTGAATGGGACGCTTGGGTGCGTCTACATTGTGACAGAGAGAAAGACATGTTTCAATAGTGGCAGTGAGTTGTGTGGACACCATCTTGTATTGAATACTGTGGTTGATCATGGCTCTGAATTGTTACAGCTTATGTAAGAGTATTATCCTTTCCTATGACAAAGACAATAGTGTGTATGGGAGTGTGTGTGTGGGGGGGGGTCAGGAGGGTCTTGCCAAAAGAGAAACGTCAGCCAAAAAAGGGAACGTGCAAGTTTTGATATTGCTTAATGATTGTTTAGTTGATCGTTTAGAAAAAAAAACCACAATTTTTTATACCTCAAAAGGAGTTTTCCATGCATTCTGTTGTAATTGATTTTTGTCAATACTATGAAAACAGGTAAGGCCATACACATTCCTCAGTACCAGGTACTCACTGAAAAGATTTACAGAGGTTCTTCCTTGTTATCTTTTGGCAAGACCCTCCTGTGGCCAATGATGTCTAAAACGTTAGTTCCATGCAGCGACCCCCCGTCCCCCACCCCAAAGAAATGATGCATTTTGAAAAACAAAATAAGTTCATATTCCTGAATGAAATGCTTTTAGGTATATTTTCTTTTTTTACTAATCTATACTTCAGTTTTCTGCTAGATCTTGGCCAATTTTTATAAAAGTTGACTACTGACTATAACGTGATGCTATAATTATTGAAATAATACCAATTCTACTAGAACACAGTGCGTACAAATGTGCCAGTCAAACATGAGGGATGTGAAGAGTTGGGGGATAGTCACCATGAGGGATAGGTAAAGTGAATTCATGATAGGCAGATTGAGGATAGGTAGACTAATGGTAAGAATGTACAGAGAAAATTAGGTACAAAGGTGAGGGGTAAACTTTAATCCTTTAAGCCATTTGAGGGAAAGCCTAATTAAACTCTAGATGTTTCAAGGGATAGGTAGTATGAGTGATAGGTAAACTAAGAGATAGGCAGTATGTGGGAGAGGCAGAGCCATACACAGCTAGAGTACTTGTCAGGTTGAGATAGGCAGACATGCGGATATGTAGATTGAGGTACTGACTTTGATTAGCATGTTGCATCTATAAAAAGTTTCAATCATTTTCAATATAACTTTTGTACATTTTTAAAATATTCTCATCATCAAACCTCCTTTTTAGGTACTTTTGGTCAAATTTTGAGAATCAAGATCACAAATTTTGGATTCAGCAGGATTTTTTGGTATAGGTGGCCCCTTGTTTCCATTTGATATCACTCTGTTAAAGATTCCTGACATCTCTGTAAACCCCCTTATCCTACATAGGACTCAATACTGAACACAAAAGGGAGCCTACTTTTAAGGGGGTAGAGGGGGGGGGGGCTGTTACACTGTGTCCATAGGTAAAGCTCTGAGTTTCACCTCCTATCTATTGAAGCTTCTTGATAGAAGGCCATACATATAGGCCTACAGTATACTTGTATATGCCGGGAGGGAACTGTTGGTCTAGATAGATACCTAGACGATGATGAACCAGACAGGCCCAAACAGTGACAGGCAAACATTATACTATACTCGGGGAAGTATAACGAGTAGGGCACATACCTTTTATTAGGCACTTGTAGTTATCCCTGCGTATATGTGCCCCCACTTGGCCCAACTCTTTGTAAGGCATTGTTCCACCTACCTTAAAACCTCGTGTATAAGGCACACTCTGCATATATACATGGCGCACCTTGGGTTTAAGGGAAAGGTATATGGCGCATCTAGCCCAGTAAACAAAACTTTATCCAACGTAGCAAATTGGTAGATATCAAATGTTTAAACAACTTAAAATGTCATGGTTACGTTGGGTGAGCGTTTAGATAGAATTTATGTGGTTTTACATGGTGCAATGTAGTGTATCTCTTTAGATTTGTTTTATATGTTGACTTCGAATGTTCTTGTTGAGACATCAATGGTATCAAAGAGGTCATACTGACTTGCCAAATAAGTCCCTCCTATCACCATCGGCACCTAGGATGGCTTCGTGGTCACATAGGTTAGATTCCTGCCTTCATATCCAAAGGTAATCAAAGCGTGGGTTCAAATCCTGCTGTCAGGTTTTGAAAATGGCTATTTTATTTTTCCCATTAGAGAAGGTAGGTTCAAACCTAATGTAATTTTATGGTTTACTATGTAATTGGGTTAGATGTATCAAGAGGTTTCATTAATACTTCCTTTCAAGTGAAATCACATGAAATTCTTCTAAACATTTCTGGAGCATATTCAGGACATAACGTTTTCAGATAATTCTATGTAGGACATCTACATAGTTGATACCTAGAGACTATGTTAATTTAGGTTTATACACATGTCTGCATTTACTGGGATGGCTTTATATTTAGCAATTCTTCTGTAGGATGCCATCCTCGCCTATGAGGTACACCTTGGCTTCAGGCAGATATTGTAAGGCACAGCTTGGTGGTATCATGGTTGGCTGGCAACCTGCCTGAATATTGGGGACATGAAACAGGCAGGCCATGTCAAAGAAGTTGCCTGCCAATCATCCCGTTTCCACCCTTAGTCACAAGAGGGAACCCTATCGCCCAAATAGTTTACCTGTCTCTCGTAATCAGATGTTTGGCATATAAACTGTGATTGGAGATCTCAAACTCCCATCTAGTGGAGTTCACATGAACTATTCCCCATGTCATCAGACATGGCCTGTGGGTATAATGCCTTCAATAGATGCACGCCATTTGTTCCTCAGGATACACGTATGCAGCCTTTCTAAAGCTTCTCACAGGGATACCCTTTAAAGGCCGCTAATGCATAAATGCATCATGCCCATTGGTTGTCATGATACATAAATGCAGCCCTGGCGAGTAACTCACCAGGGCTGAAGCTTCTTGCAGGGCTACCCTTTAAAGGCCGCTAATGCATAAATGCATCATGCCCATTGGTTGTCATGATATAAAAATGCAGCCCTGGCGAGTAACTCACCAGGAGGTTAATTCAAAACATCCTGCGATCGCAACCTCAGCGATCTTAGGAATTATTCTACCTTATCCTATTAAGCAATCTTAAGATTAGACTGCGTTCACATTTCCTAGCAAGCACTAAGATCGCATCGATCTTAGCCTCAGCCCTCCTACACTATTCCAAGAAGTACTGACTGGGCACAGGGGTAAGAGTCCCAAAATAAAGGAATAACTGTGGAGCCACTCTTCTTCACAACAGTGTTTATACCATCGTTCCCCTTCCCCATATGGGCTAACAAAAGAGCACAGGGTGCAGTTGACCCGCGTACAGTATTCAAGAGTTGTTCCCATGAATGTATGATTTATGCTTGCCTATTAGAAGCATTGTGCCCTCCCCCAGGGACAAAGAGAGAGAAGGGAAGAATTACCTTACAGTGCACTTAACGCATGAGTAGCCCTAACAGCCCTCAAGGACACTCAGCAAACGTCCTCCCTCCCCTCTATATGTATGCAGCAGGTTATTCACTCTTTCGATCAGAAGTGTTCCCTGTAAGTGCTCTTGTACTCAGGTGAAACCACTATGCAATTCTTTCACCAAGATTGCAGTGATCTTAGTGCTGGAAAAGGAATTGTGAAGTGATCCCAGGATTGCTATTCCTGAGAGGCCTGCAACCACTGCATTAGATAGGGTAGACCAGCCAGATCTCTATGCAGTCTAATCTTAAGATCACTTAATAGGATAAGGCAGAATAATTCCTGAGATTGCTGAGGTTGCGATCCCAGGATCTTTTGAATTAACCTCCAGGGCTACATTCATGCATCATGCCGACCCTACAGGATTGATGCACAAAATCAGGCAATTCGTTTTTTTGCTTTGTGGATACTGCGTGACACTGATAGGGTATGACCGATCAATACATTGGCGATTAATTTAGGAGAGTGAGTTAAGATAAGTTGACAATTACCTTTCATATAAAGATTGCAGCCCAACCTGCACCAGCTCACCCCAATGTAGACTTGCTCAAGTCTCTCAATTGTAATGCAAGAAAATTGAAATAAAAATTGAAATGAATTAAAGTTTTAAACAGAAAGATTAAGAAGACCTTTAAGGAATTGAGAACCAAGCAGCCAGAGGAGGAGAGGCATGAGGGTATAGTGGTGTTGGGAGAAGAGCTCAGGGTCTGCAGCCAGTCTAACCCCAATGTAATAGACGACCCCTCTATTACATCCGGGACATCTGGACGCTGGTCAGCGTCTCCTGTTGGAGACAATTATGGGATGGCATCAGTCACATGGTACAAGTTACTATATACAGAGACACAGCTGCTGTACTCTATGCTCTAAAAGTAACTGTTGGCTCCACCAGGGATCCTTGTAAAACTGAACAGTTAACCACCATAATTACATTGCAGGGAAGAAGATTCTACAATGACGTTTCAGATGGCAGTACGGTGGTACAAGGAATCTCCATGAAAATAATGGCGGATCTCTGGCAACTTTGGGACAAGGATTTCGCTGTTATTTTGAATACATTTTTTGACCGTGTCACCTTTCTTTTTAAGCAGTGCACGAAGCCTCCAAATGCCACGACTGTTTGTTATCATATATCTCACTAGGGGCTACATTAATGCTAAATGACGGCCAGAGGGAATGGTGCATTCGAGGTTTAGATGCAGATAGAGCGACACAATTAATTAAGTATCTATCCAAAGTTATAATTTCTTCATTAGTTTCAATGATTAAAGGAACTGTCTGCTTGGATAGACAGGTTTGAGTGAATCCATGTATTTGACCATTGACAAATTTTGCAAGGTATCAATCAGAGATTCAATGATATATCTATGACGACATCTATGGGCCATGCAGAACCAGATCTTGTTTCCTCAGACCACTGTGGCAAATAAGGCTGTCAATACCAAACTATTCTAACTATGTTTCTCCAAATGAAATGTGTGCAGATTCCTGGCTGCCACCACATAAACCCACCACCATTGTGTTTTGAAACACATAAATCACAATTACAAGCTCTCCAGGGACAGTTTACAGGCGATGTTTAGGCGAATTGCAAGCTGTCCTGGGACAGTTAATAGGCAATGTTTAGGATAATTGCAAGCTGTCCCGGGACAGTTAATAAGCAATGTTTAGGATAATTGCAAGCTGTCATGGGACAGTTAATAGGCAATGTTTAGGATAATTGCAAGCTGTCCTGGGACAGTTAATAGGCAATGTTTAGGCAAATTGCAAGCTGTCCTGGGACAGTTAATAGGCAATGTTTAGGATAATTGCAAGCTGTCCTGGGACAGTTAATAGGCAATGTTTAGGCTAATTGCAAGCTGTCCCGGGACAGTAAATAAGCAATGTTTAGGCTAATCACAAGCAGTCCTGGGACAGTTTAGGGGCAGTGTTTAGACTGATTGCAAGCTCTCTGCAGATAGTTTAAGGCAATGTTTAGACTAATTACAAGCTCTCCTGGGACAGTTTAAGGCAATGTTCAGACTAATTACAAGCTCTCCTGGGACAGTTTATAGGCAATGTTTAGGCTAATTGCAATCTCTAATGGGACAGTTTATAGGCAATGTTTATGCTAATTGCAAGCTCTGCTGGGACAGTTTATAGGCAATGTTTAGGCTAATTGCAAGCTCTACTGGCACAGTTTAAGGCAATGTTCAGACTAATTACAAGCTCTCCTGGGACAGTTTATAGGCAATGTTTAGGCTAATTGCAAGCTCTACTGGGAAAGTTTACATCAATGTTTAGGCTAATTGCAAGCTCTACTGGGACGGTTTATAGGCAATAAAGTTAGATAATATTGAAACCAGTGGACTTTGGGCATAATGACATATCTATTGTATTTCCAGTTTCTGAATAATTCATCTGGTGACACAATTTTCCAATTGCAGGCATAAAGGTCAATTTGGCCACCAGTGGAATACAATGATGGTCAGCAGCACATGATGTCCTGGAGTGGGTCTACCTTTGTATGGAAACCACAGGTACATGATTAGACTAACTAAAAATGACAGCCCTATGATGTAATGGGTTATGTGTGTATACCGTATTGTCTTGTGCAGGCACCCACCCAATTGTAGATACAATCGTAGCCTACCTCGCATATACGCCACGGCTAATTTATGAATCTGAGAACTGACTGCACCTTTTTATACCCCCAAAATAGGGGGTGTACCTTATATGTGGGGTACAATTACCTTTTATGTCATGGCTGATACGAACGTCACTATAGATTAGTACTATAACTGCCGTATTCAATGGGGGGGATGGAATACAATGTGGCCGTATTCAATGGCTGACGATCATGTGACCTACAGCAATGAACAGAGCTAAATTTTGTTGAATTTCTCTTCTTAAAAGCATTCAAACCAGTAGCCATGACATAAATGCAAATTCCACTTACATGGGATAATTTTGCATCGTATTCCCCTTGGTGGTTCTGGCCGCATTCAAAGAAGCCATATAATCAGTACTACATAGGCCAAAAACAACACCCAGATATATTATAATTTTATAGGTGTGTTTTATAGGTTTTCTCTCAACCAAGGGTGCATGTTACATAGTATATGCAGGGCTGCCTTATACGCCGGGTAATAATGTACTTAAATTTGACCATACCAATGAATTGGGTTGTTAATGTGCAAAAGGGTAGTCCCTGGCTGTGGGTAGCAAATTGCAATTTTTTTTCTCAGATTTAGGTTTCCATAATTAACATTTAAGTCTCTTTTTGTCATTATCAGGGCCAAAATAAGGCTTAAAAATTGTACCTGGAAATACCTGGCATTCTAGAGATTTCCTGAGAGGGAGGCCCAATTTCACACGATGGTTATCGGCTACATGGAGGACCCACTAAGGCATTGGTTTACTGCTGTCGGTCGGGCATTTTCTTTTGCTAATCCGACAAATGGTGTCACAAAAGTATAGATATAATTGGTCAGATTCACAAAAATATGCCTGACTGACGGCAGCGGAACAAGTGTGTTAAAGCAGGTATTCCACTGGCCTGAAATTAAACCGACCAATGCTAATTAATCTGTTGAAATTTAATGTGATATTAAAGTGCTGGTTCCACACGTGCCGAATCAGACGACATCGCCTTAATCCAATGATTTATAATATATCAAAAGTATAGAAAAATTGGTCAAATTATTGCTAATCCAACAGATTTACACCTGTGGAACAAGTGCTTAAAACAGGTATTCCACTGATTTTTGTTAATCCAACTGATTTTTCTATACTTTTGCATTATCAAAAATAATCTGATTAGCAAAGAATTGGCCGACCGACAGCAGTGGAATACCTGCTTAAAAATTATGACATGTCGGTCATACTACACACAAGTGACACAGAGGAATATCCACCAGGCCAATACAGTAGAACTATGTGCATTCCAGACACACGCCCAGCGTACCTCCACACAATACCATACAGAAGAAGCCAATGGCCTGGCTTCACTTCTCCTGGCTTTCATCCACCATATATAGTGCCATTATAGTGGCAGTGGAAATAGCCATTGTATGTTGAACAATGTATATACAGACAGCCAGGTACAACGGGACATGGACAAACGCGTACCACCCATAGCACTTTAAAGGCCGCATCGTGTCTACTGTAGTACCAGGAGCGTGTTGCTCCTATGGTAAAAAGAGCTGTCAGTAGGTACCCTCTTTTCAAAAGAAGTCAATCTCTGCTTCACCATTCAACTTGCACTCACCACATTAGTCCGAAAAGTCACCTGCCTTGTTTCAAACAGAGAGAGCTGCACTATCAGGTACCTACTACTCAAATCCCCTTTTTGAGCACCGTACTTGAATGTCCACTTGTGAGCAACAAAAGGGACAAGATATAGCTACATGAAAAGAAAGGACTGGAAACAAGGGCATTTTTAGTCAGCTCTTCCTTTTACTATAGGAGCAACCCCCTCCTGCATGTAGAGACCGTGACTGATGAACCATTTTAGAAGCCTTCTGTAGCTTATAGATTCGTCCTGAACTCAGTGTATACCTTATACAAGGAATTTTTCCATACCATGGCTTGAATTTCCTTTCAAAGGCAACTGAGGACTACAAAATGTGGTTATATGTTAACCAGTTTACAAAATTAATAACGGTATAGACAATATCTGTATCAATTAAACTGCTTGGCAAAGCTATAATGTAACATTATCAGTTTGAATTTTACTGTACTGTTAGATCACATGCATTTTATAGAAGATTATTTTGGTGCCTTCGGTGGGGTGCAGCGTGTGTGTGTGTGGGGGGGGAGGAGGTAGGGTTACAAGGGGTGTGGCCTATGTGGATCTGACACTATAAGAATTGATCACAAACGAGTCACATTGACTTTGTACCAGAGCGGTACAGGGTACAGGTGATGTTGCAACAGATCATGTTGCAAAGAGCTGCTGGTAATGGAGTGGTGATTTTCTAACAACAGGTTTGGCTGATTTTCATGCGGCGGCTGGTTTTCATTTGCCCTCACCCCACTAAAGGTACAGATCCACTGCCGCGAGTTACTTGCGAATTGTAGTCGTGCGTGCCTACTCGCAGAGCATTCACAAAAATCAAATTATTTTGATTTTTGCGAATGTTGTCGCACGCCGCTCCGACATCGCATGAGGTTTCTCGCAGCAGCAGATCCACTGCTGGAACGTCTTCTGCGAGAAGACACGCACGAGTGCAAGTCGCAAGAAACTCGCACCAGTGGATCCCTAGCTTAAGAGAGGTCTGAATCCTTATTAGTCCCCGACACCACCTCTGCACAAGAATCATGCCGACCCTGATGTTCCAATGAAGTGTTGGCGAGCAGTCTCACCAGCACTTCATTGGTGCATCATGATGACCAATGGGCATAATGCATTAATAGGGAGACTATAAGTCATGTCACGTGACCGCACGTTCAAGGCCTAACATATTTTCGCCTGCAGGCTTGAAGGATAGGAGAATCTTTTAGGCCTAGCATAACTTTTTTTAAGAATGAGCATTGAGCCTTAGAATTTCATATATGGTGGGCTTCTAGGGCAATTCAAATATTGGTCATTTTAGTTCCAAATCAGAATTTATTTTTTTTACAACATGGTTTATCGCAAGACTTAGGCTCCCTATGCATTAGCTATAACAGCAGCTCTTAAAGGTGTACCAATGATGGCAGATAAGGTAGTATCTGATCTTACATAGTGAGAGTGGTGAAGGTGGATGTACTGTGTGTTATTTTATGTGAATAACTTCTTCCCGTAGAGATAGCATTGCCGGGCTGATTGCCACACCCCCAGTGGCGTAACGTGTGCGGATCCACCACAGCGGCCGATCCAGTACTGCAGCCGCGTTCCGGGTGCATGTAAACTTTCAAAATGGCGGACCACCGCTCGTATGGGGAACTACGGTACCAGATTTTGCTGATTTTTCCTTATTTAAACCCTCTAAAAACATAAAATAAATAGAGAACTAAACTCCCCTGGTGTCCTCGGTGGCCGATCCACCCCGAGGGCGTTGTGGATCGGCCACCTCATACACCACGGTCGTTTAGTTCTCTCTATTTACTGGACACTATGTGCTGACACCAGTTGTGATCTGGATACAGGACGTCAAATACAGTCAGCTGTATCAGTACTGCCTGGTCCTGGAGGGCATTTATCAAGATGGCACCACTTAACAGAGAAATGTCTTTGTCGCCTTTACTAAGGAAGTATCTGACTCAGGCGGGCATTTCCCAACATGGTACGATTGCACACAGCCACTACGACTTGAAAGTTTCAAAATTAGAGTAGGTGACTGTAGTTGATGTCCTACGACTGCTCTCTATGATCAGATCTTAACATGGTATTTACATAGAGTTTGGTAGGGCAGCCTTACCAGTGCAATCATTGGTGACTATTAGATGTAGGGCTGTAATGGCATCTGAGTGAGGGATCCCACTACGATTTGGAGAGGTGTACTCGTACCATCTTGAGAAATGCCATGCCGGAGGGCATGTCTTAAAATACTACGACTGCCATACTTCAAACCGTAGTGGGAGCCCTAACTCTAATGTCATTAGTCTTCCTAAATTTATCCAGCTCTTACTGATAAGAGAATCCATAGGGTGTTTTGTGAGACTAGCAGAAAGATTTTTAAAAAAAAAGTGAATTCCAAATTTGTCAATTGGAGGACTTTTTCCAGGAGGTTATTTAAAAATGGCCTTACATTCTCACTAGGCCTCATTCGCCAGATTTTTATAGATTGTATGGCTCATCTACGCGATAGAGACCAAGTGGACTATGGGTTTAACACAGAGTCGACTGGGCCTCTACCGGCCTAGTTTGTATAGGATTCAAATAGCCCCGTCATTCAACAGAGGCAGTCAAAGATTCCATAGCGCAGTCGAAGATAAGAAATGTCCCAATGGGACAAGACCACACATTGCACAGACATCCCTCCTTCAGATGGATATATAGGGGTGTCAAACATACTTACATGGCAAAAAGCGTATTTTCAACGTTTTCAAAAGCTCAGAATAGGTTTGGGTAAAAACGTTTTTATTGCATTCAAAAACGTTTTCTTACAGACGTTTTTTTACCCAAATAAAAACGTTGGTTAGTTATGTTTGTTTTACGTCAAGAGACGTTTTTTAACCTAAAAAATAAAAGCCTTTTAATAGACGGTTAAATAGACTTCTTTTGTGTACATGCTTTGACTTTAAAAATGACGTTTGGCGAACTTAGGAACGTAATAAAAAAGGTTTTCTAACGTTGAAAATGTCAAGTGGGTAAGGTTATGTGAGACGTAATTAGTGTAGAGAGATAGGAGTGTGAGAGCAGCATTTTCCCCATAGAGATCAATGATGATGAAAAAAAAAGAGGTTTGTGTACCATCCGTGGATGCAGCCCTTAGAGTCCCAGAAGGCGACCCTGATATAGCAATACATGTAGAGTGTGTGAACACTAACTCTGTCCAATATACCAGTATCCTACTGCCTCTCATACACCAGCAACTATCACCAGTTTGGCACCAATCTTTTCGACATTTTCCCATCACTCTAGGGTAGAATCACACAGACATGTCCCCTCCCCTTTGTGACATCCACTCCACATAGGGACCAAGCTTGGTGTTTAATCAATATTGGCATCAAATCAGAGACCCTTTAAGGCCGCTTGTACAGGGGGTGCGTATCAGCCCATCCACACGGTGGTTCACTGTTCAGTTTTAAGAGGATCACTGGTAGATTTAACAGTTATTTTTTTTAGAGTGCAACACAAGCTGTCCGGCGGCCAAATCCCTCCGACCCACAGCACTGCCAATGCACACCCTGCATACCGCCATGCATTAATGGCACTTTGAGTCAATTGTATTTCCATAGCAACCACTGGCCCTGGTACTAGTGTGAGGCTGTAGGGCAGATATAGGGTAGATTCACCATGAGACAAAGACCTGAACTCTTGATTAATCATTTGATAGCGACTTATTCTTGTTGTTATAAACCCTTTCCAGCCTATAGATGTATTTCTTCATCCCAATAATGAACAATGCGAGAACTTAAGTTCAATGATTTCTGTGTTTTTTGTTTTACAAATACAGGTGTCCAGCTCAATGCATGTGTCCTACTCGTGGTGTATCTACCCTGGGGCAGTAGTAAAAAGGCCTGTGTATATTCTGTAGTTTCCTCCTGCTCTCACCTGTAGCCTACGCCAGGTGAGGTATAGGTATGCAGGTGGGTGGGGGAGGTGTGGCTGAGGTAGGTGTGGAGGGGAGGGGTTGATGGGCATAGAACCTGAGAGAGTACCACTATATAGTAGTCGCAGATAGTATTCATCGAAAACCTAAAAGTGGGAATATATGTACACAGTAAATTCGAATTTGTCCTGAAGGGTCGGCATCAATGCAATAATTCAAATCCTATGCAATCCAATTTGCAAGAGCTGCATTCATGCATCATGCCAACCTGATGTAGTTGATGAATTCCTTAACCCTGTAAATACAGCTTGTGCAGGAGTGCATCATAACAGGTGATCGTCATGATGCACAAATGAAGTGCTGGCAGGACTGCTTGCCAGCGCTTCATTAGAGCATCATGCCGACCCTCCGAGAGTTTGTGTATCAACCCCGAAGTGTCAGCACGATGCTTGAATGTAGCCCTGGCGAGTTACTCACCAGGTATGCATTCATGCATCATGACGACCAATGGGCATGATGCATGATCAAAAGTAGGTTTTTTACGATTTTTTTTTATTAAATGTTGTTTAAATTGGGAGGGTATTTCTTGTATTTTCCCTCATGTTTGGAAGCTCACCATATCTAAGAAATTAAAGATAGACTCAGTTTCCGCAAGAGACCACCTCCCATATGTCAGACTCTGAAAAGATGGTAAAGTTTGACTTATATATTCTTGAAGAATAGTGAGGATTCTGAAAATAGGCAAAAAATAGGCCTTCATGTCGACTTTGAGGAACATTAGGCCTGAAAGAGTTAAGGGTCAACCTGATGCTCCAATGCAGTACTAAGGGTTAATAACGCATGGAGCATCCTATTCTTCTGCCGCCCTTTTTAACCCTCCGGGGTTGACTCTTTAAAGGCTGAAAAATTCTTCGTGCTGAGTATACGAGTTTTAAATGCAGCAGTGCAGAGTTACTCGTGATTAGAATGATGGATGCAATTGACGCGCCATTGATGCCTTAATGCATCATGCCCATCGGTCGTCATGATGCATAAATGCAGGGCTCCACGGGCTAACCCTTTTAGGGTCATTGAAGCAATAAGGCGTCATGCCTATTCAGAGGCGTAGGAAGCAAATCTTCATTGGGGGGGCCCAGTGGGGGCCCACCTTGAATTGTCGGCTCAAGCGCAATAGCGCCTATACACACCCAATATGAAATTTGTATAGAAAAGTACTTTTTGTGAATTTTAGATCTAATCTGGGATCCAGGCCCTCATTTTCCTTATCCCATTACTATTACCATTCTAATTTGAGATGCAAAGTTTTAGTTCCTTGTTCAATTTATTATAAATTCTTGACAATTTTTTGGGGGGCCCAAACATACTCAGGCCCCACCTTCTTTATGATTGGGGGGCAGGCCCCCCTGGCCCCCCTTTTTCCTACGCCCCTGCCTATTGGTCACCACAATGCATGAATGTAGCCCTGGTGAGTCACTCACCAGGGCTACACTCAAGCATCATTCCAACCCTATGGGGTTGATACATATGGAGGGTCAGCATGATGCTCCATTGACGTTGAGTATGTTACAGTGCATCATGATGACCAATGAGCATGATGCACTCCTGCATTAGCTGCCCTGCAGAGTTACAGGTCGGCCTGAGCATCAAATCAGTGTATAAAATAAGACCATAGTACACATACAGCAATAAATATGAAGGCTTCAGGCATTATGCACTCATTAAAGGACTAGGCCTCATAAATTGTGGGTGAGATTACTCAATTAGTAGATAGGAGGTTTGTCCTTAGATCTACCAATACTGATTTATTCTGGCAGCAGGATTTGGTAATTAGCTTGTATTGGCTAGGCCATCTGAATGAATACTGTGACACGCCTTACACGCAAGGGTAGACCCCCTGCGCTTGATAGGAGGGGGAGAAGATTTTTTTCCAAAAGTTCCCAATGACTCCCCCTCCCCCTGGTGATAGTGGTATGAGGGAGTGGGGGTAACTCCGGGCTGCCCATATTTTTGTGAACTTTGAAAAATAATCGGTTAGAATATAAGTTACCAGTATATCATTTTATTTTTTTCTAACACGCCCACAAAATCCCAATGCGCCTTATACACGGGGTACACCTTATACACGGGGTGCGCCTCATACACGAGGTACTACGGTAGTACTACCACTGCTACCACTGCATGGTGCCACAGAGCATCAGCAGACCCAGCACCCAGGGATCACAATGCACGCCTCCTCCCCACTACCCTACTCACAGGGTGGGCAGTATGCGTGTGCTGCAACACAGACACTACTTCTACCAGCAGCAGTATGCAGCCTCCTCCCTCCATACCCACCCTCACATCAATTGGTGCCACACTGGTAGCATTATAACTCCCATCACAAGCTCCTGGAGGAACTACAGGGATAACCTGGAGTTAACAGTGGGAGACCCTGGGGGAATCACAGAGGAGTCATCACCAGTGTCACCTATAGGTTAAAGTACGGGTGATAGAGGAGTATACGACGACACTTCTTCAGTGGAAGTAAGTGGGGCAGAGGGAAACTACTACTACCAGTGTCTGGGAAGATGACTCAGTAGCACTTGGGCCGCTGCCGCTTGGCTGGCTGGCCGTCCCATATAGCCCCACCCCCAACCCCGGCTCTGGATCTTTTTATGGGTTCTCATTACTTTTTTTCCGACCTGGGTGACCGTGTCAGAAGAGTACTGTCAAGAGTTGGTAAGTAGGAAGGCACTTTGGAAGGACAGAGCCACTTTAAACAGGATGAAGCCACTTTGGAAGCCACGTTGTGAAAAAAATATAAAAAAGCCACTTTGAGGAAACATTGAGAAACCCATTTGACAAAGGCTGAAGTTACAGTTTAGAAAATCACTGGATCTAACTAGGTAGCCAGTTTAAGAACCATGAATCCACTGGGAGGTATATTTGAAAAGACAGAAGCCATTTCCGAAGCCAGTTTGGAAACAATGAGGTTATAAATATATTTGCTACATTTGAAATAATGAAGGCTTTTGGAAGTCACATTAAAAATATATCGGAAGCTACTTTAAAATGGAGAAGCCACCTGGAAGCCACATTTAGAAATGCAGAAGTGCTTTAGATTGGAGGAAGCCACACAGGAAGACACTTTGAAAGGATGGATCAACACATAAATATCCATTTGTTTTCCTCTATCTAACTTTAAATGCTGTAAGAAAAAGGGATAAACATTTGAAATCTACTCCCTTTAAATTCCTATTGAGGAGCACCTCATAATGTCGCGCTCAACAAGAGAGAATGCAGCGACTTAGAGATGGCATGAAGGAGAAGAGAACACACGCTGTACGAGCATCTCTGACGATCACCAGACTGGAGAAAACCGGATGTACTTTCCCCATCAGATATCGACCTTCATCGACGCCTGCTGGAGGGGCGGCGACGGGCGGAGACGTCGTGCCATGACCGGACATTGACGACATCGACTTGGCGGGTGTCGGGGAAGTTGTACCGGCGTGTACCGGACTGCTGTGTTCCGCCGTCGTCCGCTACCAGCGGCGCAAATTTGGACGCTGCGTCCCCACGGCGTCCCAACGGCGTCTGGGTCAAAAAGTCGTCTGCTGCTGCGTCCAGTTTGTATGCTCTCCACGGGACGCTGTGTACAAACAGTGGCACCAGTGGTTGATTGCCGGAGTAGGCGTCTATGTGTAGAACACTGGGAATTAGAATTGATTCTACTAGCCTACCACAAGTTTATTATACCGCCGGGTGTTGGTGTGAAAAATAGAGGCTGCTGTTTGGTTTAGATCCCGTGTCCTTTAATTGGAAAGAGAGTGGAGGAGGATCAGCATCAAGCAGCCAAAATGAGCTCAATGACAGTGTTACTGTTGGAGATGTTACTTCTGTCACATAGATTACTATTACAGTACAGACTTTGCAGTACTGTAAGCATTAAGCTAGTCAACCTAGCCAATACCACTCCCCACAGCATAGACTGACACCTAATTCAAGCACCTTCATTATCATCATCACCCCAAGTGTGTAAACCACCTGCATTTACACATTATTCTCCTGCCAATTCATAGCAAAAATTAACCCCAAAAAATGAGCTCAAAATCAAAACAGACGTCGCCCTGGCGCGCAGAGGTGCGGCGTTTTTGTGACACGACCTCGGTGAAAGGTGTGCCCAAATTGATGCGTGCCCGTGGCCCCATCAGGCGGACATTGTGGACAAGTTGTGTCCTCCTGGGGGCCGCCATGGCCACCTACCAGTCTTATATTCTACTTAAGGTCTACTGTGATTTCGAGACGTCCACCAGTGTGGAGTTCACCAACAGAATGGCCACCTTCCCGGATGTGACTATTTGCAAAACCAACCCTCCGGCACAAATAAACGTACGTATACTGTATGCATTATACATGTACTTCTATGGGGGTCTAGATGGGGGGTCCCCATGTCACATGTCGATTTTTAGAAAATGCCATGTCACATGGCATTGAATTTCCATTTTCCCCTGTCCTTGTCACTAAGGTCCATGTCACATGTCAACTATAAGACAAGGCCATGTCCCCCTGTCAATTTTAAGTGTCTAGACCCATTTCTATGTAACCCTCACCAGGGTGCACTAAGGTTTGTTTCAACTTTAACGCAATATCAACAAATGCTAGATCAATATTTCTCGGTCTGTTTTCAAAGCTGATGTAACTTTCTGTGTCCAGTACTTAGATCAAATTTATTCAAGGCTACATAATATCCTTTAAATGGTTCAGGATTTGGGAATGGAGGATTTCCAGATTCTCCGTTTGATATTTTCTTCTGGATCGTGTCTTGAATGATGAATCAATCAGATGTTCGCAGTGTATATACCATCCTTAAATGTACAGACAAATTTAACCCAAACTGGTGAGAAATGACCAACAGCATATTGTATCTGTGATACATTGGTCATTGAATGTGCATGTGGAGTGGCAGTTGTACTCATTTCTAGATGAATAATGGTTTGTTGTCATATTGTACTGCTACATGGCATATTGACTGGGACCCATTGACTGTTTGTATATACCAAGCCTGTGCAGACTCAAATATATAATGTGATGAATGCTCTAGGGAAAAAAGCAGAAATATGTCTCTGACTAAATCGTAGAA
Organism: Acholoe squamosa; assembly: GCA_949317995.1. Taxonomy (NCBI): domain Eukaryota; kingdom Metazoa; phylum Annelida; class Polychaeta; order Phyllodocida; family Polynoidae; genus Acholoe; species Acholoe squamosa. Next base: position 10,467,351 of record OX439044.1, on the reverse strand, counting down.
TCTGACTAAATTGTAGGATCTATTTCCTAATATTTACAGCATTGTACAGGGTTTGAGTACATGTGTATACAATTCTTCTATTTCTATAATAGGTTTGAACAGCTTAAGACTCTATCCCATGCATTTTGATAGTTTCGTATTGTGCAATTGTTAACACCATGCTCATGGGCAAATCGTACAATAGCTGATCGTTTGAGTCAGAAAATGAGGGACAAATCGTTGCCTATTCTGAAACACTGCTTCTATAGACCCCAGGAGGAAATGCACTGCGCCATTCCTTCTCACACCACTGGAGGGTGTTGCTCCTATTGTAAAAAGAGCTGTGAGTATGTGCCCTCTTATGTAAACAAGTGGTGCACTGCTTCACCTAAGTACTTGCACTCACCACATTAGTCTGAAAAGTCACCTGCCTTGTTTAAAATAGAGAGAGCTGCACTAGCAGGTACCTACTCATGTCACATGCTCTATAGTTTATTATACTGACTGACTTCTCCCAACTAGGTACCTACTCAAATCCCCCTTTTTTAGCACCGTACTTGAATGACCACTTGTGAGCAACAAAAGGGACAAGTTATAGCTACATGAAAAGAAAGGACTGAAAACAAGGGCATTTTAATCAGCTCTTCCTTTTACTATAGGAGCAACAACCTCCAGGAGGGTGTTGAGAGAGCTGGGAGTAGGTGCTGTCTTTTCCAAAGAGGTTACGCTCTGCTTCACCAGGAGGGTATGACTTGTCCCTTTTGTTGCTCACATGTATGGTGCTAAAAAAGTGGGAGAAGTCAGTCAGTATAATAAACTATAGAGCGTGTTACATGAGTAGGTACCTGCTAGTGCAGCTCTCTCTATTTTAAACAAGGCAGGTGACTTTTCAGACTAATGAGGTGAGTGCCAGTTGAATGGCAAAGCAGTGCACGACTTGTTTAGAAAAGAGGGCACATACTCACAGCTCTTTTTACAATAGGAGCAACACCCTCCTGCAAACTTCCACTCAGTACATTAGTCTGAAAAGGCACCTGCCTTGCTTAGAAATAGTTTGGCTGCACTACTAGCTACCTAATTGTGTCCCACTCTGGGCCTTTGGACGTCTCTCTTCTATAATTAACCACTAAAGCAGGAAAGGTGTATGACAGGCAGAGGCACTCACACCCTTTTCTAGGACCAGTCTCGCATGACTACTTGTTTGCAACAAAGCATAAAAGTTAGGACTACAAGGAAAGAGATCTAGAGCACCGTAGGTGAAGCACCTTTTAGGGAACTACCTTTTCCCATAAAAGCAACACCCCCCTGACCTACAGCGGCTATGGATGTGGTCCTTGATAACTGGGGAATGGTAGGAGGTGTACATAGGGTAGGTTAACCTAAAGATGTCCACATACATTGAGACGTCCACCCCTAGAAAAAAGCAATAACATTGGGTTTGCTACTGAACTGGTAGATCTAATGATCACCAATGATTTCACAATGTTGCTGCAACAGTAAATCTATTTTTTCATGGCAAATTTGTTGGGTGGACGTTTCAATGTATGTGGACGTCTTTAGGTTAATCTACCCTACACCAAGATGCTACGACTTAGGTTGGCCAAAGGGGTATTGAAATCTATTAGCCACGGGGTACTTAAATGGTCCATTACAGTATCTTCCTAGTTGGCAATCAGTGGGGGTCTGGGGCTCTACCGGGGCAGAGGCCCTCCGGCGGGGGATGGATGGAGGACTCTTCACCTTGATGTACTTCTGGACAAGTTCCCATGGGTCCTACCTGGAGGAGTACTTCATATACCTGTTGCACCCAGCTTCTGCGCCACTATGTAGGGCTGGTCATGCTTGTACATGCTTTCACCTAGTTGTTGAACCGCCATACAACACTAGTTCTTGAATTCGTTGGGGTGCTGGAGGAGGGGATGCTGAAGTACGTCGCCGCCTGGGGGACCTTCGGCCTGGGGACTTGACGTTTACCCACTGCACTGTGCACTTTATTTTTTTAAGCATTTGCAGGTAGCCCCCTGGTGCTCCCTGATGCACCCTCCGAGGGGTGTCGGTTTTTAAAATCGTACTTACTTTTCTTCCTAAATGGACCATACTCTGCCTACCCTCTAATCTTTAAAGGCCGCTGATGCAGGAGTGCATCAGGCCCATTGATCATCATAATGCACCAACAAAGTGCTGGCGAGAGTGCTCACCAGTATTTCAGTAGAGCATCATGCCGGCCCTCTGCAAGTATGTATATCAACCCCGGAGGGTCGGCATGATGATCCAATGAAGTGCTGGCGACCAGTTTCACTTCATTGGTGCATCATGAGAACCAATCACCATGATGCATTAATGCATCAGGGGCCCTTAAAGGATTTTAAAGACCTGTAATGCATTATGCCTATTGGTCGTTGTAAAGAATGATTACAGCCCTGGTCAAGGCGTCATACAATTCTTTATAATACGGGGCTGATACAGTCCTGAAGGACGAGCATGATACTACCTCCATTGACGTGCTGCCAATGAACAATCCTGCATTATGTCAAGGTGAATATCGAGGGCCCATTGACAATGCACTAAACCCCCGTATTGCACCCCTGCAAATAACCCGCGGGAAATCCGCACGATGACGTCATAGGTCCACCGCGCATGCGCAGCCTTTTTGAAATGTAAACATTCAAAATGGCGGCGGTCAGCATTTCGCATTGGTGGTAGGTGAATAAGGGTTAATTTTTAAGGAGAGTGATCAAATAACGAATAACTATCCACCCAAACACCTTGACATAAATGTAAAGGTGAACGATGATTAGTTTGAGCCGACCGTTTCTTCACGAGCGTGTCCTGCCCGTTCCGCCGAGTGCGAAGTGGGCAGGACACGCTCGTGAAGAAACGGTCGGCTCAAACTAATCATCGTTCACCTTTACCATTTTATGTCATGGCTGATACAAACATTACTATAGATAAGTACTAGAACTGCCGTATTCCATGGGGGGGGTATTGAATACAATGTGTCCGTATTCAAAAATTATTTAAAAGCAAAATAACCCCTAGGCCATGACATAAATGCAAATGTCCCACTTCCATGGGATTTTTTACATCGTTTGCCACTCAGCCATATAATGGCTTCGTGGGATAGGCCAGTCCCATCTCGGGGAATACGATGTAAAAATATCCCATGGTAGTGGACATTTGCTTATTTAGCTGCCCTTGAAGAGTTGTGGGTTCGCCTGATCATCAAATCAGTGTAAATAAGACCATGGCACATACAGCAAATGAATATGAAGGCTTCAGGCATTATGCCCTCATTAAAGGACTAGGCCTCATAAATTATGGGTAAGTTTACTCAATTAGTAGATAGGAGATTTGCCCCTACCTAGTACTAACGAGTTCTGGCAGCACGGTTTGGTGATTAAATTGTATTGGTTAGGTCATCTGCATGACTACCATGCTGGACAATATGCTCACAATTAGAGCTGACAGCAATCAAAGCAATTGTATTTGAATCAGAAAATCTTTTCCTTTCTTTTATTTCTTTCACCTGATTCTAAGATTCTAAGAACCAAGTTGTAGCCTATAAACTATCAAAACTTATACAATGTCTGGCAGTGCTCTGCTGCACAATAGAAATGACCTTAAGTGCATTATAGGAGTGTAGTGCACACCTGAGCAAGGTCACCATAGCTGTAAACAAGTCAAGGGCTGTTAATTGGTCTAGACATACCTTAATTAGGTACTTAAGTGATTGGAATGAAATGTACAACGTTTTATAATGATAATAGACAACGATCTTCTTCACATCAAGACTGTCTGTTGCCCTAAAATACACGAATGCATCTGAGTGCATTATAGGAAAACAGGCAGTTGAGATGTGAAGAAGGAGTAAATATTGTATGTTATACCACGATTTCTGGCTTACACAGTCTTTTTGGGGTCTATTCTCATCCACATATCTGTCGATATTGCACACCCTATAGGCTGTAACATCAATTTTGGAAGGCGTGCGGTTATCAATGTAAGGCGTGCAGTTATCCATGTAAGGCGTGCGGTTATCCTGGATAACCACATGCCTTACATTGATAACCTCATGTCCTTACATGTCATATGTTACATGTTAAAACCCATGAAATTTTCAAGGCCAGGGCAGGGCTCGAACCTACAGTCTCAGATCCCTAATCCAACTCCCTATGCATTGCGCCACAGGGACTGACGAGAGAGGCTTGGTTAGAACCAAGTCTGGATATGATACAAAGCCGTGTGCGCTGTCGCTGTCCGCTGCCGGGCGACGAGGTGTATTGTACACATAGCCAAGCCGAGAAGGGAGTAGACCCCGTGGCCTAGCGGTTAGCGCCTAGCGCTCAGCCGTGAGAGGTCCGCGGATCGAGCCCCGGTTCAGGCATATTTTTTTTCGCCGTGTGCGCTGTCGCTGTCCGCTGCAGGGCGACGAGGTGTATTATACACAAACATAACCGCGAGAAGCTTTTTCGCCATGTGCGCTGTAGCTGTCCGCTGCCGGGCGAGGAGGTGTATTTTATACACAAACATAACAGCGAGACGCATTGAAATCTTTTTTCGCCGTGTGCGCTGCCGCTGTCCGCTGCCGGGCGCCGAGGTGTATGTACCTGTGTACACACACTGTCATGGCTGGCTTCGAGTCCCGGGAAGGGGAAATAATTTTTGTTTTCAATTTGAATTTATTGGTATAATATTGATTATTTATTGGTTTCGTGGTATAAAATAAGTAGTCAATGGATAACTGATGACTCGTGGGGGTTATCGATGATAATAACACTCGGCAGTCATCAGTTATCCATTAGTTACTTGTTCAATAATTGTGGGCGTGAGTATACTTGCAAACCCCACTTTTAACCTTCCCTAAAAAAGGTCAATTTAAAAGGTCAAGCCAAAAGAGCAAAAGGGTTGAAACCCGAGAAAATGTATAACTCCTGGGGGGGAGATTTCTTTTGCAGAATCACAGAATGAAAACACATGATCCCACGTCCGGCACAGATTTAGATAGATTGTTTGATATGCACAGATAACTGTAAAAGAGTATAAGACACAAGTTATCCCACCATGTCTCTATTTAAACTAAGAATAATAAACAGCCTACCTTTATCTACACGGCCAGGTAGTAACCCCAGATATGCTGTATTTACACTGATAATATCGTCATGTATCACTTCCCAGCAAATTGGCGTGACTCCTCGTCAACCTGTGTGAAGTGGCTCACACATGTCGCTAGATGGAACACGACGTCGCTATAGCACAAGATCACCAGGAATAGCAATGGTGGTGATCACATGACCTCACCTCAGATGGCGAGGATGGTGATCACTCAGACTCACCAGGGATGGCAACGCGGGTGATCACTCACCTCGCTAGATGAAACACGCACCTCGTCATAGCACATGTTCACCAGGGATGGCGAGGATCGTGATCACTCATCCTCACCAGGGATGGCGACATGAGTGATCACTCATCCTCACCAGGGATGGCGACATGAGTGATCACTCACTTTGCTAGATGAGACGCACACCACGTCATAATGCACATTCACCACGGATGGCAAGGATTGTGATCAGTCACCTTGCTAGATAAAACGCGTACCTCATGATAGCACAGGTTCACCACAGATGGTGAGGATCTTGATCACCCACACTCACCAGGGATGGCGACACGAGTGATCACTCACCTCGCTAGATGAAACGCGCACCACGTCATAGCACAGGTTCACCATGGATGGCGAGAGTGGTGATCACTCAGACTCACCAGTTATGGCGACGCTGGTGATCACTCACCTTGTTAGATGAAAAGCTCATGATCATCGACATTGGTAATCATGCAGCCTCACATCTGCCAGATCAAAGTATGTTTTGCCAGAGAAGGTATTGCCATATGTATCTTCCCTCTAACCACAGACAAGGTGTTCATGTTGATATTTCCCTATGTATTTTTCCTGTAACCAGAGAAAAGGTGTTTATGGATAGTTGCTTTCATTTTAGAGATACCTCTATCTAAATTCAATTGATATTCTCTCTATACAGTCTTGTTTGATTCAACTCTGAAGTATTACATGGAAATCAGTGTGAAACAAAGCACATTTGATACGTATGGGACTTATACTTCATGCCCACAATTCCTAGATAGGCTACATGTTGAACAGTGGTGCTGTCTCAACAACTTTGGCAATGGTGGTGATAAGTTGCCACTGTGAGTGACAGATGATGCAATCCTCAGAGAGCATTGACTTGGAGTGACACAAATTCACGCATTGAGTGAGACAAAGGCTGGCAATGGTGGTGATAAGTTGCCATTCTGAGTGAGAGTGAGTGACAGATGATGCAATCCTTAGAGAGCATTGACATGGAGTGACACAAGTTCACGCATTGAGTGAGACCAATGTTGGCAATGGTAGTGATAAGTCACCATTTTGTGTGAGAGTTGATGCCAGTGGCACGGGAGTGGTACATAATCACACAGTGAGTCAGATCCATGCTGGCAATGCTTGTGATAAGCCGCCATTCTGAGTGAGAGTTGACAGGCAGTGGCACATACTCACGCAGTGAGTTAGATCCATGTTGGCGATGGTGGTGATAAGTCACCATGCTTTGTGAGGGATGAAAAGGGGTGGCACATACTCACGCAGTGAGTGAGATCATGTTGGTGACTGTTGTGATAAATTGCCATGCCATGTGAGACTGACACACAGTGGCGAAAGATGACGCAGTGAGTTATCACTCAGAAAGGAGTCACCATTGATGACCAATCATGGCGACAGATAACAACAATTTGCTGGGTTACAATGGTACCAGGGGGTTATTTCTAAACCCTTCAAAGGCCGCTGGTGCAGGAGTGTATCATGCCCATTGGTCGTCATGATGCACCAATGAAGTGCTGGCGAGACTGCTTACCAGCACTTCATTGGTGCATCATGCCGACCCTGCAGGTTTGATCTATAAACAGTAATGCATCAGCGGCCATTAAAGGGTTAACATACCCAGCAAATTGTCGTTATCTGCCGCCATGATTGGTCATCAATGGTGACTCCTTTCTGAGTGATAACTCACTGCGTCATCTTTCGCCACTGTGTGTCAGTCTCACATGGCATGGCAATTTATCACAACAGTCACCAACATGATCTCACTCACTGCGTGAGTATGTGCCACCCCTTGTCATCCCTCACAAAGCATGGTGACTTATCACCACCATCGCCAACATGGATCTAACTCACTGCGTGAGTATGTGCCACTGCCTGTCAACTCTCACTCAGAATGGCGGCTTATCACAAGCATCGCCAACATGGATCTGACTCACTGTGTGATTATGTACCACTCCCGTGCCACTGGCATCAACTCTCACACATAATGGCGACTTATCACTACCATTGCCAACATTGGTCTCACTCAATGCGTGAACTTGTGTCACTCCATGTCAATGCTCTCTGAGGATTGCATCATCTGTCACTCACTCTCACTAAGAATGGCAACTTATCACCACCATTGCCAGCCTTTGTCTCACTCAATGCGTGAATTTGTGTCACTCCAAGTCAATGCTCTCTGAGGATTGCATCATCTGTCACTCACTCTCACTCACAGTGGCAACTTATCACCACCATTGCCAAAGGTGTTGAGACAGCACCACTGTTCCACATGTAGCCTATCTAGGAAGTGTGGGCATGAAGTATAAGTCCCATACGTATCAAATGTGCTTTGTTTCACACTGATTTCCATGTAATACTTCAGAGTTGAATCAAACAAGATTATATAGAGAGAATATCAATTGAATTTAGATAGAGGTATCTCTAAAATGAAAGCAACTATCCATAAACACCTTTTCTCTGGTTACAGGAAAAATACATAGGGAAATATCAACATGAACACCTTGTCTGTGGTTAGAGGGAAGATACATATGGCAATACCTTCTCTGGCAAAACATACTTTGATCTGGCAGATGTGAGGCTGCATGATTACCAATGTCGATGATCATGAGCTTTTCATCTAACAAGGTGAGTGATCACCAGCGTCGCCATCACTGGTGAGTCTGAGTGATCACCACTCTCGCCATCCATGGTGAACCTGCGCTATGATGTGGTGTGCGTTTCATCTAGCGAGGTGAGTGATCACCCACGTCGCCATCCCTGGTGAGTGTGGGTGATCAAGATCCTCACCATCTGTGGTGAACCTGTGCTATCACGAGGTACGCGTTTTATCTAGCGAGGTGACTGATCACAATCCTTGCCATCCGTGGTGAATGTGCATTATGACGAGGTGTGCGTCTCATCTAGCGAAGTGAGTGATCACTCATGTCGCCATCCCTGGTGAGGATGAGTGATCACTCATGTCGCCATCCCTGGTGAACATGTGCTATGACGAGGTGCGTGTTTCATCTAGCGAGGTGAGTGATCACCCGCGTGGCCATCCCTGGTGAGTCTGAGTGATCACCATCCTCGCCATCTGAGGTGAGGCCATGTGATCACCACCATTGCTATTCCTGGTGATCTTGTGCTATAGCGACGTCGTGTTCCATCTAGCGACATGTGTGAGCCACTTCACACAGGTTGACGAGGAGTCACAACAATTTGCTGGGTACTGTGACTACACAAAACCGGTGAGTCTCAGAAGCCTTCCAGTCATACTGGAGGCCATTGCGAGAAGATTGAAAATTCGATTCTCACTGTAGCAAACACATCTTCCAATTCCTCCATACTGAGACACCGATTCCCACATTATACTGCAATGGAATTAAGTTTCTCTAAATAAGACTGCGTTTGGAAAGGTCTGGGGAACTTGTTTCATGACTGGTTCCACCTGGATTCTTCCCATATAGTAGGTAGGCCTGCAGGCTATTGCAAAAAGATTTGGAAACAATTTTGTCGGAGGTGGTATTCCCAAAATGGAACTGACTGACCTCAGGGAATGAATTCCCTGTTGGGTTGCCAAAAGATAATTGGTCATAGAAGTAGTTTAGGAGTGGTCAGGAACTGGTGAATGCTTCCTAATCGAGAACCAATTCCCAGACAGTTCCTTTCTTCAATTCCCTGGCCTTTCAACTATGGGAAGCATTCAGGTGGAATTAATCATGGAACCAGTTCCTCAACTTTTTGCAATGCAGTCTAATTCAGAGTAAGTCAATTCCATTACAGTATACAAGGTGGGAATTGGTCTCCCTGGGTGGAGAATCGGGAGGAACTGGAAGATGCATTAGTTACAGTGAGACTTGAATTCCAAATCTTTTCGCAACAGCCTCCAGGAGACTAGAGGAGTGAACTAGCCAGGAACTGACCGGGAAGGCATTTCTCAAGATGGTACAACTAGACCCCCTTCAGATCGTAGTGGGATAACTCAATATATTGCCAATACAGCCATGAATCTTGTGGTCACTTATGATTACACTGGTACGACTGCCCTACCAAACCCTATGTAATTACTACATTAAGTGCTGATCGTACAGAGCAGTCGTAGTGCATCGCCTACTATCTTCAAAAATGCCCTCCAGTTCTCAATTGGGAAGCATTCATTAATTGCCCACCACTTCTATGGCCAATCATCTTTTGGCAACCCAACAGGGAGTTGATTCCCTGAGGTCAGTCAGTTCCGTTTTGGGAATAGCACCTCCAAAAGAATTAGTTCCCAATCTAAGGGAGGATGGGGAATGTACACAGGGGCCTGTTTCTATCTGTAAATCTAGGTTAAATGGTAGCAAACAACCTTAATTTCTATAAAACCTACTGCTAATTCTGTAAGATCACCCCGGCCCCTGCACTTTCTATGGTAGAAGTACACCACCTGCGTTCCCAAAAGCAGGGGGAAAGAGTGATTTTCCATCTCATTCCAATGTCCCTGGAATCAAGAAAAAGGGGGGATTTTTCTCAAATAACCTCCATGGTTTAGAGAAAAATGGGGTGTTTTTATGGGCTGATTCCATGGAATTTGAAGAACATGGATGCTTCTGTAGTTTAGAGGATTTCCCTCCTTTATTTTACCAATAAATATTCACACACAGGTATAAAATTTATGCTGTTTAATTGAGAAAATATCTCAAATTATTTTCAAAATGGGAAATTGGGGGGGGGGCTAAAAATAATGTCAGCATTTTGTGAGAAAAAGGGGTGTTTTTCTACCTTGAAAAGTCAACGTTTTCCCACAAAAAAGGGGTCTTTTTTGCATAAAATTCCATGGAAATGGGGCACTTTTTTGAAAGACTGAACGCAGGTGGTGTACATACTACATATAGAATGCAGGGGCCGGGAAGATCACTATTGCGACTTTAGATAATACCTTTGCACTATGTTCTCCTTTGTATGTGCATCTTTCACGTTTCTAGATATTTCCTTTTCTTCTACTTATATCTTTTGGCTGACGATGATAAACACTGTTTATCAATAAAAGAAATCCCTCTTTTTCACATTTGAATGACATCATCCATGTAAACTAACACAACGTGATTAGCGCAGACTGAGCGATTTCTTTTTATTTATTTATTATTTTGCTTATGCAAATTCATGAGGCCATTCAAACCCACTATAGAAACACCCTACTGGTGTCTGTGGAGCTTGAGGCTCCCTGTCTGTTCACTCTATCAGGAAGTTAAGTAATGGAAAACCTCCTTAGAGCTGGAGGTTTTGCCAAAAAAAACTCTGAGGCGAAGTTTTCTGACTTATACTCCATCCACTGAAGTTTATGTAACAGTAAAACCATAAATATAAGCATATTTTGACATCAACTGTAGAGGCCTAGAAGATGATTTGAATCTTCTACACTGGCTGTGATACAAAACTATGATAAATATATATGGTGTTCCAGTCTACAATCACCAGCAGTCTCAATAGTATAATGGTTAGCATGTCTGACTTTGAATCACAGAATGTGGGTTCAAGACTGAATGAGGAAAGTGTTTTTAACTTACACATACAAGGTAAAAGGAGTCTTTGTAAAAGCCCCCCCCCCCCCCCCTGAAGCCCCCCTTTATCATTTTGGCAATCAGAGAATGTTCATTATAATACATTATTTTTAGAATTTGTTGCAAAAATCACAGTGGGCAACTGAGAATAAAACAAAATCACACCAGCGGTTTGAACCTGTGTGGTCTAGATTTCTAATCCCAGGCCTTAACCACTACACTAGATTGTCCAGTCAAACTTTCAAAGTGAAATCACCCTGTTTATCTATAATTGATTACTCAGTCATAGAAGTAGCATATTGCCCTTCAGTAGATGTTCTAACACCCACAGTATCAGCTGAGGACTCATGGTGTAATGGTTAGCACATGAGACTCAGTATCACAGCACTGTCTGGTGTGTGGGTACAAATCCCATATGGGACAGAATTTTCCCAAGAATTGCATCTGCTGTTCAAAAATGACCTTATTCATAAAACCTCCTGCTACGCTTGGCCTATTTCACAAAACCTCCTCCCAGATCTGACTTAATTCACAAAACCTCCTGATAGAACTGACCTAATTCATAAAACCTGCTGTTGGCCCCCAAACTGTAGAATATGGAAATAAACCTATAGTAGGGACGATAGGGTGCAGAGCCAGGTGGAGTATAATTCTTAAGATCCTACGATTGTACACAACTCTATAACTGCAAATGCACTGGCTGTTCGTATGGGACTTTTGGTATGACTAGAAGGATGCAGACATAGTATTTAAGAAATAAGCCCTATTGACCATAATTGTGTGCATGGTGCTTTAATATGGCACTATTTGAATAGATCGAGTTGTATGACATTGGTAAAGAAGCCCTGGAGTCAGAATGTGGCCCAAAGCTGTCTGTCAATCTCAAGAAGGTCTATACCTCATGACGCTACCATGTCCTCCACTTTCTCACTAGGCCATCAAGACAACTATCACCCTGACCTTATCATTAGGTTCCATATGTCATCAGTGGTCTTTTGCAAGGGCGGCGAGGTATCTTCACTAAAGATAGGCAGAAATGAAGATGACACAGAAGATATCTTCATGGATATCTTCAGAATTTCATTTCTATAGACGCTGGCATTATTTGTCATACATTTGCAATAATATCCTTGAAAAGATAGGTTAGAGATAACAGTTCTCAAGATATCTTAAAATTTCCAAAGATATCTTCAGTTTCCTTTCCTTATCTTTATCATCTGAAGTTATCTTCACCATCCGTGCAAAGGACCACAGTTATTTTAAAGAAAATGCCACACATGTCCCCGTCGCGTCTCGAGGAGTCAGGTAACTATATACCGACAAAAGGGTTGGCTTCACGACGTCAGTCGGGTCTATTTTTTGTCAATCCGACTGATTTTTATATAGCAAATGTATCAAAGAAAATTAACAGATTAGCAAAAAATGGACACAACCGATGCAGTGGAACCAGCTCTTTAGCGGGATTAAGTGCTGGTTCCATGGCATAAAATCGGTCGGAATAGCCCTAATCCGATGATTTACGATATATTTAGAGGATAAGTAAGCTTTATTGATGAATGAGTTGATTTCAGCCACGGATACAATGCACGAGGGCGAAGCCCGAGTGGATTGTATCCAGTGGCTGAAATCAACGAGTTCACCAATAAAGCTTACATATTGTCTTTATATCATGGTTCCTTCCAGTCATGTCGTAAGATTTGGTATGTAAAAGCTAGAAATGGCTGACAAATTTTTTGTCAACTCACTGTCAAACTTGTGTTTTGTTCAAGTGTCATCATCGTTCTTTATAGCAGCGCTTACTTGAAATCCTTGTATCAATAAACTTGAATTCAAAAATATGCAAATACAACCATGATATAACAAAAAACTATAGAATAAAATCGGTCTGATTAGTGCTAAATCCGACCAGGTTATGCCTGTGGAACCAGTGGTTTAATGATCAGCAAACAAAGCAATCCCAACTATTAAGTGCAGATCTCGATGGTACCCATATGATAGCTGTAATTATCAGTGATGACCACTGGTTACTAGCTTCAGCAATGGCCGCGCCCACTGGACAATCTGCTTCAAACCATAATGACTGATGTAATATCAATACATACAGAATCTCCCACCCATCCATCTACAATTATCTCCTTCTCTGTATTGCCTTCTTGCATTGCAATCAATTCTCCCTGCAGAATGATAAGGGACATTTGTGATCTGTTACGGTCAGTTACTTGAGACATACACCCTAGCTCCCTCAGTAATCCTTCAACCTCTGTCTCTGCCCTACCCTTGTAGTAATACATGAGGCCTTAACCCTTTAGGTGCTGCTGATACATTAATCCATTAGGCCCATTGGTCGTCATGATGCATGAATGTAGCCCTGTCGAGTAACTTGCCAGACCTACATTCATGCCTACCCGATGGGGTTGATGCATTCCCGGAGGGTCAACATGATGCTCCAACGAAGTGCTGGCGAGCAGTCTCCAGCACTTTATTGGTGCATCATGCCAACCTATGGGCATGATGCACTCCTTACCAGCCCTTAAAGGGTTAAGGCTCAGGACGGCATTCCCCAGCATAGTTCTATATGAGTTCTACAAGAAGAACACTATTGGGCTTAATATGGACGCCCAGTGGGTCTCGCCATTTTAAATTTTGAGGTAAAAATCGTAAAAATGGGCCTCTGAATAACATCTACTTCCAGGGACAACTTTTCACCACTTACTGGTGTATGTTGCCAGAACCAACTACAGTCATGCTTGTACACTGGAGAAAATAACTGTTTGAATCTACCTGGGATCCTTGTAAAACTGAACAGAGAACCACTGTATTCGTGTTGCAGTGCAGTAGAATAGTTTCTACAAGAAAGCCCTAGATGGCAGTATGGGGTACAATTTGAATTAAGGGGTCTTACAAGGGATCTCCATGAAAAAACAATGGATCTCTGGCAACTTTAGGACAAAGATTTCACCACTATGTCAACAATTTTATTTTTTTTTACAGTGTAGCCTATGTGACTATTTCTTGTGGTCCAGTCACACAGAGCGTTAGTAGGACGCCAAAGGGCTGAGCACTGTGTGGCAACTAAAGGGTTAACCCTTTAAATGCCGCTGATGTCCTTTGGTCGTCATGATGCACCAATGAAGTGCTGGCGAGACTGCTCGCCAGCACTTCATTGGAGCATCATGACGACCCTCCGGGAATATATCAACCCCGTAGGGTCAGCATGATGCTCCAATGAAGTGCTGGCGAGCAGTCTCGCCAGCACTTCATTGGTGCATAATGCTGACCAATGGGCATGATGCACTCCTGCACCAGCAGCCTTTAAAGGGTTAACCTCATTTGCAGCAGCATCAGCAGCAGCAACTGTCCATCTTTTTGACAGGGCTATTATGAGAGAAGATTGGTGCACAGGTGGGTAATGAAGTAGTGTCATTACTGCTACCTAGGAGGAAAGCTAATTAAGTAAAATAGATGATACTCTCAATGACTGTTTGGAATAAGTCTGATTTACTCTGCACATGTCTTTTTATCTCGGGGAGTCATCTTGGGGGTGATAGAGAAAGGTTTTTTTCCCTAAAGTGTTTCCCAACACACCACCCTCCATTTAGTACTACCAGTATATGTCCGCTGTAATAGATTTTTTTCCTGTCTTTATTTTCCTTCTGCTCCTGCTACGCCTGCTACACTAACATACACGCCCAGCACACTTTAAGGAATAATTGTGTAATCTACCATCAATCCTTGTAACGCTGGACATTGAACCATATTAATTGTATTGCAGTGAGGCCAAGAAAAATAAAAGGTGTGTTTCCAGTAACAGCTCAAAAAGAGAGAAAAAAAAACCTTTTTTTTTATTTGGCCTGAAGCAGTGCAGTTTCTACAATGATGGATACAAGGAATCTTCATGAACTTATTCTAACAACATTTATTATACAGGATGGCCTTGTTTTAATCCTATCTACTCTTGATCAACTATATGCACAACCACTTGTATTGAAAGAGGGCCACTAATTGGTTGTTATTTGAAATCTTTGCGAATATGATGCTTGGTATCGACCCATGAGGAACCTAGGTTGCCATTATATCAGATTCCCTGTAACTTCCACGGCATAGTATTTTTCTATTCTCTTATCAAATGATAATGATGTAGAGCGCACAGTAAAAAGAAATGTCATAGGAATGAATAACAATGGTTCTCCTGCAACCTTTGGACAATTCTTCTGCCATTACTATAAGAGATTCCTTGTATGACACACTGTAAAAAAGTAAAATTAGTGGCGAAATCTTTGTCCCAAAGCTGCCAGCGATCTGTCGATATTTTCACTGAGACTTCTTGTACCAGTGTGGATGCTGGGGTAATTCTGGACCAAGTTGGCTTCCCACAATCTTGCTCTACATCTACAATCTGATGCTGTGGCTGCGCAGAGAGAGGAGTGGCACAGAATATATAAGATACAGGACAACTAGCAGAGCTCTCCCTAACAGGAAAAAATTAAATACCGATTCTCAGAAATATATTTCTCATTTCAACCTTTTAAGGGAACTCATGATGCCTCAAGATTCAGTTTCCTAGTGGTCATGATGCACCAATAGGTGAGGCTCCACTACGCGATTTTTGCGGAAAATCGGAGCTATTCTCACAAAAGCAGACACAAACACAGATTATAGAGTGGTATTTGTTATTATTTCAAGGTGTAAATAGAAGATTGAGAGAGCTTTTTGTTTATGTGGGGAAGGCTTTGTGTACAATCTCAGGCACATTTTTGTTGCCAAAAGATGTTTTTGTTTACTAAATCAAGTTGACCTAATGTAAATATTGCAGACTTTCACACTGATGACTCTCTGCAACTCAATATGAGACAGGTTTGATTTTTACAGTACAAGACCCTGCGATCTGTGTGACTGCTGTGTTGTTATTTATATTTTGCTGTGTTGATGTTTACATATTGAACTCCCACCCAATCACAGAGTCTGTGCCGGTGCAGGTTAGTTGGTAAATATGGCACACAAGGAGAGAGATCACCCATAAAATAATCCCTGAAATCTCATGTTTACAATTTTGAATCTCATGTTTACAATATAGGAATGTCAACACCCTACACCTCAGGCACTATAGGGATAGAATTAGGTGAGAATGTACCAAAAAATTGCGTAGTGGAGCCTCACCTAATGCAATGTTGGCAGATCTTCCTGCCAGCGTTGCATTAGTGCATTATGCCGACCATTCAGGACTTCAAATATAGCTTGCACAAGTTACTCAGCATGGGTGCATTCATGCATTATGAAGATGAATGAACATGGTGCACCATGCATTCCTTCAACAGTAAATAGGCTAGTCTGACTGAGGGTTATCTCATGAGGCTTCCCCTCATGAGATAACCCGGTCAGACCCAACGCCGCGAGTGAACCTTTGCATTTATTTCATGTTATTTTGGTCAGAAATATTCAAAACTATTTCAAAATGGCATAAAATGATTATTATTTACAAGTTTTATGGTTATTTTAGATGCTTTTACTGGCCGTGAGATACGAGCAAGGGTTATCTCATGGGGGGGTGAGATATGGAGCACCCATGTTGAGTCTATGGCACGTCCGTATTCCACTCCTTTCAATATGAAATAAAGAAGAATCCATCCCCATACAACACTGGCAACCCAGAGTGCTAAGTCATCACTGCTGACAACCTGGTTTGCCAAACACAGTAGCGGATCTACGATCTGGAAAAGGAGGGGGCATGGCCCAAAAGGAGGGGGCGCACCCCCTATTTTTGAGCAAATTTTGGGGTCCAAAATATGTAATTAAACTCTTAAGTACTGGGAAAAAGGGGATGCCCGTGCTCCCGCGCCCCCTTCTAAATCCGCCACTGAAACTGACATCTCAAGGTCTCTAACCCTAGCTCACCTCTAGGGCCCATAGATATGACAGAAAATACCACAGCAGATGTTACATATACCATAAGCGCCGGGTCTTGAATAAGCGCTGATCTTAAATATAAGGTGCTGGGGGTAGAGCGATATTGAAATTTTAAAATAGACTATAATCCTTAGTCTTGAATAAGGGCCGGGGGTGTAGACTAATTGAAATCAATAAGCGTCTGGGTGCTTTCTAGGCCTAAAAACAAGTTTTGTGTTCACGTTACGCTACCTACCCTAATTTTTGGCCCTGCCCTAACCTTTTTATGGGCATTTTGGGTTAAGAATCCGATGTTTTGGCACTTATCAAGATGTGTAAGGTTTTACCACCACACATGTCAAATCCTCATCGCATAGGTCCGGAAATTCACAAGCAGCCTTTATCTTTGTTCTCCAAAATAAAATAACATCTTCCTACATACCTACCCTAATTGTTTTCGACCCCGTTACCTGAACACGACTTTCTTTTAGGCCTTATACGGACCAATATGGGGCATGATGGTTGGTAATGTCAACACTGGCTAAGGTTTTGATATTGCTGGCCTGGTTTTTCACTGAGTGATGAGCCTCAGAATTCTATTTCCAAAGCCGTTTTCTTTTCTCAAATCAAGTCTTTTGTCCATGACAAAAGATTTTACTTTAGATAAAGAAAAGAAATAATGAAAGTAAGAATGTTATCTTTGCCTGTGCTTTCCAGTCAGGAGAAACATCCTGACTAGGACAATATTGACTCTGACTCAGGACCATAGACTGGTGGTGCGCGTGTGTGTATACAGGGGTAGCAGGCATGCCCAGCATGCATACCCAAACAACTGTTATACACACATAGTACTGCACGTGTTATCACGTCAGACTACAGCTCATATAAGACAGCAATAACTGCAGCTATATTTACATAACCATAATGTTATAGTACATGATAAGGAGAGATGTATGAATGCAGCTCTAGCAGGTCTACTTCATTGTATGGGATAGATTCATGCAGCAATCTCACCATATGGGCACTGTAAAAAAAATCAACCACTGTTGAATCTATCTGGGATCATCGTAAAACTGAACGGTGGACCACCGTAGTTATATTGCAGTTAACCAGTGTAGTTTTCACAAGAAGCTCCTGGTGGCAATACTGATCTCTGGCAAGGATTCCCCTGTTACTTCAGTGATTGTTTTTTTTACAGTGGGGTTTATGAATACCGATTGGCATGGATGCAGCAGTGGCGAGACTGCTCACAAACACTGCATTAGTGCATCATGATGACCATAGAATATGAAAAGGAAGGCATCCACCATAGCCCACCTTTAAAAAGTCAATAGAGAGGAATACAGAGCTGGAGCAATGTTACGTAGTTCTAATCAATATCCATAGTGCATGATAGCGTACAGCAAACAATACAGGTTTGTATATGCTGTACAGTTGCATTTAGGGACTGATCACCTTTAGACAACGGAGGGGGGGGGCTGGTCGGTTTGAGGGCGGTCAAAATTGCATGAATTCAGCCCTGCCAATAATACCTATGAGGGGATTGGTATGATCAGAAAATGTCATCTGAAATGGACCTTTTTAAAAAAAGAAAAGAATTATATACCCCAGGGGTGTCGGAACAAGGGGGCCATACCCCCTCCCCAATCTCAGACCAGGATGGAAAAGAAAGAAGGAAAGAAAGAAAGAAAGCCACTGTAGATTCTGGTCATTTTTGTAAGAATGAGCCTCCCCTCCATTTAAACAAGACTCTATTAGCACACAAATATCCAATCAGTAAAACCTATTTAATGTGGTCTGGATCATATTTATCGATTGTCTCTTTCAGTTCGATCATGTCTAACATTAATAACGAATCCCGTCATGTGAAACTACTTCCGCAGTTTACTGGGATTTAGTAGTACCAAATCTGACAGTCTATGTAAATTTCTTATGTGGCTGTCGGTGAAATCGTGACAGTGGTGCTGATAGATGGTTTCTGTTTGGTTAAAAAGAAAAAAAAGCTTCCTCACATTTAATTTTCTCTTTTTGCTACTCGTTTATTTGACCACGATTTAGAAACTGTTCGGAAAAAAAGGACAAGCTGGTATGATTCTAATATAAACCCAACACTACCTGGGTCCATAGGTTCAACCCTATATTGTTTTTAACAGTATCCTATAAAATTGTTACGATATCAATTGGATCATCATTATGTCACCTGTTATTGAAATGATTTGTGGTACTGGTATTTGATTTGATTTGCGAATATGTCTCCCTCAAAATCTATTGTGTGTTGTATCTCCCGGAATGATAATTAAACAGTGATAAAGTTGTGATTTTCTCTTCCTCGGGCTGTTAACTGTATGTCATGTGTGTCGTTGCCCCTGCTGTGTATTGTAAATCATACTACGCCATTTGTCAATCATTATTTTCGCTGCCTAGCTGTTTATTATTACATGTCTAATTCAGATATGGATAGCTATTTGACATGATTGATATATGAGGAATGTTATATATTTGAGATGGATTTTGAAGATTTCTGAAAAGAGGAATATCGAAACAAGTGGACTTCAATTAATGTACATAAGTGAGAAGTTCAACAAAATTATTTTCAAACTCTAAAAATGCTGAGTAATGCCTAACATGTTGATTCTATTGTCCCAAAGTTTGCAGATCGGGTGGGGGAAGAAGATAATGAAAAGAAAACAAGTTTGATCAAATACAATTGGTTTGGTGGAAGAACCACTTTATCCACAAGACGTGAACAATTTACCACAACTTTGCCTCTCAATCATTACAATGAAAACATGGAAAATCTGTACCCAATCATTTCAAGAGTTATGGGCCACTATACATAATCTAATGAAATATTAACGTGCTCACATGCCATCATTCGATTTCATTGTGTTTCAATTTGAAATAATTGAAAACAGATGAGATTTGTTCAGCCATTATCTAAGTGCATCCACAAGCTAGCATGCAAACTGTGCCTATATGTGGCTGGCCTCTAATGGATAATTGTGATCACTTTTTCTAACAACGAGGAGGGGAATGGGTCAAGGGAGGGGGCAAATTTGTTTGACCCTTAAAGGGATAGACAACCCTATTTTCATGATGACTCATTTTGGTAGTATTTCCATTGAATGAAAAGATACAGGCATACATGGTAAGTGCAGGAAGGAGACCTCTTTGATGCAAAGTATGACGTCAGAGGAGACGCAGCCCAGTATTTACCGTGCAGTACTGTATGCCTACAAATAAATGGTGCTTATGACCGTCCTTTGACCATGCTTCTTTATTTCATTTCATTACTACCTCTAAATAGTCCCATTTACTTTTACAATCAAAAACATAGTTTGTAATAGACCTAATACTAAAACAATGCAGCACCGGATGCATCTGGTCTCTTGTGACGTCATACTCTGCATCAGGGAGGTATCCTTCCTGCTCTTACAATACTAGTTGTGTTAAAATGTATGCCTGGATATCCTTATTCAATGTAAATACTACCATAAGTCAACATGAAAATAAGGTTGTCTTTCCCTTTAAAAGGGCCGGCTTTGGGCAATTTTCGGTGGGGCAAAATAAAAATTGGAAAAAAAAACACCACCGCCTGTTGTCAAGGTTGGTTGCTACTTATTCAAAATGTACCCACTTCGCAGGTCTATACAATTTCACATTGTTCTGTATTTCATATTGAGAATCGGAAATTATTTCATGAAATATATGAGAAGATTCAGGGACGTGGAGAATTTAACCTCTGTTCTCAAATTGCTTCAATCTGAATATTTCTTCACATATTAGCCTCAATGGTGTATTCCACACAGCTCCGCCTCATGGAATCCGGCTTTGAGGCTAAGGCCAAAGAAATAAAGGTTTGTTTCCAGTAACATGACTTGAAAAGGGTCGGTAGGTCGGAATAAAGTAATGAACAATTTCTTTAGCGTTAGAAATTTTTAGGCCTAACATGAGAAGAAACATTGAGTTTAGTGCAGTACTTGTGAACCTCTGTCTATTTCCACTATAGGCCCACATATAAGCCGCATATTCAGAACATGTCAGCCTAGTGTGGCTTATAGCATCACCCTGACCTCAGGGTGCAGCTGTTTCCAGTAACCCGACCGACCCTAGCAAAACAGGGGGTTAAAAAAAACCTTTTTTTGTGATTTTGAAGAATTTTGTCTAATTTTTTTCATATTTTAAAGAAATTTTCATTACTTTTTGAGGATTTTTCCTGTATCCTTTTCGTGTTCTTCCCCTCTCTCATAGTTGCCATTTTCCCATCATTATTTTACAATGAAATCAAAGAATTTGATACATCCATTGATATGTGCCCTAACATTTCCTAAAAAAACGTGGGGAAAAAAAAAAAAAAAGAATCCGACCTACCGACCCTAGCTCTTTGAGCTTTGTTATTGGAAACACACCTTTTATTTTTCTTGGCCTTATACCAAAGTGGCCTGTTTAAGCGCCCGGGCAGCTGATTGATTTCAATCTGTACCCCTGGCATTTATACGCTTATTTGAACACTGCTTTTAGTGCTTAAGATTAATTTTCATACCCATATACCCCAGCACTTAGTCAAAACCTGTGCTTATTTAAGACCCCATTACAAGTCTACTGTTTACATGAGGAGTATTTGGGGCATTCCTGCCATTACCACATTAGTACGTGGGAAAGAGAATTGGATTTATCAGTTGTCTCTGTAATGAAATTACATCATCTTGATATCAACTTCATTTCAGTCCCCTCGCAGCTCAGTTCTAAACGCCATAAAACATACAACTGCAGATTTAAACCGGAAGTAGACTGGGTACGGCGTCTGCGCATGCTCGTACAGGTGGCACCACCGCAGACACCGGATACGCTTCGCGGATCGAATCTCTCATTTTGGTGGCAAACCGGACGTG
The DNA here is from genome assembly GCA_949317995.1 of Acholoe squamosa. Classification (NCBI taxonomy): domain Eukaryota; kingdom Metazoa; phylum Annelida; class Polychaeta; order Phyllodocida; family Polynoidae; genus Acholoe; species Acholoe squamosa. The sequence goes on along the minus strand of OX439044.1, from coordinate 10,445,710 downwards.
TCTGTTCTCCCTCCTTATTAAAAATGGAGCCCATGTTGGCCACGAAAACGTCACCAGGGGGTGTGCAACACGCCAGACGCCGTCTACTCCATGTTGGCAAGAAGTAAATGCTCCTTTTGACAAATTTCACCATCATTGATTATTCATGGAACAAGTGAATGTTGCTATAAGCCGGCTATAATATTTTTATGGCTGGTGAGGGTTCATCATTTATTAGGATTTAGATGTCTTCCATGTCCTTTCTCTATTAAATATAACCATCACCAGGGTTACATTCATGTATCATGCTGACCCTACAGTCTCCATGCCTTCCTGTGTCAGTGACATATCCTCCAATGGACGGGCATGGACACCCAAAGAGATTCTAACGTAATGATGGGTCAGGTGGGAAAAGCACAAAACGACTTTAGTTGGGCATGTGGTGCACTATGCTAACATTCCTGGAAAAGCCATGATTACAGTGCCCCCGCTCTGTGCATGGCTTTGTAATGTACTCCTAACACTTTAAGGACCACTGATGCTTTCATGCATCGTGCCCATTGATCGTCATGATGCATGAATGCAACCCCAGTGAGTAACTTGCCAGGGCTAGAGTCCCGGAGGGTCAGCATGATGCTCCAATGAAGTGCCGGTGAGCAGACTAACTAGCACTTCATTGGTGCATCATTATCCAATGGGCATGATGCACTCCTGTATTCGCGACCCGTAAAGTGTTAGATAACTATAGGTGGGCCCCGCCTCTCCTGACTGCTAATTTAGATGCTGCTGTGACACATATCTGTGTATGTGTAGGGGACCAGAAATCCTTGTGCCTGATGGATTGACCCTCAGGAGCCAGATACTTGGTAATCACTTCTTCCCTTGTGTGTATCATACTGATCCAGGTGTAGATGGAAGGTGGAAATATCAGGCAAGGGGTCGTGGTGTAATGGTTAGCATGCTGGAATGTCATGCCAGAGATCCGGGTTCGAGTCCCGGTGATCCTAGATATTTTCACTGTCCTCTACATATGTATATATGCACTGCTGACCCTGGAACTGCCACATCATGTATTTATAAATGTATAAAACTAAAAAGTGAACCACCGTAATCATATAGCAGTGAACCAGTGTGGTTTTTACAAGAAGCCCCAGATGGCAGTGTGGTGGCACAAGGAATCTCTAGGAAAATAATGACAGGTCTCTGGCAACTTTGGGACAAGGATTCCGTCATTATTTCAATGACAGTGTGCATGAATGTAGCCATATCAAATGAATAAGTTAGGAAGGCTTCATGCTTCCGGCAGGACATTTAATGTGAATTGGATATATGTGCATTTCCAGAGTCGGCATGATGCACCAATACAGTGCTGTTTGGCATGATGCAGCAATACAGTGCTGGTTGTCATGATGCACCAATACACTGCTGGTTGTCATGATGCACCAATACAGTGCTGGTCGTCATGATGCACCAATACAGTGCTGTTTGGCATGATGCACCAATACAGCGCTGGCGAGTAGACCCAGGTGGCATGATGCACCAATACAGTGCTGGCGAGTAGACTCGGTGGCATGATGCACCATTACAGTGCTGACAAGTAGACCCAGGTGGCATGATGCACCAATACAGCGCTGGCAAGTAGACTCAGGTGGCATGATGCACCAATACAGTGCTGGCGAGTAGACCCAGGTGGCATGATGCACCAATACAGTGCTGGAGAGTAGACCCAGGTGGCATGATGCACCAATACAGCGCTGGCGAGTAGACTCAGGTGGCATGATGCACCAATACAGTGCTGGCGAGTAGACCCAGGTGGCATGATGCACCAATACAGCGCTGGCGAGTAGACTCGGTGGCATGATGCACCATTACAGTGCTGACAAGTAGACCCAGGTGGCATGATGCACCAATACAGCGCTGGCGAGTAGACTCGGTGGCATGATGCACCATTACAGTGCTGGCGAGTAGACCCAGGTGGCATGATGCACCAATACAGTGCTGGCAAGTAGACTCAGGTGGCATGATGCACCAATACAGTGCTGGCGAGTAGACTCAGGTGGCATGATGCACCAATACAGTGCTGGAGAGTAGACTCAGGTGGCATGATGCACCAATACAGTGCTGGAGAGTAGACTCAGGTGGCATCATGCACCAATACAGTGCTGGCGAGTATACTCAGGTGGCATGATGCACCAATACAGTGCTGGAGAGTAGACTCAGGTGGACTGATGCACCAATACAGTGCTGGCGAGTAGACCCAGGTGGCATGATGCACCAATACAGTGCTGGTGAGTAGACTCAGGTGGCATGATGCACCAATACAGTGCTGGCGAGTAGACTCAGGTGGCATGATGCACCAATACAGTGCTGGTGAGTAGACTCAGGTGGCATGATGCACCAATACAGTGCTGGCAAGTAGACTCAGGTAGCCTGATGCACCAATATAGTGCTGACGAGTAGACCCAGGTGGCATGATGCACCAATTCAGTACTGACGAGTAGACTCAGGTGGCATGATGCACCAATACAGTGCTGATGAACAGACTCGGTTGGGATGATGCACCAATACAGTATTCGCCAGCACTGTATTGGTGCATCATGCCGACCAAGGAACAGGAACCTGGAGGCACCATGCGGCCCATACAGGGTTAATGGAGGTATCCTGTAGCCTGGAGCTAAGGCTTATACCTTCAGACCCACGTGGAGCTTCAGGTGTACATTAGGGTCAATACCATGCTGTAGATATATGCTGACACCTCCTTACGTATGTATACATCTACCATGCCCTCTATCTAGCCTATATGCCTCACAAATGCTTTAATCTGTTATACTATAGCACATTACATTAGTTTCATGAGTCACCCCAGATGCCACCCCCTCTCTCATCAGAAAATAACAAGTCTAAATCTCTCTTTCTTTTTAATTGAAAATAGGTATTATAATTATATGAAGAACTCATTTCTCGTTGCAAATGTATTGTGGGGTCTCAATGTTCAAGACCAATTGAATCTTTATTAATAAAGTTCACATTCAAACTAAAATACAATTGGTCTCTGCTAAAGCTTGATAAGCTCCCTGAGATAAAGTACTTAATATTTGTCAATTTTCACCATTTAATAGCATAAATGACCATAATCATACATTTTGCTAAAAAGTGGCATTGGTGACATGAAATGATAACCTGAGTCATTGATTGTCATCGATTGACATGTCAGATGATGTTAGATTTTTCCCCTAGTTGAATTTACAAATCATTCTTTTGTGGATAGTTGGTAATGGTACTGTAAGAAATAACTATTGAATCTACCAGGGATCATTGTAAAACCGAACAGTGGACCCCCATTATTTTAATGCAGTGAACTAGTATAGTTTTTAAAAGAAACCCAGGTGGCAGTACAGTGATACATATTTGCACAAGGAATCTCTGTGAAAATAAATATGGATCTCTGGCAACTGTGGGACAATGATTCCACTGTTATTTCTTTACAATGTATGAAATAGATTGCTGATTACTCGTGAAATAAACCGTGTGTAAACACCATGCTTCTCACCGTACTGATAAATAGGTTCTAGGAGATTACCCCCCCCCCCCCCGGAATACTCCCCCCGGAAATTTCCCCCTGGAAATATCCCACCCTGGAAATATCCCATCCTGGAAATTCCCCCCTGGAAATTTCCCCCCATCACTTCTATGTAATAAAGATACAGTCAGGCAGATTAGGCGGAATTAATTGGAACTGCTTAAAATAGAGATGATAAAAGAGTGAGATATTGTCTGAAGACATGTCAAACTTGAGCATACTCCTGGTGTACATTGATTGTAGAGCCGTGGCACAGACAGCTTTCACTACTATGCTCATTGAGGTGCCCTGCATCTCTCTCCTCATTTCCTCCTCATCTCTCCTGTCTCTCTGTCTGTCTCTGTCTCTTCATATCTCTCTCCTGTCTATCTATCTGCCTTTCTCTGTCTCTGTCTGTCTGTCTCTGTCTCTGTCTGTCTGTCTGTCTGTCTCTCTCTCTCTCTCTCTCTCTCTCTCTCTCTCTCTCTCTCTCTCTCTCTCTCTCTCTCCTGTCTGCCTGTCTCTGTCTGTCTGTCTATGTCTGTCTGTGTGTCCTGCTGCCTGTCTGTCAGTCTGCCTGTCTTCCGAGCTATCTCTAATTGTAGGGTGTTCTTTGATGCTGTACTTGCTTGTTGAAGTCGAAACGGTCTAGTTTTAATACTTTCGGAAATAACCTCCAGGTTTACAGATTTTGCAGCTGTTGTACGTTCATTTACAAAGTCACTGAAATAAATATTCATGGTGATGGATATGTAAATAGAAACCTTGCAAATGTGTATTGCTTTTCAAAATAACTGTAAGATATCATTTGCAGCTCCAATCGACTTGGTTACATATTTTTGTGAAATACGAGGTGGGAGGCAATATTTACAGTAGATAACCTGATGTTTAACCCTTTACGGGCCACTGATGCATTAATGCATCATGCTTTTTGGTCATCATGATGCGTGAATGCAGCCCTGGCGAGTGACTCGCCAGGGCTCCATTCATGCATCATGCCGACCCTACGTGGGTTGATCAATGCACAAACTCCTGGAAGGTCGACATGATGCTCCAATGAAGTGCTGGCGAGCAGTCTCACTAGCACTTCATTGATGCATTATGATGGCCAATGGGCATGATGCACTCCTGCATCAGCGGCCCTTAGAGGGATAAGTAACTATTTATCTTACCTCACTGTATCAACAAAGATGCAAGTCTTCTCCTTGTGTCACAGACGACCACACCAACATGATGTTTCCCTTCACTCCCAAAAAGAAGTATATTTCAGTTTAGCTGACATAGCCCAGCCAGGCAGGGCCAACCCTAGCAATCATTTTTAAAATATTGCTAAGAAACAGCAAAAAAGAAATAAAGCACAGTCTTGAAGCCAATATTTACTAGTATTTAATTCAACCGCAAGACATTTCAGCAAGGGGCAAGTTGAAGCATAGGTGTAGCCGAAAAAAGGGAATGAAAAATCACTTTCCAAGGCTATCTACCCCAGATGTTGAGACCTTTTTCCAGACACACCTTTTCTTACAGCCTCAACAAAGATGATGCTTGTCGGAGCTTTTTTTTTTAAGTAGAATTTTTTTTTTTCAAATTACTCTACGATCTCACTACCTCAGATTAATCTCATGCCTCATAGTTGGGGCTCCATATCAGGCCGACAACAGTGGCACTGCTAACAGAACTCTTCATGGAAGGTCATGCCAAAAGATAACGAGAAAGAACCTCCGTAAATTCTGTCAGAGAGTACCGAGGTAAACATAAATTAACTTATTCGTTTTCATAGTCTTGGCAAATAATTTTGCACAAAATTATACTTGGGGAGCAATTTTTGACCTGTAAGCAATGAGTACATTTCATCTGAACGAGTTCATTTAGCAATACAAAACGTCACATTTTATTTCCTCCTGAGTATATGTAAACACATGATAAGAAACTTATATAAAGGGAAAGGCAAAATACAAGATGGAAAAGAGGGCAGAAACAAAGGCAGTACAATAACTATTTGAACATATTAGAATCACCTAAATTATACACTTATAAGGGAGTGGTCATTATTTATCAAGGGGGGGTGGTGGGTTTTCGCGCGGACGTGCGGAAATTTTTTACGCCTCCCCCTCGACAGCAGGCAAAATTTTTTGCGCCCCTCTTTGATCTTTCACACCCCTCTTTGATCTATAGTAGTGCGCAGGCTTTTTTGCTAAAAAGAGGGTGAATTTTTTTAGCCCCCCCTCAAGAGGGGTCAAAATATTTTTAGCCCCCCCTCGGGAGGGGTCTGAAAATTTTACGCCCCCCCTCAAACCCACCACCCCCCTGTTGATAAATAATGACCACTCTCTAAATCAGAAAAAGGAACTTTGTCTTCATCACTATCTGTATTCCAGGAGCTCCCTTGATGAGTACCAGGTGTAATCATTTAAAAACTGCTCTGTGCAATTGAGCAAGTGGCCATAAAAAAAGGTTTACTTCCTTTTACTATAGGAGCAACACGCTCCTGAGAGTGCTGGAGTCAGTATGATGTGTCCCTGAAGGGTGTTGCTCCTATAGTAAAAGGAAGAGCTGGCTAAAAATGCCCTTGTTTCCAGTCCTTTCTTTTCATGTAGCTATGACTTGTCCCTTTTGTTGCTCACAAGTGGACATTCAAGTATGGTGCTCAAAAAGGGGATTTGAGTAGGTACCTATTTGGGAGAAGTCAGTCAGTATAATATACTGTGTATAATATAATATAGTGTGTGACATGAGTAGGTACCTAATAGTACAGCTCTCTCTGTTTTAAACAAGGCAAGTGACTTTTCAGACTAATGTGGTGAGTGCAAGTTGAATGGTGAAGCAGAGCGTGACTTCTTTTGAAAAGAGGGTACCTACTGACAGCTCTTTTTACCATAGGAGCAACACGCTCCAGAGGGGCGGTACGCGTGTTTTCTATCCTAATGGTAGCCAGTAGAATCCCCACTCTATCCTATCAAGCTACACCTCTCTTTTATGTACCCTGCTTTTTAACAGGTTTTAAGCAATTAGATTGCCCTCATTTTATGACGGCCAGACATGCACCTTTTTCATTTTGTGTAAATACGCTTTTTATTATTAGTCAGTCTGTTCAAATCAATATGGATCTGTACAATATCGCAGGGCTTCCGTCTAGTATGTAGAGTATTAAGGCAACTTGCCCTCTCTGATATTGAGAAGAATTCTTTTTTTTTTAAATGCAGATCATTATATATTATAGGAACATTTTTCCAAGCGTGTTTGTTCTGACCTGTGAAAGGAATACTGTCAAAATAGCGTCAGTTCACCGGAAACGTAAAGATAAAGTTTTCACTGTTATTTTCAAAACACAGTGCTCCCACTTTATCACAATTATGGTGATTTTGTTCAATTAAAGCAGAAGCCTCGTGGATGAAACATTCATTTTGGAGGGTGTTTGCAGTATTACCAATAGCCTTTACTCTCCCTCGGTGGTTTGCATCGATTTAATCCTAGTAGTAGGCAAGACCACTTAGGCCCAAAAAAATATTTTTGTTTCAGATAACATGCTGAAAATAATTGGGTGGGGTAGGTCGGATTTTTTTCTATTTTGCTAGGGGAACAGTGAGTTGTGATAATCAATGTTGACTCCGGGACAAGTCGTTACTCAGGTACGACTCAATTGGATAAAAAGTAGCTAAAAAATGAATGTACGCTCTTTAGAATTGAAAATAAAATCTAGGGTTGGTCCTGTTTAGTTAGGTCAGGTTACCTGAAACAAACAATCATGTTTTGTTGGCCTTAGCTTGTAGATATACCTTTACCTGATCACAGCACCATCAGACATATTGATACATAGACAAAGGCACACGAGAATTGGTCCCCACTGAGGGTTATCACACGAGGCGAAATGATAACCCTCAGTGGGGACCAATTTGAGTGCCCCTTTGTATTTATCTCAAGTTATTTTTGTCAGAAATGTTCGAAAATTCATTTATTTGGCATTAGTAATCATTTCATCATTAGTTATGTGACCATTTGCAATGATCTACATGGCAGTGTGATACGGGGAAGGGTTATCACACTGGGGGTGTGATACAGAGGTTCTTGGTTAAACCTATAGGGTTGTCGTATTGCCTTGGGAAACATGATGCAAAGGTTCCTGTGGTTGTTCCCTGCCTATTATCCACATAAAGCAGCCTAGGAGAAGATGGGGTCAACCAATGAAGGTACAGCAAACAGAGGGATCACCCAGACTCTACTGCCACCATGGGCAGCTGTTTTTTTGTCCACCTGGCAATATTTACCTAGCCCCCCCATAGAACATCCTAGCAGGCCCTGAAATCCAGAGGCAGTCAATATTCCACTCTAGTATTGCTCATTAATTTCTCTTTGTGTGAATCAATAGGTGGCTTCATGGTGTTTTCATGTCAAAATGAAGGTCTGAAAGCAAGCACAACTCGTGAATTGTACTCCTATGGTTGATACAATACCATGAACATAATAGGTGACATGTATAAGGAAAAGGGGTCTTGAAGCCCCCTGCACTAAGCCCCCTTTTCGCAGATCGTGTCACATAGATTGTTCTGTCTGGGATATATGCTCCTGTATACGTTATTCAGATTTGCCTTTCATTCACAGTACAACAGGCCGCTTTTGCCATTAAATTTTATTTGCTTGTATTTTCTACATATGAGAGTTATGAATCACTTCTGATAGCATTTCCTTTTTTTGTCATATGACTAATGTGGAAATATCCTATAGACAGTGGCCATTTCATATATAATCAAGAGTGGTAGCCAGCGGCTTAGATAATTATCATTTGTTCTCATCAGTGGTTAGATATTAGGCTGGCTCCTAGACATATTGTCTGGTCCATATTGATTTTACTGAGAGGGATTGTAGGAGACTCTACACTCCGTCTGCACTGTATCAATTTAATTTTTTCTCCAGATATCACTCCAATGTCTAATCTGAGAAAATGAGAAAATAAATGGGACATTTGCAACAGCAGTGGCAACAGCTAAGTCCGATAAATCAAATTCTAGGAATCCCGAATTCTACGTAGTTGGTAAAGCTCTGCTGTCATATGAATAGTCTCAGATGTTTAAAGTGACCGCTGTGATTGGCTTACAATATGATACCGATCTGCAGTGATTGCTTGCTCCCTAAATTTGAAATACAAGAGACACACTTTAAGTTATATTGCAGTTTCTCGATAGATATTTTTGACAGGCCTGAGATTAGCTTCCTTCACCTAGGTATGATACCAAAGGCTAGATTGCCAAACAGCTCAAGGCATTTCTGCCTGAATCAAATCGATGTCAAATCTTTGGACGACAGCCCTTGTAAGTATCTCACCATCATGGTTCTGGAAGGCATTTCTCAAGATGGTTCGACTAGACACAACAAGTACGATTTGAAACCCTCAAAACAGGAGTGGGAGATCATAGGAAATGCAATATGACTGCACTGTACGATCAGCAGTTAAAGCTGGGACAAGATCTGAAATATATAGATTTTCAAATTTCTGCATATCTAACATCACCCCACTTGTGAAAGTGTCCTGCCAAAATCTCAATCTATTTAGTGCATTCTAACCATGTCAAATTCAAGCATATATTCATGTCAACAAGCAGTCTTGATTGTACCAGCACAGTGGCTCCATCTGAAGCCATAAAGCAGAGTACTCTATAATGGTGGTGAATTTAATTTGGATGCCTGGCAGCAGAACAGACACCACTCAGTGCTGCCCCCAGGAGGCTTTGACCAGAACTAATTAACCAAGTGGTTTCCCTTCCCACTAAAGAGGATAGACCAGCTGAAACCAACATGTGCACATAATGAGGCATATCGTGCCATAATAGGTGGCACCCTATGACTTGGAAAGGGGTATATAATCCTCTGAAATACATATCAGACAACACTATTTCAGCTTTTATACCAGCTTTAATGTAATTATTACATAGGGTTAGGTAGGGCAGTCTTACCAGGCTATAATGCCAAACAGCTCAAGGCATCTGTCCTGTTAAACATTTGGACTCATGGATCTGCTCAATCAACAAAGTGATGAAAGCAAGCCCTGAAAGACGATCACTTCTAATGATTAATTCCTTTTCCCCTAGTAACTGGTGAGAGTGCTACACTGGTTTCATGTGCCCCAAATGGGTGGTCGGCATCATGAAACCAAGATCCCCCACTCTAGCCACTCTTTTCATGTAGTTAACATTGACTTTTATACTAGGCTGTTTTAAGCAGTAAAATCGCCCATGCTCGTCATAAACCGATGTGCACCCTTTTCCTCAAATTTACTTTTCAAGTATGCTTTTTATTGGTAATTTTCCACAAATCAATATTTACCTGATAAGCCTGCAAGGGGTCTCCTACAGTATGCTGCTCATGTTTACATTTGATACTTACCTGCAATGTATAGTAATGGAGCATGTCATGCTCTGAAATCATCAGCTCAAAAGTAAAATGTGTCAGCGAGGCTACCATATATCTTATACAACTTAGAGTATTGTACAATAACTACACTGTCGAAATAAAGGCGAAATCCTTGTCACAAGTTTGCCAGAGGTCCTTCATTAATATCATGGAGATTCCTTGTACAATCATACTGCCACCTGGGGCTTCATAAATAGAGACTACACTACTTAACTGCAATTTATATGATTACTGTGGTTCACTGTTCAGTTTTGCCAGGAGACCTAGTAGATTAAACCTAGTAGATTTACAGTGTACATACACAAGGAAGATAGTTTCTTGCATTTTGTGTGCGTAATTGTTAGTAGCAGAAGTCTCCTGTATGACTAAATTATATTCTGGTGGTGCAGCGCATGCGTAAATGTCTTCAGTCGTTGCTCCAAAGAGCTCAGTGTGTATTACCAAGGCCGCAGCAAGACATTTCTCAAGATGGTACAACTAGACCCTCTTCAAATCGCAGTGGGATCCCTTACTCTTATGCCATAACAGCCCTGCATCTAATGGTCGCTAATGATTGCACTGGTACGACTGCCTTGCCAAACTCAATGTAAATACTACGTTAAGTTTGGATCATAGGGAGCAGTTGTAGGACATCACCTATGATCACCCACTCTAATTTTGAAGCTTTCAAGTCGTAGTGACTGTGTGCAATCGTACCATGTTGAGATATGCCCGCCTGAGTCAGATACTTCCTTAGTAAAGTCGACAAAGACATTTCATTCTGCTTTATCTTTTAGGAGTTCTGTTGTTTTTTTGGTCTTTTTCTGAGAGTTTCACTGGGGTTTCTTTTTTTTCGGGGGGGGGGGGGATTTAGGTAGGGTCTCTTATTTTTGTAAATCTTCCAGCAAGTACTCTCTCTAATCCGAATAATTCCTCTTTTCTCTAAACCATTACTGCTTACACATACAACCATTGTCTACTGTGTTGTGTGTTGTACCTTTGCTGTTTATACTGCTCATAACAGCAGTATATAAAACCTCTGTGTTTACAAGTGAGTGAGTGAGTAAGTAATGGTTGTTTAACGCTATTTTGACAGCTAACTGCCCACGCATATGTGCACCACACACATCCGAGGGGATAGAAAAGAGGAGAAATAGACCCTTTTAAGTGGGCTAGGGAAGCCCTCTGTGTTTACAAGTATTGGACTAGGTTATATAGTGGTTGTTAGGCCAACACATAGTTTGTTTCAGATTACTTGGCCTTGTGCTAGGTGTTGAATACTGCTGGATTTCCTTTCCATTTGTCTTTTCTCTCAGAGGCCTCTGGAAGGCATTGCAGAACATGGTATGACTGGGCACAGTCACTACAATTTTAAACCGTCAGAATTAGTGTTGGTGATCGTAGGGAATGTTCTGTACGATCAGCACTTGGTAGGGTAGTCGTACCAGCCCAGGTAGCACACAAAAATTTGCTGACGTTGGCCCGACGCATTGGGCCAACGTTGGCTGCCCATCGGGCCTACGTAGGCCCGACCAGTGGCATTTGCCAACCAAATGCCAACATTGGCCCAACGTCAGCAGGACATTGGCTAGGGGCCAACCATTTGCCAATGCTGATGTTTGCCAACCAAAAGCCAACATTGGGCCTATGTTGGCATTTGGTTGGCACTGTCGGGCCTACATAGGCAGGATGGGCAGCCTATGTAAACCGGATGGTTTGGCCAACGTTGGGCCAACGTTATGCCAATGTCTCTGTGCTACCTGGGAGTGCAATTATTGTCCCGGAGGGTCGGCATGATGCTCCAATGAAGTGCTGGCGAGCAGACTCACCAGCACTTCATTGGTGCAACATGGGGTCAATGGGCATGATGCACCCCTGCATCAGCGGCCCTTGCAACTTGGCAACTTGGCACCTGACAACTTGAACCGGGTAAGGCAGAGTAGGCACTAGTTGTTTTGATCTAAGACGTCCATTAACACATATCTGTGTACACTGAACAAAGAGGAAGGTCCCTGGGGAGAACAGGTAATATAGACCTGGAGGTAATTTCTTAAAGTGGCGTAGTCCGATGGTTGGGGCTCAAAAGTCAATCTTCTCAAAAATGAACCAGGATGTTAACGTAGATCATACTTCCTATGGTACCTACATTATTTGCTCTCCTTACCCAAAATTAAGCTCATATTTGAAGGGAATCTCAGATTTACACCCAATCTTCTACTTTTGGCATGCATGCCAAAAGTCAACCCACTGGAAATACAAAGTAAAATACCTATGGCTAGGTCAAAGAGACTTTCTGCAGGGCATTTCAAAATGATATCTATAGCTATGGTTTTGAAATGCCTTCCTTAGCTTGAATGAGCTTCAGATAACAATAAATGGTCCACAAACAGCTAAATGTAGTGTTATTACATTCTTTGGAACACATTTGAATCTACAGGATTTGAAAAAAAAATGCAAAATAAGAATCGGACTATGTCAGTTTAATGTACTACGATCAGACACAGTCCTACTATTCCAAATCCCAATGCTACTCCTGTGGGAATTTCGGTATACAATGGAGGGTGCAGTCGTAGTATATTAAGAAGTAATCTCCTGAAGAAAATAGAGGCCAGTGACTTATACGAGAGTCAGGAGCATATTGCTCCTATGGTAAAAAGAGCTGTCAGTAGGTAGCCTCTTTTCAAAAGAAGTCACGCTCTGCTTCACCATTCAACTTGCACTCACCACATGAGTCTGAAAAGTCACCTGCCTTGTTTAAAACAGAGAGGGCTGCACTATCAGGTACCTACTCATGTCACACACTCAAATCCCCCTTTTTTAGCACCATACTTGAATGACCACTTGTGAGCAACAAAAGGGACAAGTTATAGCTACATGAAAAGAAAGGACGGGAAATGAGGGCAATTTTAGCCAGCTCTTCCTTTTACTATAGGAGCAACACCCTCCAGTTACTTAGAGCAGGTACGGCACACTTCATTGTGCCTCTTGATATACCACTATACAATCACGAAACGAAGTGCAATTTATGCATCTAGTACAACATTTAATGGCATTAAGGGCCAGTCAATCAATATTCAATGAAATATTTCATGCAATTGCTAAATGAATGGTGTTTTCATGTTATTATAAGAGTACGAAGGTAGGTCTAGCTCCCCGATTGCCTTCACTTTTGAGGCACACAATAAAATGCCCTTATTTAGAACACATCCGCTGGGTTTCCTGTTATAAATGGATCCTCTAGTGATATGCTCTCTTTTTTGTTGTAGTTATTCAATTTCATGTCATTTGTATTCACAATGCTATTGTTTTCCTTTTGCCTTTGGCTTTTATGAGTTTGTGGTGCCCCGGTTCTGAAAACCATAGATCACTAATCATGGCTTCAGCATTCAATCAATTTAGTTTAGTCCTCTATTTAACAGAGGAACATAGCAAATTTGGTATCATCTGTGGTTATATAGATATGGTATTAGAAGGGGTCCCAGACATATTGTCTGGTTTTATTGATTTTCCTTAAATGGATCCTGCACAGGAGCACCATACCAATCTAATCTTTTTTTCTCCTGATATTACATCAAGTGTCTAATCAACAGAACTGTATCTGATATGATATCAGCAGTAGTCATAACTGATGATGTTATATTTAATTCTAGAGAGGTTTATTCATGTGCACTTTTTTTTGGTTGAGGTTCGTAATGATTCTTGGAAATAGAGGTACATGGGTGATTTGGTTGCAAAGTGATGAAGATCTTTAAATTCATCTTGAAATTGAGTAGTAAATTGATTTAAAGTTATGACCAGCGCCTTCGGCGGTGAGATTATGGATGCATACTGATAAGGGAGTGGCCTTTTCTAAACAGGGGGGGGGGTGGATTTGGGGAAGAGAAAAAGCCTCCCCCTACCATGAATACCACACTATAATACTGTGCCATGCTATTTATAGCACTTTGCTTTTATTTTTAGAAAACAGTAAGAAGTACAAACCTAATGACTCTACAGTAAATAGCCCCGTACCCAGTACACGACAATGTGCTGTATATTTACAATTGGGGCTCAGAGTGCATGTGCCCACCCTGCATATCATACATACACCCCCACCCTGCATATCATGCGTACACCCTCCCCCCACCCTGCGTATCATGCAGACACCCTCCCACACCCTGCATATCATACATACACCCCCACCCTGCGTATCATGCGTACACCCTCCCCCCACCCTGCGTATCATGCTTACACCCTCCCCCCACCCTGCGTATCATGCATACACCTCCCCCACCCTGCGTATCATGCATACACCCACACCCTGTGTATCATACATACACCCCCACCCTGCATATCATGCAGACACCCTCCCACACCCTGTGTATCATGCAGACACCCTCCCACTCCCTGCATATCATACATACACCCCCACCCTGCATATCATGCGTACACCCTCCCCCCACCCTGCATATCATGCAGACACCCTCCCACACCCTGCGTATCATACATACACCCCCACCCTGCATATCATGCGTACACCCTCCCCCACCCTGCATGTCATGCAGACACCCTCCCCCCACCCTGCATATCATACATACACCCCCACCCTGCGTATCATGCGTACACCCTCCCCCCACCCTGCGTATCATGCAGACACCCTCCCACACCCTGCGTATCATACATACACCCCCACCCTGCGTATCATGCGTACACCCTCCCCCCACCCTGCATGTCATGCAGACACCCACACCCTGCATATCATACATACACCCACACCCTGTGTATCATGCATACTACACCCTCACCCACCCTGCATATCATGCACACACATCCCCCCACACTGCGTGTCATGCATATACCCTCACCGGCCCTGCGTATCATTTGTACACCCTCCCCCACCCGGCATGTCATGCATACACCCTTCCCACCTGCCTATCATGCACCCGCTCCTCACCCTGCTTATGATGCATACACCTTCCCCCTACCCTGTGTGTCATGCGCACACCCTCCCCCACCCTGTGTATGATGGGCACACCCTCCCCCCACCCTGCAGATCATGCATAAATCTCCCCTACCATGCATATCATGCATACACCCTCCCCCACCCTGCGTATCATGTATACACCCTCCCCACCCTGTGTTTCATGTATACACCCTCCCCCCACCTTGCGTATCATGTGCACACCCTCCCTTGACCCTGCATATCATGCATACACCCTCTCCCCCAAAAATAAAAAAGATGTACGTGTATAAAAAAAACATAGGTAGGCTCCTACCTGAGTGACAGTGACACTGCAAATGTGACTTTCACTCCAACACGACCTGGACCATAAGTTAGGGAGTGGTCATTATTTATCAACAGGGGGGTGGTGGAATTTCGCGTGGAGGCACATAGAATTTTTGCGCCCCTACGGTATTTAATCTATAGTAACCGGTAGCGCGCTCCAAATTTTTTACGCACCCCCTCAGGAGGGGTTTTTTACACCCCCTCAAACCCGCCACCCAAGCCCCGCAGTTGATAAACAATGACCACTCCCTTATAACCCACTGGGTTTTTTCTTGAGTGACAGTGACTGTCACCTCTGGCTGTCACTCCATATGAAGAAGGCTAAAAAACATCAACAAACTCAGCAAAAAAATGTAAACAAACTAGTTGTGATGCACCAATAACTTCAATTTGAGACATCTATGTAGTGCACTCAACACTGCAGACTGTAGTCTGAAGAGAAGGCTGAAAAATGTAAACAAACTTGGCCAAAAAACGTTAACAAACTCGGCCGAAAAATGTCAACAGAAATGGCCAATAAAAGTTTACAGGGAGTCTAAATTCATTTAGAAACATTCAGAATTTCGATTAGATGTCTCAATTAGATGTCTAGCTTAAATTGAAGATCTGTGCAAATATATTAAGCTAATAGATCATGGATGTTGGAGCCCTAGGGGAGTCTATGCTGGATATACCCGAGCCGCGGAGCGGCGAGGGTATATCCAGCATAGACTCCCCGTGGGCTCCAACATCCATGAACTAATAGGTTTATACCACCATTTCCTCCATTTTGTATTAATTTCTTACCTGATATCCACAGAATATAGCCACGAGAAGGCATTTTGTAAGTGCAAGCGACACGGCCCGTGTCCGCTCTGCGCGAAGCCATTATTTTTGTTCCTTGCCGGGACAGGTACCGCCGTGTTTACAGTCACTTTTCGTATGGAATCCAACCATGACAAGTTTTCAAATTAAAACATATACATCCTTAGATAGTCTAGATGATCCCTCCATGCGTATTATGTCCAATATATTCAAAATAAAGGAGAATCCATTGATTTTCCCATCGTAAGCGAGTCGCGGTCTGCCATTCCCACCCGCCTCCTTGTTCGGCGAAAGTGTGTCAGTGGCCCGGATGTGGATATAGGTCATCCGCTCGTCGTGCAAGGAAGACGCCGAAAACTTCGGACCGTGTTGGAAAATCAATGGATTCTTATTTATATTGAAGAAAATGGAGACAATTAGCACGCATTCCTCGTCTATGGATCGAATACTTCTTGGGATTTTAATATTATAACATGTCATGGTTGGATTCCATACGAAAAGTGAGTGTGAACATTCGGTACCTCTCCGGTCAAGGTCTTATTTATATTCGCATTTGATTCCATCACCGTTCAGTGTGGCGCAATGGCTAAGGCCTTCGCCTACCACCACTGCGGGCGGGGTTCAATCCTGATACGAGTTTGGACGATTTTTCACATTGAAACAATGGCGAGGCTAAATTTCTATGTCCGCCAGCGTCTCCAAAAATATTCTAAGTCCAACTTGACCTCGAAAAAGTATATACCAAAAATTTCAAAAATGCACAAGGGTGGTATATGCAGAATATACCACGTATATATCGGATATAAAACCACCGGAAGTGCCGAAATCGTGGTATAAGATGGGATATCATCCACCTGATTCCGCACATGGGAATCAGGTGGTACAACACAGGAGATTGACTCTGTTCTTGTGTGTACGTGAGTTGGGGCCAGCATCCCGAGGTATTATATAACCCTCCCGGCCATAACATTAAAAGAGTAGCCTAATCAGCAAGAGATAAGGGCCGACATGTTGTCAGACATTATCTCTATCAAGTTGTTCTCCCTTTTCTGGTGAACAGCTTGATTTTACACCACTGAGCTGACTGCTGCCTGGCAGATGTCCGTTGAAATTATTTCTTAAATACCTTTTTTCTTGGATATGTAAACCAGTCTAAGGCTATACAGGCCAGTGTGGAACTAGATTTACACTTTTCAGCTAAGTAGAATTCAGAAGATTGGGTGGATTTGAGCACAATATAGCTCTACTATAGGTTATGTTTAATTTATTGGGCATCCCGCCGTAGATTTCATACACCCTTTTGCCATCATTATGCGATTTAACTTTATACCTTTTCCTCAAAAAGCAGTTTTCTTGAGAGATGAAGTCAGGATACACCCCTCACAATGTCATGTAGAATGCACATACAATGCACATGAGAAGGGGGTATGTAGACACTTGAGGGTGTTGCACATAGGGGAAGAGGTAGTTTTGCCTAAGAAGTGTCACACCTGCAGTCCCTTTCAATGAAGATGACAACTACTTAGGAAGGATCATTGTTTAACAACAGCGGGGGTTGGTGGGTTTGCACGCTGACATGCGGACCCCCCTCTTGATGGGTCAAAATTTTTTCGACCCCCCCTCAGGAGGCAAAAATCATGTGCAAACGCCCTCTTTTAACCTATATTATCTTGCCTGAAGAAGAACAATAAATTTGTTCGAAACGTCGCCTACAAAAGATTTACCCCCCCCATCTCGATGTCAAATTACCCCAATAAAAATTGACCAATTTGAAATCAATGTGTCTGGTTTTGTGTGGATATTTGGTTATTTAAATTATATTATAAAATGGCAGCCCATGCACTGCTGCACAATAGAAGTGACCTTGAGTGCATTATATGAGTACAGTGCACGCCTGAGCAAGGTCACAGCTTGTCTATCATTCCTGTGGGATATCAGAGGCTTTGGACTTTTAATCAATGTGCTAACATGTTTTATAAAGACAATAGACAACTCATTCTTCCTGTCTTGACTCTCTGTTCTTGACTCTCTGGTCTCAGGCCTTATGAACCCTCGACCATCGTGCGTTATAGTCCACCAGAGAGTCTCAACATGAAGAATATCATTGTCTATTCTCTAAGTAACGCACAGGCTTTTTTGGTAAAAACAGGTGAAATTATTTTGACCACCCCTAGTCAAGGGGGTTAAAAGATTCTGACCCCCATGGTCAAGGGGTTGAAAAAATTCTGACCCCCCTCAAACCCACCACCCCCCCCCCCCGTTGTTAAAAAAAAATGATCACTCCCTTAAAACAGGACCACTAAAAAGAGAGGCACACAGTAAGGTACCTGCTTGTGCAATACAGACTACTTTTAAACAATGTAGGTGGCTTTTCAGACTAATGTGGTGAGTACAAGTTGAATGGTGAAGCAGACGCTGACCTTTTTACGAGATAGGGTACCTACTTAGTGCGCTACTTAGCTTATATGCAATAGCCTCCAGACCACATAGAAACTCGGCGAACAGCCTCACGTCTTTGGTCGATCTGACAGGACAATCATTGCCCAATAGATCACCCACTGACAGGGACCAGCATTGGGGACCCGCCTATATTCCACCCAGTTTTTAATTCAATTGCCACGCTAAATGTTGTTTTCATGTCACGATAAAAGCATGAAGGCAAGCACAACTCCCAAACTATGCATCATTATAGTCAAAACACTATCATGTCCTTATTTAGAGGTGGGCCATTGCAGTGCCCCATATCAAATTGTTCCAAAGAAGATATATCATCTCCAAATTGAACTTTTCATTACTTGTTTACATAATTATTTGCCCTTAGCATTTGCTTTTGTGAATTATCAGTGCCCCCATTATGAGGGTCATAAATCAGCCCTAATCATGATTTTGACTTTCAATCCATTTTGAATTACTACAGGAAAAACCTTCAGTTATTGACTGTTTATATTTTACTCAAGAGGGATAATAAAGCAGGATTGAAGATTGAGCCTGGTCCATATAGATTTTACTGAAATAGAGTATGGCAGGCCCTACACACAAAGACCCAATCAATTTCCCTGTAATCTGCAAATAGGCATCAGATATTCATATCAGGAGGGGCAAGACCTCAATGTGATATACCGAATTCAAGTGTCTAGAAATATCACTTGTTTGGTAACCTTGGAGCGACCACTGGGATCTGTGCTTCTTTTCTAAAATCTAAAATACAAGAAACACTTGAAATTATATATGGCAGGCCCTAAATAGATATCAATGTCAGATTAGAGTAGAGGCTATACAGCCTAGATTAAGCTTATAAAAATTTCATCGATCATAATGTATTTTCACTCAGTGACTGCTGAGTGTTGACTTATAAATATGAAGGCTGAGGGTGAGCAATAATCTTGTGAAGCTGCGATATCAGACCCAGCAAATTGTTGTGAGTCCTCGTCAACCTGTGTGAAGTGGCTCACACATGTCGCTAGATGGAACACAATGTCCTTATAGCACAAGATCACCAGGAATAGCAATTGCTATGCTACGTGAGTCTAACACACAGTGGTGAAAGATGACGGAATGAGTTATCACTCAAAATGGAGTCACCATTGATGACCAATCATGGCGACAGATGACGACAATTTGTTTCACATCCCCAATAGCAAGCCTGCACTGGGAAAAAAAATCATCGAATTAATGACGGAATACTCATCCCAAAGTTGCCATAGATCCATCATGTTTTTTTATAGATATTCCTTGTACTACTGTACCGCCACCTGGGGCTTCTTGGCAAAACTGCACTGCATCAATGCTATATAATTATGGTGGTTCACTGCTCAGTTTTACGAGGATCCCTGGTAGTTTCAACAGTTATCTTTGTACAGTGTAGTATCTCTTGATGCTGCATAATAACTGCATAGAGAGCATGGCATTATGTAAACTTTAGTTCCAGAAAAGAAGGGGCTATTTCAGTGAGGAGTGAAATACCACAAGATGAATATCGAGAATAGTTATCTCTACCAACTTTCAATCAAACTATGAAAAGAAGCCATGGTAGCAGATTATTATCAATTCAACCATTTGACCCATTTTCAACCTAATTGTTTTACAGCTGCCTCACAGGTATCCTCTGATTGGCTTGTGAACTATGGCCTTGAGTTAGTTTTCAAGTCATTGAATATCACCAATAATGATCCAAAATTGCCAAATACTCTAAGAGTCCTTAATTTAATTGTATAGACTTATCGACTTTTAAATCACAATTAAAATATACATTTCATACCCTTTTCAAAATTGAATAGAAAAGGTGTAGCTTTGATCATGATTTGCCAGGTATAAGGTCGGCTAAATGAATGAAACATACCACTTTCCTCCTTTTGACCTCTGATGCATTGATACATCATGCCCATTGGTCGTCATGATGCATGAATGTAGCCCTGGCGAGTTATTCGCCAGGGCTACATTCATGCATCATGCCGACAAACTCCAAGAGGGTCAGCATGATGCTCTGATGAAGTGCTGGTGAGCAGACATGCCAGGAGGGTGTTGCTCCTATAGTAAAAGGAAGAGCTGGCTAAAAATGCCCTTGTTTCCAGTCCTTTCTTTTCATGTAGCTATAACTTGTCCCTTTTGTTGCTCACAAGTGGACATTCAAGTACGGTGCTCAAAAAGTGGATTTGAGTAGGTACCTAGTTGGGAGAAGTCAGTCAGTATAATATACTATAGAGTGTGTGACATGAGTAGGTACCTGATAGTGCAGCTCTCTCTGTTTTAAACAAGGCAGGTGACTTTTCAGACTAATGTGGTGAGTGCAAGTTGAATGGTGAAGCAGAGTGTGACTTCTTTTGAAAAGAGGGTACCTACTGACAGCTCTTTTTACCATAGGAGCAACACACTCCTGCACTTTGTTGGTACATCATGCACTCCTGCATCAGCAGCCTTTGAAGGGCTGAGAGCGAAGCATCTGGCAGCTTGAGCTAGGTTGCTCAGAGTCGGGCACGGCACTGCTTGTAAATAATGTTCTGGAATCTAAGACGGCCATGAACACATACCTGTGTACACTGAACAAAGAGGGAGGCCCCAGGGAGAAACCAGGTAATATAGGCCAAAAGTAGAGGAAAGCTAGGGATGTCATCGATATCGGCAATATTTCGATGGTAACAATTGTATCGTCATTAGCTTTATATCGATATATAATGACCCATAATGAGTTCATGACAGAAAAAATACAGTTTACAGAAAACTAAATGGCCAAGGGTGGTCATGTTTGGTATCAAATTGAAGCTTACTCTGCCAGGGATGGGAGTAGCAATGAGTAATCAATATACTCTCTCACAATATTTATTTAAACAAAGAAATGAACAGGTAACAAAGTTACAATTACAAAGAAAAAGATGAACTGCCAGCTATGCCTGCCTGCCTGCTACCTGTGAGTGGTTGACTGCGCACCTGGTGACCTAGTTGACCCAGGGTGACTGGAGGCCTGTGTGGTGCCCCTTGTATTTAATACCCGAATCAGTCAAGTATGATGGACTGATTCTACCCAATGTATTTTATTTTGTATCATTTGGGGCGCCTGACAATACCATTAGTAGAGATTATCTGCCTCTGATAGAGCTTTTATTATAATGGGATGGATGGAAAACGTTAACCAGTAGCACTGAATTGCCTGCTCCCTGGAGGATGTCCATTACAAAATACCAACTGGTGTGGGATAATTCTGTCTTGGTTATAACAATAGATATCACTTGTTTTTATCCTACATTTCTCTACAGGGTTAAATGATTCCAGAATTTAGATTTTCACCAAAACAGTTTTTCCTCGAATTGAGGGATAGCTGGTATTTCTATACCTATGCAAAATGTGAAAGACCTTTGCATTGGAGATTAAGTCATTTGGGGTAATGGATATGGATATACAAGTGTAGGGGACCAGAAATCCCCGTACCTGGTAGATTGACCCTCAGGGGCCAGTTACCTGGTAATTACTGCTCCCCTAGTGTGTATCATACCGATCCAGGTGTAGTTGGAAGGTGGAAATATCAGGCAATGGATCATGGTGTAATGGTTAGCATGCTGTAATGTCATGCCAGAGATCCCGGTTCAAGTCCCGGTGATCCTAGATATTTTCACTGTCCACAAGACACAAATTCATCATTATGAAAGGATTTTATTTACTACTATTTCCTCATAAAGCACAGTTTTGATCAGAGATGAGGTGGGAATTCCTGAAAATGTGTCAGAGACAATGATCCTACTCAACATTTGTGCATGCCAATAAATATGTTGGTCCTCAATTATTCTACTGACAGGCCAGCAATAGGCAGTGTAATCAGATCGAGCATACATGGATGACCCTGGAAAGGACCCCACACAATGTGACACTGTACATTGTACATGCAGTACACATGACAGATAAGCATATAGACAGAGACCACACAGACCCTCCTCCCATAACCTCCTGTCCTCTGTCCATCTGACTGCAGTCTTTGTCCAACCCCCATAGATCACCCACTGATAACAACTGGCACTGAGGGGCAGCCAATATTCCACCCAGTTTTGAATTCAATGAGCACCTTAATGGCGTTTTCGTGTCATAATAAAGGTGTGATGGCAATCATAATTCCTGCATCATGCGCGCTTTTGTCAGCGTCACATCAGTTCCTTATTTAGAACTGGGTAATCATGAAGGTCATTCGATTCTTTTAATTTTCTTTTCCATTTCTCCTCTCAATAGGATTATGGTCAGTGCCCCCATCATTGTCATAAATCAGTTTCTATAAATCATTTGTACATAACTACAGGGAAAGCTTTTCAATAATTTTGTCTCATGATTCATCTCAACTGGGCTGGATAGCAGTTTTGATATTTGCCCTTAGAGTTTTATAGATATGGAATTATACAGGGTGCCAGACATATTGTCTGGTCCATATTGATTTTACTGAAATGGAGCATGGCAACTCCTACACTCAAAAACCACATCATTTGCACCTTTTTTCCTCCAATGTGTAATCTGCAAAACATCAGATGATCACATCGAAGGTGGCAGGATTCGGCTGTAACATGTCAAATTATAAGGGCCTAGAAATATAAACATGTTTGGTGAAGATGTTGTGGTATAAAAGGAGTGTCTACCTGCAGGCCATTTTTTAACGAACTATGACTATAAGTTCCAAGTCGTACCAATGTCACATAAAAATAGCATTGACCTTTGTCATCCTATAGGAATGTGTGCAATCATACTGCCCTAGGTAATGACCTGATTGGTTTGTAACGGGATAATGACATTTGATGTTTCCTTATTTAGACTTAAAATAGTATGTACTTCAAATTCTGACTGTATCCCTATGATCCTGATAATTGCAATTATTGGCATTCAATCTGGACAGTATACAACCTAAAACTAACAGAGATATATAATCTTTTATTTTTTCAGTTATTCCACCCAGGTACATAGTAGCAACTTTGTGTAGCCCCAGTCAAATAATGATTGCCTTAATTGGTTCAGAATAAAGTTTCTTTTAGCAAAGCATTATTCCACACACAAGATTCAAGTCAATTCCTATCTATAAGCTGATATAACATGTTTCACTATACTCACTGCCATACACTCCTAGTCTATACATTCCCACCCACAATCACCCTCATTGTAACAACAGTAATATTACCCCAGTTAACATAACAACCCACTGTGGTATAGGATTGGTAGATATAGGAGGGAGAGAGGGTGATTTGCTTCTGTGTCATACCTTGGCCCCATGAATTGACCAGCTAAAACAATTCAATTATAATAATGACGTCCCTCCTGCCCACCCCTAGCTGGCCATCCATGTTGGATGCTGGATGTGGGTGTGCCAGTTAAATGTTCTGATGTGTGTGTATTAGCTTTGTGTGGGTGTGATGTTTCATACCATGGGGTTAAATAGCAGGGTCTGTCTCCCTGAGGTGCACAGGAGGGTTGGGGTTTAGAGTTGATAGGATTAGTGAACAAGTAACCAATGGATCTGAGGCTGGAGGTTCAAGCCCTGCCCAGGTCATAAGATTCTGTAGGTTTTAACATGTAACATATGACATGGAAGGATATGAGAGGCCTGTGGTTATCCATGGATAACCGCACGCCTTCCAAAATTGATGTTACAGCCTATAGGGTGTGCAATATCGACAGATATGTGGATGGGAATAGCCACCAAAAAGCACTGTGTAACCCAGAAATCGTGGTATAAATGGTCTCTATGGTGAAATGGTGTAGGAAAATGGGTAAAGCCATCACAGTATGTCCTATGTCGAAAATGGTTCTTGTTGCTTCTTTCAACTACTCTGGTATGGCTGTTAAAGCTGGGACAAGATCTGAAATATATAGATTTTCAAATTTCTGCATATCTAACATCACCCCACTTGTAAAAGTGTCCTGCCAAAATCCCAATCTATTCAGTGCATTCTAACCATGTCAGGTTCAAGCATATATGTGTGTAGAAATAAAATACTTCCAGCATTTTATTCATGTCAACAAGCAGTCTTGATTGTACCAGCACAGTGGCTCCATCTGAAGCCATAAAGCAGAGTACTCTATAATGGTGGTGAATTTAATTTGGATGCCTGGCAGCAGAGCAGAAACCACTCAGTGCTGCCCCCAGGAGGCTTTGACCAGAACTAATTAACCAAGTGGTTTCCCTTCCCACCAAAGAGGATAGACCAGCTGAAACCAATATGTGCACATAATGAGGCATATCATGCCATAATAAGTGGCACCCTATGACTTGGAAAGTGGTATATAATCCTCTGAAATACATATCAGACAACACTATATATATATATATATATATATATATATATATATATATATATATATATATATATATATATATATCAGCTTTTATACCAGCTTTAATGGTTGAAAAACTGCTGTTGCTTGTGGTATTTCTATGGGACCTTTGGTACAACTAGAAGGGCAAAGTTGTGGTGTGTTGAGAAATGGCCCACTGAATCATTGAAAACAGTAACAAAATGCACCAGGGTATAGTTACTTCTTGGTGTCATAAACTGCCTTAACCAAAGCAGAACATTAAAATTCTGCAGATGGTTTGTTGGGCTTTGTCATCCTATGTGTGCTATTAAAAGTCAATTTCAAGTAATTAAATTCGGTTCATGAGATTTACATCCATTAGGTTACCATGCAATACAGCATTTAATCATCTTTCATGTGGATTTGAACATGATTTAGAACCATGTTCATTTTCAGAGTGTCATAAAATAGGGGTAATAAATGGAACGAGAACAGTTAAATAAATTCCATGTGAGCAAGGTAGGGAGTGTTATGTCAAGGTGAATATCGATGCTCCATTGACAATGCACTAGCCTCCCGTATTGCACCCCTGCGTTAAATAACCCACGGGAAATCCGCACGATGACGTCATAGCTCCACCGCGCATGCGCAGCCCTTTTGAAACGTAAACATCCAATATGGCGGCGGTCAGGATTTCACGAAGACGATGGGTAAAAGTGAGTTTTTGTCCATTTTTGTCCATTTAATAGATCAAGTATACATCCAAACACCTTGACATAAATGTAAAGATGAACTCTGATCAGTTTGAGCCTCCTGTTTCTTCACTCGCGTGTCCTGCCCGCTCCGCACTCGGCCTACCGGCCTCATGCGGAACGGGCAGGACACGCTCGTGAAGAAACGGTCGGCTCAAACTAATCATCTTTCACCTTTACTATTTTATAGGGCATCTCAGACATTCCACCTGGGTGAATCAACTATTTGCATTGGCAATAAGGATCACGCGTTGCCTGTTGTTATTGTAGGGGTTCGTTCCCCCGTCGGGTGCGCAGAGCCTTCAGAGGGACTGTTCACTTGATTGTTTCACTCCCCCTATGTATACCATACCGATCCAGGGTAGTTGGAAGGTAGAGAATGTCAGGCCAGGGGAAATAGCTCAGAGGAAGAGCAGCCGCTTCGAAGTTGGAGAGTCCCGGGTTCGAGTCCCGGTTTCTCCATGACATTTTCCGCTGACCACTACATTATTGAAGTTATTTGACATAATTTAGGCTCACCATCTCTTTATGCTCAAAATGTTAATGAGAAAGTGTCATTACATTTAATGCAGCACAACTTTCAAAGGATTCTTTAATAGGGTGGTCATTCCTCTAGATCACAGTGCAGAAGGTACTGGGGTAACTGGCAGTTACCCCATCCAACATGGCAGATCCTATATGTAATATAGAGAATTAAAAGGGGAGATTACACAGTATTTCTACTGATTTGAGTGATGCCATTTTGTTAAGATGTAATGTACAACATGCACAATCATCTGCAGTCATAGCTGTAAGCTGACATTGTATAGAACAGTGGTATAGAGAGGTTTATGATTTGACAGTACTAGGGTAACTCAGTTTGTTTACAATAACAAGTGCTAGGGTTACTTCATTAGGGGTACTAGGGTAATTGCATTATTGTAAAGGAAAGATTCAACTTAAATCTCCAATAACTGGCTAGTTATGGCATGTATCTGTTGTGAATTCATGAGACTGATATCAGTTGAATGATATCTGGTGGTAGAAACAGCAAAATCAGACCAGAAATTGTTAACATGATAATAAAAGCATTTCACCACATGGACCATGTGCCTGGTACTAGGGTAACTACAAAGTACTGCGATGGTATTCTTTGTACTAGGGTAACTAAAGATTTATTGCTAGAAACTGTTGCTTCTGCTGGCAGGACACTGGACATTTACTAATTTCCCCCCATTTTCATCCATTTTTCACACTTTCTGATATTGTTTATCAACTAGGCAACTTTGAAAATTGCTGAATTGCATTAATTCTCAATCGCATATGACTGTTCAAAGCAAGAGAGGCTAAAAAAACGTTGTTCAATTTTCGTTCCATGAGAACCAAAGTTTGATAAAAAAATAATGAATTTGGCAGAGGCAATAACTATGTCCCATTCCATGTACAGTTTATAGATGCTCAATGGTTCTGTGTCAAATTATACACTAAAATATTTTCCTCTGAGCTAGCCTATGATGAGCCCTTAACTGGAAAACAAATACGCCTATACACCATCTTCCCATTAGATGCATGTAACTGCAGAAGTCTGACTGACAAGCTTTCATGGTTTTTAATTCAATGGTCCAAAATTTGTTCAAATAAATCACTGCTGAGCTTGCAAAAGCACCATCGCAGTTACCTGGTAACTTCTCTCTCTGTTTATAGAAACAGAAACAAGGATCAGTTACCTTGGTACATTTTTCATAGGTTACCCTAGTACTGCTCACATAACAAATAAACAGTTACCCTAGTACTACCCATATCACAAACATCAGTTACCCTAGTTCCACCCAAGGAGTTACCCTAGTACCCAACTTTCAATTTTAGCTGATTTCTATATAATCCAAGTAATGCAGTAACTCCTGGTCTAGCTATGATTCTGAAATACTATTATGACTCAGAATAGGGGATCTAAACACAGAATATTGAAAAGTGCTTACATGTTTACCTACCGTCCACCATGTCAGATGGGGCAACTGCACTGTGTAGATGGGGCAGCTTCAAGGGTAACAGGTACTTTAGGGTGCAAGGACATTTAGGGTGCAGACATGTAGGGTGCAAAGACACTTAGGTAGCAGACACTTAGGTAGCAGACACTTAGGGTGCACAAAAAGGACAGGTAGGGTGCAGGGTGAAAATACCAAGACACTTAGGCTGCAGGCGGTCTATAGCCCATCTGTCTGTAGGGAGTCCCCTCTGAACAGACATCACATGCCTCTAGCTCGCACCGCTGATTTTATCTCTATGCGTATAAGGTCTATGGGGAATAAAATCAGTGGTAGGGCTAAAGGCAGGTGATTTCATCTTTGTATACACAACAAAACTGGCGACTGATGGCGTAGGGACAGTATCCTTAGCCCTTTTAATTGTTTCTAGTTCTATGAGAGCTTGGAGTATGATTATTTGGTTCACTATTAATCCCAAATCTTTTTAATTCCACTATCACTGCTGACGGGAGGCCAACTCCCGGCCGCCAGCCTCTGGGGGGGGGGGCGGACACTCTAAGGAGGGCAGAATAGTTCACAGTTTACAAATCTAGACCAGTTTGTTTTCCACCCTAAATGTCCTGCCGTTGCACCCTATGTGTCCTTGCACCCTACATGTCCTGTGGTTTGCACCCTAAGTGTCCACCTGCATGCACCCTAAGTATCTGCACCCTAAGTGCCTCTGCTACCTAAGGTACCAGTACATGTATTCGCTTCAAGCAGAGATGTAGGAATTGCAGACAAAGTGCTAGGTGAGTGTATGCCTAATTTATGTTTATGTATGCCTCAATGTATGTTTGTCCTCAATTAGTGCAATGCCAGACCACCAAGAGGGAAGGCTATGAGATGGGCATACATTCATTCCCTGAGCAGTGACCTTCCCCCACCATATACATGTAATACACATGTAAGGTAGATAACGGAGGTGCATATATACACAGACCACACAGACCCTCCTCCCAAAAACCTTCTGTCTTCTGTCCATCTGACAACAGTCTTTGTCCAACCCCCATAGATCACCCAATGACAGCAACTGGCACCCAGTGGCCGCCAATATTCCTCCCAGATTTTAATCAATCACCAGCTAGATGGTGTTTTCATGTCATTATAAAGGTCTGAAAGCAAGCACAATGCCTTAATTATGTACATTATTGTCACCACAATATGAGATCCTTATCTAAAACAGGAACATTGGAGTGCCTCATTGCAAATTGTTCCACATGGAATATACCATCTCATGATTCAACACTGCATTAGGCCTAAAAATAAAAAAAAAAGTTTGTTCCCAGCTACCCGACCGACACTAGTAAAAGAGGGTAAATAAATCTTCTTTTTTTTTTATTCATTATTATTGTTTTTCATTAATTTTTCATACTTTTTCGTGATTTTTCATCCATTTTTCATGAAGATCATCTCTATGTGTACAGTTGAGAGCTTAGATATGTATATCTTTTGCATATTTTTTTCACTTTTCTCGTACGTATTACATAATTTCAAAGAATCTGACATATCTGCCCAAATATTTCTATACAGAAAACTTTTAAAACGGAAATCCGACCTACCAACCCTGGGTCTTTGAGTCATGTTACTGGAAACACAATATTCTTTTGACCTTATTTGCATGCACAATACAGTTGTTTGACATCAGCAATGCCCTTTACCAATATTATTGGCCCAACTAGCCTAAATCATCCCAATTGACCTCCATTTCATAACTTACGAATAACCAGAGGTTAAACCTTTTATTTTTTTGCATGGCAGATAATACACTCGAGAACCAGATGAATTTCACCTTTTTCCTCCAATATGTAATTTGCAAATCTGCATCAGATATTCACATCAGGAGGGCCAAGACTTGAGTGTTATGCATGGCCCTCAAATTTGGTGCACGCACAACCATGCCCTCATTAAAAGCACAGCCCCTCGGGCTTAGTTACAAAATGCCTTTCCCAGGATATGCTCTCTTTTTAGTCCAGCTAATTCAATTATGCATCATTTGTATTCACAATGCAATTGTTTGCTTTTTTCTGTGCACTTATCATGAGGTCATAAATTGTTAACCCTTTAAAGGCCGCTGATGCAGCAGTGCATCATGCCCATTGGTCATGATGCTCCAATGAAGTGCTGCCAAGCATTCTCGCCAACTCTCCTACGGGGTTGATGCATATACTCCCGGAGGGTCAGAATGATGCTCCAATGAAGTGCTGGCAAGCAGTCTCACCAGCACTTCTTTGATGCATCATGATGACCAATGGGCATGATGCATTAAAGCATCAGGGGCCCTTAAAGGGTTAAGGGGAAAAGTGATTTACAATTAGTGGAGATGTGATTGTCATAAATGTAGAAAGTGAAGTTTTGATTTGGTCAGAATAATTTATGACATCAGATTTTATCTCTAAATTGATTTGTGATACACAGATCTATTATGTGGTCAGACCGATTCCTGGTAGGCATTGAGGAGATACTCTAGTATCAGTGAGACATACATATAGTGCATGAGAGGGGAGTATGTAGGCACGGACCACACACAGCCTTTTCACACAGCCTCCTGTCTTTGGTCCATCTGACAAGACAATCATTGCCAACCCCCAAAGATCACCCACTGAGAGGGACCAGCATCCAGGACCCGCTTTTTTCCATCAAGTTCAATTGCCAGGCTAAATGGGGTTTTCATGTCAGGATAAAGGTATGAAGGCAAGCCCAACTCTGGAATAATGCATCGATATAGTCAAAATAGTATCTAACCCTTTTTAAAGCTGCAGAATTGGAATTTTCAACAGAAAATATATATTTTTGGATAGGTAATTCTTAATTATTTCATTTCATCCTTAAATTTTTCATTTCTGCCCCAATAAAATTGTTTGCTATTGGAATTGTCTAATATGAATTGTCAGTGCCCCCATCATGACTGTCATAAATCATCTGCAATGACTTAAGCTTTCACACAATTCGATGTAGCTGCAAGGAAAGCTTTCCCATCATTGACTCATCACATTTATTTCAAGAGGGCTGGATAGCAGTTTCGATGTTTGCCCTGAGAGCCAGTTTTTATAGATATGACATTATAGAGGGTCCCAGACATATTGTCTGGTCCATATTGATTTTACTGAAATGGAGCATGGCAAATCCTACACTTGAGAACCACATCAATCTCAGCTTTTACTTCCAATGTGTGATCTGCAATACAGCTTCAGATATTCACACTAGGGGTGGCAGGACCTGGCTGTGATATTTCAAATTCTAAAGATCTCAAGTTATATTATGAATAAAGGTGAAGATGTTGTGAGATACCAATTTTTATGCACGTTAATATAAAAGATACAAGTGAATTCTCATATATATGATCAAGCTGATTGATTTATCAACATATACACATACGTGTATGGTCTCTCCCCCAATCACCGCCATTGCACCTACACTGTAAAGAAAGCCGGCAAAATAACAACAAGCAGCCTGAGATCTGTCGTTACTTTCACAGAGATTCCATGTACCACAATACTGCCATCTGGGGCTTCTTGTGACATAGCCTGACCCCCTTAAATGGTCCCCTAAAACAATCATAGTAATGACAGCCCCCACCCCCAGCAGGAACACATCATGTTGGATGCTGGTGGCGGGTGTGCCAGGAAGGCATTTCTCAACATCGTATGAATAGACACCCTACAAACCACAGTGGGTTCCCTTACTGATACCATTATGGCCCTACATTTATTGGTTAATAATGATTGCACTGGTACAACCAGCCTACCAAACCCTATGTCAGCACTACATTAAGTGCTGGTTGCACAGGGCAGTCATACACTGTCAGCCCTGGCACCACATAGATATACAGTAGACTGCTTTTTATTCTCCAATACAGGTGGAGTTGTTGTAGGTATGAACGTACATGCTTAGAAGGGCATTCTGTTGTAGACAGAATGCTCCTCTGTGGCTCTGTCACTATACATAGGACAACTATGAAATTAGGGATGTAAATGGGGGATATATAGGTGCATACAATGCACATACAGTAGATAGTTAAATACCAGAATTGCACCTGTGCTACAAAATTAATGTCAACAATTACCTGGACAATTGTTGACATGATGTTTCCCATTGTAGCTCTGTACCTATACATGGCACAACTGTAAAATTAGGGGTATACATTGGGGGTAGGAGGGTGCACAAAATGGACATACAATAGATAGTTAGATAACAGAATTGTACCTGTGCTGCAAGTAGGTACGCCAACCGAACAATTGTTGACATGGTACCAAATTGTATTGGTAACCATGGCAACAGTTTACATATTTAAGAAAAATTACCTCCGCAATAGTAACCACCCACACCCATAGTATACCCATAAAAAGAGAAATCACCCTACTCCAAAATTTCTCGGAGACCACCCTGCCAATCAAATGCATAAAATTCGCGAAACCAGGTCTGTAGGTACAGGTCGTTGTATTGCCTACTTACAGGGGTATTTAAAGCCTATTTACAGTTGTGGCACAGCGTGTAGGACACTAATTTTGAAGGTTTCATAGGTACTGGGCGCAGTCGTACCAAGTCGGGGAATGTCCTACAGGAGTGCTTGTGTGTGCATAGCTTTGTCTGCGTGTTATGTTCTAGACTTATGGGTCAGATAGCAGGGGTTGGCTACCTCAGTTGAGAGGAATAGAGGTCCATAAAGTAGAGATCATGTCATAGAGAGATGATGTGAGAATAGTGACATGGCTTTCAAAGTGTGTTCTATGGATAGTATTAATAAATTAATAAAGCTTTAGGAGTGATCATTTTTTAACAACGGGGGGGGGGTCTGGTGAGTTTGAGGGGGTCAGAATTTTTTACCCCTTGACCAGGGGGCTCAAAGTAATTTCACCTGTTTTTCAGCGAAAAAGCCTGCGCATTAATATAGGTTAAAAGGGCACTTTAACATGCAATTTTTGGACCTGGGGGTAAAAAAAAATTGACACTCGAGAGGTGGAGGGCAAAATTATTTTCACACATCGGTGCGCAAACCCACCAGCCCTCCCCCTGTTGTTAAAAAATTATCACTCCCTTAGATAATTAGAGGGCTATGCTGTATATATATATATATATATATATATATATATATATATATATATATATATATATATATACACACTCTAGTAACATGATGTGCAGGGCAGCTGATTCTATTAAAAATTAGTGAAATAGTGGTTTGTAATGAATACTTGTAATTAGAGAATAGACAATTAATAGCTTAATGTCTAGACCAATCATTGGTTGTTTACATCTACTGTGACCTTGCTGATCTGTGCACTATACTCCTATAATGCACTCAAGGTCACTTCTATAGTGCAGCAGAGCACTGCTAACCCTTCTATAATGAAAGATAAGCATGATTCAAACTTCATTAAGTCATTTTGATCTGGAGCAGTGGTGCTCTTGTTAGGACAAGTATCCGTGGAATATGTGGTGTACATAGACGAAATTACAAAATTTCCCTTCCCATACCAAAGATAATTTCACCTGTCTATACACTTGCTTCCACTCTGATCATTCCACTGCCTCCATCTGGAACAAGGGGCCATAAAAGAAGATTACCTCTAATGATTGAAACATTCTCCCATGCTAACCCACTAGAGTGCTGTTCTCAATATGTCTCAGATCACCATGTAGTGTAACATGCTGATCTGGAAGACATTTCTCAAGTTGGTACGACTGAACACAGCCACTCTGATTTGAAACCCTCAAAATTTGAGTGGATGATCATAGGAAATTCACTATGACTGCTCTGTACAATCAACACTCATTGCAGTATTTGGGTTTGGTAGGGTAGTCATACCACTGTTATCGTTAGTGACCACTAGATGCAGGGATGTAATGGCTGTAGAGTGAAGGATCCCACTACAATTTGAAGGGGATCTAGTCATACCATCTTGGCAAATGTTCTCATTAGAAGTAACCACCTCGGGTCGTCTTAGAGGATTTGAAGGCCTCAAATTTAGAGTGGGCCATTGTAGGAATTCGGACCGGTACCTGACTGCACTACGGTGGGTTGCCGACTGGCCATGAACAAAGCCTATTTTTTTCTATTTTTCTCTTTATATATATGAAACTAAGTTGGTTTTTTTTGTTGAATAAAATAGTACCAACAACATCACATGGTACTAAGACTGTAGGATACCAAGAACAGGTACTCGACACATGTATACCTTCAGTATAAATAAAAGAAATTACTACTACTACAACTGCTCTGTACGATCAGCACTTAATTTAGGAATTATATAAGATTTGATAGTGCAATTGAACACCCCCAAAGAAAATACTGTTTCATTGCAAGAGGCCATTTCTTAACAGCCTACGACGGCACCCTTCAAGTCGTACCAAAATCCCCATAGGAATAACATTGGCATCTGTAGCTGTGAGTGATCATAGTACCTTAAGAAATGGCCTCTAGATGGAAGGGAAGTATACAGGCAGGGAACACTACATGGCCTTCCATCTTCTATCTATCTGACAGGATGATCTTTGTTGGATATCCATAGATCAACCACTAATAGTCCCGGCATCTAGTGATAGCCAATATTCCATCAAATCTTAATTTGATCAACAGCTAGATATTGTTTTTATGTCTCAATGAAGATATGAATGCTAGTACAACTCCTGAATTATGTACCAGGTCTCTCAGATAGATCAAACTATGATATGCTTTTAAAGGAATGGTGAATCCATGTCCCAACGTTGTCAGAGATCCGTCATTATTTTCATGGAGATTTCTTGTATTACCGTACTGCCATCTGGAGCTTAATCAAAAAAACTACACGACTTCACTACAATATGATTACAATAGTTCAAGGTTCAGTTTATGAGCAGACCTGGAAGGCATTTCTCAAGATGGTATGACTAGACCTCCTTCAAATCATAGTGAGATCACTTAGTTAAATGCCATTACAGCCATGCATCTAGTAGTCGCTAATAGTTGCACTGGTACGACTGCCCTACCAAACCCTATGTAATTACTGCCTTAAGTGCTGATCATACAGAGTAGCCATAGTGTGTTACCTACGATCACCCACTATACAATATTTAGTCGCACTAGTTGTGTCTAGTCGTACCATCTTGAGAAATGCCCTCCTGGCCAATTTAACCATTATGTTTTACATGGTAGTGAAGGCATTGAGGGATGGCTTATCTTCAATGTAGTTTTTGGTTCAAAAAGTGGCTGGCTAGATAGTCTATCCATGTCATGGTATGATCGAGATCACTGGAGTGTCCTCACTTATGGTCCACACAATGTCATTCCTGCATTTTGGCAATGATTTAGGATCCAATCATGAATATTTCCTGATGGATATGTTCTCCTTTCTATTCATAAGTTACTCAATATTGCATCATTTGTATTCAGAATCAATTGTTTGCTGTTGCATTGAATTCTATGAGTTTGTAGTACCTCTGGTATAACTGTCATAGATCAGATTTAATGACTTTAGCTACCTTTATTTTTGTATCGGTCGTTTCCTTTTTCAGACTCCAACCATGGACTATCTTATGTATTTTGTATTGGAACTTAACAGAGGTTATGTAGATATGGTATTATCTGTGGTCTTGATTATGTTATCTGGCTGTTAGGTCTGCCTTTATCTGCTCATAGTTCTGTACACTCTAATTGATAAGGAAATAGGGAAACAGAGAGTTAAAAGACGGCAGGCCAGACTTCTATCTTTAGATTAACTACACTACTCAACAATAACCAATGCCTATTGTTTCCTTTACTTCTATTTTTAGCTCCTAAAAACCACTAGTAATATGTACCATTAGAAACCTCTATGCATTTAAGGATGGCACATTTTCATCCCAATTTAAGGCACACACAAAATGATACGGAAAAGCTACTAACAATTTTCTTTTGCCTCCACGAAAACTTATATACATTTGAAATAATCACATACCCTGCTTTTATGGCTGCTCTTCTACGACATTTCGGCCTCAATGTAACTGTATTCAAGGTCTTATCAACTTAATAGACCTCTAAGGGCTTGGCAGGTCATATATAGCTATTCCTCTCTTTTCTGCACAGCAAAACAGCTTCATGCAGAGATATGGCAGTCAGGTGTGGACTATTTGCTTGGTGAGTGTATGCCTAAATTCATGTACGTGTATGCCTCAATGCATGTTTGTCCTCAATTAGTGCAATGCCAAGCAACCAAGAGGCCAGGCTATGAGATGGGCATACACTGGTGCCCAGCGCAGTGACCCACCATACAATACACACATGGGGTAGATGACAGTCGAGCCCAGAGACATTGCACAACATCCTAAGACAGGACAGCCTCAAATCATAGTGGGAGTCACTATAATGTCGCTTATAGTGTCCTACATTAGTGCCTTCAAAGCTATGACAGCGCTCCCAAATCCTATATAATGCTGACATGGGCCTGTTGTACAGGCTGGTGTTCTATGATCGCCTGCTTTAGTGTGGGGATTTTCATATCGTAAGCACCGTGACAGTAACACCTTGTGTCAAACCCTCCAGATCCTCCTCTCACAGCCTTCCATCTTCTGTCCATCCGACAGGACATCCTTTACCTAACCCCCATAGATCACCCACTAACAACAGCCAGCGTCCAGGGCAGCCAATTCCACCAGGTTTTTTAATTCAATCACCAGCTAGATGGTGTTTTCATGTTCTGATAAAGGTATGACGGCCGGCAGCCCTGATATGGCCTCTGTTATGGCCCACACGCTGGGGCACATTTATTTATAACACATCCACAAGGCTTCCTATTATGAATTACCCTCTCATGGATTTATGCTCTTTTTGTATAAGTTATTCAACTGTGCATCATTTGTATTCAAAATGCAATTGTTTGCTATCTCTATTGGCAGACTCTGGTAAATCCAACATGAAATGGTCAATCGATTAGTACAGTAGTTATACTGTAAAAAACAATTCATTGAAATAACAACGAAATCCATGTTCCAAAGTTGCCAGAGGTCCGTCGTTATGTTCACAGAGGATCCTTGTAAGACCTTACTGCCACCTGGGGTTTCTTGTAAACCCTACACTGGTTCACTGCAATA
The DNA here is from genome assembly GCA_949317995.1 of Acholoe squamosa. Taxonomy (NCBI): domain Eukaryota; kingdom Metazoa; phylum Annelida; class Polychaeta; order Phyllodocida; family Polynoidae; genus Acholoe; species Acholoe squamosa. The sequence continues at coordinate 10,409,161 of OX439044.1, read as the reverse complement.
CAATTATGGTGGTTCACTGCTCAGTTTACGAGGACCCCTGGTACATTCAACACTTATTTTTTACAGTGTAGTTCTGCTAACTTTAGCTTAGGTTTAGCTATTTCAGATTTCGATGTACACTATTAGAATTCAATCTCATATGCTCCGTGGACACCAGGACACATGGATGAAATCCCAGTGCTAGCTATTCATACAATTTATCATCAATACTAAGGGTATAATATATATATATGTCAATCCAAGCATTTCTGCTGTGTATCGCTGGGTATAAGGCTGGCGAAGTTGATGCTTTGGCCAGTGATACTCTGCCTGAATGCTGGGTTAGCTTTATACCACAGTGCCACCAGTATGTGACACCAGTGTCAGTATACCATGTCAAACCAGTGCAGTTATCCATTTTTTACGCGAATAACTTACTCTCGTAGAATTAACGTTGAGTGGCCGATCGCCACACCCGAATGGCGTAATATGTGCCAATCCACCACAGTGGGCCGATCCAGTACTGCAACCTCATTCTGGGTGCAGGTAAACAAACAAAATGTCATACCACAGCTCGTACGGGAGCTACGGTGATGAATTAATCAAATTTTCATAGATTTAAACCTTGTAATCACGTAAAATAAATAGAGAACTAAACTCCCTGGTGAACTTGGTGGCTGATCCACCCCTCGGGGGAGACACCCCGTAGTGGTGGATCGGCCACCTCGTACGCCAAGGTCATTAAGTTCTCTCTATTTATACAATGGTTATCACATTTCAGACAGATTTTGGGTGCCCAAACTTGATAATCTGAGTGTTTTTTTCCATGGGATAAAGGCACTGGCTCGACACTTGATCATTGGCAGTGTTCTTTTTCTATACTATTCGTATATGTGACAGCAGCTCAGGCATACATATAAAGCTTTGAGAGTGGTAGGCCTCGGGGCCAGATGATGGTGTTGGGTTAGATGAGCCTTATATCTGGGACCCTATGGATACCTACATATATTTGTATGTCAGGAAATGCAATGACAATATATTACATTTCTAATGCACACTGTATATCCAGTTTGTGCCCCTAAATTGTGTCGACAATGAATAACCGTGGTATAATGAACAAGTAATCAATGGATAAGTCATGACGAGTGTGTGTTAGTGAAGGATAATGACACGAGGCCATAGGCTGAGTGTTATTAGCCTTCGCTAACACACACGAGTCATGACTTATCCATTGTCTACTTATTTTATACCACGAAACCAATAAATAATCAATAGAATACTGATAAATTCAAGTTGAAAACAAAAATTATTCCCCCTCCCCGGGACTCGAAGCCAGCCATAGTGTGTGTACACAGGTACATACACCTCCTCGCCCGGCAGCGGACAGCGACAGCGGCCGTCTCGGCTCGGACAGGCAGCGGCACACGGCTAAAGATTTCAATGCGTCTCACTGTTATGTTTGTGTACTTAATACACCTCCTCGTCCGGCAGCGGACAGCGACAGCGCACACGGCGAAAAAAGATGCGCCCGGAGAGGGGCTCGATCCATGTACCTCTGACGGATGAGTGCAACCCGCTAACCGCTAGGCCACCGCGTCTCCTCCCTTCTCGGCTTGGTTATGTATGAATGAGTCCCACGGTTATGGTAGCGGACAGCCCGCAGTCTTCGCCTTCCTGGGCTTTGTATCATAGCAAGACCTGGTTCTAACCAAGTTTCTCTCATCAGTCCCTGTGGCGCAATGCATAGGGAGTTGGACTGAGGACCTGAGACTGCAGGTTCGACCCCTATCATGGCAATGAAATAGTCTGTTGGTTTTAACATGTAACATATGACATGGAAGGACATGAGAGGCGTGCGGTTATCCATTGATAACTGCACGCCTTACAAAATTGATGTTACAGCCTATAGGGTGTGCAATATTGAAAGATATGTGTATGGGAATAGCCACCAAAAAGCACTGAGTAACCGAGAAATCGTGGTATAAAAGCTGATAACTGGGTTTAGTATGATGCACCAAAACATTGCTTAGTGAAGCATATGCCTGTGAGTAACTCACCGGCATTTCTCTTAAGCATCATGAGAGCAATTAAACATGACACCCAGGGTATTGTGCCAGCCCCAAGGAGTTATGTACCATCAAAAGTCTATTAACGACTAATTAAAGGTATTTCATGAATTGGCATGAGATACTACATTTATTTTCATCTCGGATGGGAAGTCATACAGAATTAAAGTCCAAATGTCATGAAATTAGTCCATCAAATAGAAGGGTCGTGATTGTTTTGCTCAATTGATCATAAGTTGTGGGAGAGTTTACAAATACGTTGTAGGGAACAAATAAATAAGCTGTCTCAGATGACTTGACTAAGAAATCGAACTGATTGAATCAACTCTAAGCCCTATGAACAACAGATCCCTTTGTTAGAAAATAGCCATGCTGGAGTGAATTTCCTAATAGTGTTGATCAACAATGATAAACGGTGATTCCACCAAAAGATTTTATCAGCGACATATCAGCCTGAATGAAAAACAGCCCAACAATAGTCACTGGTTTTTTTTTTTATTTCTTTGGTGGAAGAGGTCAAAATTGTGATGTATCCTCACTGAAATTTCTCCTACACTGAAAACCCTCCAGATTTTTAAACTCGTCAGATTGAGGACCTATGGTCATCAGAAGAGGTACAGAGAGAGGGCAGCACCTTACAGGGAGTGAAATCCCTCAGTCTACATCTCCCCAGTATGAGTCTATGGTATTCTGTTGACAATATTTAACAAATACACAAGGTGGCAGGTATGTGCCACTCATGTTTGATGATTAGGCCTCAAGTTGACGATACCCAAATCTACAGCTTTGGGTAGTCAGGTTGAGGACCCAAGGTAGTCAGCACCACAGTTGTCACTCTAACAACATTATGTAATCAGTTTGACTAACTTGGATGAGTGTGTTGACCTAAACCCATCAGGTTGACTACCCTGGGTGCTCAATCTGATGACCTTAGGTTGTAGATTTGGGTATTGTCAGTCTGACGACCTTGGGGCTTTCAGTGTAACGGCCCAACAGAAAGTCGGGCCGTTGGGGAGCTGATCTCAGAAATCGGCCCACTATCGGCCCAACAATTTTAATGAAATTATCTTTTTTGGTGGAATGACCGCCTTAAGTAATGCCCTCCTAATGAGTCATCTCCCAGAACTGCCGGTTGGTCATTTATCAGTACTTCATTCACACATCTAAAAAAACAATTAGGCCTATGAGAATTAAACCTGATGCATCACGATCTAACCCTGAATGATTTTTTGGAGTTGCTTGCCGCGTAGTGGCCGGGAGCGCAGCGACCGTAACAACTACATTATGTTTTCGGTTTGTCAGTGATGTCACAGTCACCTTGTGACGCAATTTGTGACGTCATACGTCGGCTGTGACGTCACATGTCGGCCGCAGAGTGGCAACTCCTAGCCGTGGTCCTTGCAACATTTTTCTTGTTATAGCTATTAACTAACCATATGAACAGCTTGCACCAGGTTAGCAAAAGCCATCCAGTACACATATCTGATATCTGAGACTTCAACTACATTTCTAAATATGAAGTAGTTGCCTGAGGAGGCCATTTCTCAATGTACTACGACTGCACACAGCCACTAAGATTTAAAAATGCCAAGAATAAGCCAGGCTATCGTAGGAACTGCCCTACGACTGCTCACTATGATTAGCAGCTATGCAGTAATTACATAAGGTTCAGTAGGGCAGTCGTACTGGTGCAGACATTAGGGACTACTAGTGCATGGTACTGTTATGGCCAGAATTATTAGGTTCTCACTACGATTTAAAGGTAAGCAGTCGTAGTGTGTTAAGAAATGGCCTCCTCAGTCAGTCGTCAGTTGTTTCTGAAAGCTCCCCAGCGGGGAGGGTGATGTGGGCAGGGACAGTGGGGCTCTAAACATCTGGGCCATAGAAAATGAGAGAGAAATTTCTCAAAATCACAAAATCATTGAAAGATTAGAAGAAATAAGAACAGAAAAATCTAAATTAAATCAGGGTTTTTCAAACCTGATGATATGTAGAAAAAATACAGCCAATTTAGTAAAATAAATAACTCCTTTAAGAAAAATAGAGAGATTTGTAAACCAGGGGTCAGAAGTAGGAGGCCTCCTTTGGACCCTTATCTTATCTCTTATCTGCGATCTTCTCAAAACTACTCCCGACTGACCACTAACTGTCCTGGAGGAACTGGTGCACAATATCAGTTACTCCCTCATCTCTCTAGTGCATCTGTGATTTCAAACCCACCGCTGATGTAGTTGACCTCGTTAAGGTTCCTGTGTCTCATTTATAGTCAAGGTGTACCGATGCAGTTCTGATGATCAAACACCAGCGCTGCATTCTTAAAAACTCTCGATATAGAAATACAATTTTTCATCAGGACATTAGGTCATCAAATCAAGGCCTAATCAAGTTTATAACTGACATTTCCGCATTCTTTCTGCGTAAAATAGACATATATGTAAGACAGGAAATGCAGAACTCTAAGATAGCCGCCCCTCACAAAAATCAATACTTATTTTACTTTTGTAGTGTCCCAATACCCAATCTACCAATATCAATTAACTAACCTATTCTACCCTGCTCTCATTACAGGTGGGTAACTTCACCCTGGATGACTACCTTAACAACGTGAGTCAGTTAATAAGTAAAGGTAGTGCTGCGCAAGACGAACACATCCGGTACCTCCAGGGTCATAGCGGCTACTACCAGAACGTACAGGTGGAAGACATCCATGTACAGGAGGCGCTCAATGACTTTTTACTCAACTGTACCTATGTCTTGTGGAACGAGGAGATGGAGCCCTGCAATATCAAAAAGCAATGGTAAGAAATGATTGTTTCTATAGGCTATGTGAGATTATTGGGGGGTCATACTCTCAGTGGAGTACTAAAATATCAATAGGCAATAGAGTAAAGAAAATAATGGTTAATACCATTGGAGCTACACAGAAAAAACTGCAGTAGGGTTTGAATTTCGTATAAAAAATATGGCAGGCAGTAGCTTATACATGACCCGTACAGCCCTGGATAGGGTAATACTATGGGAGTGCAATGCTCTCAGAGGAGCACTGGGATATTTTTTTAAATTGTTATATAAAAATAGAAAAGGTAAGCACTGATTACTTTCTCGTGGCTGATATAGTCCTGCCTATATTGAACATTGGAGAGTCTCTGTAATATTGAATAATTTCTAAAAGTTGCACGGTTTGGCCACCAGGTGCCAATGGCATGGAATATCCCTTTAAAGGCTTGTAATTGAGTATTTTAGGGAGTTTTGTGCCCAGGTATTTTCCTCACTGTGATCACTTCACATAGGTTTATAGCATATTGGTATAGAAAGCAACACTAGGGTATTGGTTCATATATACATCAGTGCATGCAATCCTGCGTGGATAGGGGTAAACTTATAGCAACTATGTGTTCTACAATGTAAAAAAAAAGTGCATTCCTTGTCCCAAACTTGCCAGAGATCCATTGTTATTTTCACAGAGATTCATTGCGTATTTGTGTAAAACCATACTGCCACCTGGGGCTTCTTGCAAAAACTGCACTGGTTCCGTACACTGGTTCAATCGCAGCGGTCCACTTTTCAGTTTTACGCGGATCCCTGGTAGATTTAAGAATTATTTTTATAGTGTTTACTATTGAGTTGCTAGCCTATATATATATATATATATATATATATATATATATATATTTATATATATGTGTGTGTGTGTGTGTGTGTATATATATATATATATATATATATATATATATATATATATATATATATATATATACAGAGGGTATATGGGAAATATGGGAGTGGGACAGGGGCAGGTGTACGGGGTGGGCTGGTATGTGTTATGCGGGCCTGTGATACAGCAGCAAATGGTGACCCTGACTTTATAGAGCCATAACAGCTGTATCTATGAGGTCTGAAGGCTATTTCAAAACAGGCTAAAAATGCACTGTCTGCAGAGTTTGAAAGTTTTTATTGGCCATAGGTCAGATTGTTCATTATAGCCTAACAGGAAACATTTCAATAGGCAAAAAAGTTGGAACAACATATATTGTCATTATCACAAAGGGACATAGACAGAGTTGCAGGATAAAGTGTCAACACAACCAGTTTCTTCAAGCGTGGGGTTGATGCCTTTCCACACGAGGCTGGAGGCTTAGTGGAGACACGTTTGAGTGAAACTCTGTATGTGTATTTATTTCATGTTAGCAGGTTAGCTCATTACAACCGTCTTCCAAAATTGTTTTTTTAAGAATGGGGTTGAGGCTATTTTGATGATGTCTAGTGTGCAGTGGATAATGGGGCTGTGAAGAATCAATGGGTTCTCGTTTCTTCACACCCTGCTGGGGAATGGCTGTTCCTATGCTTTACTATAGGAACTGTCGTTCTTAACATGAAATAAAAGCCATATAAATGTGATCAGCTTGTATTCAGTATTGATTCACAGGAAACAAATATTGCAGTACATCAGTTAAAGTCAGTTATCAGCGGATTATGACTTAATATAAGTATGCATGTGGTGCTTTATTTACTACACTCTCAGACCATGACAAGGGTTTTACAGCAGAGTGCCTCTATTTCTGGAATACAGTGGTAGCTTCTGTAGATACAAAGCCCATGACCCGAAGAGGATTGTGCTGTAGCTGATACAGCGGTCTTCATATCCCATTTACAATTGCAGCTGATAGTGTAGCCTCACCCCCTTGCCCTGACTGGAGTGAGTGAGTGATATATGTTTAATGCCATATGTCATTTCAACAGCTATGGTCATATTCATGGCGAGAACTACATTACACAATTTCACAGAGGAATATTCCAGTGCCCGCACATAAAGGTCATGGTAGCATACTGTACAAGGGGCCTGTTTCAATACCCCTGAAGACAAAATATAGGTCTTAAGGGTCTGACATTGCCACTATTTTATTGTCAGGGATATTGAAATAAACCCCTGTCCAACAGCGTTTCACCTGCTGTGCATCCCAAAGTGGAACAGTGGTCGGAGATCAGGAGGGTGTTGCTTTTATGGGAAAAGGTAGTTTTGCCTAAGAAGTGCCTCACCTGCAGTACCCTCCTTCCTAGTAGTCCTAACTTTTATGTAGTGTTGCACAGAAGTGGTCCAGTACTAGAAAAGTGTCAAGTGAGAGGGTACCTTGTCTGGAGTAGTCAGTCAGTATAGTACCTTGTCTTGGTGAGTACTGTGGCATGTCAGTGAGGCCAGTCTATTCAGGAGGGTGTTGCTCCTATAGTAAAAGGAAGAGCTGGCTAAAATGCCCTCATTTCCAGTCCTTTCTTTTCATGTAGCTTTAACTTGTCCCTTTTGTTGCTCACAAGTGGTCATTCAAGTACGGTGCTCAAAAAGGGGGATTTGAGTAGGTACCTAGTTAGGGGGAGTCAGTCAGTATAATATACTATAGAGTGTGTGACATGAGTAGGTACCTGATGGTGCAGCTCTCTCTGTTTTAAACAAGGCAGGTAACTTTTCAGACTAATGTGGTTAGTGCAAGTTGAAGGGTGAAGCAGAGCGTGACTTCTTTTGAAAAGAGGGTACCTACTGACAGTTCTTTTTACCATAGGAGCAACACGCTCCAGTCTATTCAGGTCTATACTGAGAATACTAAAGCTCCAACAAATACATTGAAAAGGACATGCAAGGTACTCACCTCAAGAGCACTTGAAACAGAGTAGGACACAATTAGGTACCTGCTAGTGCAGTAACCCATATTTCTAAGCAAGGCAGGTGGCTTTTCGGGCTTCCCTAGCCCACTTAAAAAGGTCTTTATCTCCTCTTTCCTATCCCCTCAGATGTGTGTGTTCAACATATGCATGGGCACCAACACATTCCTCTATGAAATTGTGTGATGTAGTTCCCGCCATAAATATGACCTTAGTTGTCAAAATGGTATTAAATATCTATATTACTCTCTCACTCAGGTGGCTTTTCAGACTTATTCAGGAGGGTGTTGCTCCTATTGTAAAAAGAGCTGTGAGTATGTGCCCTCTTTTCTAAACAAGTCATGCACTACTTCACCTAAGTACTTGCACTCACCACATTAGTCTGAAAAATCACCTGCCTTGTTTAAAATAGAGAGATCTGCAGTACCAGGTACCTACTCATGTCACACACTCTACAGTTTATTATACTGACTGACTTCTCCCAACTAGGTACATACTCAAATCCCCCTTTTTTAGCACCGTACTTGAATGACCACTTGTGAGCAACAAAAGGGACAAGTTATAGCTACATGAAAAGAAAGGACTGGAAATGAGGGCATTTTTAGCCGGCTCTTCCTTTTACTATAGGAGCAACACCCTCCTGTGAGTGGAAGTTGAAGCAGAGCATGACGTCTTAGGAAAAGCGGCCACCTATCACCAGTTATATTTAGCATAAAGGCAAACCTTTCACTAACATTGCAGTGGGTGTTATGCTAGTCTGTGTTGAAATTGCCTACCGAGGGATGATTACCGTGAATTTTCTCATATAAGCCGCGGCTTATACCAGAACCCAAATTAAAATTAGGCTTATAAAATGGGCCCAAAGTGAGGATGCGGCTTATATGGGGGTATTTGACACTATAGAATAGTATTGATTTGCCAATTTTAAGCCTCAGTTGTGGCTTATAGCTTATTCAAAAGTTGGCGGTGCGGCTTATACGAGGATGTGGCTTATATGAGAGAATTAACGATATATAGTTTTATATGTATATATGGGCAGTTGTCCCTAGCTCTAGGTGCAGCTCTTATTTTCTGTCCATGCAAGTATTAAGGTCTTCATAACTTTGTTTTAAGCATGGGGACCTTTGAAATATACTCGTGTTATGCTTGTTACTACTTCAATTTCTGGCATACCCTTCAACTAGATTTACTTTTGCCTTATTTATGAAGCGTATTCTAGTATACAAATGATCTATAGAGCCTATCATGACGATATATACACGACTAACTGGACAAACCTTTCCATTCATAAAGAGAATTGATGTCAGCATATCAATTGCACTGTAGTGAATGATTTAGCAGCATTGGCCTCGACATTAGTACCATAAAATCAAACATGCCTGGAAGCTGATAACTCCATTAACCTTTTTACCCTGGAAGTGCCACTGATGCAGGAGTGCATCATGCCCATTGGTCGTCATGATGCACCAATGAAGTGCTGGCGAGACTGTTCGCCAGCAAATCATTGGTGCACCATGCCGACCCTCCCAGAGTATATGTATCAACCCTGTAGGGTCAGCATGATGCTCCAATGAAGTGCTGGGGAGTAGTCTTGTCAGCGCTTCATTGGTGCATCATGACGACCAATGGGCATGACGCATCAGTCTTTAAGGGTGGTATGATGCCTTCAGATTCCTGGTCGTCATGATGCATCAATGCAGTGCTGGTGTGAGTCTTCTCCCCATCACCGAATTGACGACCCTTGGGTAGTACCTCCACCACATAGGGTCTGCTTGATGCTTGAATGCAGCTCTGGTGAGCTCCGTACAAGGGCTATATTCATATAACATTCTGAAAAAAGGGCATGATGCATTAATGCATTATCTCAACCTTTTAACACTGTTTAAGAGTTTATATTTTAATGCAGTCTAGTATTCAGATTCACTGGTGTCCTTTGGCCGTCATTGCACTATAAGAGCACCCTATGTTGAGTACCTATAATCCGTGCCGCAGTTATTCATCATTCCAACCCCTATAATGTTACCAATGATATGTCTAAAAGGGTTACCAAGCCTGGTGCACCAATGCAGTTCTTCAGGCTTATTGGTCGGCATGATACTCAAATGAAGTACAGGTCAGCCCTTTATCATGCAGCCCCTCCGGCAGTTTATTTCATGTTGATATGCCCGAGATACTGACAGCCCATAGCCTTACCATTGCAGCTCCGTATCTCACACCCCCCGTGAGATAACCCACGAAAATATCACACGGCGAGGTCACGTGACCATTTAGTGACGTCATAGCTCCAAGATGGCGATGTTAACAATGTGCACGGGGAGTCATTCTGGTAAATTCTATTGTAATTCAGCAGTTTTAGATGAAAATAACATGAAAATGCGGGCGTCGTGCGATACAGCACCTGATCGGCGCATGCGATAACCCCCCGACATTCCTCCAACTAGTGAACCTTTGCTTATGTATTAACCCTGCATGGTCGACATGATGCATGGATGTAGACACATTGAATTACTCACCCAGGCTGCATTCGTGCACTTATGGGCATAATGATTCCATGCATCATCGGCATTGAAGGGTTAATGCAATATTATCGTCCATAAAAGGTTAAGGCTGACTGTGCTTGGTGCTGAAAGGCAGGGTCAGGGGTCAGGTAGTTAGAGGTCAGTGCAGGTGAGTGTGTAGGGTGCAATGGTGGCTGGTTTCAGAAGGCACTACTGTAACCCCCAGGCCAACACATCCATAAAAGCCCAGGGTAGTCAACAGGAGCACTTTGTAATAAAAACCTCCAAAAAATCTAAAACAGAAATCTAAATAAATCCTGCATTAGACAGCCTGGTATGCATGGCGTGCGTGCTTGACTTCCGGTAGTAGGTGCGCATGCGCGCTGGGTTGTAAGAGGGCCCCTTGGGCTAATGAAAAGAGTACACACAGTGAAAGCTGCTGGGGCTGCAGGCACAGGTACTATAGGTGTTTGTGCACTATATTATGGACATCCGTACACTTCACCTGCTATATTTAGAAAAGGAATTAGTATGTTTTATATGGCCAAATAAAAGAAAAGGTTTGTTTCCACTAACCCAACCGACCCTAGCAAAACAGGGGCAAAAAAAACTTTTTTTTTGATTTTGAAGATTTTGGTCTCATTTTTTTCATATTTTAAAGAAGTTTTTCATTACTTTTTGAGGATTTTCCCTGTATCCTTTTCATGTTCTTCCCCTCTCTCACAGTTGTCATTTTCCCATCATTATTTTACAATGAAATCAAAGAATTTGATACATCCATTGATATGTGCCCTAACATTTCCTATATAAATGTTAAAAAAATTATAATCATGATACAGAATGCTATGCAGAGTTTTTACAGCAAATTCATTGATTACATAAAGCAAGGTATCTTCACTTGTCTCTGAAAGTGAAGAGAGGTCAACTGTTGTGATAAGAGGGGAAGGGCGGTGGTGGATAGCAGGGATGTAAATGGAATAAAATGAAAAATATGCTGTTTGTCCCTCCCTTTCTCTGATATCTATCTATATCTATAAATCTGACGCTTATCTTAGCAAACTGGAATATAAAAAGACATTTTATAATGATAAATACACACCCTGTTACCCAGAGTCTGGGGTATTTGGTAATATCTTTTTGGTTAGGAAGCACCAGAAAACATCATGCCTGAGGTATTTTGCCTCACTAGGAGGTACAGTACAGTACTGCATTTTGGCAAAGTCGGGGTGTAGTTCAATACTTGTGTTTCTTCCTTACACCACTCAGACCTCAGGTGTGGCTTTTTCCAAATTCAGGGACGTGGTGTATACAGGGTTGTATACCTGGGTGCATCTTATGTCCTAGACGGTGGGAGCAGGGACTAGGGCATATGATGGATGTCATCTTACTGCATAGTCAGGGGGCTATTTCTGAGGGTGGATTACTCCCATGCCAACGACATTCTCTGTGTATGTTTCTATGCAAATATATATCTTTGGCTAGTGAGAGTCTACACAAAATCATTGGAGTTTGGCATGGTCAGTGACTACACACCCAACCATTCTACCAATGAGACCACTGAGCCAGCTGTCTGTGCATGGTATTGGGGCAGAAATGAACCTGCATGTTAGAGTAACATCATTTTTCTTAGATTTTAATTTCAATGTGGAAAAAATGCATAAGACTATATGATCAAAATACATTTTCTGGATTAAAAAAAAGGTTAAAATGGAGTCTTATTGGGGAAATTTGGTGACATTTTGTCTATGAGTGCGAATCCACCTCAAGGTTATTCTCAGCGATCATAGGTAATGCCCTATGTCTGCTCTGGAGGGTGTTGCTCCTATAGTAAAAGGAAGAGCTGGCTAAAAATGCCCTTGTTTCCAGTCCTTTCTTTTCATGTAGCTATGACTTGTCCATCTTGTTGCTCACAAGTGGTCATTCAAGTACGGTGCTGAAAAAGGGGGATTTGAGTAGGTACCTAGTTGGAAGAAGTCAGTTAGTATAATAAACTATAGAGCGTGTGACATGAGTAGGTACCTGATAGTGCAGCTCTCTCTATTTTAAACAAGGCAGGTGACTTTTCAGACTAATGTGGTGAGTGCAAGTACTTAGGTGAAGCAGTGCACGGCTTGTTTAGAAAAGAGGGCACATACTCACAGCTCTTTTTAAAATAGGAGCAACACCCTCCTGTATGATTAGCAATTATGCAGCAATTCCCATTATGATTTGAAGTGGGGCAGTTGTAGTATGCTAAGAAATAGCCTCCAGCATACATAGCCTGGCTACTACAAATTAAGTCACATAACTTTGTGTCTCAAAGTCATGCACTAATAACAGTTGATATGAAGGAATAAGCTTGTAAGTCGCCTGAGGACCTGTCTTCAGACCTGTCTTTAGGCAATCCTAAAAGTAAATTATGATGTCACTGAAGAATGGGAAACCCCCGATGTACAGCTATTTATAGTAAGAAGACAGGTTTGCTTTGGTATGAAAGTGGTGATTGACCCCCCAGGTTTTGTAAAAGTTAACATAAAGCAGAATAAAGGAAAGGGGAAATGATAGCCTGAAGATATGCTTATTTGAAAATGACAAATGCCAAAATTGATGACAGGTGAGTTATCTTCTAGGTCTAAATCCATGACTAGTGAAGACAACTCATATAGAAATACAATTTTGAAGATATCCACAAACCTATCCTCAGCATATCTTCATCTCTCCCTATCGTTAGTAACGATAGCCGACCACCAGTGAAAAAGACCACAGTTCTGTGTGGCGGCCATTTCGTCTGTTTGTGGAAATAGTTGATTCCACAATCACAAGATTGGCAAAAATCTTGCAGAGGGGGTGACATTTTGCATGTGGTGGAGAAAAACTAGACACAGGCTCCACTCTGATTGAAGCTCAAAATTAGAGTAGGTGATGGTAGGAAATGCTCTACAACTGCCCTCTATGATAAGCAATTACATAGAGTTTGGTAAGCCAGTTGTACCTATGCAATTATTAGTCACCACTTCAGGCTTGGAAGGCATTTCTCAAAATGGTACGACTGAACACAGCCACTACAATTGGAAACCCTCAATATCAGAGTGGGTGATCGTGGGTAATGCACTATGACTGCTCTGTACGATCAGCACCAAAGGCAGTAATTACATAGGGATTGGTAGGGCAGTCGTACTAGTGTAATTATTAGTGACCACTAGATGCAGGGCTGTAATTACATTAGAGTGACGGATCTTGCTACGACTTGAAGTGGGCTAGTCGTACCATCTTGAGAAATGCCTTCCTGTCATGGGATTAGGGTTTAAGAGATCCCACCACGATTTGAACGGGTCTAGTCATACCCTGTTGAGCAATGCACTCCTGCTGAAAGTTGAGAAAGAGGATGAAGTTTGTGGCAATATTGTGAATGGCTGCATGTAGGCCCATTTATGGCTACTATTTGCAGGTACCATGGAGAGAGTGCCATCTATTGTATGCTACATGGACAGGCATTGAGTGGGGGTTAGGGCACGGTATCGTGTTGACACAAGGAGATATGCCTGGCCATAGACTCATTCAAACATTGATATAGCTCAATCAGACCCAACCATTGTCCTAGCAACTCAGCAGCTTATTCCAGCTGATATGACAGCTACACAGTAAAAAATAACTGTTGAATCTACCAGGGATCTGTGTAAAACTGAACAGTGAACCACCGTAATTATACAACAGGGAGCCAGTGTAGTTATTATAAGAAGCTCCAGGTGGCAGTGCAGTGGTACAAGGAATCTCTGTAAAAAAATGAAGACATCTCTTTGAAAATAACGACAGATCTTTGGCAAATTTGGGATAAGGAATCCTTCATTATTCCTATGATATTTTTTTACAGCGTACCCTTCAACCCATACTGCAATCTGTCTGTAACATTAACCCTGTAGAACTTAAACAATTGCAAAAACGATAGTGCTTTATAGCCCTGGGATTTCACCGATTTAGGCTGAAAATCGGCCCTTTCACATTCTCTTCAGCTCACTTTAAACCTTTGTAAAATATACTCTATTGCTCAGATGATGATAATATTTTTACATTTAAGTTCGGCTGAATTGTATTAGACAAGAACATCAATTTAATTAGAGAATAGATAACGATCTTCTTCACATCGAGACTGTCTGTTGTCCAATAATGCACAAATGCATCTGAGTGCATTATAGGACAACAGACAGTCAAGATGTGAAGAAGGAGTTGTCTGTTGTCTTTATAAAACGTTTTACATTTCATTCCAATCAATCAAGTACCCAATCAATGTATATCTAGAGGAATTAAGCTATGGCGACCTTGCTAAGCCGTGCACTGTACTCCTATAATGCACTCAAGGTCACTTCTATCGTGCAGCAGAGCACTGCCAGCCGTTTTATAAGGGCTGCTAATGCATTAATGCATCATGCCTATCCTCTTTGAAGCATCATGCCGACCCTCTGGGAGTGGATTGATCTCGTATAGAGCTAGCATGGTACATTGATGTAGCACTGGGAGTAACTCACCAGGAGGGTGTTGCAAAAAGAATTGGGAACAGATTCTTACTGTAGCTATTTGATCTTCCAATTCTCCGCTCTTCCCCACCCTGAGAATCGACTTCCCCGGAGAATTAGTTCCTACTTGGGAATTACACCCCGACTCTGGACCACTCCTATACCACTCCTCTGACCAATTCCCTTTTCGCAACACACAAGGGAATCAATTCTCTGAGGTGACTTAGTTCCATTTTGGGAATAGCACCTCCGACAGAACCAATTCCAAATCTTTTTGCAACGGCCTCCAGGAGGGTGTTGCGAAAGGACAGGAACTCAATTCTGTCGGAGGTGCTATTCCCAAAGGGGAACTGGCTACCCTCAGGCAATGACTTCTCCCCTGTTTAGCAGCAAGGTAATAGGTTATAGAATTGATTCTTAAGTTTTCATGAATTGGGAAATGGTTCCCAGTATGACTCACGCTAAGAGGATTGATTCTGAGTGTAAGATGGGATGTGGGTTCTGAGCAGCAGAACAGCCAGGAACTGGAAGGTGAGTGATGACAGTGAGAATCCATTTCCAATTCTTTTCGCAATAGCCACCTGGGCAACATTACTCCATGCTTCATGATGACCAATGGGCATGATGCATTAATCAATTTAAGCTAATTCGCTAGGTAACATCAGTTCATGCTTCATGATGACCAATGGGCATGATGTATTAATCAATTTAAGCTAATTCGCTAGGTAACATCAATCCATGCTTCATGATGACCAATGGGCATGATGCATTAATCAACTCAAGCTAATTCGCTAGGTAACATCAATCCATGCTTCATGATGACCAATGGGCATGATGCATTAATCAACTCAAGCTAATTCGCTAGGTAACATCAATCCATGCTTCATGATGACCAATGGGCATAATGCATTAATCAACTCAAGCTAATTCGCTAGGTAACATCAATCCATGCTTCATGATGACCAATGGGCATGATGCATTAATCAACTCAAGCTAATTCGCTAGGTAGCATCAATCCATGCTTCATGATGACCAATGGGCATGATGCATTAATCAACTCAAGCTAATTCGCTAGGTAACATCAATTCATGCGTCATGATGACCAATGGGCAAGATGCATTAATCAATTTTAGCTAATTCGCTAGGTAACATCAATCCATGCTTCATGATGACCAATGGGCATGATGCATTAATCAATTTAAGCTAATTCGCTAGGTAACATCAATCCATGCGTCATGATGACCAATGGGCAAGATGAATTGATGAATAAGCCCTCAATGGGTTAAAGGCTAAGGTAACAATATCATAATGTATTGGTATAGATAGGTATTTATTCAGAACAAGGCTCTATAACAGCCTGTCAGGACTGCGGCATACACGGAACACTCTGTCTTGTGCACACACTGTAAGGGAGTGATCATTTTTTTAGTAAAAGGGGGCCCGGTGGATTTCCATTCGGCTATGCAAAAAATAAATTTTTCCCCCCTTGCGAGAGTCAAAATCATTCCCCCCACTCAAGAGGTGAAGAGATTTTGACCCCCCTTCTCACCCTGTTCGTGAAAAATGATCACTCCCTAAGATGAAATATGCATTCACTTGGTGTTCAAATAAATTCACCACAACTACAAGTGATATTTATTATATGAATTTTAGCTGTCCATAAGCTTTTAGCTGGGCAATGGTGAAAAGGAATAGATTGTTTATGGACTGTGGCCGTGATAGCATACTGATTGTTACTGACATGCCTCGTGTATACGCAGCACATTGCGTATAGCCATAGTCCACAGAGGAAGGCTGACAAAGGATGAAGATAATCAAAATCGGGGTGTTTGGCGGGAGGTTCTTAATTATTGTCGGGCAGTTTACATCTGAAAATATCAAATAATTTGATATTAATTCTCTTTGCATTATCGGTCATTTTTGTCGGAAAACCATTATCTGTAAGTAGCTATCACATTTCAAAGTCCACAGCATATTTTTCCCCTCTTTTTCTGCCGCTTATTCATTATCTGCCCTAGTATCGGCCTGTGGACTATGATTATTATCGCCATGTGGACATAAGATTTGACAAGGAAATCATCTTCACACACAAGCTGTGCCCTACACGCGAAATTACGGTATTTTTCTTTTTCTCTTTGGTCCAGTTGGAATCAACCACTGTATTTCTACTTTGACATTCAGCGTGGGACAAATGTGCCTTACTCAAATGATAGCTGAGCCTTGGCAAATATTGCAAGTGTTTACTCTTTAAATTGGCAGATAAAATATTCTAGTGCCTGGGACAATTCTCTGTGGGTTGGTACTTTTATCCTAGGCACGGATTACTAAAGCCATGACCTCAAGGAAACTGTCACTGTTTTTTTTAACAAACTCTTGTAAAGTTCATGAAATAATCTCTTGCGCTCATGAAATAACGTCCCATTAATAGGAAGGTTATTTATTTCACAATCCTGTTTTCCCATAGTTAAGAGAGCGAATCATTATGCTTAATCCAAATGAGTTTGATGAGCATTATGTGAGGCCAACAGGAAGACATTTCTCAAGATGGTACGACGAGACCTCTTGGAAGCGCATTGAGGTATATTACAGTCCTGGATCTAGTGGTCACTAATGAAAACACTGGTACGACTGACCTACCAAACCCTATGTAATTATTACATTAAGTGCTGATCATACAGGGCAGTTGTAGTACATACGATCACCTGCTCTAAATTCCAGGGTTTCAAATCGTAGTGGATGTGAGCAGTTGTACCATCTTGAGAAATGCCCTCCAGGCCCTACATTGATCTTTCATAAATATCGAAAGATTTCTTCAAAACGTTTCTCAGTGTAATTTGAACGTTTTTAAACGTTTCGAAAGAAAACGTTTGTTACGTTTTTAACGTCAAAATTGTATTCTTTAACCTAGAAAGAGAAACGTTTCATAGAACGTTAAAAATGTATTAGCACACAGAAAAACTTCTTTCTGACATTTTCATTTAACATTTTGAAAAGCCCAAAATACTTTACGCAAAAAAGTGTGTGTTTTATTTCTGCCAAATGCGATTGAAATTTATGCACTCAAACCATTCTGACTCATACCTAGACCCACATCCTCCTAGTAAATTGGAGCTGCAGTACCCGGCCAACACGTCCACACCATTTTTCTCATCTGGAACAAAATGATTTTTCATGTTTTGGTGTTTTCATTTCTTTTATTCTCAAGTATAATGGTATCGTTAAAGATATTTAGGAATATTGGTCATGCTATGAGAGGATAGGAAAGGTAGCCGTGACTGCTTGGACTAGATCCATCAACCTTTGGATCATATAGTGAACTGGGCTAGCCCATTTGGGCCCCAGCTGTCTGCCCTGATATTTACCAGCTTTTACCCATCTGGGCCAGCCCACAAAGCCCGGAGGAATCCCATCTGGTCGTGCTGGCTGGGTATCTACCAGAATGGACAGAGACAATTGAAGAAGGCATTTCTATAAAGAGAGTAATCTACCTGTAATTCCATCCATCAGTCTTACATAAGCAGGTCTTGTCAATGTGAACTTGTATATAACCCTTTCTAACCCATAAGGGGACACATAGTGCATTAATGCATTAAGTCTGGTAAATGCATTAATGCAGCACTAATGAGTCTTGCCTAGGACAATTCTCTGTGGGTTGGCACTTTTATCCTAGACTGGGATTACCGCAGCATCAACTTTCACTCTTTAAGGGCCACCAATGCATCATGTGCATCATGCCCATTGGTCGACATGATGCTCCAATGAATTGCTGCTGAGCAGACTCCTGTAGGGTGGGCATGAAGCTCCAATGAAGAGCTGGCGAGCAGTATCAACCCCATAGGGGCTGCATGATGTATGAATGTAGACCTGGTTAGTTACTATAGCCAGGGCTACATTCGTGCATTATGACGACCAATATGCATGGTGCATTAATGCATCAGTGGCCCTTAAACGTTTAAGAAACATATACATGTCCATTTGCACATGTACTACTGGAAGTCCTAGCAAGTAATTCACCAGTTCTGCATTCATGCACCATGCCAACCTGATACAGGGCATAATCCAGGGCAGGTGATGTGATAACACAAGGGCTCTAGTGGCACATGTCACAAAAACAGCTATATATACCCTAGATTCACAGGGAATCAGTCAAAAGCAGATTTGTATTCAACCAACTATGTGCATATTTTGTGTACATTTCATATGCGGAACCTCACATGTCTACAACACATGACTGTAAAAAAAATAAATAGAAATAACTGTGCATTCCTTGTCCCAAAGTTGCCAGAGATCCGTCATTATTTTCACAGAGATTCCTTGTAGATTTGTGTACCAACATACGGCCACCTGGGGCTTCTTGTAAAAACTGCACTGGTCCAATGCTTTTCAGTTATGGTTGTTCACTGTTCAGTTTTACGAGGATCACTGTTAGATTCAAAAGTATTTTTTTACAGTGTACATTGCATCACGGCAGTATGTGGACAATACAGAGTTACACAGTTCTAATGAGACTTATCTACCTCCAATTTCAGACAGGACTATCGCATAATGTAGCCTTGTGAACTTGTATATTAACACGCGTGTTACATGGTACCATACCACAGGCTCATATGTATGTTACACAAGCGTTATATAAGTAGCCGATACAGCGGTCTTTGATCCCATGCTATTCACCATTCACATGGCATACATCCACACAGACATTGATTGCATATATCTTTAAAGGCCACATGATACCTCCGGTATCATGTCCCAGTATATTCCTGATGCAGCAATGCAGCATGATGGCTGCACTCAGCAGCACTGCATCTGTGCATCATAAGCGGTTATTCAACTGCCATCGGTCGGCCGAAATTTCGCTAATCCGACCGATTTTTTTCCATATTTTTGCACTATGAAAAATAATCAGAGTAGCAAAATTTTGGCCAACCGATGACAGTGGAATACCCACTATGACGTCAGCTGCTTAGCATCAGCATGATGCATGAATGCAGCACTAGTGGGTTACTCACCAGTGCTGCATTCATGCATCATGCCAACCAATAGTTATAATGCAATAAAGCGCTACGCAGCCATTAAAGGTATGTGCAGTCACAATGTATGGGGGATGAAGGCAGTCGGTGGTGTCTGCCTGACTGGAGGTTACAGCAGAATCCCAATGGCATGGGTAGAGGTTAATCATAAGCCCCTGATCACATGGGGGGCAGGCAAAGGTCAAGGTCATATCATGCCATGATTTCTAGCCACTCTATGAGCAGATGAAGAGAAAAGGTGGAAGACTTGTACGCAGTATAGCTGCAACGCACATATATATGTATTATAGGCTACAAGTGAGATAGGAGCTGCAGCTGATTCTTGCAAAATGCATTGATAAGAGCTAATAAGATGGGCACAAGCTTGTACCTGGAGGTTGGTGTTATCCAGGGACAAGGTATCCATCTTGATGCACCTTGCCTTATCAGTGGGGTTTACCACTTTTAGCAGACCACCAAAATTCAAAATAGTGGCCCACTTAGTATTGGCCAAGACTCCCCCAGGTGCAAATGCGTCTAGGCCGACCGTAGCTGCTTTTGGAATTAATGTGTAACTGCAATTCCATAAACTATAACTACAATTGTCTGTTAGATAGTTGCAATTTTATGTAACAGGGTTCAATCCCTGAAATAGTTTTCCAATTGTAACCACTGCCTGTGCCTGTGCAATTGGCCTGATCGATGGCTAACGTATAATCTGGGATGCAATCAATCCTGAGTGCTTTTGGAGAATTCCTTTTCTTTTTGTGTAACATTTATATATGACAGAGTCTATGCCAAATCTGCATCCAATATCAAACATTTTCCCACAATGAAAATATGTAAGGTTTTAGCATGAGATTAAATAGAAGTTTGAGAATAAGGCCAATCCATACAACTTCTATTGTAAATCCTCGCCTATAGGACTCAGTATGGAGGCCTAGTGGAGCCACCATCTTGAATTTCGCTGGTTGAGCTAAAAGCCACTGATAAGACATACCATGATGGGTACCTTGTCCCTGGTTAACACCCACTTCCAGGGACATGCTGGTCCCATCTTATCAGTGTGTGTCACCGGAACCAGCTCCAGACCAGCTAGTGGCCTATAGGATGTGGCTTATACACAAAAATAGCCTCAGATGCGCCCTATAAGATTTACCTGAACTCAGGGTGCGTCCTATAGGCGATGTCTCTATACTAAAGACAGAACTAAACTGTTTAGAATTAAGTTCCATTTGCACCTTATAGCATTCTCTTCAACTCTGGGTGCATCCTATAGATACACGAGGTGCATCCTATGCATGAGAATTTACGGTGATACAGTGTATGACCACCTAGTTTGTCAGTCAAAATACTTGCATTCATGTCATTGTGAAATGTGGCCAACTAAGCCTAAAAATGAGCTGCATTGACTGTCATACTTACCCATTGTTGGTCATAATGTGCTGTGGACATTGGTGCTTTCACTGCAAATCAAAAGCATTCCATTGGTTGGACAATTCAATAGCTTATTGGCACTGTAGTAAATAAGGGAGGGGTGACATGAATACATACTAATGAGTGTAGTTACTACACTGGAGATGAAATATTTATGTATTTTTCCTCTCATAGAATGGTGTCTATGTATGGGATGGAAACGTTTATGTGTTTCTATGGAATGTAGTTGCTCGACGAGGAGAGGCATCTATATCCTGTAGGAACACCAGATAAGTTCCATTCCTATTTAAATCATTTTGCCTTTGTGACCCAGCTGCCTACAGCATAAAGATGCCCCAAAATCAAGCTCTCTCATTGGTCAGTTCAAATCATCAGTTTCTAAAATTAAATAAGTAATTCGAACTTTTTGTACGTGGAGAAGGTTTCTTTAGATCTCCTTCCCTTTAATAAAGGGTGTCACAACACCATATTTCAACTTTCTCTGTATGTAAACCCCCCTCTATTTAGGTAGTGAATTGTTGGTCGGTTTACATCCTCTCTGCTGGAAGACATTTCTCAAGATGGTACAACTAGACCCCCTTCAAGTCGTAGTGGGATCCCTCAGTTAAATGCCATTACAGCCCTGCATCTAGTGGTCACTAATAATTGCTCTGGTATGATTGCCCTACCAAACCCTATGTAATTACTGCCTTAAGTGCTGATCATACAGAGTAGTTGTAGTGTGTTACCTATGATCACCCACTCTGATATTGAGGTTTTCAAGTCGTACTGGTTGTGTCTAGTCGTACCATCTTGAGAAATGCCCTCCAGATGTGTGCAATAATTGCACTTAAAGCAATGTACTTTTGTTGTTGTAATGCATCAATGCAGCCACTGGTGAGTTACTCGCCAGTGCTTAACAGTCAGGGCAGGACATCCCATGGGAGTTTTATAAATGGTTTCAAATGATTTGAATTTTTCCTAGTATACCATATATTGGCTTGTATGAGCACCCGGGCACTCAAGCAGCCCATACCCCTGGCACTCATTCAAGACCGGCGCTTATTCAAGACTTAGATTATAGTGTATTTTGAGATTTCAATACCCCCCGGTATCCCCGGCACTTATTCAAGACGGGCACTTATTCAAGACGGGCACTTATACGGCCAATACAGCTATAGAAGGAAAAGAAATCAGCTGATATGAGTCACCTTTCCAAACTCCCTCCATTCCACCTATCTGCCCCAGATACTCCAGACCTTGATACACCTGGAGGCCATTGCGAAAAGATTTGGAAATGATTCTGTTGGAGGTCCTGTTCCCAAAATGGCACTCACCTCAGTGAATCAATTCCCTGTTAGGTTGCCAAAAGGTAATTGGTGGTTCGGGAGTGGTTGGGAATTGATGAATGCTTCCAAAGTAAGAACCAATTCCTGGCTAGTTCCTTGCTCCAATTTCCTGGCCTATCTACAATGAGAATTAACTTTCGGGTGGAACCAATCATAGAACCAGTTCCCCCAGCTTTTCACAATGCAGTCTAATTCAGGGCAAGTCGACTCCATTACAGTATTTAGGTAGGAATTGGTCTCTCAAGCTGGAGAATCGGGGGGAACTGGAAGGTGCGCTGGCTACAGTGAGAATCGAATTCGCAATCTTTTCGCAATGGCCTCCTACTCTCTCAGCCCACCTTCAGCACCACCAAATCACAACACCTCCCCAGGGAGACATTTCGTCTGACTTTCCTCAGGCAGTAAAAACTAACAGACGCAAGTCTATATTTCACACTGCCAGACGTTGTAAACCTGTCGTCTGCTTCCCACCTGTTGTGCTACACATCCGGGCTCTAGACAGGGTCGTGACCTTTATGTGCTAGGAAGAGTTTAGTTTCTAATTACTCCCAAATAGGCTATTAATTACTGTGAAAAGTTGATAGGCTCGGTTACATTTTATCATGTTCATTGGGATTGGATTCAAATGGTTGTGGGCTCGGCCAAGGAAGTAAGTGGATAGGGGCATGGATAGTCCTACTATATCTAGAGCCAGTCAGAAGGGTCAGGGACCAAAGAGATTCGCCAGCACTCCATCAGTGCATCAAGCCGGTCAATTGCCATGATGCACTTTATGCACCTGTAGGGTGAAAATGAAATTGCAATCTAAAACTGCAGCAATAAAAATCACAAAGTGCCTTAATTGGGGTTATATTACTTATTGATACACTTAATTGCTTGAAGAGGTGGCCTAGCTCCACTACCGTCAGTCAGCCTGATCCGTGGATGATACTCATGCAAGGCCAGAGCATCACCCCTGGATCAGCCTCAGGATCTGCCTGAGTATCATCCAAGGATCAGGCTGAGTCTCAAATCATACTCCTTCTGGTGACATTGCCTGAATCTGGATCTAAACTCAATTGCGTAAGGTCTTTTTCCTCAGTGCACCCAACCAATGGCAGTAGAACCAGCCCTAAACCTTTTGTTTCGCTGCCGTTGGTAGGGCATATTTTCTGATATTTCTGATATTGCAAAAGTATAGACAAAAGTCTTGAACACTTTAGCGACTTCACTAACCTACAAAAATAAGACTCCTGACATTGTAATAACCTATGTTCCCTTATCTCTCACCTTTCGCTCATGAAATATACCAAACTTTGTATACCTGGCCGCTGTTATAGGCCTAGGATAGGGGAGACCTAGCTGTTGCCTATAGCAGGATAGATAAAAAAAACAATATTAATTTCAAAGCTCAGCTAAAAATCATATTAATACCAGCACACAAAGGCGAACAAATTCAAGTGTCTGACTCAATCCGAGTGCCCGACTCACAGTGAACTTTCCCTATCACCGTCTTCAGTGGCCCTTCCCAATTATCCAGACTTAGGGAGTGAAAATAACTCACTTCCCAGCCCCCTGTGGGTGTGGATAATTCTGGGCGGTATGAGTTTTTGTTTTCACTTCACGCCAATTCACTCCCAAATGTCATCTGCAGAAAATAGTCTTTTCTCATTACTTGGGGATGTAAAATGCACACAGCATCATAATGATGTAAGGGAGTGATCATTTTTTAACAACAGGGGGGGCTGGTGGGTTTGGGGGTCAGAATTTTTTCAACACCTCTGATGGGGGGGTCAAAATAATTTCATCTGTTTTCAGTGGAAAACCCCGCGCGTTACTATAGGCTAAAAGGGGACGTTCCCTTATGGGGGGGGGTCGAAAAGATTTTACCCCCTCGAGAGGGGGGTCGAAAATTTGAGCAGTCATGCCAGTAATTCAATGGTGCATCATGATAACTAATGGGCATGTACTATCGCAGATAAGGTGTAATAATACTAAACCATTTAAAGACTGATAGTGCGTCATCTTCCTTGATTACCATACAGCCCTGGCGAGTAACTCGCTAGAGCTATGTGCATGCATCATGCTGACCCTACAGGGTGGATACACCCCTTGAGCGTGAGTGAGTGAGTAATAGATGTTTAACGCCACATTGACAGTTAAGGTCATATTCATGGCGAGAACTATATTACATAATAATAGGAATGTGTTCGTGTCCACACATCCGAGGGGATAAGAAAGAGGAGATATGGACACTTTTAAGTGGGCTAGGGAAGCCCGCCATACCCCTGGAGGACCATTACCCTGGAGGGCAATCTGGATCCAGAAGAAACATACAAAACTAAGAAACGTTATTTCAACGTTGAATCTGTGGCTACAGGGAATTGTATGCATTATTGAAAAATATTAATGTCTTCCTGTAGCAGCTATCATTTAATGTTTGACATAGATTTAAGATTATCTCAACATGAAAATGTAGATATCTTAAATGGACATCAAACTGATTTCATCCTAATTTAGTGCAAATAACCATGTTTATACCACTATTCTGCCACCTGCCTTGCTGTTATGCCCTCTCCTACCAGTGCATTATGAGAGCATATATGCACATGTTCATTTTCGGGATGTTTGGATATACTTTTTCGAGGTCAAGTTGGACTTAGATTATTTTGGGAAATTCTGGCGGACATACAAAGTCAGTCTCGTCATTGTTTCAATGTGAAAAATCATCCCAACTCATAGGAGAATTGAACCCCGGCCGCAGTGGAGGTAGGTGGAAGCCTTAGCCATAGCGCCGCACTGAATGGTGATGAAATCCAATGCGAAAGTAAATAAGTTCTAACCTAGGGTCCTAGTCCTATGTTTGCACTCAGTTTTCATCTTGATTCCATCCTTGTCATGTTATAATCCCAACAAGTATGCGATCCATAGATAAGGAATGCATGCTAATTTTCTCCATTTTGTTCAATATAAATAAGAATCCAATGATTTTTCTATCGTAAGCGAGTCACAGTCCGCCATTCACGTCTCCCTCCTTGTCCAACGAAAGTGTGTCAGTGGCCCGGATGTAGATATAGGTCAATACGCTGCAGTTAAAAAATCAGCTGACAATGTCGGACCGTGACTCGTTACGATGGAAAAAATCAATGGATTCTTCTTTATTTTGAATATATTTGACATAATAAGTATGGAGGGATCATCTGGACTATCTAAGGGTGTGTACCTGTTAATATCTCGACTTGTCATGGTTGGATTCGATACGAAAAGTGTGTGTAAACACAGTGGTACAGGTCCCGGCAAGGAACAAAAACAATGGCTTCTGGCAGAGCGAAGCAGGGAGGATCGGTGACACTTCTCGTGCCTATATTCTGTGGATATCAGGTAAGAAATTAATACAAAATGGAGGAAAAGGTGATATAAACGCAATATGACATAAATATGACAGCCCACTGTTTGTATATTGACGATTCGTCAATATACAAACCTTGGGCTGTCATATTTATGTTATATTGCATTAATACAAATCTGGAGTGGACCGGCAAAGATTCAACCATGCTGTCAGATAGAGAAAAGAAGTCTACCATCTCGTGAGGAGCTAGTGGAAATAGTTGTCAGGATCAAGCAGAAATCCACCAACTATTCCCCATCCTTTGCAATGAAGCATTGTAGTTTTTACAATGAAGCCCCAGATGCCAGCACATGATACAAAGAATTTCTGTGAAAATATTAACAATGGATCTCTGGCAACCTTCGGACAAGGATTTTACCATTATTTCCACAAGATCTTTACAGTATATAGTAGACATGAACATATCAAATATAGCAAGAAAAATGTTACTGAATAGGAAAGCACAAAAAGCTTACTTTACATCACCTAGTACACCTGCCATCTGGGGCTTCATTGTAGAAACTACACTGCATCACTGCAATGCAATTCTGGTGGTTCATTGTTCAGTTTTGTTAGGATCCCTGGTGGATTCACAGTTATTTCTTAGAGTGTTGGGCCGCTAGGTGCTGAGAGATGGAAGACTAACGAGATATTGTCATGACACTGACAGGCTATGTAGACTACATCATTGTGATGGCCAGACGAATGTTTGCCCTGGTTGTCGGCGAACAGGGTGGGAGGGGTGCCCTGCTTGTACGGTATGGAAATGCACGGGGACAAGAAGACATCTAACCTTCAAATCCGCTGATGCGGGAGTGCATCATGCCCATTGGTCGCAATTAAGTGATAGTGCAACTGCTCGCAAGCACTTTATTGGAGCATCATGCCGATCCTACGCTCATCAGGAGGTTAATTCAAAAGATCCTGGGATTTCTACCCCTGCGATCTTAGTGTAGGCACATATTATAAGACCAGGCCGGTCTACCCTATCTAATGCAGTGGTTGCAGGCCTGCCAGGAATAGTAAGTCCTGGGATCACTTCACTATTCCTTTTCCAGTGCTAAGATCACTGCAATCTAAGTGAAAGAATTGCACAGTGGTTTAACCTGAGTACAAGAGCACTTACAGAAAACACTCCTGATCGAAAGAGTGAATAGCCTGCTGCATACATATGGAGGGGAGGGAGGATGTTTGCTGAGTGTCCTTGAGGGCTCTTAGGGCTACTCATGCGTTAAGTGCACTGTAAGGTAATTCTTCCCTTCTCTCTCTTTGTCCTGGGGGGTGGGCACAATGCTTCTAATAGGCAAACATAAATCATACATTCATGGGAACAACTCTTGTATACTGTACTGGGTCAACTGCACCCTGTGCTCTTTTGTTAGCCCATGTGGGGACGGGGAACGATGGTATAAACACTGTTGTGAAGAAGAGTGACTCCACAGCTATTCTTTTATTTTGGGACTCTTACCCCTGTGCCCAGTCAGTACTTCTTGGAATAGTGTAGGAGGGCTGAGGCTAAGATCGATGCGATCTTAGTGCTGGCTTGGAAAAGTGAATGCAGTCTAATCTTAACATCGCTTAATAAGATAAGACAGAATAATTCCTAAGATCGCTGAGGTTGCGATCCCAGGATCTTTTGAATTAACCTCCAGATGCTCATTGAAATGTTTATCTGACAGGATTTATCTATTTCTTTTACAACATTGCTAAATAACCCTACAGAAGTCTCCTATACAAGATGATGGTGGTGGGAACTTCTGTTTTAAATTTAAATCATATTGTATAAAATCCCTATGCATAAACAATGCAGCACCTGGTACATTTGGACAATCATGACATCATCAGATGCATCAGATAAACCTGCTGCTTTCATTTACAGTGACGGATTATCAATAATTATGCCAGAATATTCTTGTTTGACATAAGGCTATCCAAATGAAAATATCATAAAAATAGGGTACTGTTTCCCTTTAAACACTATTTTGCAATGCTCACAGTATACCAAGGGGGTGATTCATAAAAACTGACGATACAGAATTGTAAATTTTGTAAGGGCCCGTATGCCTTCCAAGTATCTTAATGGGGTTGATGGCTGATATTTCTGTATTTGATGTCAATTAAACACCAGAAATACAAATTGTAACCAACCTTTGCTATTGTCTCTTCTAACGTGCTTGTTTCTTATTGCTTAATATGGCCATGGAAACATCTTCAATTCTTATGAAGTGCCCTCTTACCATGCTGGTGCTTGTAGAGTGCTGGCGAGTAGTCTCGCCAGCACTTCATTGGTGCATCATGATGACCAATGGACATGATGCACTCCTGCATAAGCGGCCCTAAAAGGGTCCAGCAGGGCGATTCATAAAAACTGACGACCATTCTAGGTTAAAACGGTGCATTAAGACAACATCATTCTAGAAAGATATTTCAGGATTTCTTCGCACAATATATAGACTTTTCAAACCAATCAATCCCTAAAGAATTTGGATTAAAATAATTATTCATGTGGTTCATTACAGTGTGCATAAGAATGCTAATTCTATCATTTTCAGTTATTATCATGTTTTGACGAAAATCACAATTCTATGGTTGTCTTTCCCTGCAGACATTGTGACTTTTTATGAATCGCCTTCCAGATGAGCTAGGGAAGCCGCATTACATTCTAGCACAACTAAGATAAAGAAACATACATTGCAAGGCGTTGTGCAGCGCTGTGAGATTAAAGGTCGTATAAATGATGTTTGCAGTCCCTATTAAGGTGATGTCGGGAGGGTGTTGTTCCTATAGTAAAAGAAAGAGCTGGCTAAAAATGCCCTCATTTCCAGTCCTTTCTTTTCATGTCGCTATAACTTGTCCCTTTTGTTGCTCACAAGTGGTCATTCAAGTACGGTACTAAAAAAAGGGGATTTGAGTAGGTACCTAGTTGGGAGAAGTCAGTCAGTATAATAAACTATAGAGTGTGTGACATGAGAAGGTACCTGGTAGTGCAGCTCTCTCTATTTTAAACAAGGCAGGTGACTTTTCAGACTAATGTGGTGAGTGCAAGTTGAATGGTGAAGCAGTGCACAACTTGTTTAGAAAAGAGGGCAGATACTGACAGCTCTTTTGACAACAGGATCAACACCCTCCAGTGGTAGTAGGTATGACTTGTTACCTCCAAACTTGTCTCGCACTATAGGCAGCAAATGGGACAGGGGTATAATGGGTGCTACACACATCACAGAGCAGAAGGTACTGGGGTAACTGGTAGTTGCCCCATCCAACTTAAAGGGTCATATGCAAACAAGTGTGAACACATTTTCATATTCTATGCTTGTAATACACTATTATACTTCATGATAGTATTACAGAATCTTAGCTAGGTCATGGATACTTATGGAGACAAGACCTGGAGTTACTTAATTACTTAGATTACGTAGACATAAATAGCCATAACTGAAAGTTTGGTACTTGGATAACTCCTGATATCATTACCCTAGTACTTGTTATTGTAAACAAACTGAGTTATCCTTTTACTGTCAAATCTAAAAATTCTCTATACTACTGTTGTAGACATGTCCGCCTACAGTTGTTAGTTCGGATTATTGTGCATGTTTTATGCCACATCTAAATAACTTAGCATTACCCAAATCAGTGTGTAATCTCCCCTCTTAGTTCTCTATACTACATCACAGGATCCGCCATGTTGGATGGGGTAACTGCCAGTTACCCTAGTACCTTTTTGGAAATAGAGGGGCGGACCCCCTATTTTTAAGCAAATCTAGGGTCCAAAATAAGGAAACAAGTACATGTACTGACAAATAGTCCCCCATCTAAATCCGCCACTGATATTGTGCTTTAATTTTCCTTTGCCCTTTTATCATTTTAAAAATGAACATTGACTCACTATAATTGCATTGCAATGATGGAGTGTAGTCTCTACAATGAAGCAGTACAGTACAGCCTGTGCATATTTGCCACTAGCTGGTCTGAAGCTGGTTCCAGTGATACACACTGATAAGAACTGATAAGATGGGACCAGCATATCCCTGGAAGTGGGTGTTAACAAGGAACAAGGTACCCATCAAGGCATTATCTTATCAGTGGGTTTTACCTCAACCAGCAAAATCCAAAATGGTGGTGTAGGCCTCCATACTGAGTCCTATAGTCAGGGTGCTCCTTAGAGGCAAGGATAAAGTACAACACATTGGTACTAAAGTATTCAAATTCAAAGCATATGAAACTTATATATCTACAGCACTGATCACCATATGCCCACAGGTGTGGCATACAGTATGCCATACGCCACGCCCCTGTATGTCATGCTAAAAGTAAACCTTGGCTAAATGATGCTGCATATTTTCTCCACTCACCCTCCACGACTTTAGCGGGCACCTTGGGCAGCATGGACACCCCACTCATTTTGGTTAGTATAGTCCAAGGACAGCCTCCCAGAGTGCCATAGTTAGAGGCACAACGTCAGGTACACCCACACCAACAGACAGTCCCAATCTTAGCCTGACTCTGTAAATGACCATGACATCCCATTGCCTCCCCACCGTTTCCCCTACCCCACCCCCACCCCTAGCACACACTACATTGACCCCTCCTAACCCTCTATGTCCTTCTCCCCAAGGAGTGGTCATTATTTATCAACAGGAGGGTGGTGGATTAGGGGGGCGGACATTAAAATCTTTGATGGCGCCATGAGGGTGGGGGCATTTTATAAATAAACCTTTGCCCCCCCCCTTTCTTTTTTAAGGGCTCATTTCACAGTGTTTCATCCAAAAATGGCAGATGCATTGCGCTTTCATCTATAGAATTCTGGTTATGCTAGTGATACTCTGTATACAAGGCCTACTGCACTGAAAACCTGGAAAGTATGAAACTTGTCAGTGGTGACGACTTTAGGTCTTCAGATTGACACTGCCTAAATCTTAAGGTTGTCAAAATGACAAGTCAGTATGACAAAACTGACAATACAGAGTCGTCATGCTGATGACCTATAAAGTCGTCATTTTGACCACCTAAAGTTGTAGATTTAGGTATTGTCAATCTGAGGACCTAAAGTCGTCACCACTGACGAGTTTCAGATCTTCCAGCTTTTCAGTGTGGTTGTTAAATCCCCAAACCCCCAGAGTAGTGGGCCCTATCCTGATTGTATTGTTCCCATTACAATACAGACAGGTCGGCATCCGAGCAGCGTCCCAAAGGGCCGCCATGTTTTTGTTGATGGCAGGTGGCGGGAAAATAGCCAAGAAGCAGACGACTTTTTTAAATAATCTTCTGCAGACACTCTCCGAGCCGATTCTTGGTGCTTATCGTCTCCTCTTGTTTACCGACTTGTACAGGATCCACCAATACAAATATAGGATGGGAGAATGAGGTGTTTTGGGATGGGCGATAAAAAGGGAAACTGACCGTTGAGATGGGATTGATAAGAAAGCTTTGTATTTACCCAAGTTTGCCCTTCAGAGGTTTCCTTTTAATTTTTTTTCTAGTTTACCTAACTTTTTTACCCTAGAATTTAGCCAAAATTAAAGACTAAATGGGGGGTGCGCCCCCCCCCCTTTTCAAAATCCTGGATCCGACGCTGGGCCTCAAATTGTCAAGAAACTCAATAATTCAACACAAATATGCAGAAGCTCTGTCATATATGTATGGCAGAGCTCCTGCATTTCTTTATTTTTTCACTTTTTCCTTTCTTCTTTCTCTTTGTCTTTGAAAGCAGTTAATTTTGAAACTAGTTCTTGTATGAACACAGGCTACCACAGAACCCTGCTGCACAAATACGAATTCTGCATACTATATATATATATATATATATATATATATATATATATATATATATATATATATATATATATATAGTATGGGCAGGTGGTCGGAATGAATGAGTGATTGTCCCTAGCACTCATCGAGTTTCCCATACTGGGAGATTTGCCTCCCAGTTTAATTACTTTATTTTTTTTTTAATTTACACTGTAATTAACATAACGGACTTGAACCTACTCCGAAGACAGCGGGGACCAGCTGCCCTCTTATTCTGGTTGCAAAAGAAGAAGAAAAAAAAAACACGGAAAAACAAGAAAAACAAGTAAGACACAAAAAGAGAGGGCACTTAAATGCATTGGAACTAGAAAGGAGCAAATTCGAAAATATGGTACTGTCTTCATGTCTAGAATTTAACAAAGAGATGATCATTGCCTGACTTACAACGTAAGCGCCCAAAGCCGTCCCCCACCACCACCACCACGCGCCCACCTGTATTCATGGTACGTCCCTTTGAAATTCACAATGTTTCCAAATACGGAAACTCCCCACGTGAACTCCCTGATCTGAGTAGTATACAGACAGTGTTGTTTTTGTCTGGTGAAGCTATTCCTCTGATTAAACTGTAGAGCCAATGCCGTAGAAAGGAAACTATAGTCCAACAGAGCTACCTGTTTTGTTTCGTTTTTGTTGTTGTTTTTCTGTGATTTTTTGTTAGAGTCGTTTCTTCCTTTTTCTTGGCAAAGAAGCTTCTGATAGAGCTTCTTGTTCATAAGGGGAGCTAGTCTTCTAGTCCTACCTATTTTAATAGAAAAGAAAGTATCCATACTGGGCTAACTTTGTCATAGAATGAACGTGAACCACAGCGGGCCGGGAGTCCCTGCTTCATTACCCAATGGTCGAGACTGGTGTCTAGATCCATCCCCGGCAATGGGCCCATAAAATGGTGGCCTCTATGGCAAGCCTATTGGGTAAACTACTTCAAAACCCAGGTTTTGCCCCAAAACCTGGGTTTTGGTTCCACTAAACCCAGGTTTTGCCCCTGAAAAATGGTTTTTGCTTCCAAATCTCAGCTTTAGCATATAAAAACCAGATCTTTAGAGTGGATACCTGGTTATCGGCACCCTAAACCCATATTTTGCAACCAACAACCCAGTTTTTGTGCCGAAAACCTGGTTTTTGAGTCCAACACGTGGCTTTTGTTATCTATAAACCCAGCTTTTGCAGGCAAATCCTGGGTTTCGCGGGCAAATCCTGGGTTTCATTGCAAAACCTGGATTTTGTGGCAAAACCTGGGTTTCGCAGCAAAACCTGGGTTTCGCAGCAAAACCTGGGTTTTGCAGGCAAAATCTGGGTCCCGCGGGAGTGGTGGTGGTGGGGAGAGGGGACCGGGGTTAACCCTTTAAAGACCACTGATGCAGGAGTGCATTATGCCCATTGCTCGTCATGATGTACCAATGAAGAGCTTTGCCAGCATCAGGGTTGGTACATATTCTCTCAGAGGGTCGTCATGATGCACCAATGAACTGATAACAAGCAGTCTCACCAGCAATTCATTGCTATTGGAGTATCATGACGACCCCCAATTAATGCATCATCGGCCCTTAAAGGGTTAAAGTACTTGTCACAATCAAAACCCCTGCTTTGCTAGCAAAGCAAGGGTTTGGTGCAAAGTATGGGTTATGGAAGATTACCCCTGATTTGGACTAGTTAACCCCTGCTTTAGTCCTAGATAAACCCAGCATTTGCTCAACCCCTGCTTTGAGAGAAAAAAACATATTTCATGCCATGAAACTGATGACTAGGATGCAATAACCCAGTTTTTGAACCATTTACCAGGTTTTTGGAGCAAGTCCAGGTTTTGCAGGCAAAACCCAGGTTTTGCTGGCAAAAGCTGGGTTACAAATACAAAACCCAGGTTTTGAATACAAAGTCCAGGTTTTTGGTACAAAAACTGGGTTCTTGGTTGCAAAATCCGGGTTTACACTGGTTTAGGGTCCCAATAACCAGGTATCTTATCTAAAAACTGGGTTTTCATATGCTAAAGCTGGGTTTGTGAAGCAAAAACCTGGTTTTATAGGCTAAACCTGGGTTTAGGGAGAGCAAAACCCGGGTTTTGCAGCAAAAACCAGGTTCTAGAGGAATTTACCCAATAGGCTTGCCATAGGCCTCCTGGTGAGAGAGGGTTGTACCAAAAACTGCAGAATTATTTGGGTTGTATCGTGGTGCTTTGGGTTGTATCGCGCATTTCACGATACAACCCAAATGTAATGCATCTTCCCATAGAGGTCATACTGCGCACCTGTGTTCGCACCTTTAGCTGTGATTATCTTATCTCTTATCTGCGATCTTCTCAAAACTACTCCCGACTGACCACTAACTGGATATAAGCCTTATTTAATTTACTATTGCTTTTAACGGGAATTTTCTATTAATAAATGCAGTAGAAATGGCGAATTTAATTGCCTTCTATTCATATCATTCCCGGGTAGTACTTATAAGGCTCATTTAACGAAACTCTATTGAGATATAGGTATATATAGTGTAAGATGACACTGCAAAAAGAACTTTTGAAAAAGCTTCAATTTTTATGAAATTAGACCTCTTTAAGTGCAGGTGCGTGATACAACAAGATGCGCCATACTACCCAATTTTACCCTATACCATCGTTATGTCAGTTTAGAAAGGTTACACCTGCTAGTAGGCTAGGTGGGGGGGGGCATAGGAATTTTGTACAAGCTAATACTTGACGTGGTCTCAGCCATACGAGGATAAATCGTCCTGGGAGAGAATGTAAATATCATATTGTCTAAAATGGAGTGTTAGATGGTTTTATGTAGTGGAATTGTAGATCTGCGTGTTACTGGCAGTCGGCTATTGGGTGTAAGCGGGACTGGAGCTGGTTCTGGCGACTTGCACTGATAAGCTGATATGATGGAGACCAGCATCTCCCTGGAAGTGGGTGTTACCCAGGGGCAAGGTACCCATGAAGACAATGCCTTATCAGTGTTTTTTGCCACCTTTGGCATAACCAGCGAAACCCACTGGATATAGGTCAAGGCTCTAATATCCACTACAGCATAGACCTGCAGAGCTGGCAGATATATTCTCAGACATCTAGACTCAGATTCCAAGAGCATGGTCTACATGTCAGTTTTTATGGCATGCAAAGCAGATGATTATTAAGGATTTTACAGCATAAAACATAAGGCTGTTTTCTAAATATTTCCTCAAAATTCAAGATGTTTTGATAAGCTAGATGATGAAAATATATAGGAAGTTTATTCTTGTCTTTCATTTTTTTTTCATGCCAGTATTTGTTTCTGCAAAAGTCAATGCAGCCTCGCAGGATAAAAAAAAGGATTGTGGAGGATGGAATGAATTGATTTGAATGGAATGGAAGAGGAGATAAACTTTGCATATAGACTGTTACTGGCACATCACTAGTCTGTTTCTATCGGTACTTACCCGAGAGCACAGTCCCATGCATAACACCAAACTGAAAAAAAGGACAAAATGCGTGAGCCTTTCTCTTCCCAGTATTTATTCTTCGTCACTCCTGTGCCACTTTGCTGATGGCATTCAGGTGGATGGGAAAGTAAACATTGTCATTCATACCCAAATCCCCTCATTGCTGAGATTTGCTTGCAGTGGCTTCTCTATGTCCCAGGTCATGCCTATAGTGGTACTGTTTGTTCTAGACAGCAATGCATGGAATGTCCCGTTATTTCGATTACTTGGTAGCCAAGTGCTTTTATCATTTAAGACGCCCCCTGAGTTGAATTAGAGGTTATAAGGCACAGTTGTGTCTTGATTTTGAACAGTTCACTACTGCAAAAGCCTCACCTATATTGTACACCACTATATTTGGCCACATTGATTGCTGAAACTTGATAACCTCAGTTCGCTTATCACGGGATAGAGGCACTGAGTTGAACATTGACAGTGTTCTATTCTATATTGTTTTTATTTACCAGCTTAGGTGCACCTATACTGTATGTCAGCTCCGGCGTCTTAGCCGTACATATATGGTATGTACAAAAAAGCTCACCGCAGGTGTGAATAGAACCCACAGGTACGGGGAGGTTCCCATCCCAAGTACTACCCCCATCCATGAGGCCATGGGGGGCTAGGTGACGGTACACACATATGGCAAGCCGGTTAGGAAAAGTGCAAAAAAACAGAAACCCGGCTTTTCGACGAAAAACCCTACCTTTCGACCTGAATTATGCCATTCAATCGAAAACCCAATTTTATTTCTAAAAGAAACCCTACCTATCATTTCCATAACCATGCCTTTCATCCAAGAAACCCTGCCTTTCATTTTGAAACCCTGCCTTTCGCCCTAAAACTATGCCAATCGACCGAAAGGTATGGTTTAAAGACAGAAAAACCTGCCTTTTGGACAGATAACTGTGCCTTTCGTTTCTCATAACCCTACCTCTCGAAACTGGAACACTGCCTTTCGTCGAGAAAACCCTACCTTTCGTCCGAAAGGCAGTGTTTCTTTAGAAAGTCAATGAAAAAGCCCCTGCGTTACTATAGGTTAAAAGGGTGCATTAGCTCACGATTTTCGGCCGTTCAGGGGGGCAAGAATTTTTTTCACGCATCCGTGCGAAACCCAGCCCCCGTTGTTAAAAAAAGGATCACACACTTATAATATGCAAAGTATTATGGTATTTAGAATAAGAAAAGACCCAATTGCTAATTATAGCAAAGTGACCTAGCACATCAAGGTACCCCTTCACCACTTAATGGCCTTTTTTCTGCAATTGTGCCAGAAAGTGTGGATGGAGAACTCTGCTTGGAGATTTCATGTCGGCGCCCAGGTTCCCCTGGGAAGGCGGTGCCCGCCACTTCCATTATTAATTCAATCTTTGTGCCGACAGGGGGAGCCTATTGCTTTAAGACGCTAATTCCCCCAATATGACCAGAATTTTGCCCAGACTCTCCCCATGCATACTGTAGCAGGTGTCTGACAGTTTTGGCATGTTTCATTTTGGTCAAATTAAAAATTATTATTCTCTTCATTGAACAATATCTCAGTAAGCTGAGAGAGCTTAGCGTGTCATGGATCTTAAGGCATCTGGGATACCACCCAAACAGCTGCTTTCTCTGCAGAAGAGTATCTCTAAAACTACGATTTATCAGTCTGAGATATCTATATATACGATGAGATCTATCACACCTGGTTAAATCTTTAAGAGGCGCTGATGCATTAATGTATCATTCCCAATGGTCGTCAGGGTACATGAAAGCATGATGCTGACCTTAAATGTTGATACACGCTGGGGGGGGGGTCATCAGTATGATGCTTCAATGAAGTGCTGGCAATTGTGCTCACCAGCAGTGTTTATTGATGCATCATGATGCATCAATATGATGCACTAATACATTAGTGGCCCTTAGACGGTTTAATGCCTACTTTTAGTGAACCGTGTAAGCACATTGTTTTGAATAAGCGCTGACCGAGGTGCAGCGCATGCAATGGTGATTGAGTGAGTGAGTAATAGATGTTTAACGCCATTTCGACAAAGTCATATTCATGGCGAGTACTACATTACACATTTCACAGAGGAATGTGTCGGTGCCCACCATATGTGCACCACAGACATCCAAGGGGATAGGAAGGAGGAGATGTAGACCCTTTTAAGTGGGCTAGGGAAGCCCGCGCATGCAATGGACACTTGAGGTATTCATGTATTCCTATTGGTGGATTTCAAATAAGCTTCATGTCAAAGACGTTTCGTTTCAGGGACGCATTTCTCGGCACTTCAGTGGATGAAAATTGTTCGGGGAAGGAGCTGGTTCTAGAGATATCCAGTTATCCACAACATCAGCTATGCATATTCCCCCTGCGTGGATACGAAAGTTGCATTGATTGCATTTCCATTTCAATATCTCACAAATCTAAGGACGATACTCAAAAAGACGACAAAGGCATCTTATGCGCTCATATGACAGGTCCTCAGGTGTAGGAACCAAATATTCATTTGGGGAGTGGGGGGGGGGCAGGGGAGCCCTACAGCACCCTTCGTGAACTATCATCTTTAAAAGCGTACTGATACTTGTGTATGCCTTTTATATGATATATGCATATAAAATTAGTCTTTGGTGCCTATGATTGGAAGACCATGTTCTCTTTTTCCCCACTCTACTATTATACGGATAGAAAATGGTATATTGACATGATGTGGTAAATTTTAGGAAACTTGTGATTTTATCATAGGTTGGGGGGGGTGGACCAGGCCCCCCTCAATACATATATCAAAAACACTCTCTATCTGGTCTTTTGAGCATATTGATCAATAATCATTGTTCTAAATGTCTGTAGGCATCATGTTATCCTCACGCTCTTGAAGGCCACATAATGGAGATCTAAGGACTCACCAACACTGTATTCATAAATGCATCTAGATGAACATGAAGTACCATACGCGAGACCCCTCAAGCATTAAGGATCAGATGCACATGCAGTATCTTAAAAGGAATGGTGTATTCCCTCATTAGTAGTATATTGGTGCGATCCTAGCGCAATGATACAGCTAGTGAAACGCGTTTGACCTAGTCGCAGATCGGAAGTGACCCCACTTGACATACTTTTAACCAATCAAATTGCAGGATTTAACAGGAAGTGACGTCATGACCTAGATCTGGGGTTATGACATACTTTTAAGGCTTCTGATTGGTTGAAAATATTTAAGCTATTTTTGGTTAAATTCGAGGCGTAACCATTTAAGGGCCGCTGATGCATTAATGCATAATGCTTATTGGTCGTCAATGAATTGCTCTGCGAGACTGCTTACCAGTACTTCATTGGAGCATCATGCCAACTCTACGGGACAGATACACAAACTCCCGGAGGGTCGCCATGATGCTCCAATGAAGTGCTGGCGAGTAGTCTCACCAGCACTTCATTGGTGCATCATGACAACCATTGGGCATGATGCACTTCTGCATCAGCGGCATTTAAAGGGTTAAAAAGTAAAACTTAACCCTCTACTACAGACAGAAAGGAGGCGGCACGTACCCTCACACTGCCGTCTAAATCTGTAACGCCTGGCGCCAGTTGACGATGTCAATGTGGTAAAACTTGGATGCAATCATTCACTCCTATCATTGACCACTCTGAATAGGATCATCGGTTTCAGTTTCTAATCAAGGACCTAGCAGGGGACTTGGTACCAGCTGGGGAGGGCTCTCATTCAATGAGTGTTCTATAATTGAACTCGGATTGAGTTTAAATGGAACGGAAATAGACAGCCTGTCGTCTCAATTTCAGCTGTCCTCACCAGTAGAAATTCTACATGAGAAGACATGAGTGAACAAACGCATTGATGTGTATTTAAAAGATGAAGGCTTTGCCCAATGGGGGCAAAATTGGTTGATCAAGGCTGATCAACCATACGGTTGTTGATATTGATACAACATTAAGGTGTTTTTTGTGTGTATTGTGTCAAATTCAGAAGCATAAGAAGCAAATTTTTATTGGGGGTCCCGGGTCTTGGTTTGTGGGGAGGGCGGAGGGCTGCTATGCCTTTATATACGTTTATATAGGGAAATTTCCCATTATTGGGAGGGGCCCAGCCCCCCTGCCCCCCTTTCCCTACACACCTGTAAAAGCCACATAGCGTACCAAAGTTGGTGTTTTATTGTGTTCATGATGAACCAATGGTGCCTAGATGGGTTATCGGTCTGGAAGGCATTTCCCAAGATGGTACGACTGCCACACTCAAAAAACGTAGTGGGAGCCCTCACCCTATACCCGTTACAACCTATATGTGGTCACTATTGGCAGATTTAGTACGCCTGCTCTGTCAAATCCTACATGAGTACTGGAAGGTATTTCTCAAGACGGTGCGACTCTACTCCTTCATATCAAAGTGGACGCCCTCACTCTAATGTCATTACAGCATAGATCATCTAGTGGTAAATAATGATAACACTGGTACGACTGCCCTGCCAAACCCTATGCAATTACTACATTAAGTGCTGATCGTACAGAGCAGTCCTAGGCTTTTACCTAAGACCTCCCACTCTAATTTTGAGGGTAGTAGTGTTTTTGTTTATTTGTACCATGTTGAGAAATGTCGTCCTGGTCATACAGATTACACATACCCACCCACCAAATTGTCGTGAGTCCTCATTAACCTGTGTGAAGTGGCTCACACATGTCGCTAGATGGACGTCGTTATAGCACAAGATCACCAGGAACAGCAATTGCTATGCCACGTGAGTCTAACACACAGTGGCGAAAGATGACGGAATGAGTTATCACTCAAAAAGGAGTCACCATTGATGACCAATCATGGCGACAGATGACGACAATTTGCTGAGCATGATCACTCACTCTAATTTTGAGGTTTTTATATCGTAGTGGCGTACCACGTTGAGAAATGACATCCAGGACGTGTATCTTAATTACTAAGAAAGGAGCATACTTCGGCATGGCATGGCGATTTACAATCATGCACAATTTTAACATAAATCTTACATGATTATTAACGAGGAATAAACAGTTTGACTTTTGAAACAACCAGTGAAACAACAAGATCCTTTCAACTTCCTTAAATATACTGCTTTCAAAAGATCAATGTCAATTTGAATTTCGCAGGTCGCAGATGCAATGGTTTATTTTGACACAAAAGTAATACACCTTTACTTCGCTTCATCAGCCTCATTTCATCCATCAATTATTCAATTCAGTCGAAAATCCTCCGCCTCTTTTATGACTTCCCAGCGTCTTCCACCCATTTTACGACATCGCCAAAAGGCGTCTGTTAACGATTTTCTAGTTCCTAAATCCTGATGTTACCGCCTCTCTTTTTAGTCTGATGTGAAATGCAATCTGGAGACATCAAGAATCGCAATTTTCACTGGAATTTGCTCCCCTTTCCGATCCCATTTATTCTGTTTACATTCATTTTGTTCTTTAATTGAAAGAGGGATTATGTTATTTTCCTCCTTTCACGCCTTGCTAGGACTGAGTTTGCCAGTCAACATGGCGGCATCATTACATGAGCTACCTAAACTTGGAGAGCTTTGGCAAGCCAAATGTATAACCACAATAAGAGAGTTTCGGTGTATTTAATTTTCAATATCAGTGTTTCTGGGAAGGCAGGAGTTCTGATAGGAAATCCTTAATATGATATTTTCTAATTGTGATATCAAAGTTCACTATTATGAAGTAAGAAGTAGAAACGTTTATATGAAATTAAAACAACTGATCAAAACTATTATAACTGTTACATTTCTTAATCAAGCTTATAATATGGCTTGCCATAGACGCAAGATGATGCAACCTACCTCTCAATATCAAGGTTGGTTGGCTTATAGAGGTTGCTTGATTACCTAGAGAGTATTGAGATAAACCAACTGCTTGTGATGGTGATAGAATCTATGGGTAAAGTTATAACAAAAAACCCATGACCATTATCGAGATTAAATATGCTGCCTGCTGACCACAACTGTCAGTACGGTGCCAGGAAGGCATTTGTCAAGATGGTATGACTGATCATGGCCATTACGATTTGAAACCCTTAGAATTAGAGTAGGTGATCTTAGTTAATACATTACAACTGCTCTCTACGATCAGCACTTAATGTAGTAATTATATAGGGTTTGTATGGGCAATCACACCAGTGCAATCATTAGTAACTACTAGATACAGAGCTGTAATGGCACTAAAGCAAGAAATCCCACTACGATTTGAAGGGGATCTAGTTGTACCACCTTGAGAAATGCCTTCCAGCCCAAAGAAAGCAGTGGACCAGAAATGATTCCGACTTCAACAAGGCCACTACTGGAAGGCATTTCTCAAGATGGCATGACTAGACCCTCTTCAAGTCGTAGTGAGATCCCTCAGTTAAATACCGTTACAGCCCTGCATCTAGAGGTCACTAATATCTGCACTGGTACGACTGCCCTACCAAACCCTATGTAATTACTGTCTTAAGTGCTGACCATACAGAGTAGTCATAGTGTGTTACCTACGATCACCCACTCTGACACTGAGGGTTTCAAGTCGTACTGGTCTGTGTCAAGTCGTACTATCTTGAGAAATGCCCTCCAGGTGTCTGACTAAACAGTGCCTAACCTCAATTTGAATTTCCACACATAAGCTGACCTCCAGGTCCAACAGTTGCACCATAACTCTTGTAGGGTGGTGAGCTCTTGAAGACTCCTCATAAAATGGCCTCCAGAACATTGCTCCTCTTTGAGCTTCAAACACAAAAGGACGCACTTCACCTTAATTTATATCTTTACTAGCGTCTAGCATAATCATTTAGAGAAAATGGCTCGTTCACTGCTTAGAAAAAACACGTGGATACATTACCACAGCGCACGGAGAGGTGACTGCAGCAGGTGTTTTACTTTACCCTTTCCAGCAGGTGATACCAATATAGCACCCTCTCGGCTATGAAGGAACTAAAGAGAACCCCAGCATCCATTAGGCATTCCCATGACCTTCAATACAGTATTATAGATGCTGTGTTGGAGGAAGGTCATAGTCGTAGCGTCGTATAGGAAATGACCTCCAGGCAAAGTGCTGCTGAGATATAACCCTACTGTGTTGGGCTGCAACCTTTTAGGTTCCTTGATTGCTAGTCCCTAGCCTAGGGTTGAATAGTCCTTTCAAGTACTTTCAACTGCCTCCTTGCCAGTATGGTCCTCGGTACAGTATAGGCAAACGTTTGCAGTTGCATATATTCGCATTCTCAGAAGATTATTTCAAGAGAATTGATCAAAGAAAAGTAATTAGGGAAATCGCCCCCAGAAAAATAAACCACACTTTTCTCAAGATAATATGCTCAAAAATGATTGCTTTAGATAGCACTGAGCGGTGGCATGATTTATGAATGCAGCCCTAGTTGCCTAAGGCTGCATTCGTGCAATGGGCACGATGCATTAATATGTCATAGCTGCCCATAAAGGGTTAGGTAGCACAAGTGAGATTTTATTCCAAGTGTCTCTTCTGTACTTCACAATATTTAATCATTCACTTCTATCCCCTCCTCTCACTACACCTCCTTTTCTCCTCCCTACCCCCAGGGCCTCATGGCATGTGTCAAAGTTTTCATTTGTCTTGGTTTCCCCCTGTACAACCACTATCTGTGTAAAGAGCCGCTATCTGTTGTACTACAGTTAGAGCCTGACCATCCAACCACTATCTGTGTTAAATATAATGCGATCTGCATCAAATTCAGTGTTTCAAAAAACTTGTTATCAGTATCAAAGACACATCAGATTTCTCCTACATTAAGTGTGTCAACTTTGCGCATACACCTCAACATATTGATGGAAAAGTTTCTACAGATAGTGTTAATTTACACTGATAATGGTTGGATGGGTACAACAGATAGCATTCATTTCTACATAGATAGCGGTTTGATGCTCAGCCTCTATGTGTTGTACTTCAGATAGTGGTTGTTCACCCCCTCCTTGGTGCAGTTGGGTGTCCTTCCCACTTGGAGCCACCATCCAGGCACTGGAGGGTCAGAATTGATGTATGGTGACTGTGAGAAGGAACTACGACCCCCTGGAGTGTCTTCACTCAGGGCTGGAGTGGTGGTCAGCCAAGGGGAAGTCAGAGGCTATTGTCCACTTTGTCCTAGGGGCCATCTCTAACCCTTTAGGGACTGCTCAGTGCTGATAATACCCTATGGTTTTCATGATGCATGAATGCAGCCCTGGTGAGTAACTCGCCAGATCAGTGAGTTACTCACCAGGGCTGCATTGAACATTGATTCCTCTGTGAAGGGGAGTACATGTAGCCTTAACCCTTCAAAGGCTGCTGATGTAGGAGTGCATCATGCCCATTGGCCTTCATGATGCACCAATCGAGTGCTGGCGAGACTGCTCACCAGCACTTTATTGGGGTATCATGCCAACCTTACGGGGTTGATACATATACTCCCAGAGGGTCGGCATGATGCTCCAATGAAGTACTGGTGGGACTGCTCACCAGCACTTCATTGGTGCATCATGACGACCTATAGGCATGATGCATTAATGCATCAGCAGCCAATCGCTAGCACTATGTTGGTGCATCATGATTACTAAGGACACATGTGCCCGGTGATGCATCATGCAGTCCATCAAGGAATTATATTATATGGGCTGCAGGATATCTAGGTCTACAGAAAGGTCAGAGAACATCGAGAAGCTGAGAAAAGCTAACATGGTTGTATTGTCTCTTTGCTGAAAGTGCACGTCGTAAAAGGCAATGCAGCATGGTCTGTTCCTCTTCTGAAGGTCAACTTTTGCCCCTATATTACTTACTACTTGTATGCCTATGTTATCTTTCAACTGCCGTATTCATCATAGGAAAACTAGCCCCACACAGAGGGGGGCATTCCTAGACATTTTTGTATTTTATGTGAGGTCTTTGTTTCTAGCTGTATCGTCTACGTCCTATGGGGCCCACTCAAAAGGGTCTATATCTAGCCTTTCCTAACCCCTCGGATGTGTGTGGTGCACATATGGGTGGGCACCGACACATTCCTCTGTGAAAGTGTGTAATATAGTTCTCACCATGAATATGACCTTGCCTGTCGTAATGGTGTCAAACCTCTCTATTACTCGCTCGCTTGCTCTAAGACCTTTATGGAGGAGCCATGACGTCTCTCACCGTTTTAACTAATACTGATGTTTCTACAGATTCCTGGTTTGGTAAAGGCACCGGCAGATATAACATGAGGCAGAAATCACACCCTGAAAAGGACATTTTAAAATTTTTGGAAGAAAAGAAAACGCCAAATTCAACTCTTCTGATTCAAAAATAGCAACTAGCTTGTACTGCAGTTCATAAATAAATGCCTTATTGACATTTGTATAGATAGCTACAAACTCAAGTTACTGAATTAAGGTGTATTTGTGTTCGACTTAATGTGAATTTACCCTACAGCGGCAGGCAATGGTACCTGTTACTTACTGTAGGTTGGAGCATTGACTTATAGTCTCATCCCCCAGACACAGTGCCATGTCACACATAGTTAGTCATAGGCTGA
Organism: Acholoe squamosa; assembly: GCA_949317995.1. Lineage (NCBI taxonomy): Eukaryota > Metazoa > Annelida > Polychaeta > Phyllodocida > Polynoidae > Acholoe > Acholoe squamosa. The sequence goes on along the minus strand of OX439044.1, from coordinate 10,364,574 downwards.
GTTAAACCCCTCCATAAGGATATAGTGACTAGACTACAGATATATAGGCCTGACTGTTAAAAAGAAATTCCCTAAATTTAGCATGGAAACTCCATAAAATTGTACGGTGATTCACCTTAATATAAAAGTACGATGATTTCCCCTATAGTAACAGTGTTTCACCCTCCTAAGGTTCACTGTACGAGGAGTACTGCAGTTTTCAATGAGAATTCACTGCATTTTTTAGGGTGATGCATTGGCAATGCGGTTGCCAGTGAATCACCATTTTTCTTTTTTTACTGTGATATATCCACAGGTAGTGGTCGAACTGGGAATTAGGCTCTTACAGCTGGGAATAAATTATCAATATCATTGCTCAATAAACCATCAAATACACACTTGAAGGTTATAGCAATACTTACTTTATTGGGATTTAGCTTAGTGAATGCGTAATGGGCAAAAATAAAATTTTACTGGACACTTACAGCATTAAATCATTATGCCATTTTTGTTGTCATGATGCATAAATTAATACACCCCGGCAGGTCTTTTTACCAGGTCTGCTTGAAACTGCATGATGTATTTAATAGCGCAAGGCAGCCGTTGAAAGGTTAAACACCAGAAACTGTTATAGTCCTGCAAATAGCAATATCCAAATTTAGTCAAGAATCACTACACTGCAAGCAAAATGGCGGCACACTTAGGCTAACATGTTAAAGGGTTATATAGCATACGCCTTCCCTGTGCATGGAGAGTCTGGGGCTGCTGGGTGATGCAGGATATGGGATGGAGGTTGGGGGTGTAGTAGTGAAACCAAGCCTGGCCTGTGTCAACAAAGACATGTTCCCGTCTCTAGATGGACTATCACTGCTGGTCTACAGTACTAGTCTATGTTACACACCGGTTACACTAGATGGGGAAACACAGGTTTAGGTACAGTCTACTGTGTGTGAATACAGGGTTAGATACAGCCGACTGTACACATTGTTTACACCATATGGGGAATACAGGGTTAGATACAGCAGACTGTACACATTGGTTGCACTATATGGGGAATACAGGGTTAGACACAGCCCACTGTACACATTGGTTACACTATATGGGGAATACAGGGTTAGATACAGCTGACTGTACACATTGGTTACACTATATGGGGAATACAGGGTTAGATACAGCCGACTGTACACATTGGTTACACTATATGGGGAATACAGGGTTAGACACAGCCCACTGTACACATTGGTTACACCATATGGGGAATACAGGGTTAGATACAGCCGAATGTACACATTGGTTACACCATATGGGGAATATAGGGTTAGATACAGCCAATTGTACACATTGGTTACACCATATGGGGAATACAGGGTTAGATACAGCCGACTGTACACATTGGTTACACCATATGGGGAATACAGGGTTAGATACAGCTGACTGTACACATTGGTTACACTATATGGGGAATACAGGGTTAGATACAGCCAATTGTACACATTGGTTACACCATATGGGGAATACAGGATTAGATACAGCCAATTGTACACATTGGTTACACCATATGGGGAATACAGGGTTAGATACAGCTGACTGTACACATTGGTTACACTATATGGGGTATGCAGGGTTAGATACAGCCGACTGTACACATTGGTTACACCATATGGGGAATACAGGGTTAGATACAGCCGACTGTACACATTGGTTACACCATATGGGGAATACAGGGTTAGATACAGCAGACTGTACACATTGGTTACACTATATGGGGAATACAGGGTTAGATACAGCCCACTGTACACATTGGTTACACCATATGGGGAATACAGGGTTAGATACAGCCGACTGTACACATTGGTTACACTATATGGGGAATACAGGGTTAGATACAGCAGACTGTACACATTGGTTACACCATATGGGGAATACAGGGGTAGATACAGCTGACTGTACACATTGGTTACACCATATGGGGAATACAGGGTTAGATACAGCCAATTGTACACATTGGTTACACCATATGGGGAATACAGGGTTAGATACAGCAGACTGTACACATTGGTTACACCATATGGGGAATACAGGGGTAGATACAGCTGACTGTACACATTGGTTACACCATATGGGGAATACAGGATTAGATACAGCCAATTGTACACATTGGTTACACCATATGGGGAATACAGGGTTAGATACAGCCGACTGTACACATTGGTTACACTATATGGGGAATACAGGGTTAGATACAGCTGACTGTACACATTGGTTACACTATATGGGGTATGCAGGGTTAGATACAGCCGACTGTACACATTGGTTACACTATATGGGGAATACAGGTTTAGATACAGCCCACTGTACACATTGGTTACACTATATGGGGAATACAGGGTTAGATACAGCCGACTGTACACATTGGTTACACCATATGGGGAATACAGGGTTAGATACAGCCGACTGTACACATTGGTTACACTATATGGGGGAATACCGGGTTAGATACAGCCAACTGTACACATTGGTTACACTATCTGGGGAATACAGGGTTAGATACAGCCATATGTACACATTGGTTACACCATATGGGGAATACAGGGTTAGATACAGCCGAATGTACATATTGGTTACACCATATGGGGAATACAGTGTTAGATACAGCCGAATGTACACATTGGTTACACCATATGGGGAATACAGGGTTAGATACAGTCATATGTACACATTGGTTACACTATATGGGGAATACAGGGTTAGATACAGCTTACTGTACACATTGGTTACACCATATGGGGTATACAGGGTTAGATACAGCCGACTGTACACATTGGTTACACTATATGGGGAATACAGGGTTAGATACAGCCCAATGTACACATTGGTTACACCATATGGGGAATACAGGGTTAAATACAGCTGACTGTACACATTGGTTACACCATATGGGGTATACAGGGTTAGATACAGCCGAATGTACACATTGGTTACACTATATGGGGAATACAGGGTAAGATACAGCCAAATGTACACATTGGTTACACTATATGGGGAATACAGGGTTAGATACAGCCCACTGTACACATTGGTTACACCATATGGGGAATACAGGGTTAGATACAGCCGACTGTACACATTGGTTACACTATATGGGGAATACAGGGTAAGATACAGCCGAATGTACACATTGTTTACACTATATGGGGAATACAGGGTTAGATACAGCCGACTGTACACATTGGTTACACTATATGGGGAATACAGGTTTAGATACAGCCCACTGTACACATTGGTTACACTATATGGGGAATACAGGGTTAGATACAGCCGACTGTACACATTGGTTACACCATATGGGGAATACAGGGTTAGATACAGCCGACTGTACACATTGGTTACACTATATGGGGGAATACCGGGTTAGATACAGCCAACTGTACACATTGGTTACACTATCTGGGGAATACAGGGTTAGATACAGCCATATGTACACATTGGTTACACCATATGGGGAATACAGGGTTAGATACAGCCGAATGTACATATTGGTTACACCATATGGGGAATACAGTGTTAGATACAGCCGAATGTACACATTGGTTACACCATATGGGGAATACAGGGTTAGATACAGTCATATGTACACATTGGTTACACTATATGGGGAATACAGGGTTAGATACAGCTTACTGTACACATTGGTTACACCATATGGGGTATACAGGGTTAGATACAGCCGACTGTACACATTGGTTACACTATATGGGGAATACAGGGTTAGATACAGCCCAATGTACACATTGGTTACACCATATGGGGAATACAGGGTTAAATACAGCTGACTGTACACATTGGTTACACCATATGGGGTATACAGGGTTAGATACAGCCGAATGTACACATTGGTTACACTATATGGGGAATACAGGGTAAGATACAGCCAAATGTACACATTGGTTACACTATATGGGGAATACAGGGTTAGATACAGCCCACTGTACACATTGGTTACACCATATGGGGAATACAGGGTTAGATACAGCCGACTGTACACATTGGTTACACTATATGGGGAATACAGGGTAAGATACAGCCGAATGTACACATTGTTTACACTATATGGGGAATACAGGGTTAGATACAGCCGACTGTACACATTGGTTACACTATATGGGGAATACAGGTTTAGATACAGCCCACTGTACACATTGGTTACACTATATGGGGAATACAGGGTTAGATACAGCCGACTGTACACATTGGTTACACCATATGGGGAATACAGGGTTAGATACAGCCGACTGTACACATTGGTTACACTATATGGGGGAATACCGGGTTAGATACAGCCAACTGTACACATTGGTTACACTATCTGGGGAATACAGGGTTAGATACAGCCATATGTACACATTGGTTACACCATATGGGGAATACAGGGTTAGATACAGCCGAATGTACATATTGGTTACACCATATGGGGAATACAGTGTTAGATACAGCCGAATGTACACATTGGTTACACCATATGGGGAATACAGGGTTAGATACAGTCATATGTACACATTGGTTACACTATATGGGGAATACAGGGTTAGATACAGCTTACTGTACACATTGGTTACACCATATGGGGTATACAGGGTTAGATACAGCCGACTGTACACATTGGTTACACTATATGGGGAATACAGGGTTAGATACAGCCCAATGTACACATTGGTTACACCATATGGGGAATACAGGGTTAAATACAGCTGACTGTACACATTGGTTACACCATATGGGGTATACAGGGTTAGATACAGCCGAATGTACACATTGGTTACACTATATGGGGAATACAGGGTAAGATACAGCCAAATGTACACATTGGTTACACTATATGGGGAATACAGGGTTAGATACAGCCCACTGTACACATTGGTTACACCATATGGGGAATACAGGGTTAGATACAGCCGACTGTACACATTGGTTACACTATATGGGGAATACAGGGTAAGATACAGCCGAATGTACACATTGTTTACACTATATGGGGAATACAGGGTTAGATACAGCCGACTGTACACATTGGTTACACTATATGGGGAATACAGGTTTAGATACAGCCCACTGTACACATTGGTTACACTATATGGGGAATACAGGGTTAGATACAGCCGACTGTACACATTGGTTACACCATATGGGGAATACAGGGTTAGATACAGCCGACTGTACACATTGGTTACACTATATGGGGGAATACCGGGTTAGATACAGCCAACTGTACACATTGGTTACACTATATGGGGAATACAGGGTTAGATACAGCCGACTGTACACATTGGTTACACCATATGGGGAATACAGGGTTAGATACAGCCGACTGTACACATTGGTTACACTATATGGGGGAATACCGGGTTAGATACAGCCAACTGTACACATTGGTTACACTATCTGGGGAATACAGGGTTAGATACAGCCATATGTACACATTGGTTACACCATATGGGGAATACAGGGTTAGATACAGCCGAATGTACATATTGGTTACACCATATGGGGAATACAGTGTTAGATACAGCCGAATGTACACATTGGTTACACCATATGGGGAATACAGGGTTAGATACAGTCATATGTACACATTGGTTACACTATATGGGGAATACAGGGTTAGATACAGCTTACTGTACACATTGGTTACACCATATGGGGTATACAGGGTTAGATACAGCCGACTGTACACATTGGTTACACTATATGGGGAATACAGGGTTAGATACAGCCCAATGTACACATTGGTTACACCATATGGGGAATACAGGGTTAAATACAGCTGACTGTACACATTGGTTACACCATATGGGGTATACAGGGTTAGATACAGCCGAATGTACACATTGGTTACACTATATGGGGAATACAGGGTAAGATACAGCCAAATGTACACATTGGTTACACCATATGGGGAATACAGGGTTAGATACAGCTGACTGTACACATTGGTTACACCATATGGGGTATACAGGGTTAGATACAGCCGAATGTACACATTGGTTACACTATATGGGGAATACAGGGTAAGATACAGCCGAATGTACACATTGGTTACACTATATGGGGAATACAGGGTTAGATACAGCCCACTGTACACATTGGTTACACCATATGGGGAATACAGGGTTAGATACAGCCGACTGTACACATTGGTTACACTATATGGGGAATACAGGGTAAGATACAGCCGAATGTACACATTGTTTACACTATATGGGGAATACAGGGTTAGATACAGCCGACTGTACACATTGGTTACACCATATGGGGAATACAGGGTTAGATACAGCCATATGTACACATTGGTTACACTATATGGGGAATACAGGGTTAGATACAGCCCACTGTACACATTGGTTACACTATATGGGGAATACAGGGTTAGATACAGCCATATGTACACATTGGTTACACTATATGGGGAATACAGGGTTAGATACAGCCCACTGTACACATTGGTTACACTATATGGGGAATACAGGGTTAGATACAGCCCACTGTACACATTGGTTACACCATATGGGGAATACAGGGTTAGATACAGCCCACTGTACACATTGGTTACACTATATGGGGAATACAGGGTTAGATACAGCTGACTGTACACATTGGTTACACTATATGGGGAATACAGGGTTAGATACAGCCCACTGTACACATTGGTTACACTATATGGGGAATACAGGGTTAGATACAGTCTATTACACATACTGGTTACACTATACAGACATGTGTATGTGTCTAGAAGAATGCAGGAGGCCATTTCTCAATGTACTACGACTACACACACAGCCACTATGATTTAAAAATGCCAAGAATAAGCCAGGCTATCGTAGGAACTGCCCTACGACTGCCCACTACACTCAGCAGCTATGCAGTAATTACATAAGGTTTAGTAGGGCAGTCGTACTGGTGCAGAAATTAGGGACTACTAGTGCATGGAACTGTTAAGGCCAAATTATTAGGTTCTCACAACGATTTAAAGGACAGCAGTCGTAGTGTCTTAAGAAATGGCCTCCTGGTCTAGGCTTTGCTAAGCTTAGCAATAGAGACCTACATGTAGTGCCCTCCCCTAGCTAAGACCACTAGCCCCATTTATCTAAAAAAAAAAAAAAAAAAAAAAAGGAAAACGAAAACAAAGAAAGATTGAAAGAAAGAAAGAAAAAGAATCCTACGCATCTTGTTTCTACCAGGGAGGGACCATAGCCAATCAAAGTCCTTGGCTCATTGCTAGTTCTATGATTGAACACACTAAAAGGGTGCGCCCTTGTCATATTAGTCTTAGTAAACTGGACAGAAGTAAGATATACCATCCTGACTGGCGGTGGTGTAGCTGCCGCCTGCTTGCTCTACTTTAGATGGGATGAGATTGTATTCTGCCATTTATATCCTCCAACGTCATATTATATCTACCCGATGTCAATGATCTATGGAATGTATATTGTTTTACTGCCTTATATTGATGGATGATGATAGTTCTTTCAAATATTTATAGAAGCTGAAGTATTTTGAATGGAAGATTATCTCTTAGCACCAGAGTACATCGTACTCTGTAAAAAATAACTGTTGAATTTACCAGGAATCCGCGTAAAACTGAATGGTGGACCACCTTAATTGTATAGCATTGAACCAGTGTATTTTCTACAAGAAGGCCCAGGTGGCAGTACAGTGTGTACAAATGTACAAGAAATCCCAAGAAAAGATGGATGTCTGGCAACTTTGGGACAAGGAATGTGGCGCGTTTTTTTGGGTGTTTTTTTTTTTTTTTTGAAAACATTCTTTTACAGTGCTTCGAAAGTTGCATTGCATTTTACAGCAGTCACTTTTAGCAACGAGCCAATAGATCCATGCTAACTTGTCTCAGCTTCTTCTTCCTGCTCTTTCTGTTACCTTTCTGTTAACCCACCTACGCAACTATGTGCATGGTGCCTCTCCAGAAAAGAAGTGCTATCTCCGGGTGAATGTCCTTAGTTGTCATGGTGCACCAATGTAGTGCCAGCGATTGAATGAATGAACTGTATTGGTCCGTCACGGATGAATCGATGTTCTGTGATTATATTAATGCATCCATGGAGAGTGACTTGTCGGGAAGGCGTTTCTCAAGGTGGTAGGACTGAACACAGCCACTACGATTTGAAACCATCAAAATTATATTTTGTGATTTGTACGTCTGCTCTGTACAATCAGGACATAATGCAGCAATTACATAGGGTTTGGTAGGGTAGTCGTACCAGTTTTATCATTGGTGACCATTAGACGCAGGGCTGTAATGGCATTGGAGTGATGAATCCCTCTACGATTTGGAAGAGGTCTAGTCGTACCATCTTGAGAAATGCCTTCCTGGGCGCTGATTCATAACATTAAAAGAAAGTGTTTCTATAGAAACGATTCTGCTGCCATTCATCATTTTATAGTCAAAATAATTCTTTCAATTGAAACGTAAATTTTTAATGATACTGTATGTTATAAATGGCATTGCAACGATCCTGATTTATTTTTGTCCCAACCTAATCAATTCCAAACAAAATGTATACTTATACAATATATGGCGCCCAAAATATAAACTGATGGACCTAGAACTAGCCCTCCAGGGCAGCTTTCCTGCTCTCTGGCCTTTCTATATGCACCTACATATGCTGAAACATATACATCTTTACGCCATATGACACCTCCAGGTCAACGGTAATTAGTCGCTTAATGATGAACCAATGCTGTACAGCCGAGTCTACTCACCAGCACTGAACTGGAGATTGGAGCGAGTTCTGTCGAGGGTGCTATTCCCAAATTGGAACTAACTCACCTTAGGGAATTGATTCTCTGTTGTGTTGCCAAACCGTAATTGGTGAGAGATGTGGTTCAGGAGTATAAGAAACCATTCTCAAGTATAAAAACCCATTTTCGGCTAGTTCCTTCCTCTATTCCCTGATCTAAATAATGTATAATTCGAAACCTGAAGCATTCTGGTGTTACCAACCATGGGACCACTTCCCCCACTTTTCGCACTGTCTAATTCAGTGGAAGTCAATTCCATTGCAGTATAAGGTGGGATGTCAATTCTCAGGTTCGAGAGTTGCGGGGAACTGGAAGGTGGGTTAGCTACAGTGAGAATCCAGGAGGACTGGGAATTCGATTCTCACTGTAGCTAACGCACCTTCGATCCCCCCCCCCCCAATTCTCCACCCAAAGAGACCAATTTTCACCTTTTACTCTAATGGAATTGACTTGCTCTGAATTAGACAGTATTGCAAAAAGGGGGAACTGGTCCATGATTGGTTCCACCTAAATGCCTCCCATAGTAGATAGGCCAGGGAGTTGGAGGAAGGAACTAGCCAGGATTTGGTTCTCAATTGGGAAGCATTCACCAATTCCTACCCACTCCTAAACCACTTCTATGACAAATAATCTTTTGGCAACCAAACAGGGAATTGATTCCCTGAGATCAGTCAGATCTGTTTTGGCAATAGCAACTCTGACAGCTCCCAATCTTTTTGCAATGGCCTCCAGTGTTTTCAAACCAGTCTCTAGGTGCATCTTGATTATCCCTAATACTAGTGTATTGTTCTGCTTTTACCAAAGTAGGTCTACATCAGCCTACTTTATCAACTTGTTCCTGCCATGTGAAGCCATGTTTCTCAAACACACGATCGATATTAAGGGTGGCTGAAGCACTGTGGTCTCCTTTTTAAGTCTGATATTGATGGGAGTTTCTCGTGTGCCGGGGAATTTGCATAGCACATCAAAGTCCCATCCAATTCTAGGCAGGGGATTAGGCTGTGGTTAACTCACTGAGGGGCCCATGGTGTCTTAGGCTTTACAGTTAAATATAACCTCCAGTTATAACATTGGTGCATCATGCTGACTTGGGAGTGTATCAATCAAACTGTGTTGACATGATGTATGAATGGCAAATCACTGGCCATGAGGGCATTTCAGAATGCTTGCAATTTTGAAATGCCCTTCAGGGCTGCACTCATACATGATGACGGCCAAAGGGCATCGGCCATTTTAGCCCTAAGGGGGCCTTAAAGGGTAAAATCCTTGCTGACAATGGTAATAGCCTGAAAATGAATTTGAATTATGGCTTCCTCATCTTACTACAACATGTATACAGTCTATCTAAGGCCACACCAAAAAAAATAAGTTGGTCAACGGATTTTAGGTTGTTTTTTTTTTTAAAGAATTTTTTGGCGTCCAATGGATTCCTTGCTAGAAAAATAAGGCAAACAAAAAAGAATAATTTAAAAAATAAATTTGCTAAACATCACAAAGAGAAAACTTGTAGAAAGTGAAGCGAGCGAAATCAGTGGCTTTGTTGCACGGAATGGATTGGCTAGAATCCCCTTTGTTGAAGCAGCTGATGGATGTGGTGTTGTCTATGAACATATGTATGTGTTTCCCCGTTAGGGGCTTTTTGAAGTGTAGGAGTGCCCTGTGTACTGCTAGTTCTATTTCTCCACACTATTCCTCCCCATATTCAGAGTGAGTTTTAGGTATGTATGCACCCCACCCAGTGTCTGAGGAGTCTGTATAGGGTTATCTGTGGGCACTTTTCTGTGTATGTCTTCTATGCATGTGGCAGATACTGTAGGTTTTCTCTCAGGGTTGGTTTTATGATCCCTCTAGGTGGAATGAATTTGTCATAATTACCCTGTGTCATTATAAAGGCCTGGTTTTTGTCTGGTATCATGAGTGTTAGTGTGGGTGAGTGCAGTGTGAAGCCCAGGTACTCAATGGTTTGTGTTGGCTCTACTACTGATTTGTCAAAGTTGATAGTGAAGCCTGCATTTTGCAGCACCCTGAGTGTGTGCACTGTGGCTGTTCTGGCTTGCTCTTTTGTTTTTGCATAAATTAGTGTGTCGTCTATGTAGAAGACAAGATTTACCCATGCTTTGTTCCCAGGTGTGCCATGAGTGCCCTCATGATTTTTGTGAATATTCCAGGGCCTGGTGAGTAGCCATTGGGGAGGCAGGTGAACCTATATCTATTGCCATGATTTATTAGTTGTAGGAAGTTCCTGTCCCTAAGTTTTACCGGTAGTGAAAAGTAAACCTGCTCAGAGTGGCGGCCGTTGGTCACGCTTGGGTGCACACACAGTGTGTGGAGGCATATCCTATGGCCTCCAGGCGCTTTGAAGCCAGTCCCCTTGGTTGTAGGGTTGTACAGGGCTAATCCCTATAGTCCCCCCGATCCTGGGGCTGGGCCCCTACAGGCCTAGGGCAGTGTATGTTCCGTTGAGGCCAGCCTCCTGCAAGCTTTGTGCTGTGGAGGGGGAAGGAGTCTAGCTCCTACCTCCACGGCGGTCACTGTAAGAATGACAACCTGCAAGCGAGGTCCTGCTATATAGCATAGCTACCCCTGGCTTAAATGCCACTCTGTGAAATAATTGACTGGTAACTTCTTAGACATGGCCTGCCTGTATCATGTCCCCAACATACAGACAGGTCGCCAGCCAACCTCTCATCATCAATTTATTTTTCCTTAATGACCAGGTAATTCTGGGCACCGTCATTATCGTGGGTGTATCTTTTACCGTGATGATATATAATTCCGGTTTACCACATGTGACATACCATACTCTACCTCTAGTTATCCCCTTAAAACCATGTAAATCTAGTTAAACTCTTATAACCATAAGGTCATATTATCCTTTTTATAATCATAAGGACCTTGTTATACCCTTTTATACCACACCACTGTAGGCACTTTAAAGAGTGCCCTAGAACTGGATAATCACGGTGGTATGACGTTACAAAATAGCTGCAATTTACATAGTAAATGGATGAGGCTACATTGCAAATAACCAAGCTTAGGCTACATCATAAGTTCACTTTAATTTCTTTCAAACCGTATAACATAGGTTAAAAACGGGTTAATATATGTAAAAGCCACCCTCGTGCTGGTTTATCCATGTATCATTCCCTTAATAACACTGTGGTTATAACCAAGTGTTATTCCCATATGACCATAACCATATGGCTATGGTTATATTCTTATAACCATGTTGTTCTGATCTACCCTTATGCAGGTCTTGTTAATGTTATTCACCTATAATCATGGTTCTTGTATTTGCTTGCAGGTGGCGATTTCTTACACCAGCCTATCCTGCCTGTGTCACTTTCCAAGTCATTGACACTCCAAAGTTTGGCCGCCTTCGCACCCTCTCTCTCATCCTCTTCTTGAACAACTTTGAGTCGCGAGATGTGACCGCCTTCGACATCTACCCGCTTGTCTCATACTCCACAGGTGCCCGGGTCTTTCTTCACTACCCGGGTCACTTCCCGGATCTCGGGAGAGTCGTCTTGGCTCCTCCTGGGAGGGAGACTATCATCCAATTTAATGAGGTACAGAGGAGAAGAGCCCAATGGCCGTATAGTAACTGCCGGGATGACAAGGGCTACCATCACCAACAGTGCATGGATGAGTGCATCCAGAATGCCTCAGTTACAAATTGCAATTGTCTCGATTTGACTATACCTACCTCACCGCAGGCTCGCATTGATATCCCCTTCTGCGGAAGACTGAGCACTCATAATATAACATATAATATAACCACTCTTGTAAAAACACTTAAGTGTAGACGTGACTATGGAGCACCTGAAGTCTACAAGGTTTGTGAAACAAAGTGTCCACCTGAGTGTTATACTACTACCTATCACCACCGACAGATGTCAGCACCGTGGCCACATCACTCGCGCCACCTTGCCTTCCACCGGGACTTAATTCAGAATAAATCATATGCACACAAATTCAACAGATACCACTCAATACGGAATATTACCACTATAGACCCACACAAGGGTACAGAGATGTTGGAGGAAACCACATTAATCAATGATAACTTTCTTAAGGTAAGTAACTGTTTCTAGCTTCTTTCTTCCAGCTTCTGTAGGATTTCCCAAATTTATGATTTCAGTTTTGAATTATTTCAAGTTCCTGTAACTGGTCAAACCTTTGCAAATTTATTTTCCTGACCAGGGAGTAAGCCTTTAGAGGTAGGGTGTCCATTCTCCAAGTCCAAACAATAACTCCTGACAAAATCCCAGTAATTTCAATTAAGGTCCATAGGCCCCAGACATTTGAGCACCATTCTTGCATAGTAAACCTGACAATGCCAAAGAAAAGTTTGTTTCCGGTAATCTGACTGACCTCAGCTAAAGAGAGCCAACATCAAAATTTTTTGAAGATTTTTTTTTTAATTTTTCCTGATTCTTTTTTTTTAAATGAAGATTTTTTCAAAATCTTCAAAGATTATTTTCCAAAATTGATGTTTGACATGTATGCACATATTTTCCAATCATTTTCTCATTCCCCATGCTGGAGATGAACATTTCTAGCACCCACCAGTGGAAATGCAGCAAAGAATGACTATATGAGGCCTTGGATGCAAAAAGAAAAATCCGACCTACCGACCTCAACTTTTTGGACCATGTTACTGTAAACACAGCTTTTTTTGGTGGGCCTAATGCTTTTCAGATTGCTACATGTCTGTGGACCCTAAATCACATGGTTAGCACTACTCTATTATTAGAGAGGTTAAGATCACAATGTGTACAGCACCGAGTACATCGAGAATGATAGGAAATGGTAGGCTAGGCGTTGCTGCACACGATACAAGTAGGCAAATCTTAACCTCTCTATTTTGTCTTCCTAGTCATGCTAAGCTGGGAAACCTAGATGTCTTGGAAATTTATTTGGGTTCCTCAACCATGTAGTAATCCAAATAGCATTGTCTACTTTACGCGCCCAGATTGGTACTCAAACACTATACGCTCCTAATTTGGGCTCAAGGACTATAACGACTTGGTGGGATTAATTATCAGCCAATGAAATAATCCCAACTATTCTCTGCAGGCTTCTGGGGGTGCAAGTGATACCCATCTCATAGTTCTTATCAGTGATAACAAGCCAACAGTGGCTGTATATATTGGATAATCCACTCGATATATATATATATATATATATATATATATATATACATATATATTTAGCTTTTAATGTATGTTATGAGACAGCACGAGTGGGTTTATGGGTTCAATATTGGAATATTGAACAGACTCCGACTCGCAACAGAAATCAATGGATTCTATCAATTTTAAAAGGTAAATACTTAGAATTAATTGGTGGTACCATGATATAAACGCAATGTGTAATGATTAGACTTGAATTGTTTGGTTCAGGGGCTTGATTCAAGCACGAGCCGTATATTACATTCATGGAAATGGAAGATTCTGAGTATAGAACATATCATATATTATATGACCTCCCGCATGTGTATACCTCAGCATTAACTTAGCCAGACAACACAAACCAAAACATGGTATAGTTTGTTTTCTGTAGCAGCTAAAACGTATATAGAAAGTGGACACTATATGGCAATGTTGGTCTAGGTAATATAAGGAAAGTGTACACCGAATATGGCACGGAGTATCTTCCATAACTCCAGATATATAAGAAGTATAAGGAAAGTGGACACACAGTAAGGCAATACAGGTCTGCAGGGATGGGTAGTATATGGAAAGTGGTCTCCCAATATGGCATTAACCAGTGATACCCCTAGAAAGGCTACATAGACATCAAAGTGGTATATGAAAAGTGGACCCCTAGTATGGCAATGTAGCTCTGATTAATACATGGAAAAAGGACCTCATAGTATGGCAATGTAACAATAAGTAGTATATGGAAAGTAAACCCCTAGTATGGCAATGTAACTCTAAGTATTATATGGAAGTGGACCCCTAGTATGGCAATGTAGCTCTGAGTAGTATCTAATAGTGATGAATAGTATATATAGAAAGTGGCCTCCTACTACATGGAAAGTATACTTCTAGTTTGGCAATGTAAAATTCTTCCTCCCACTTCTTATGTCTATTTCACTGACCCACATGGCCCTGTGGCCCCTACGTCCTCGTCCATATTTACATCCTCTCCTTAGCCTTTCCCAAGCTCTAACCAGCTAACAGACTGTGCCAATGCACTGTATATATCTATCTGAATTTATGACACTTCATGATACACGAATGTAGCCCTGTTGAGTTACTCATTCATGCATCGGGGCAACCCTACATAGTTGATACACTCAATAAAGATCAGCATGATACAGCAATGAAGTGACCATGATTTATTTGTCAGTGCTCATGCTCATTGGTCGACATGATGCAGCAATGAAGTGAGTCTGCTCTCCGATGCATTATGCCAATGCTCTGGGAGTGTATCAACCCTATACATTCACGCATGAATGCTACATATGGGGTCGATACACTCATGCAGGGTCGGCATGATGCTTGTCAGCACTTCAATGGTGCATCATGCCAACCAATGGGCATGATGCACCACTGCATTGGCAGCCCTTAAAGGGTTAAGGAATACAGATAAAGTATTCATAGACCTAGTGTTTCCTACCACAGACTGGCTATGATTAATTGGTACTTGTACAGTCTGCCCCCTGGCTGCTTTCCCCCTATCACTTTTTATCTGTGTTGGGGAGGAACACCGCCCCTAGCGCCCCCTGTTAATCCTGTTAGAAGCGGGCCAATTGCCGCTGGGACAGTATTGGTGGGTCTAAATTGGGGTCTTGGACCTAAAGTCTGCATAACCTTCCCCTTTTATAATTCAAGTTAACTCTCCAAGGGCCGCTAGTGTATCAGTGCATCATGCCTGGTGAGTTATTCCCCAGTGCAGCATTCATTCTGCATTATGACCCTATGAGGGTTGGTCCACTCGCAAAGCATTAATGTGATGCTCTTATGAAGTGTTAGCAAGCATTCCCAATGGATATGATGCACTCCTGCATCACCTGCCCTAAAAGGGTTAGTTCAAAGTGACAGTACCTATGGGGACTAACTCCTGCAGGGTGTCAGGCTATGTATAGCTACTGGAGGGATGGCCTGGGTTATTGTAGGGGATGGCTGATTCTATATAGAGGGTGAATTCTGGTAGATGCTTTTAAAAACGGGTCCTCCATATATATCCAACGTTTTAATCAGTTGAAAGTCATGCACGATTTTTCCCATGAAATTGAATTTTCTTTCATAGTTAGGGCCCAAATTTGAGCCTCAAAAAATCTCACTCAGAAATATCTGGCAAGCTAGATATTTCCAGGAGGCAGCATTGATGGTACCTAATCGTTCCTGACTTAAAGTCAGGCCCAAAATACCAGCTACATATCAATGAATTCAAGAGAAGACCTCATTATGATACTTAATCCATTTACAACATTATGAAGGCCCAATCAGAGATTAATGAAAGGATACTGTCACCGAAATATGAAATGAAATGAAAGGTGCCCAGTCTAACCTCCTGTAACACAACCCTCACTTTTACCACCATCAAGGTGCCCCCCCCCCGTCCTCTATAATACCAACACACTGATGTGTGTGACTGCCAGATAGGGGTATCAGGAATCCCTAGAATTCTGGGAGTTATCAGAATTCTAGTCAGGGTGCAGCGTGGCCTGTGTGTTTACTTGGCTGTCTACTGCCTGTGTTTACCTACCCCAGTCATGGCTCACAAACCCCCTCTCCCTCTCTCCCTACCTCTTTAACACTTTAAATGCCGCAAATGCATTAATACATCATGCCCATGGGTCGTGATGATGCATGAATGCGAGTGGCTTACCATGGCTACATACATTTATCATGTCAACCCTATCGGGTTGATGCACTCTCTATAGGTCAGCATGATGCACCAATAAAGTGCTGGTTGGCAGATATGCCAAAGCTTTTTTGGTGCATCATTTAGACCAATGAGAAGCATATACTCCTGAATTAGCCACTCAAAGTATGCCACAATGACCTGTATACATTTGCCAAGCAAAATCATTTTTGGAAAGTTACTAAAGGTATCTCAACGGTTTACATAGAAAAGTGGATATGCAAACAAAATTTAAATTGACGTTTATTGCAAATACATGGTTTGACTTCACAAACCTGTGGAAAATGTGCTTCAATATGTTATATTTTTGTTATTTTTCTTTTTAGCCAGAAGCAGCACATTTGGCAAAACTGTATTCAACACCTCTCTGTGGGATTTTTTCTCATGCAAAAGCAATATTTTCCTTTGATAAACATTGAACCAAACCTTTTGAATGCTAAGGAAACAGGTGGTACAAGGAAATTCCATGAAAATAATGATGGATCTCTGTCAGCTTTGGGGCAAGGATTTCCCCATTATTTTGACAGTATCGTTTTCTTTTTTAATTTAGTTTAGATTATAAGTGTAGGGGCCAGCTCTGGCTGTAAGTCCATGGTGGTAGGCCATCTGCCCCAATCCGGTCGCACTAGCCCTCAGGGTCTGGTCAGCCAGTGTAAGCTGCCCCCTTGTGTATCATACCGATTCAGGTGTAGGTGGAAGGTAGGAAACATCAGGTCTTGGGATGTTGCTCAGTGGTAGAGCGCTCGCTTGCAAGTTGAGAGGTCCCGGGTTCAAAAACCGGTGTTTCCAAGTACGTTTTTGCCGACCTCTACATAGGTATGGCTGATGGGGCAGAACCTAATGCTTTGAAATAGGTCACATCTATTGTGCATTATGCTCACTTACATTGTACCACGGTGATAATTGAAAGCTGCTCTGGCAAACCTATGATTTCAGTTTAGAATTAAGTCAAGTTCCTGTAATTGGTCAAACCTTTGCAAATTCATTTTTCTTGACCAGGGAGTAAGTCTTTAGAGGTAGGCTGTCCATTCTCCAAGTCCAAACAATAAGGTCCATAGACATTTGAGCACCATTCTTGCATAGTAAACCTGACAATGCCAGGTTTACTATGCAAGAATGGCCTCGGCTTAAGAGAGCCAACCTCAAATTTTTTTGAAGATTTTTTTTCAAATTGTTCCTGATCTAAAAAGAAAAAGATTTTTTCAAAATTTTCAAAGATTATTTTCCCAAATTGTTATTTGACATGTATGCACATATTTTCCAGCACCCACCAGTGAAAACACAACAAAGAATGACTATATATATGAGGCCTTGGATGCAAAAAGAAAAATCCGACCTATCGACCTCAACTTTTTGAACCATGTTACTGTAAACACAGCTTTTTTTTGGGGGGGGCCCAATGCTTTTTAGATTGCTACATGTCTGTGGACCCTAAATCACATGGTTAGACTTCTGGGTTGGCCAGCTTAGCACCAAAAATACAAAAGATATGCAACAGTATCAGGAATATGAGGAGAAATATTGACCATACAAAGAGGTCAACACCTGCCCCCTAGGGTTAGCACTACTCCATTGCTGCACACGCTACAAGTAGGCAAATCTTATCTTCTCTATTATGTCTTCCTAGTCATGTATATTACATTCATGGAAATGGAAGATTCTGAGTATAGAACATATCATATATTATATGACGTCCCGCATCTGTATACCTCAGCATTAACTTAGCCAGACAGAACACAAACCGAACATGGTATAGTTTGTTCTCTGTATCTGCTAAAATGTATATAGAAAGTGGACACTATATGGCAATGTTGGTCTAGGTAATATAAGAATAGTGTACACCGAATATGGCACAGAGTATCTTCCATAACTCCAGATATATATGGTCGATAGGCACCACTTGTCGTTATTTGGGCTGGATTGTACCCAAAAATAAATATGACAGCATCTGTAAAAGATTTTATGGGTGCATACTACAATGGCTGGGACATAACATCCATATATAGGGGTAGGTTAAATACGAAAACTGAAGGTACAGCTCAGGGGCAAAGATGCACTCTAAAAGGAGGAGAGGGAGATTCGTCTCACGCCTTACCGAGGGAGATTCGTCTCACGCCCTACCATTGTGTACAATGGCACCCCTTTATATTATGCAACATTAAACTTACTTTCAATTTTGTGAATGGTAATTGAAATAGTCATGTTACCCTATAATATGAGCTATAGAACACCTAAATTGGCTCATAATTCCTTCATTTTCTAGTCTGAGAGAAATTGGTATGATTTTGTGCAGGGTGTGAGACGAATCGCCCAGGCATGAGAAGAATCTTCCAGGCATGAGACGATTCTCCTCCCACTATATTAGGTATATCTATGGCCAAGGTCATAGTAGGAAAATGACATTCATATATCTTATTCCTTTATTATATAGGTAGTTAAGCATCATAAAGAGGATTATTAAATATGATGGCCTGCTAGTTATATATGCGTTGATATACAGGGCGTCAGACAAATCTCCCGGGCGTGAGACGATTCCCCATCCTATTATATAGAGTTATATCTCTGGCCAAGGTGGTAGTAGGAAAATGCCATTCACATGCCATATTCCTTTCATATGTAGGTACTTAGGGATGATAAGAAGGATACTTAAATATATAAACCCTGACAGTTATATGGGCATACATATGCAGAGATGAAGTGAAACGAATCTCCCTTAAAACTACCCCACCATATATCAATCCATCTGACATGCTGTGTGTTGGACCCAGGCTCCCAATCTTTTATATGCATATACAGGTAGAGGTTGAGGATGAAAATACTATATTTCATCAGTTCATAAAGCATATTGATATCATAGATAGAGACCAATCTTTGGGCGTGAGACGAGTCTCCTCTAAAATTAACCAAATACATTTTTGCTTACAGCATAATAATAAATTAGTCTATACATGTCCAAATGGTCTTAAGAAATGCCTTAACTTATGCTAAGCATACCTAGAAATGTATATCTACCCTCCTACTTTTCATTTCTTGTCTATTCCTCTCCATATGTGCACTTTCAGATTTTATTAATAAAAAACGAGTCTTTGGGGTGATTTAAGGTCCCTCACTCCCAAAATATTCCTTGGATATATGTAAAACCAGGGTTCCCTGCCTAGCTCTAACTCAGTCCTATCAGAATATTTAATAATAATACATGTATGTTTAATTCTGAATGAACTATTCAGCACAGAAGTCAGAACAGCCAAATGACAACAAGTGGTGCCCATCGACCATATAAGAAGTATGAGGAAAGTGGACACACAGTAAGCAATATAGGTCTGCAGGGATGGGTAGTATATGGAAAGTGGTCTCCCAATATGGCATTAACCAGTGATACCCCTAGAAAGGCTACATAGACATCAAAGTGGTATATGAAAAGTTGACCCCTAGTATGGCAATGTAGCTCTTAGTATTATATGGAAGTGGACACCTAGTATGGCAATGTAGCTCTTAGTATTATATGGAAGTGGACCCCTAGTATGGCAATGTAGCTCTTAGTATTATATGGAAGTGGACCCCTAGTATGGCAATGTAGCTCTTAGTATTATATGGAAGTGGACCCCTAGTATGGCAATGTAGCTCTTAGTATTATATGGAAGTGGACCCCTAGTATGGCAATGTAGCTCTAAGTATTATATGGAAAGTGAACCCCTAGTATGGCAATGTAGCTCTTAGTATTATATGGAAGTGGACCCCTAGTATGGCAATGTAGCTCTTAGTATTATATGGAAGTGGACCCCTAGTATGGCAATGTAGCTCTGATTAATACATGGAAAATTCTTCCTCCCACTTCTTATGTCTATTTCACTGACCCACATGGCCCTGTGAATTTATGACACTTCATAATACACAAATGCAGCCCAGTTACTCATTCATGCATCAGGGCAACCCTACATAGTTGATACACTCAATAAAGATCAGCATGATACAGCAATGAAGTGACCATGATTTATTTGTCAGTGGTGCATTAAATTGGGAGACCACCATGAAGCTTTAATGCATCATTAAAACATTATGGGGGGTAATACGTTATTGCATCATGCTCATTGGTCGACATGATGAAGTGCTGGTGAGTCTGCTCTCCGATGCATTATGCCAACGCTCTGGGAGTGTATTAATCCCATGCATTTACACATGAATGCTACATGCCGACCCCATGGGGTTGATACACTCACGCAACGTCAGCATGATGCTTGTTAGCATTTTAATGGTGCATCATGCCAACCAATGGGCATGATGCACCACTACATTGGCAGCCTTTAAAGGGTTAAGGAATACCGATAAAGTATCCATAGACCTAGTGTTTCCTACCACAGACTGGCTATAATTAATTGGTACTTGTACAGTCTGCCCCCTGGCTGCTTTCCCCCTATCACTTTTTATCTGTGTTGGGGAGGAACACCGCCCCTAGCGCCCCCTGTTAATCCTATTAGTAGCGGGCCAATTGCCGCCGGGACAGTATTGGTGGGTATAAATTGGGGTCTTGGACCTACACTACAAAAATGGTGTTTAGATTTTAAACATGTTTAGGTCTAAAGATGTTTAAAACCTAAACATATATGCCAGTTAAGTGTATCATAGTCTACACATTAAGGAAAACAATACTTTTGTTCTAAATACATAAACTTTTTTGCTAAACATGTTCAGACGTTTAGAGTATAAACAGTTGAATATTAGGTTTTAGATTTAAACATCAATTTGTTTAGATACTTGTATGTCAAATCCACACCAGGTAGCAGCACTACCTCTGAATGGACTATATGCACACAGTTATAATCAATTGTTGTGACAAACATCCCCAAACTCCTTGTTTATCATAGTGTCATTTCATTGAAAATAGACACAACAATATAATATCAACTAAATTCAACTTACACCACAATCATTACCATAAAATAATCAATGAGCTCCATGACTTACACCTATGTCATGTTATTTTGTAAAGTATAAAGCAATGTCCTTCCTCCCAATCTGTTGTACTTTCTCAAGTCTCCTATTCTAATGCAGTGTGTACATATGTGGTAGATAAACACCGAGTTTGGTCACTGTATTCACTATATAGACAACAGGCTGTCATACTGGGTGTGTGTACTCAGTGGACCGCATCAACTTACAGCAGCTATACGCAATATATTACATGTGCTTTTCTATTGTCTTTCCACCCAAGTGTGGTATAAATGTCTATATAGCTGTTGCTGACATCTTTGGAGACTTTGCAGTGTAAATACCTGCTGATGTCCTCTAGTAAATGAGAAAACAAACAAAAGATATTCCTTCATGTTTTTAATGGATACATGTCTGCAAACCCTTACTTCCCACCAAATCGCTTAGCCATCTAAACACAAAAATTCATAAACATCTAAATGCAAAATTTTATCGATATCTAAACACAAATTTTGAACCTAAACACCTAGATTTCTAAACACTCGAGCTAAGAACATTGTTTGGCTAAACATGTTTAGGAAATTAATGTGATTACAAAAACGTTGCAAGAATATGTTTAGAATTGTGTGTAGGATCTAAACACCATTTTTGCAGTGTAAGGTCTGCATCACCTTCCCCTTTTATAATTCAAGTTAAACCTCCAAGGGCCGCTAGTGTATCAGTGCATCATGCCTGGTGAGTTACTCGCCAGGACAGCATTCGTTCTGCATTATGACCGTATGGGGGGTTGGTCCACTCGCAAAGCATTAATGTGATGCTCTTATGAAGTGTTAGCAAGCATCATGCTGGCCAATGGATATGATGCACTCCTGCATCAGCTGCCCTTAAAGGGTTAGTTCAAAGTGACAGTACCTATGGGGACTAACTCCTGCAGGGTGTCAGGCTATCTATAGCTACTGGAGGGATGGCCTGGGTTATTGTAGGGGATGGCTGATTCTATATAGAGGGTGAATTCTGGTAGATGCTTTTAAAAACAGGTCCTCCATATATATCCAACGTTTTAATCAGTTGAAAGTCATGCATGATTTTTCCCATGAAATTGAAGTTTCTTCTAAATTTTCTTTCATAGTTAGGGCCCAAATTTGAGCCTCAAAAAATCTCACTCAGAAATATCTGGCAAGCTAGATATTTCCAGGAGGCAGCATTGATGGTACCTAATGGTTCCTGACTTAAAATCAGGCCCAAAATACTAGCTACATATCAATGAATTCAAGAGAAGGCCTTTTTATGCTACTTAATCCATTTACAACATTATGAAGGCCCAATCAGAGATTACTGAAAGGATACTGTCACCGAAGCCATCATGAAGCTAAGTATAAAGTGATGGGTCCACTGCCATCAGTCAGGTGAATTTCTTTCTAATCCGACTGATTTTTTTTCTATATTTTTGTAAATTTCCCCAACCGACAATGGACAACCAGCAGTGGAACCAGCACTTACAAAAGCTGTGCCTTATCAGGTGACATGATCTCATTCCTTTAATGGTAGCAAATGACCTGAATACCAAAGACCTTTGCGGCCGTATGGGTGCGATCGCAGTACATTGAGAAATTGCCTTCAGCACTGTATCCATGTAGTATACCAGGCCGGTCATGGCGCATCAGGTTGACATTAAGGGACATGAGATTGGGGGTGTAGCTCATTCCTTTACTCTTTAAGGCTGATGCAGGAGTCAATCATGCCACTGGAGCATCATGATGACCCTGCGTGTCTGTATCAACCCCCTGGGATTGGCATGATAAGATAATGTAGCCCTACTGAGTAACTTGCCAAGGCTGCATTCATGCATCATGACCACCAATGGGCCTGTGGCCATGGAGTGTTAAATGATTGGCATTTTTCAATTCCATTGTGGAATGCATGTATCCAGACTCTGATGATGAGAGGAAGCCCAATTATGGAGGGTTATTAGTAAACCAGAATTATCCTGATAGCTGACCATAGCTGACAGGGTCATTTTCTATGTCTGCTGCCTGGGGCAAATGTCAAAATGCATCATCATCATCTCTGGTTGTTCTTCTAAAGGACCCCGCCTCCATTCAAGCTTGTGTGGACCAATCCATCATGTCTACAGAATAATGTACGGACTAATCACATGTTTAAAATTGCTGTAGGGGCCAGCTCTGGCTGTGAGTCCATGGCGGTATGCCATCTGTCCCCGTTCCGGTTGCACCAGCCCTCAGGGGCTGGTCAGCCGGTATAAGCTACCCCCCATAGGTAGGGAGGAATGTAGGGGCCAGCTCTGCCGTAAGGCCACCAGCCCCGTTTCTGGAGATCCCAGCCCCCAGGGGCTGGCATCCGGTGGTAGTTCCCCCTACGTGTGTATTATACCGATCCAGATGTAGATGGAAGGTAGAGAATGTCAGACGGGGAAGTAGCTCAGCGGTAGAGCTTCCACCTGCAGGTTGGAGGGTCCTGGGTTCGACTCCCGGTTTCTCCAGGACATTTTCCGCCGACCTCTACATTGCATTTATGCCAACATACATTACTCACTATGAAGTAGGCCATTCCTCTCAAAGTTTAATGCCGACAGACCTCCTGTTTTCTCCATATTAAACATGAGGGCCAAGTCATTTATTACCAGCTGGAGGGACTTGAGGGATTTTGCCCGATCGGCAAATTTTTTTCTGACCCCCATCCACTAATAATAAAATTTATCGTGACCCCCTCCCACTAAGAATTGAATTTGCAATGACCCCCCTCTTCACAAAAAAAATCAGATATGCTTGTAGAATGATGTGCCGCAATGAGTATTTGGATTGTCTAAATTTCCCCCCCCCCCAAAGGTTTCTTGGCTTTTGGCCTCCCCTCCACCAAGGGTTCATTTTCAAAATGACTCCCCCCTATATCTAACAACCCCCCCCCCCCACCTGGCAAT
Organism: Acholoe squamosa; assembly: GCA_949317995.1. Classification (NCBI taxonomy): domain Eukaryota; kingdom Metazoa; phylum Annelida; class Polychaeta; order Phyllodocida; family Polynoidae; genus Acholoe; species Acholoe squamosa. The sequence continues at coordinate 10,340,039 of OX439044.1, read as the reverse complement.
AAATGACTCGGACCTAAATAAATAAAAATGAAATGAAAGATGCCCAGTCTAATCTCCTGTAACACAACCCTCACTTTTACCACCATCAAGTCATCCCCTCCGTCCTCTATAATACCAACTAACTGATGTGTGTGACTGCCAGATAGGGGTGCCAGGAATCCCTAGAATTCTAGGAATTATCAGAATTCTAGTCAGGGTGCAGCTTGGCCTGTGTGTTTACTTGGCTATCTACTGCCTGTGTTTACCTACCCCAGTCATGGCTCACAAGCCCCCTCTCCCTCTCTCCCTAGTTCTTTAACGCATTAAATGCCACAAATGCATTAATACTTCCTGCCCATGGGTCGTGATGATGCATGAATGTGAGTGGCTTACCATGGCTACATACATTCATCATGTCAACCCTATTGGGTTGATGCACTCTCTATAGGTCAGCATGATGCACCAATAAAGTGCTGGTTGGCAGATATGCCAAAGCTTCTTTGGTGCATCATTCAGACCAATGAGAAGCATACACTCCTGAATTAGCAGCCCTTAAAGTAAAGGTTCAAAAGCACATGATGCCTCCATGTCCATGTTCCTTGGTTTTTTTATGATGAACCATTCAGCATCATACAGACCCCTCAGTGGTGTATCAAATCTTCAGTATTGGTGTGAATGCAATTCATTTCTGGTGAGTAGGCATTCCAGGGCTGTATACATGGATCATGGCAAAAAGACACAATGCACCATGTATTAATGCATTACCAGTATGCTGCCTCGGTGTGGCTTGATGTTTTGATCAATTAATATTCATGCATGAGGCATACTCTGACATAGTATATGACTCATTTACAAGCAAATGGTTGTCATGAATGATGCACCAATGCAGTTATCCTATGTTATTGACCAAGTATTGATACACTATAAAGAGAAAGGCTCTTAATGTGCCTGGGGGCATAATGCCGCCCCCAAAGGGCCCTGAATGGACCAGGGAGGGAGGGAGATGGGGGATGTGGAATGTACTGTCCATTTACAATTGTTGTCATCCTCCGAATCCACTTCATCGATATTACTGCTAGGTTTGAGCTACAGCACATAGGCGCCCTCTTGACTGGTGCTTATATGAATATCGTCATGTATGCCCAATCTGCAAATGCTGCCAGAAACTATTGGAATTTTCACTCAAAGTATGCCGCAATGACCTGTATACATTTGCCAAGCAAAATCATTTTTGGAAAGTTACTAAAGGTATCTCAATGGTTTACATAGAAAAGTGGATATGCAAACAGAATTTAAATTGACATTTATTGCAAATACATGGTTTGACTTCACAAACCTGTGGAAAATGTGCTTCAATATGTTGTATTTTTGTTATTTTTCTTTTTAGCCAGAAGCAGTACATTTGGCAAAACTGTATTCAACACCTCTCTGTGGGATTTTTTCTCATGCAAAAGCAATATTTTCCTTTAATAAACATTGAACCAAACCTTTTGAATGCTAAGGAAACAGGTGGTACAAGGAATCTCCATGAAAATAATGATGGATCTCTGTCAGCTTTGGGGCAAGGATTTCCCCGTTGTTTTGACAGTATCGTTGTTTTTTTTAATTTAGTTTAGATTATAAGTGTAGGGGCCAGCTCTGGCTGTAAGTCTATGGTGGTAGGCCATCTGCCCCAATCCGGTCGCACTAGCCCTCAGGGTCGGGTCAGCCAGTGTAAGCTGCCCCCTTGTGTATCATACCGATTCAGGTGTGGTGGAAGGTAGGAAACATCAGGTCTGGGATGTAGCTCAGTGGTAGAGCGCTTGCTTGCAAGTTGAGAGGTCCCGGGTTCAAAAAACCGTGTTTCCAAGTATGTTTTTGCCGACCTCTACATAGGTATGGTTGATGGGGCAAAACCTAATGCTTTGAAATAGGTCACACCTATTGTGCATTATGCTCACTTACATTGTACCACTGTGATACTTGAAAGCTGCTCTGGCAAACCTATGATTTCAGTTTAGAATTAAGTCAAGTTCCTGTAATTGGTCAAACCTTTGCAAATTCATTTTTCTTGACCAGGGAGTAAGCCTTTAGAGGTAGGGTGTCCATTCTCGGAGTCCAAACAATAACTCTATGAAAAAAAAAATCCCAGGAATTTCAATTAAGGTCCATAGGCCCCAGACATTCTTGCATAGTAAACCTGACAATGCCAAAGAAAAGTTTGTCTCCGGTAACCCGACTGACCTCAGCTAAAGAGAGCCAACCTCAGATCTTTTTTTTCAAATTTTTCCTGATCTAAAAAGAAGAGATTTTTTCAAAATTTTCAAAGATTATATATATATTAGGCCTTGGATGCAAAAAGAAAAATCCGACCTACCGACCTCAACTTTTTGGACCGTGTTACTGTAAACACAGCTTTTTTTGGGGGGGCCCAATGCTTTTCAGATTGCTACATGTCTATGGACCCTAAATCACATGGTTAGACTTCTGGGTTGGCCCCCCTAGGGTTAGCACTACTCTATTATTAGAGAGGTTAAGATCACAATGTGTATGGCACCGAGTACATCGAGAATGATAGGAAATGGTAGGCTAGGCGTTGCTGCACACGATACAAGTAGGCAAATCTTAACCTCTCTATTATGTCTTCCTAGTCATGCTAAGCTGGGAAACCTAGATGTCTTGGAAATTTATTTGGGTTCCTCAACCATGTAGTAATCCAAATAGCATTGTCAACTTTACGCGCCCAGATTGGTACTCAAACACTATATGCTCCTAATTTGGGCTCAAGGACTATAACGACTTGGTGGGATTAATTATCAGCCAATGAAATAATCCCAACTATTCTCTGCAGGCTTCTCGGGGTACAAGTGATACCCATCTGATAGTTCTTATCAGTGATAACAAGCCAACAGTGGCTGTATATATTGGATAATCCACTGGATATATATATATATATATATATATATATATATATATATATATTTAGCTTTTAATGTATGTTATGAGACAGCACAAGTGGGTTTATGGGTTCAATATTGGAATATTGAACAGACCATGAATGTAATATACGACTCGATAAAAGCACGAGCCGTATATTACATTCATGGAAATGGAAGATTCTGAGTATAGAACATATCATGTATTATCTGACCTCCCGCATGTGTATACCTCAGCATTAACTTAGCCAGACAACACAAACCAAAACATGGTATAGTTTGTTTTCTGTAGCCACTAAAACGTATATAGAAATTGGACACTATATGGCAATGTTGGTCTAGGTAATATAAGGAAAGTGTACACCGAATATGGCACAGAGTATCTTCCACAACTCCAGATATATATAAGAAGTATAAGGAAAGTGGACACACAGTAAGCAATATAGGTCTGCAGGGATGGGTAGTATATGGAAAGTGGTCTCCCAATATGGCATTAACCAGTGATACCCCTAGAAAGGTTACATAGACATCAAAGTGGTATATGAAAAGTGGACCCCTAGTATGGCAATGTAGCTCTGATTAATACATGGAAAAAGGACCTCATAGTATGGCAATGTAACTCTAAGTAGTATATGGAAAGTGAACCCCTAGTATAGTAATGTAACTCTAAGTATTATATGGAAGTGAACCCCTAGTATGGCAATGTAGCTCTTAGTATTATATGGAAGTGGACCCCTAGTATGGCAATGTAGCTCTGATTAATACATGGAAAATTCTTCCTCCCACTTCTTATGTCTATTTCACTGACCCACATGGCCCTGTGAATTTATGACACTTCATAATACACGAATGCAGCCCAGTTACTCATTCATGCATCAGGGCAACCCTACATAGTTGATACACTCAATAAAGATCAGCATGATACAGCAATGAAGTGACCATGATTTATTTGTCAGTGGTGCATTAAATTGGGAGACCACCATGAAGCTTTAATGCATCATTAAAACATTATGGGGGGTAATACGTTATTGCATCATGCTCATTGGTCGACATGATGAAGTGCTGGTGAGTCTGCTCTCCGATGCATTATGCCAACGCTCTGGGAGTGTATCAATCCCATGCATTCACACATGAATGCTACATGCCGACCCCATGAGGTTGATACACTCACGCAGCGTCAGCATGATGCTTGTTAGCATTTTAATGGTGCATCATGCCAACCAATGGGCATGATGCACCACTACATTGGCAGCCCTTAAAGGGTTAAGGAATACCGATAAAGTATCCATAGACCTAGTGTTTCCTACCACAGACTGGCTATAATTAATTGGTACTTGTACAGTCTGCCCCCTGGCTGCTTTCCACCTATCACTTTTTATCTGTGTTGGGGAGGAACACCGCCCCTAGCGCCCCCTGTTAATCCTATTAGTAGCGGGCCAATTGCCGCCGGGACAGTATTGGTGGGTATAAATTGGGGTCTTGGACCTACACTACAAAAATGGTGTTTAGATTTTAAACATGTTTAGGTCTAAAGATGTTTAAAACCTAAACATATATGCCAGTTAAGTGTATCATAGTCTACACATTAAGGAAAACAATACTTTTGTTCTAAATACATAAACTTTTTTGCTAAACATGTTCAGACGTTTAGAGTATAAACAGTTGAATATTAGGTGTTTAGATTTAAACATCAATTTGTTTAGATACTTGTATGTCAAATCAGGTAGCAGCACTACCTCTGAATGGACTATATGCACACAGTTATAATCAATTGTTGTGACAAACATCCCCAAACTCCTTGTTTATCATAGTGTCATTTCATTGAAAATAGACACAACAATATAATATCAACTAAATTCAACTTACACCACAATCATTACCATAAAATAATCAATGAGCTCCATGACTTACACCTATGTCATGTTATTTTGTAAAGTATAAAGCAATGTCCTTCCTCCCAATCTGTTGTACTTTCTCAAGTCTCCTATTCTAATGCAGTGTGTACATATGTGGTAGATAAACACCGAGTTTGGTCACTGTATTCACTATATAGACAACAGGCTGTCATACTGGGTGTGTGTACTCAGTGGACCGCATCAACTTACAGCAGCTATACGCAATATATTACATGTGCTTTTCTATTGTCTTTCCACCCAAGTGTGGTATAAATGTCTATATAGCTGTTGCTGACATCTTTGGAGACTTTGCAGTGTAAATACCTGCTGATGTCCTCCAGTAAATGAGAAAACAAACAAAAGATATTCCTTCATGTTTTTAATGGATACATGTCTGCAAACCCTTACTTCTCACCAAATCGCTTAGACATCTAAACACAAAAATTCATAAACATCTAAATGCAAAATTTTATCGATATCTAAACACAAATTTTGAACCTAAACACCTAGATTTCTAAACACTCGAGCTAAGAACATTGTTTGGCTAAACATTTTTAGGAAATTAATGTGATTACAAAAACGTTGCAAGAATATGTTTAGAATTGTGTGTAGGATCTAAACACCATTTTTGCAGTGTAAGGTCTGCATCACCTTCCCCTTTTATAATTCAAGTTAAACCTCCAAGGGCCGCTAGTGTATCAGTGCATCATGCCTGGTGAGTTACTCGCCAGGACAGCATTCGTTCTGCATTATGACCGTATGGGGGGTTGGTCCACTCGCAAAGCATTAATGTGATGCTCTTATGAAGTGTTAGCAAGCATCATGCTGGCCAATGGATATGATGCACTCCTGCATCAGCTGCCCTTAAAGGGTTAGTTCAAAGTGACAGTATCTATGGGGACTAACTCCTGCAGGGTGTCAGGCTATCTATAGCTACTGGAGGGATGGCCTGGGTTATTGTAGGGGATGGCTGATTCTATATAGAGGGTGAATTCTGGTAGATGCTTTTAAAAACAGGTCCTCCATATATATCCAACGTTTTAATCAGTTGAAAGTCATGCATGATTTTTCCCATGAAATTGAAGTTTCTTCTAAATTTTCTTTCATAGTTAGGGCCCAAATTTGAGCCTCAAAAAATCTCACTCAGAAATATCTGGCAAGCTAGATATTTCCAGGAGGCAGCATTGATGGTACCTAATGGTTCCTGACTTAAAATCAGGCCCAAAATACTAGCTACATATCAATGAATTCAAGAGAAGGCCTTTTTATGCTACTTAATCCATTTACAACATTATGAAGGCCCAATCAGAGATTACTGAAAGGATACTGTCACCGAAGCCATCATGAAGCTAAGTATAAAGTGATGGGTCCACTGCCATCAGTCAGGTGAATTTCTTTCTAATCCGACTGATTTTTTTTCTATATTTCTATGTAAATTTCCCCAACCGACAATGGACAACCAGCAGTGGAACCAGCACTTACAAAAGCTGTGCCTTATCAGGTGACATGATCTCATTCCTTTAATGGTAGCAAATGACCTGAATACCAAAGACCTTTGCGGCCGTATGGGTGCGATCGCAGTACATTGAGAAATTGCCTTCAGCACTGTATCCATGTAGTATACCAGGCCGGTCATGGCGCATCAGGTTGACATTAAGGGACATGAGATTGGGGGTGCAGCTCATTCCTTTACTCTTTAAGGCTGATGCAGGAGTCAATCATGCCACTGGAGCATCATTATGACCCTGCGTATCTGTATCAACCCCCTGGGATTGGCATGATAAGATAATGTAGCCCTACTGAGTAACTTGCCAAGGCTGCATTCATGCATCATGACCACCAATGGGCCTGTGGCCATGGAGTGTTAAATGATTGGCATTTTTCAATTCCATTGTGGAATGCATGTATCCAGACTCTGATGATGAGAGGAAGCCCAATTATGGAGGGATATTAGTAAACCAGAATTATCCTGATAGCTGGCCATAGCTGACAGGGTCATTTTCTATGTCTGCTGCCTGGGGCAAATGTCAAAATGCATCATCATCATCTCTGGTTGTTCTTTTAAAGGACCCCGCCTCCATTCAAGCTTGTGTGGACCAATCCATCATGTCTACAGAATAATGTACGGACTAATCACATGTTTAAAATTGCTGTAGGGGCCAGCTCTGGCTGTGAGTCCATGGCGGTATGCCATCTGTCCCTGTTCCGGTTGCACCAGCCCTCAGGGGCTGGTCAGCCGGTATAAGCTACCCCCCATAGGTAGGGAGGAGTGTAGGGGCCAGCTCTGCTGTAAGGCCAGCAGCCCCGTTTCTGGAGATCCCAGCCCCCAGGGGCTGGCATCCGGTGGTAGCTCCCCCTACGTGTGTATTATACCGATCCAGATGTAGATGGAAGGTAGAGAATGTCAGACGGGGAAGTAGCTCAGCGGTAGAGCTTCCACCTGCAGGTTGGAGGGTCCTGGGTTCGACTCCCGGTTTCTCCAGGACATTTTCCGCCGACCTCTACATTGCATTTATGCCAACATACATTACTCATTATGAAGTAGGCCATTCCTCTCAAAGTTTAATGCCGACAGACCTCCTGTTTTCTCCATATTAAACATGAGGGCCAAGTCATTTATTACCAGCTGGAGGGACTTGAGGGATTTTGCCCGATCGGCAAATTTTTTTCTGACCCCCATCCACTAATAATAAAATTTATCGTGACCCCCTCCCACTAAGAATTGAATTTGCAATGACCCCCCTCTTCACAAAAAAAAATCAGATATGCTTGTAGAATGATGTGCCGCAATGAGTATTTGGATTGTCTAAATTTCCCCCCCCCAAGGTTTCTTGGCTTTTGGCCTCCCCTCCACCAAGGGTTCATTTTCAAAATGACTCCCCCCTATATCTAACAACCCCCCCCCACCTGGCAATAAATGACTCGGACCTAAATAAATAAAAATGAAATGAAAGATGCCCAGTCTAATCTCCTGTAACACAACCCTCACTTTTACCACCATCAAGTCATCCCCTCCGTCCTCTATAATACCAACTAACTGATGTGTGTGACTGCCAGATAGGGGTGCCAGGAATCCCTAGAATTCTAGGAATTATCAGAATTCTAGTCAGGGTGCAGCATGGCCTGTGTGTTTACTTGGCTGTCTACTGCCTGTGTTTACCTACCCCAGTCATGGATCACAAGCCCCCTCTCCCTCTCTCCCTAGATCTTTAATGCATTAAATGCCACAAATGCATTAATACTTCCTGCCCATGGGTCGTGATGATGCATGAATGTGAGTGGCTTACGATGGCTACATACATTCATCATGTCAACCATATTGGGTTGATGCACTCTCTATGGGTCAGCATGATGCACCAATAAAGTGTTGGTTGGCAGATATGCCAAAGCTTCTTTGGTGCATCATTTAGACCAATGAGAAGCATACACTCCTGAATTAGCAGCCCTTAAAGTAAAGGTTAAAAAGCACATGATGCCTCCATGTCCATGTTCTTTGGTGTTTTTATGATGAATCATTCAGCATCATACAGACCCCTCAGTGGTGTATAAAATCTTCAGTATTGGTGTGAATGCAATTCATTTCTGGTGAGTTGGCATTCCAGGGCTGAATACATGGATCATGGCAAAAAGACACAATGCACCATGTATTAATGCATTACCAGTATGCTGCCTCTGTGTGGCTTGATGTATTGATCAATTAATATTCATGCATGAGGCATACTCTGACATAGTATATGACTCATTTACAAGCAAATGGTTGTTATGAATGATGCGCCAATGCAGTTATGCTATGTTATTGACCAAGTATTGATACAATATAAAGAGAAAAGCTCTTAATGTGCCTGGAGGCATAATGCTGCCCCCAAAGGGCCCTGAATGGACCAGGGAGGGAGATGGGGAATGGGGAATGTACTGTCCATTTACAATTGTTGTCATCCTCCGAATCCACTTCATCGATATTATTGCTAGGTTTGAGCTACACCACATAGGCGCCCCCTTGGCTGGTGCCTATATGAATATAGTCATGTATGTCCAATCTGCAAATGCTGCCAGAAACTATTGGAATTTTCACTCAAAGTATGCCGCAATGATCTGTATACATTTGCCAAGCAAAATCATTTTTGGAAAGTTACTAAAAGCATCTCAACGGTTTACATAGGAAAGTGGATATACAAACAGAATTTAAATTGACGTTTATTGCAAATACATGGTTTGACTTCACAAACCTGTGGAAAATGTGCTTCAATATGTTGTATTTTTGTTATTTTTCTTTTTAGCCAGAAGCAGCACATTTGGCAAAACTGTATTCAACACCTCTCTGTGGGATTTTTTCTCATGCAAAAGCTATATTTTTTTCCTTCGATAAACATTGAACCAAAGCTTTTAAATGCTAAGGAAACAGGTGGTACAAGGAATCTCCATGAAAATAATGATGGATCTCTGTCAGCTTTGGGGCAAGGATTTCCCCGTTATTTTGACAATATAGTTTTTTTTTTAATTTAGTTTAGATTATAAGTGTAGGGGGCAGCTCTGGCTGTTAGTCCATGGCGATAGACCATCTGTTCCATTCCAGTTGCACTAGCCCTCAGGGGCTCGTCAGCAAGTGTAAGCCCCCCTTGTGTATCATACCAATTCAGGTGAAGGTGGAAGGTAGGAAACGTCAGGCCTGGGGATGTAGCTCAGTGGTAGACCTCTCGCTTGCAAGTTGAGAGGTCCCGGGTTAGAAAACCGGTGTTTCCATGTATGTTTTGCCGACCTCTACATAGGTATGGCTGATGGGGCAGAACCCAATGCTTTGAAATAGGTCACACCTATAACCTCAGCGGAAATCTTTAATTATCGCTCAATTCTTCTACTCTTTTAATGTGCTGTGTTTTCCATTCCCATTATGTTAACCCTTGATTGAGAAGTTAGGTCTTGAGTGTTGCATTTCATGTATGTATTGTGCATTATGCTCATTTACATTGTACCACTGTGATACTTGAAAGCTGCTCTGGAGGCCATTTCTTAAGGCACTACGACTGCACACAGTCACTATGATTTGAAACCCCACAAATTAGTGTCAGCAATCGTAGGTAGTGCCCTATGACTGCTCTGTATGGTCAGCACTTATGCAGTAATTACATAGCATTTGGTAGGGCAGTCGTAGTACTGCCAACACTACATGACCAACACCTTTTTGCTGTAATGGCACTAAATCAAGGGTCCTCACTACGACTTGAACGTGAGCAGTCGTAGTGTGTTAAGAAATGGCCTCCTGGCAAACCTACATGTCAGGGATGGAATCAGGCATCATGGTGAACCCACACGTGACCATAAATGCAACACTGACAAACAAGCATTCAGGGCTTATAGATACATCATAGTGGCAAAATGGTAGGCCTATAAGACATGCATAAATACACTGTAAAATGTTAAAATTACAGCAAAATCCTTGTGACAAACTTGCCAGAGATCCATCGTTATTCTCACAGAGATTCCTTGTACATGTACAACCTTACTGCCACCTGGGGTCACTTTTTAAAACTACAAGCTCCCTCTTCTGGCGGCCATTTTTTAACACACTACGATTGCTCAGCTTCAAATCGTAGTGAGGACCTTTAGTTTAGTGTCTTTTAGGCCAATAGTATGGGTTATGCAATACCTACAGTACTACGACTGCCCTTGCACAGTCTATGTAATGATAACATAACTGCTGATCGTACAGAGCAGTCGTAGGCCCCTCCTACGATTATTGACACTATGTATTGGGGTTTCAAATCGTAGTTGTTGTGTGCAATCATAGTGCCTTCAGAAATGGCCTCCAGTTTTATGTTTCAAAGCACCGTTCTAGCATGAAAGGGTTAAACGTAAAAAGGGAGAATTCTCTCCTGTACTCTCTGTCCCCCAAAGACTGGCTCAAGATCAGTTTTCTTTGCACTGTCCAGAATCTGTGTCCGTGCCCCAGATCCCAGGGAGGGATGTTTTATTGGAAATGGAGAAGGCTCGCAAATACAACACTGTTCACCCAATGTGTGCTCAGTGTAATCAATATACGATAGAGATAGCTGTATTTACTAAAGCAGGAGTGCATCATGCCTATTGGTCGTCATAATGCAAGAACGTGTGAAAAAAAGTAAGGAAGTAAATATACTTGTTTATATGTATGTATTCGAGAGTATTCTATATTACTTTTTCTGTTCCTAGATATATCATTGTGTGTGTCTGACTGACATCTTTTGTAAAGCTCCCCACGATATGGAAAGTTTATGTCAATGAAAGTTGGAATACCTTACCGATACTTCATTGGTGCATCATGCTAGCCAATGGGCATGATGCACTCCTGCATTAGATTAGCGTGACATGTTAAGGCTGGATAATACATTCATACATTATGCCAATTTATCATATTGGTGGATGTGTATGAAAGTAGCCCTGGTGAGTAACTCACTCACTAGGGCTGCATTCATGCATCATGCTTACCCCACAGGGTTGATACACTTCTGAAGGGGCAGCATGATGCACCAATACAGTGATGGTGAGTAGATCCCCCTGTATTGTATTAACCCGTATTAACCCTTGAAGGGCCCCTGATGCATTAATGCATCATGCCCATTGGTCGTCATGATGCACCAATGAAGTGCTGTGCTGACGACCCTTCAGGAGTATATGTATCAACCCTGTAGGGTGAGCATGATGCTCCAATGAAGTCCTGGAGAGCAGTCTCTCCAGCACTTCATTGGGGCATCATGACGACCAATGGGCATGAAGCACTCCTGCATCAGCGGCCTTTAAAGGGTTAAACAAAGTACCCTGGAGGAGCTGACTACTAATACATCCCCTCTCCTCCTGTACCCATTTACTTCCAAACTTAGTATACTTCATACAGACCTAAATAGGAGATTCCCCTTCTAGAGAGCGCTCTTTGAGTGAGTGGGTACAACTGAGCATCAGCGGTCTTTAAAGGGTTAATGCATCATGATGACCAAGGAGCATGAAACTGGAGGCATTGTATGGCACTTGAATAGTTTATATACCCTATTGTCACCACAGCTAGAGATGTTTAAAACCCTCACATTAGGGAATAGAGCATCAGAATAAACAATAATCTTGACCTAGATATTAAACCTTTTGGTCATTATGAGGCATAAGGCCCTCTGAGTACGCCTAATTCGCCACTGCTGCAGAAGTGCACCATGTAGTGACCGCAGAGGGCTGATCAATGCACTCTGGGCGTGAACCCATGTGATTTACTTTACTCAAATCAAATAGGTATCGAATTTCCATAACATTGAATACTTGTTGTTAAGTTGCCAAGGCCTATGTGTGATTTAGGACAATACCATCAGATAAAAAATTATTTCCATGGGAGAGAGCTATTCACCGGTTTGATCAGCAAAAGGCTTTCAATTTCAATCATTGAACACCGAAAGATTGGGGGAGGTGTGGTTGACAAAGCCATTAATTCATTGATATACTGAGATAGGCAATTAGAAACAATTGGAAGTATGACTAAAATTGTGGAGGGAAATTGATCAGGCGGACAAGTGATAAAAATTGACGATACAGAATTGTACTTTTCGTCTTTTTCAAAAGAGTACTAATTCAGCCTGTGACTGCTATTTTAATATCATTTAAGTATGAACTATGCATATGAATCAAGGCACAAACGTATACCCTCTTAATTTATGTTAAGCCTCCCTTTTAAAACGCTTGTTTCTAAATGCATCATAAATTCCCACAGAATAATCGTCAGATTTTATGAACCGCCCTCCAGGGATTTCAGCTTTATCATTTTGGTTGATAAAATTTCTCTCCAACCTTTCCAATAGCTCACATAGCCATTATCAGCTGGGGGCCGCCATTAGACCACGACTTCACTATGACTAACACCTTCAGCCCCCGACTCCGCAGTTTATGCCAGGGATGCCTCCCATTGGTCAATAATACAATAGCCATGTGCCGTATAGAGAATTAAGCTGCTGTTATATATCTTATTATCCTCACCCAGCGTGTGCAGAACGCCTAGTCATCCACCCTACAGGATACCCATCTAGCCAGTCTTCATTTATTACAATTCTGTGCTGAAGATGCGACAGGTTATTCATAAACTGTGGAAATCATGGATGAATTGGTAACCACAACTAGCCTCTCTAACCAGCCACTGGTCACTGGGGAAATCAGTAATACATGGAATAATACTGCTACTCTCCCAGAACCAGCCAAAACGGAAGTGGAAGCAAAGGACTTCCGGTTCAGTATTGCAGGATGGGAAAGGGAGGAGGAGTCTACGGGGAATCAGTCTATGGAGGATACCATAGTCCCATATACATGTGTATGAGGCACACCTCAAATATAAGGCATACCCTCAGGAGTTCAAAGCGCACCTGTGGACCGTTTCTGTTCAGTTTAAATCAAATTGAATGTAATTTTACCCCACCTTTAAGGCACAAAAGAAGTTGGGAGGGTCATATAAGGCGCACTTAGAATTAGTATCACATAAGCAGCGCGTTATACGTGAGATATACGGTAGGCCTAAATCAGAGCTTGACAAGGGATGGGATAGAATGGGTAAATAAATGTAGGGAGAATGGAAGGAATATAGTATATTACATGGAAGTTGCTAGGAATCCCCCCCCCCCAGAATTCTCGCCCCCGGAAGTCTCCCACCCGGAATTTCCCCCCTGGAAATCTCCCCCTAGGACGTTTTCCCCCTAGGAATTCCCCCCCCCCCCTATAAAGTTTTACCTGTTTACCACAGTGAGCCTCACCCTAACCTGTCTCTATCCCCATCCCTAACCCTATCCCTATTGGCCACTAGCTGGTCTGGAGCTGGTTCCAGCAACACACACTGCCATTAAACTGATAAGACGGGACCAGCATGTCCCTGGAAGTGGGTGTTAACCAGGGACAAGGTACCCATCATGGTATGTGTTATCAGTTGGTTTTACCTCAACCAGCGAAATTCAAAATGGCGGCTCCACTAGGCCTCCATACTGAGTTCTATAACCCTATCCCTAACCCCAACCCAAAACCGAACCCTTACCCTATAACATCCTGCATACTTATATTTGGTGTATAGAAAACGAACATAAATTAAGTAAATGTCCTATATGGATAAGGGGGAGTGGGACATTCCAGGGGGGGATTTCCTGGGGGAGGGAGAATTCCAGGGCGGAAACTTCCTGACACCACATGGATGTCAGGTACTGACTGTGCCTTCACCGTTACACTTAAAATCTATTTAAAGTTCTTGCATATAAGGCACACTCTAAACATTGGTTGCTTCTATAGGAGACACCAGGGGTCTGTCCTTACGTAAAAGCTTGCCTTTTTCACGGGTGATGCACCAACCCAGGGATCATGCTTGTGAGAGTAGGGTATGAATTTACCAGGGATCTGCGTAAGGCTGAATAGTGAACCACGATAATTGTATTGCCTTGGTGCATGAATTCAATACAAGAAGCCCCAGGTGGCAGTGCGATGATACAAGGAATCTTTGTGTAAATAACGACGGATCTCTGGTAAATTTGGGACAAGGATTCCGCGGCAATTTCAATGACATTTTCTTCTTTTTATAATGTAGTGGATTGTTATTCACATATGTAAATGGTCCCCCTTGGCTCAGACAATCACCTATAAACTGAACTGCGCAACTGTTCTATTGATACAGCACCTTCAGAATAGCCCCATATAAATGCTGAATGTTACCACCTGTTTTACCTTCAAGACACACAAATGTGAGTTTTACCATTAGCACTGTATTGGTGCATCACATGCTAACCCTTCTAGGGTGTATTAACCCCGTATTCTCTGCATAATGCTTATACCCACACTGAAAAAAGTCTTCCTGACAAAATGACATGTATATCCATGTCAACTAGATTTGACACATAGAGCATATGTCATTGGGACATGGCACATATGTCACCATGAGAACTATCTTCAATACACATGTCAAGTGGAGTTGACAAACCAAATGTGAGAGCGTCAACTTCATTCAACATGCCTTTCATGCATGTCAAGTGGGAGACAATCGTGACCTGTGCAGTATGTGTCAAAGCGATCAGTCTTCTTTTCTCTGTGCAGGTATCATGACAAAAAAAAATAACCATGGTTGATAATGCGGTTGTAATATAAAAAAATAGAAAAAGATTTAAATGAAATGAAATATTACTATCATATTTCCTCGAATATAAGCCTGGCCTCAAATAGAAGCCTGCCCCATTTCCAAGCCAATGTCATGGAGAAACCGGGACTCGAACCCGGGACCCTCCAACTTCGAAGCGGCTGCTCTTCCTCTGAGCTATTTCCCCTGGCCTGACATTTCCACCTTCCATCCACACCTGGATCGGTATGATACACACTAGGGGGGGGCAGTGATTACCCGGAGACCCGCCCCTGGGGGTCTGCCACCGAGTACAGGGAATTACTGCCCCTACACTAATAAAACCCAGCAATATGTCAAAGAAGGATAGTAAATCTCCTAGTGAAATCAATACAAGCCTGCCTCGAATATAACCCTGCCCCGAATATAAGCCTGGTCAATATGCCCCTTGAAATCATTACAAGCCCAGGCTTTTAATTGAGGAAATACGGTATATGTAGCAACATATCAATCCCAACTGAATATCCATTATGTCTATCAAATATCTTAAGCCATCCTATGTAACCACTGAATCAGCTGAAAATACTGGAGTAGCTATATTGTACACCCTGTTAAAAAAATAAATGTTGTTGAAATAATGACAGAATCCTTGTCCCAATATTGCCAGAGATCTGTCGTTATTTTCACAGAGATTCATTGTACCACCATACTGCCACCTGACGCTTCTTGTGAAAACTACACTGGTTCACTGCAATATGATTACAGTGGTTCACGGTTCAGTTTTACAAGGATCCCTGGTAGATTCAACAGTTATTTTAATAGTGCAGTGTAGACAATTCAAATAGCAAAAGTATAAACCACAAATCAGTCTGGAGGACTTTGTCTCTGAAGGATGGAAATGAGGTCCTGGCCTTGGTATTTTATACAATCAATATGTCTATTATACACCTGTTGTGTAGGTCTGCCATTGTTGACTTTATCCGACATGAATATTTTAAAGCCTCTGCAAACCGAAGCCACCTGTAAATCTATAACGCAAAGAAACACTCTCAGAAATAACTGTTGAATCTACCAGGCATCCTAATAAAATTGAGCAGTGAGCTACTGTAATTGTGATGCAGAGAAGCAGTGTGTTTTTTCACAATGAAGCACCAGGGGGCAATGCAGACTGTATGTCACAAGGGAAAACAGCGATGGAAGATTTGTTCCAAAGTTGCTGGAAAACCACTTTTTAACAGTGCACTAACACCTAACGGGTCGTATGATACCTCCTGTTTTCATGTTCCTTTGCCTTCATGATGCACCATTTCAGAGCTTATTAGGGAGTGATCATTTTTTAACAACAGGGGAGGGGGGGGCTGGTGGGTTTGAGAGGGGGTCAGAAGATTTTCGACCCTTGACCAGGGGGGTCAAAATAATTTTCAGTGAAAAAGCCCACGCGTTACTAAGGGTGTGTTTGTGTGCGATTTTCAGCCCTCCGAGGGTCAAAAAAGAAATTTGACTCTTAAGAGGGGGGGCCCAACATTTTTTCGTGCATCTGCGCACAAATCGACCAGCCCCCTCACTTGTCAGCATCACATTCGTGCATCATGCCATCCATGAGGAAAGTACTATATTCCCTCACATACAAGGTGTCACGGTACTATTAGGGCCAAGGACGTTCTGATTTCCCCCCCATCTTCCACCATCAAACTGGCATCAATCGGGTTCTAATTTGATGGCGTTCATAGATAAAGGCTTAAATTAAAGCAGAAGTCATTCTTGATTTTTTTAGCATGGTCAACCATAACGGAGTCGGATCCGTTTTTGCACCAGTTGCCATGGAAACCACCATGTTGGATAAATTAAATGATACAGGAGCCCCTGACAAGTCACAAATGTGACCTTGGACCCCTCTCTGACAAAATAGGTTTCCATGGTGACCAAAAATCTTTTGCAACTCCCCCCCCCCAAATCGTTACCTTTCTTCTGGTACCAAAATTATTAATCTGTGATAAAAATAAGGTCCCCTGGCACTGATTATACCAAGCAAAACACTGTTTTTAGTTGGGACTATTTAGCTACTGTGACACCATAAGGTGCATCTCATGTATAGCGAGGTTTCTTGGTAATGCTGTGCGTGCTGCCGTGACAGACCTGATATCGGGACTTCTCACATCTCATCCTGAATCCTCGCTATACCGAGGTTGCAGGCCATCCAGTGGGCCCACCAATACTTGATATGGTACTCGGAGAGATAATCACTGATAACAGCCAGCATTATGGGTACAAGTTGTTGTGTAATCCGCCCTAAAAATTCTGCAGCGAATGAAGGGAATTTTCTTATTGCTTAATAATGCATCCCACTACCATCTAATAAGATGCACCCCGCATATCAGAGAATTCCTTATGGCAAATATGAGGCTCCATCTATATCAAGGCCCTATACGCAGCTTATCACAGCTTGAGGGGTGCATCCACTGCCGACGGATGGACCATCCATCGGTTTCATCTGTCATATTTATCATTGATTTCTATGGAGAAAATGACGGATATAGGGAGACGGATGGTCCATCCATCACAGTGGACGCAGCCCTATAGGCCCTTATGAAGGCCATATGCCTCAAGAGCCCATATTGCAAATACAAGTCATGTGAGTTCAATACAATATTTATTACACGAAAATAAGACTTATTTCTACCTTCCCTTTCCAAATAATGTTGTTTACATTGTATATTTAGTTGTTTAAGTTGTTTAAATAATGATTTACATCGGTAAGACGTCATCAGCAGCTTGCTGAACGCTGATTGGTCAATGCAAATGTAGTGGGCGTGGCCTATTCAAAATGCTGGTTTCTCATATGTTCTGACATACCATACGACCATACAAATAATCTAGGGTCTCTCTATTCTTATATAAAACCACAGGAAAGTAGGATTTGAATCGTTCCTGACTGTAATAAGCTGCATTACTAGGTTTTGAAGAAGAAAAAATACATATTAATTTGCAGAATTTGAACTATTGGAGATAAGTTGTTGGTTCCCAATATAAGGCAACGAGTTGTAGCTGCTATGCAGCCTTGGTGAAATAGCCACCAGGACTACATCCATCTATGATAACAGGTACTGTAACTGCTATACAGCCTTGGTGAAATAGTCACCAGAGTTACATCAATCTATCATAACATGTACTGTAGCTGCTATGAATGCAGCCTTGGTGAAATAGTCACCAGGGCTACATCCATCTATGATAACAGTTACTGTAACTGCTATACAGTCTTGGTGAAATAGTCACCAGAGTTACATCCATCTATGATAACAGTTACTGTAACTGCTATACAGCCTTGGTGAAATAGCCACCAGGGCTACACCCATCTATGATAACAGGTACTGTAACTGCTATACAGCCTTGGTGAAATAGCCACCAGGGCTACACCCATCTATGATAACAGGTACTGTAACTGCTATAAATGCAGCCTTGGTGAAATAGTCACCAGGACTACATCCATCTATGATAACAGTTACTGTAACTGCTATGCCGCCTTGGTGAAATAGTCACCAGGGCTACACCCATCTATGATAACAGGGACTGTAACTGCTATAAATGCGGCCTTGGTGAAATAGTCACCAGGGCTGCATCCATCTATGATAACAGTTTCTGTAGCTGCTATGCCGCCTTGGTGAAATAGTCACCAGGGATGCATCCATCTATGATAACAGGTACTGTAGCTGCTATACAGCCTTGGTGAAATAGTCACCAGGGCTACACCCATCTATGATAACAGGTACTGTAGCTGCTATACAGCCTTGGTGAAATAGCAACCAGGGCTACATCCATCTATGATAACAGTTTCTGTAGCTGCTATGCCGCCTTGGTGAAATAGTCACCAGGGCTACATCCATCTATGATAACAGGTACTGTAGCTGCTATACAGCCTTGGTGAAATAGCAACCAGGGCTACACCTATCTATGATAACAGGTACTGTAGCTGCTATACAGCCTTGGTGAAATAATCACCAGGACTACATCCATCTATGATAACAGTTACTGTAGCTGCTATACAGCCTTGGTGAAATAGTCACCAGGGCTACACCCATCTATGATAACAGGTACTGTAGCTGCTATACAGCCTTGGTGAAATAGTCACCAGGGCTACACCCATCTATGATAACAGGTACTGTAGCTGCTATAAATGCGGCCTTGGTGAAATAGTCACCAGGGCTACATCCATCTATGATAACAGGTACTGTAGCTGCTATACAGCCTTGATGAAATAGTCACCAGGGCTACACCCATCTATGATAACAGGTACTGTAGCTGCTATAAATGCGGCCTTGGTGAAATAGTCCCCAGGACTGTATCCATCTATGATAACAGTTACTGTAACTGCTATACAGTCTTGGGAAATAGTCACCAGGACTTCATCCATCTATGATAACAGTTACTGTAACTGCTATACAGTCTTGGTGAAATAGTCACCAGGACTTCATCCATCTATGATAACAGTTACTGTAACTGCTATACAGTCTTGGTGAAATAGTCACCAGGACTACATTCATCTATGATAACAGTTACTGTAACTGCTATACAGTCTTGGTGAAATAGTCACCAGGACTACATCCATCTATGATAACAGTTACTGTAACTGCTAAACAGCCTTGATGAAATAGTCACCAGGACTTCATCCATCTATGATAACAGGGACTGTAGCTGCTATAAATGCGGCCTTGGTGAAATAGTCACCAGGGCTACATCCATCTATGATAACAGGTACTGTAGCTGCTATACAGCCTTGATGAAATAGTCACCAGGGCTACACCCATCTATGATAACAGGTACTGTAACTGCTATACAGCCTTGGTGAAATAGCCACCAGAGCTACACCTATCTATGATAACAGGTACTGTAGCTGCTATGCAGTCTTGGTGAAATAGCAACCAGGGCTACATCCATCTATGATAACAGGGTCTGTAACTGCTATGCAGTCTTGGTGAAATAGTCACCAGGGCTACATCCATCTATGATAACAGGGTCTGTAACTGCTATGCAGTCTTGGTGAAATAGTCACCAGGGCTACATCCATCTATGATAACAGGGACTGTAGCTGCTATGAATGCGGCCTTGGTGAAATAGTCACCAGGACTTCATCCATCTATGATAACAGTTTCTGTAGCTGCTATGCCGCCTTGGTGAAATAGTCACCAGGACTACATCCATCTATGATAACAGGTACTGTAACTGCTATACAGCCTTGGTGAAATAGTCACCAGAGTTACATCAATCTATCATAACATGTACTGTAGCTGCTATGAATGCAGCCTTGGTGAAATAGTCACCAGGGCTACATCCATCTATGATAACAGGTACTGTAGCTGCTATGCTGCCTTGGTGAAATAGTCACCAGGACTACATCCATCTATGATAACAGTTACTGTAACTGCTATGCCGCCTTGGTGAAATAGTCACCAGGGCTACATCAATCTATCATAACATGTACTGTAGCTGCTATAAATGCCGCCTTGGTGAAATAGTCACCAGGACTTCATCCATCTATGATAACAGGTATTGTAACTGCTATGCCGCCTTGGTGAAATAGCCACCAGGGCTACACCCATCTATGATAACAGGTATTGTAACTGCTATGCCGCCTTGGTGAAATAGTCACCAGGGCTACATCCATCTATGATAACAGGTATTGTAACTGCTATACAGCCTTGGTGAAATAGCAACCAGGGCTGCATCCATCTATGATAACAGGTACTGTAGCTGCTATACAGCCTTGGTGAAATAGTCACCAGGACTACATCCATGTGTGATAACAGGTGAATGATGCAGATACAGAGACAAAGCAAGCAATTTCAAAGGGTCTGATGTAAGAGAGGGACGAATGGTATTTTGAGTCTTTTTCTCTGCTTGAACCTTTCGTGTTTTGTCAAAAATACACGACAAGGGCTTTACAGTAGAGTGCTTCTATTTCTGGAATACAGCGGTAGTTACTGTACATACAAAACCAAATACCCAAACTGAATTGCATTGTAGCTACTACAGCGGTCTTTATAGCCCATTTACAATTGCAGCTGAAAGTGTAGGACTGAAAATATATCCCAGAACCCATATACCCCGGCTGCCATGATCCTGAATATACCATCAGAGCATTAGCCAGGTCTTAAAGGGCAAATCAGTATACTAAAGACAAAGAAGCCAAGGCCTTCTGCTGTAAGGTTCCATAGACGTCTCCATGTGATAGGCTGGGGGGAGTCAGACCATTTAAAATGTATAACAAGAGACACAAAAGCAATTATACCAAGTCACTGCAGGGCCAAGAGACTGAAAGGGAAGGTTCCCAAAGGTCAACACAAGAGGGGATTTCATTGTCTGTTTCCATGTTTTAGAAAGGATCACTGGAGGTTAATTCAAAAGTTCCTGGGATCGCTACCTCAGCGATCTTAGGAATTATTCTGCCTTATCTCATTAAGCTGTCTTAAGATTAGACTGTCTTGCCTTTTCACAGCCAGCACTAAGATTGCAGTGAATTTAGCCTCAGCCCTCCTACACCATTCCAAGTAGAACACACTGTGCACAGGGGCAAGAGGCCCATACTGAAAGAATAGCAGTGGAAACACTCCTTCTCACAAGGGTGATTACACAAGCATCCCCCCCTATATGAGCCACTTATAGAGTATAGGGTGCAGTTGACCTCCTACAGTATTCAAGTGCACTTCATGCCTGAGTAGCCTGAAGAGTCCCCAAGGACTCTCAGCAAATGTCCTCCCTCCCCTCTATATGTATACAGCAGGGACACTCACTCTTGGGAGCAGGAGTGTTCCCTGTGAGTGCTCTTGTACTCAGGTGAAACCACTATGCAATTATTTCCCTAAGATTGCAGTGATCTTAGCGCTGGAAAAGGAATAGTGAAGTGATCTCAGGACTTGCTGTGCCTGACTGGCCTGCAACCACTGCATTAGATAGGGTAGACTTGCTAGGTCTTACGATATGTGCCTACACTAAGATCGCAGGCGTAGAAATCCCAGGACCTTTTGAATTAACCTCCAGGTCTCTCGTTGATTAACTCTAAATACACCTTAAAGATTGTCATGATTTGAGGTTGTATGATCTGGTAAAATTAATGGACAGAGAAAGTAAGGACGCCAGACAGGTAAAACCGACAACGGGACAATACCACGTTTTATGGGGTTGAGAGACAAGGGACAAGGCCACTTTTTATGATTAAATTTAAAAAGAGGATGAGAGCACTTTTTGATTTCAGCAAGGGTACAAGAGCATTTCTCTGAAATTGACAAGGGATATTGCCCCCCCCCCATCTCTAGTGCCTTCAAATAGTGATTAAAAGTATAGTGATTCCTTTATCCGAAGTGATAATCAAGAGAGCACAAGCTTTCTGAACGTAGGTGAATCAGTATTTGGTAATAGGTTTGCAGATACTAGATTATATATGTAAGACTAAGATCAACAATAACAACACAGATTACATACACTGTAAAAAGAAATGTCGAAATAACAAAGGATTCCTTGTCCCAAAGTTGCCAGAGATCCGTCGTTACTTTGACAGAGATGTTGTTATTTTCACAGAGATTCCTTGTACCACCACACTGCCACCTGGGGCTTCTTGTAAAAACTACAATAGCTCCCTGTTGTATAATAACGGTGGTTCACTGTTCAGTTTTATCAGGATAGCAGGAGGGCATTTCAAAACCATAGCTATAGATATCGTTTTGAAATGCCCTGCTGGTAGATTTAACAGTTATTTCTCACAGTGTAGCACAGACATTACAGCCAGACACCATGACAAAAAAGTCTGGTTTCAGTGGTTTAGAATGGGTCATACCTAAATTGATGAAGATGGATACCAAAAGGGGAAAAGGCAATGGAAATCTTTAACCATGTACATGTATATTTAGCGTCCCAATGATGTTTCCCACAGTTGATGATTGCTGTCTGAAGCCTTGATTTGAATTGATGATGATTGCTGTCTGAAGCCTTGATTTGAATTGATGATGATTGCTGTCTGAAGCCTTGATTTGAATTGTAGATGATTGCTGTCTAAAGCCTTGATTTAAATTGATGATGATTGCTGTCTGAAGCCTTGATCTAAATTGTAGATGATTGCTATCTGAAGCCCTGATTTGGATTGTAGATGATTGCTATCTGAAGCCTTGATTTAAATTGTTGATGATTGCTATCTGAAGCCTTGATTTGAATTGTAGATGATTGCTGTCTGAAGCCTTGATTTAAATTGTTGATGATTGCTGTATAAAGCCTTGATTTGAATTGCTGATGTGGCCTTTCCTTTACCACTGAATGTCTAAGCTCCCTGTAGATCTCCTGCTGCTCCAGTGTCCCCTGCAATGCGCCAGTCTGCTACAACTTGCATGACCCTTATAAATCCATGACTTTAAGGTAAACAATTCTCCCTATCATTTTAACATTGTATCTGTGATTGTACTTTCCATGCCTCTCTCATGCACTCGCCTGACTCTGTAAAGGATGGCATGGTGCCACAAGGCTCACGTTTATTTGTCATTTTCGTGCTCCAAACATCCCACTTGGCAAAAAAACGTTTTTCAAAGTTTTTTCAACCAATTTTCAACCAAATAAAAACCTTTTTTCAGTACATGTTTTGGTTGTTTTTTTTTTACATTAAACAATTTTTGGTAAATTTGGGAGCCATGGTTAGAATGCACTGAATAGATTGAGATTTTGGCAGGACACTTTCACAAGTGGGGTGATGTTAGATGTGCAGAAATTTGAAAATCTATATATTTCAGATCTTGTCCCAGCGTTAAAACAAAAGAATCATGGAGTGGATCCATCCCATAAGCTGGAATAATGCATTCATCATTTCATGGCATGTTATTTGACATGTTCATATATGTATACATCATGATGACAAATGTTAACAGCACATTGTAATACTATGTGTCCCTTACAGGGTTATCTATTTGCATGCTAATATCATGAATTATCATTTTACATGCATTATGAATCGATAACCAATTAATTTACTGTCCGCTACACAGTGGCTTCCTGTTATTGTGCTTTTATTGACTAGGTGATGAGATATTTATTAACCATGTGAATGTTTACTAAAGCATGATGTGGTTGTTCCATAATCATCTACCCTCTATTAATTTTTTGCACTATCTAGATGAGGAACCTGAAGATACAATAACCATATTCGACGTGATTAGCGCACAGTGCATTGGGAAAATGTCTAAAATGTATGTTTAGTAGTTAAACGTTTAAATAAGCTTCAAAAATGGGAATATTTTAGTTATTTCTAGCCTAAGATCTGAGCAAAAAAGAGGGAGTGTGTACTTATTATGTTATGTGCGCTACATCAAATACGGTATAGACTATACACTCTCTCAGTCTTTAAACGTCATTCAGGATATTAGAAGATAAGTTTCTGTGAAGTGACTCGCTTTGATCTTGAAAATCGAGACGACAAACACATGAACTAACAAGAACTGAACATGGAATTGCCCCAGACATAGATTACTATCAACATAAATAACATACACAAGAAAGGACCTAACATACTTCCCTGTGGTACACCAAGATTAGCTTATCTGTTTGTATAATATATTTCTCATAACTCATTATGCCTTATACCCAAATCAGATTTGAACCGTATCAGACTCTTTGACCTTATCACGATATGCCCTTTGGTATCAAAGCTAGAAATACTGCAGGGTGAATCACATGGTCAAATGCTTTCGATAGGTCAATATACAGTTATTTCACTAGCCCTTAATTGGGCTGCATTATCAGGTAGCGGTGCAGAATGGGGTAAATGGGTGCTTGTACCTGAGATGGTCTGAAATGTAAGGCTACATAGAATCTTAGATTATAGGGGTTTTCAAGGGATTTAAGAATAGTTCTAAATTATGGTTGAATAAGGTGGAGAAAGCAGATCTATTAAAACTCCATGGTCCATTAAAAGCTTGTACCCCAATCATCGACTAACCTAATTTTTCAAATACTTAGGTGACACTGCTGGACTAGCGATGATTTCCTTCATTTCAGAATCTTTGACAGACACATCCTGATTTGGACTGCCTATCATGTGGAGCAACCAAATTAATTTCACCTCAGTCTCTGAGTTCATTATGTACATTTCATATTAATTCTACATTTGAAATATATCCTCATTTCCTCCACCAAAATGTCATTAAGTACTCTGTCATTCCACGCTCAAGGGCTTTCAACCTATGATTTCCCTCATTTAATCCAAGAAGCCCAATCCCTCTAGGGTTTCCCTTTCTTACATTATTTATTGTCATTAGGCGCACATCATTATTTTATTTTGGGTCTCCATCTTCCCTTCTTATTGCTTTCTTAATATCAGGACTGTACGCTAGAAATGAGTTGGCTTAGATACCACCATTATTCTTGACCTAGTCTATGTTCCCCCCATTCCCCATCGGCCAGTGCAAAAGCATACTCTCATTACCAGCCAACCAGAAAACAGGACGCACTTATTAGAAATTCCTAAAAAGGAAATCTGAATGGTCACAACATCAAATAGACGGCGATGGGTGGGAGGGTACCGGTAACATGACAAGATGTTCTTTATTCAAACAGACTGCTGACATCATGAATCCTGACTCCAGGACACACAGATTTGTCCAGCCAATGGAAAGGGCTTCCCTAAGAGAAAAAGTAAAATTTTTAACTCCTGTCATGAGCTTTCAAATGATGCATTACATAAGAAAATATCTCTGCCAGTTTTTGAGTTACAGCCTTAAACATTTTGGTGGTTACTGACGTACGCAGATCCCAAATAAGCTCTAGCTTGCATATTTCTCGAGATATCTCGAGATAAGGATAATAAAAGTGCATAAATCGTGCAAATTAGGAAAAAATATCATATTCTTTACATTCCTTTTCTCATAGAGTTTCATCTAAAAATGGGATTTTGACCTTTTTTTCAGCACATTCAGAATTGGCACTATTTACTCCCCCTTGGACAGTCCTGTTAGCTTGGCTCCTGACAGATATGAACTTACCTAAGGCATAAGAGATGATGTTTTATGCAGGATGGCTTATTAGGCTGTTTGTGAACATTTGAGGGAACACAAAGGATCATCTGATTAAATGTTGACATCAAATTTCCCTAATTAAATAGACCTACATGTAAAAGCCTCCTGTAAAGGGTTGGAATTTATAAGAACTGCTTCATGAGAAATGTAGCTCATTTACAAATTCAAGTCTCCTGGCATTTTCCATGAATATTCCGTAGCATTCTTGCAGCAAAAATGATAACAATTTAGCTCATCAATTTCATCATTGTGTCCGTGCAGCTCATGGTTATCCATTTAAGATTGCACATCATCATAACCTTTTAACCAACCCTTATGATACAATGGTACATATTCTAAAATGTACCTCAATCATGCAATGCCTGGTTTTGCTATTGTAACACTATGCAGTTGACATACCCTAATATGTTGTTTCTGTTTTTTGCAGGTGATGGTGTCATTTGAGTTTTCCGACGTCATGGAGTACAATGACATGCCTCTGACGTCACCAAGTGCCCTGACAGGGTCATTGGGAGCTGTGTTAAACTTGTGGTCAGGTGTGACCTTTGTGACCTTGGTAGAGGTCATTGACCTACTTTATAGCCTCTGCACAGCTGGCTGGGGCTCTAAGAACAATGACCGTAATTCAAATAATTCCAACCAGGACCCACAACAAACTGTCAATCTTACCATGAATGACCTTTGACACGAGTCAATGTTGTAAACATTTGATCTATCTCACTTCTTCACATGGTTATGATATGGATACATAGTTATATCAAATCTATTTGATACTACTTCATTGTGTAGGGTCGTACTAGATAACGTCAGTATACTTTTCAGCCTTTTACACAACATCATCTTCAATGTGTCTTACTCTCTATCCATTGACGCTCTTTATTATTATCCTCTTGTACATGTTTCTACCACACGGAACTTCATAATCAACATTAGTATATATCCATTATATACATGTATCACTGACCATTGGTCTGTACATTGAATAAGTGCAAAATTCATTTTCTTGTGAGAGTTAAGTGCACACAGATGATATATATATATATATATATATATATATATATATATATATATATATATATATATATATATATATATATATATATGTGTGTGTGTGTGTGTGTGTGTGTGTGTGTGTGTACTTCATGTAATTATTGATGATGGCAAAATATTTTGGTTTCATAAGCACCTTTTTACAGTCTAGAGTAGTTAGCTTACATTGCGTGACACTTTTGGTGTACTTTTATGATTTTCTGGTGTACTTATATGAACTAATTTCTGGTGTACTTATATGAACTAATTTTGGGGAAATCAGATGTTGGCCAAAATTTTATCTATGTTATTGAAAAGGTAGTTCATTGTCTATATTAGAGTTATAAAGAGATATAAGTGACCCAGAAATTGTGCCAAAACCATGGGGCAGTAACAGATGGGATGGGATCATTTAATCTGTTATTAATGCATATATAAATTTACAAAATATTTCATCAGGTGAGTTCCCATTATAGACCCAGGCAGGAAGAAAAGGTGACATTTTCATTTGAAACTTTGTGTTATATTTGGTTTCAGAATGCTCATAACGTTGTCTACATATATAGAAACAAATTACTTTGAAAGACAATCGTCTTTTCCAAATGATGTGTATTACATGGCAGGCCTTGCATTCTCAATAGGAAAACCTGAAAAAAGTCCAAAAGCTCCCCCGAAAAGTCACCCTTTCTTGCCATATTGATCTTAGTATTATTCCCACTCTCACAGCCAGGCCTGGGCCAATATCAGACTTCTAACATAATTAGCGGTATGAGTCATTGCTATAGCTGGGCAGTTTGGAAGTGATCATTTTTAGCAACAGGGGAGAGGCATTCAATTTTAGTGTGGACCATGAGAAGATTTTTGCATGTATACCCATCAGATGTTAGAATGTTTCTTGTCAAAATGTGTTTTTGTCCATATGTATGTTTTAACCATGTTGCTAAAAACTGGTCACAACGTTAGCTTCCAGGTTCTTGATATAATTGTCATTTACCATTTTTACGGAATCATTTCTAGGTAGTGTACATAGCAAAACTCAAAGCTACAAGACTGTAGCAATGGGTATAGTACCATTAAGACTCAATTGTAACATAAGGATAGGGAGATAAGTGTTCTAGAGCAAGATGTACAGAATTCAAAGGGGAAAGAATTGAGTTGTGGCCTACTCAGGGTAGTCCTGTGCCTAGCAGATGGGCTTATATAGAATGCAGCCTCACGAGAATGACTTTTTTTCTATTTCCGGTTGCTGCTTTTATGGAATTCCAGAGGACGAGTCATTAGATGTATTTAATCATTATACTGGTATACTAAATGTTATATTCCATCAAGGATGTAACATTTGTCCCACTGTTTGTGGACCGTGCTCAATGACTTTATAATGACAAACGTCTCTGTTCGCCACCGTCCTAGATCACCGACGTTTGGAGGACCTTACTGAGTGCAAAAAGGAGATAAAATGTACAGAAGTTTTGAATATACAATGTGTATATATATTTACAAGTCTTCTTAGAAGTTTACTATTAGGAAACAGTAGGCTATCACAGAAACATTCAGAGTACAGTTGCACCCCTTACTACTATTTCCAGCTGCCTTTGTATGTTAAAGGGGGCAATACATATATGAATGTATCTTTTTATGTAGCCATATAAGCCACACACACTTAACAAGTACTTTCACTTGCACCTATTTCTAAGTGATGCACTTTAACTGATAACAAATGTGCCCTGAGGCAAGCACCCTGTACTTTATTGGTGTAAAATGGGATTCACTGTGAAATGCAGTAGGTAAAAGTAGTTGTGCATATTTTCGAATTAGTCCTTCTTCCTACCATCACACCGCCTTTCGAACACAACCCCTCTCTTGTCAATGCCAATGTGCTCTGCTACATAGCTGCTTAGAGCGAATAATTGTCAGACTAAAGCTGGAAACTGGATAATCGAAATATTTTGATATTCCGGTAGGACCTTTTTCCTGTAAAAAATGTCTGTCTTCTCCAAATGTGTTTGTGAGGAGATTCAAACATGTAAATAGTCTAAGAATAGTAACATTTCCTTGCCACATGGTAATCTAGGGAAGGAACAGAACTGAGAAGAGTGGAAACAATCCAGGTGTGTTTCAAGTTAAGTGGCTATTTCACTGCATTAAGCATTGGTTCCACTGCCATCGATCAGGCACATTTTTTGCTAATCGGATGATTTATGATATTGCAAAAGTATAGAAAAAATTGGTCGGATAAGCAAAAACTTGCCCAACTGGTGGAAGTGGTAGGAGTGCTTTAATCATGTGTCGCATGACCAACTGATTTTATACTTTCACAGAAAAAGAAATTGATATTTTAGGTCAAAATGGGAAATATCTGAGTTGCTATAATCATTTTGGTTAATCTCGAGGCTCAAGCGATAATGAGAAAAATGAATTAGTGTGGCCTATCTATCCTGACCGTTTATTGATCTCAGGTTATATTCAAAATCTGATCTCAATGTATTGATGAATTGATAGTGGAGTATCTTTAGACCTTCCCATAGAACATGATGTGAGCACATGTAATACAGAAGAAAGTACC
Organism: Acholoe squamosa; assembly: GCA_949317995.1. NCBI lineage: Eukaryota > Metazoa > Annelida > Polychaeta > Phyllodocida > Polynoidae > Acholoe > Acholoe squamosa. The sequence continues at coordinate 10,310,529 of OX439044.1, read as the reverse complement.
AAAGTACCACTGACAGAGAAAATAAGGATTATTATGTACATATATTGCTGTTCAGAATGTCAAACAGTCAAAACCCTGTAAAGGTTAAATTGTTGTCATGATATGTCATGTGTGATAATGTATGTATAGAGTTACCACTGTTATTGTAAGGTTTATGTGAGTACTAAGATCTTGTCATACTCCTGAAATCAGTTCTTAACTCTCTATTTATGCATACCTTTCTCACGGCTGAATGGGGTGGAAACAGTACTTGGGGCAAAGTTGATAATAGTACAACAATGCCTCTACTGTTTAAATGTATAAAATGTCCAAAAAGAAGTGAAATCAAGTAAAAGAGATATCCTGCAGAACTCACTTATTCTCAATATCAAAAGGCATTCTCTCCTGCAAGTTATTCAATTAAATTCTATATACAGAAACATGATATCAAATTATATATCTTAACTAAATTACAACTTCTAGCCTATAAAGAATTACTATGAAGCTATACATCAGTCCAAGGCTGAGAAATTGATCAGTTTGAAGTCACATCCATTAGCAATTACATCTTCTATGTATGGAGTCATTCACTCTCACAATGTTGTAGGGAGGGCGGTCTTATTTCCCCATTTCCTACAGACCTATGTATCAAAAGAGGTTTCCTTGCAAGAGCGAATCTGTCTTGTCCCAGGATGCTTTTGCGAAAAGAATGGGAACGATTTCTCACTGTAGCTATTTGATCTTCAAATTCTCTGCTCTTCCCCACCCTAAGAATCAACTTCCCCAGAGAACTGGCATTTACTTAAGAATTACACCCAGTTTCTGGCCACTCCTATATCACTTCTCTGACCAATTCCCTTTTCGCAACACATGAGGGAATCAGTTCCCTGAGGTGAGTGAGTTCCAACAGAACCATTTCCAAATCTTTTCGCAACGGCCATGCTTGCTCAATACAATGGGAATCTTTTGTAATATTGGATAAAATGGAGAACCACAGTACAGACAGATGGTATGTTTCCTCAGTGGAGAGACAACCCATGCCATGCCATTGTCACGACCTCTTATCATAATTTTCTTTTCATGATATAGATCAGCCCATCATTGCCCTATAGAAAAGTGTCTTATATATTTGTGCTTCTATCTCCCCCTTACTGCCTTTGGAATCTGGCCAAAGAGCATTTCATTGGTGTGAAAGATGAGAATAAATTCACCATAATGATTTCATAAATGATATCTTTTCATTTTTATGTTTTCTTCCTTCTTCATCTGTAGATGTTCCAAAAGAAAAGGGAGCAGGGGTAAGAACCTTGCTCCATGGGTACAGCAATGGTGACTTACTCACAGGCATTGCATACTGTATTGGCCTTTATAAAACGGCTGGCAGTGCTCTGCTGCATGCCTTGAGTGCATTATAGGAGTACAGTGCACGGCTGAGCAAGGTCACCATAGCTGTATACCAGTCAGTTACCCTTAATTCCTCTAGATATACATTGATTGGGTACTTGATTGATTGGAATGAAATGTAAAACGTTTTATAAAGACAATAGACAACTCCTTCTTCACATCTTGACTGTCTGTTGTCCTATAATGCACTCAGATGCATTTGTGCATTATAGGACAACAGACAGTCTCGATGTGAAGAAGATTGTTATCTATTCTCTAAGTATAAGCACCAGGTCTTTAATGAGCGCCGGTCTTCAATAAGCGCCGTGGGTACAGGGGTATTGAAATTTTAAAATACACTGTAATTTAAGTCTTGAATAAGCACCGGTCTTAAAGCGCTGGGAGTATAGCCTGGTTTAAATTAATGAGTGCCCGGGCACTTATACAGGCCTATATATGGTACACATGTACATACATTATGACAACAATCGACTTGTGTCAACCCGTTAAAAAACAAATCAAATGTAGTGTATTGGTTGTAAGATATGCACTGTCAAAGCCATAATGCCTCAGTTAAGAACCAGGGTCTCAAATTAGCACTAGTCTCAAATAAACAAAAAGGGGCAGAGTGGTGTTGAAACCAGCCTTAAGCACTAAACCAATATTTAAATAAGCACCAGTCTCAAATAAGGACTGGGGTACAGAGGTATAGGACTCAGTATGGAGGCCTAATGGAGTCGCCATTTTGAATTTCGCTGGTTGAGGTAAAACCCACTGATAAAGACTTACCATGATAGGTATCTTGTCCCTGGTTAACACCCACTTCCAGGGACATGCTGGTCCCATCTTATCAGTTCTTATCAGTGTGTGTCACTGGAACCAGCTCCAGACCAGCTAGTAGCCTAGTAACTATACAACCTTAGCTGGTTCCCTCTACCCCATTCCACCCCAGCCAGGTCTGGCTAGGTACCAGTGCTTAACTATACTTTAGAGTGTAGTAAGTTGACTACAGGATCAACATTGACCTACATAGGGCAGACCAATAAGAGATGGCCTTTCAAACCAGCATTGATCCCCCACCCGATCTGCGAACGCACCGTCAGTGGCTCACTGGTGGTGATGCAGACAATCTGGCCCCAGCTCGACCACTAGGGTGAGTCGTCTCTGGCACCTAGCGTTTGTGGGTAAAAGAAGTTTTTTCCGCTGGTTGCTTTAGTGCTTATTTGTAGGCAGGTACCTCGCGTAGTAATCTTCCCCAGAAAATGGGGACCATCATCCCCATACAAGAGAGAGGTATTCCCTAGAATCCCGACCGGCTGAGAGTGGTGATGCAGAGTGACTCCCTCTCCCCCTGGTGTATTTAAGTGGAATCAATTTCAATGTTCTGTTATGTTGCCCCCTACCATCACATGCTTTAAACAGTCTTTGATGGCATGATACCACAGGGGGCATGTATTTGTCATGATACACTAATACAGCTAGGTGACTAGCATATGGGTTTATGTCATGGCTGATATGAACGTCACTATAGATTAGTACTAGAACCGCCATATTCAATGGGGGGCATTGAATACAATGTGTCCATATTCAATGGGTGTCCGCTATCTTGGATTTTGAACAGATCTGAGCTGTTTTTCTTTATTTAAAAGCAAAATAACCCCTTAGGCCCCCTCTTTAGGAATGGTCGTATCCCACTCAGCCATATAATGGCTTTGTGGGATACGCCAGTCCCACCTCGGGGAATACAATGTAAAAATATCCCATGGTGGTGGATATTTGCTTATGTATCAAGCTGACCATGTTTGGGTGTATCATATATTGTGAGTCAACATGATTCATGGAGAAACAATTGGTTGGTTGAATCACCATGGCAACCATTATGCACAATATACTGTACTGTGGAGGCCCACATGACAACCAAGGTTAAAGCTGCTATCTCAGAAGATTGTACATCACTTTTCAATTACCTTCATGGTATTTAATGTAGTAAGGAGTGAAAAATGCAATGTAAAACTGTGCTCACTACATTGGTGGGAAGGTAAACTGCATTGGTCAATTAGTTCAAACCAAAGTCTCAACGTGGCAGCACTGAGCAGTCTGCAATCCTGCAAGCTTCCCTTGGGAAGAAGTAATTGCAATAGAACACAACAGTCTGATTTCCTAACTTCAGGTGACACTACTGAGCTGATGCAATTATATGCTTGTCAACAAAGATAAAATGCTGGAAGCATTTTATTTCTAGACATCTATTTCTTTGAAATTAGCATGGTTAAAAATCTCAGAATCAGTTGAGATGTGAACAGTACACACAATTAAGTGGGATGAGGCTACTCATGCGTTAAGTGCACTTGAATACTGTACGAGGTCAACTGCACCCTATACTCGATATGTAGCTCATATAAGGAAGAGAAACGCTTGTGTAATCACTCTAGTGAAAAGGAGTGAATCCACCACTATTCCTTTATTTTGGGCCTCCTGCCCTCGTACACAATGTGTTCTACTTGGAATAGTGTAGGCTAAGACAACTGAAAACTTAGTGCTGGCTGTGAAAAGGCAAGGCAGTTTAATCTTAAGATCAGTTAATTGGATAAGGCAGGAAGATTGCTAAGATCGCAGGGGTAGTGATCTCAGGGCCTTTTGAATTAACCTCCTGGGGAGATTAGTCAAACCTATTCAGCTGAGTGTTGTCCCTTCCCACCAAAAAGGATAGCAGCTGAGACCTAGGTCCTTAGCTGTCTTCATTTTACCCCATCTCTCATCAGAATGAATGGCACTGGAAATGAGCTATAGAATCATCTGAGATAGCCTAGATGTTAGAGAGGGATATTCCAATATTTAATGTGGCTTTAAAGAATTTGTCCTCAGACCAGTGGGCATCATCAACACTTGTTTGAGGCATAATAGTTATTTTATCTCTGTGTAACAACAAAGTGATTAAATTGAAAACCTCTTTGTTATTCCAATTTCAGGCATTTGTGCCTTTCCATGTTATGATACAAGGATGCAATTTGAGGTTTTAACTCAATATAAAATTTCCCATGTAAAATGTAATTCAGTTTGTAAAATATTACAAATTCTTATTTCTCTCTTCTCTCAGGTGATGGTGTCCTCTGAGTTCCTTGAAGTCATGGAGTACAATGACAGACCGCCGACATCCCCAAGTGCCCTGACAGGGTCATTGGGAGCTGTGTTGAACTTGTGGTCTGGTGTGACCTTTGTGACCTTGGTAGAGGTCATTGACCTACTTTATAGCCTCTGCGTGGCTGGCTGGGGTGCCAAGAAGAATGATCGTAATTCAAATAACACAGACCAGGATCCACTACAGACTGTGAATCTTACAATGAACGAAGCAAATCAATGACGTCTAAGGCGTTACATCGAGGACAATAAAACATCCATCGCCGTTGTTCACATCATTGTAATATGAGTCCATATATTGAATATTTTTATCAGGTAGTCTTCAAAGCTTTACTATAATGGGATATCCTCCCCTTTTAGCCTTTTGCACGACATTGTCTTTAATGTGTCTTACAAACCACGGTATGCCTGTTCTCCTATCAATGTTTTCTATCTTTTATCTTCATGTTCATATTTCTATCACACAGAAGTTCAGAATCTACATAGATACACATTCTAAACATGTATCATTGAGCATTGTTTTGTACATTAAATCTAGTATGAATGATGAGGGAAAACACCGTTTTTTTTTTCGCTGGGAAGTAATACTATATCTGAGAGGTAATTGCTACACCAGGGAAGAAATTGAAAGGTCAAACTGACAACATCAATATCTACAATGTTAGGCTATCATTTTGGGGACTCAGGGTGGCCACATTGAATATCACTGCTATATTGATCAATGGGGCAGGAAAGGGGAACTTTTCAAAGAGGTTGTTTATGAACTATTGAACTTTTCTTAGCATAACCTATTGAGAATGCTAATTTCCATCGGCAGGCCTGACATTCTTATATCGCCCTCTTTACCCAACTTTCATATACATCCAAATTTGCTCTGTTTTGTGCAAGCATGAAATCTTTTTCGTTGTCACATCATTTGAAAGATAATTGTGACACGATCTGCGAAAAGGGCCCTTAGTGCAGGGTGCATTGAGGTCCCCTGTTCCCAGTACATGTCACAATTGTCTTGTGAACCCCATGATGTTGGCTGTTTTCATATGTGGTCAATACAAGCCAAGTAATGAACACTCAATCAAAATTAACCTCAGCACAACTTTATTCATGAAAAAAGTCACCCTTTCTTGCCGCATTGGTCTCTAGTTTACTGTATACCTTTCGTCCCATATGGACATTTAGTAACACGCCTCAAGCGTACAGCATGGACGATTTCTTGGTATCGGGATTTTCATCATTGTTTTGGCCTGAAGGCCATGATGATTCACTGACAAAACTGATAAAGTAAACAAAATGGCCGTCAGTCACTGATGGACGGCATAGGGACAGCATCACTTAGGGTCCCCGGCTCTCTAGTTCTATTAGATCTTGAAGTTTGTTATCTTTGTTCACAATTAAGCCCTAATCTTTTAGATTCCACTGTCACTGCACACTGGCAACTGACTAGCGCCCACCATCATTGCATGTGACATCATCACTTCATGACCTAATTGGACTCAGAACGAAGCTAGCCGTCATCAGCAGCCTGGAGCTCTGATTGCCATCACGGCCTCCAGGCTCAAACAGTGATGAAAATCCCCATTAGCATTAAGTGCTGCGTGCTTGAGGCATGTGATGACCTTCCTCTATAGTACACACCTGAGCCACAAACTGGTGGCAGGTGCCATCCCAAGTGTCTTGAAAGGTCATTATTCTGATAACCTCCAATCATCACATTGACAACCTAGGGTTGTAATTAGATTTGGTATTGTCTCTTGGGGTTTGATTGTATTAAGCACAATGGTCATCTATCTTCATGTGCACTGATATTATCAGGGATTATGGCAATAGCTTTTTAATATACCGAGTAGACATTTCTATCTATAGCTGTTGTCTCATATCACTTGACCTTGCACATATCTATGTCTATAGGAATCTTTGTCAGCAACATAATATTTCTATATATGTATAATGAGAAGCACCTTGTTTTTCCTACCAGTTGCCACGTTTATTGTGTTCAGCGAGACTTTTTCTAGTTAGTGTATAACATATAGCAAACCTCAGAGCTACAGTGTTGTAGCACTGAATATAGTACCAATAAGACTCACATTGTAACATAAGTCTAGGAAAGATTAGTGTACTTCATTAGGATGTATACAATTCAAAGTTGAAAAAAAATGAGTTGTGTCCTATTCAGGGCAGTAGATGGTCATAATGACTCGATGAGCAAGTGTGTTTCAGGTTTTGTTTTTGAGAGAGTTTTGAGAGTCAATACTCTAATTTGGTGTAGATGTCATATGGATTGTTTGTATATTGTGAATGGAGTTTGTAGGTTGAAGCTGTCTTTCCTTGATAGAAAGAAAAACAATTTTCCAATTAATATAAATAGATAGCCTGGTAGAAGACATCGAAAATGTTTTTATCTGGCCGAAAACAGGGAATTTTTCTAGTGTAAGAAAAAAGTTCCGTCAACGAGTCATCACCTCAAGGACATAGAGAGAAAAAAAATAGGTCTATAATTGTAGAGTTAACTTTTAATGTTATATTGCAATTATTATATCAAGACCATAGCATTTATTTTATTCTGTGCGGACTCCGCTCAATGACTCCACAAGGACAGACGACTCTGTTCACCACCGTCCTAGATCACCGACCTTTGGAGGACCTTACTGAGTGCAAAAAGGAGACAAAATGTATACAGCTTCTTTGTGCATATTGTATACATATGTAACATGTACATCTAGATGGACCGTGTTTTTATGTAAATTTACAGAAGTTGTTTTATTAGCTTGTCAATGATATAGTCATGTAAAAAAATGAAAGTATGCACAATAATTCATCAAATTCCAATTAGTTGTTACAGAAAAGTAAGTCCATATCTACCAATTACGCGGCCACGTTTATGATAGCTGAATGGTTTTCAATTCTTTGGTATCACATGTTATTAAAATATCTTTTGAATTTCTGAATGTGATTATGGGAATGTCGTATAGTAATAGTACGAAGGAAATAACGATTATGCTAATTCTAGTATGCACTAGTTATGATGACATCTACCACAGGCTATGTCAACACTATCTTTTATGTAGCAAATGAGCTTTGACAACAGTGACACAACCTATACCACTGATAACATCCTGTTTTAGTCCATGGGAGAAATCATTTTTATCAGAGAAATAAATTGTTCTTGTGTAAAAATAAAGATGTTTGAGATGATGTGTATGGTGCAAGAGAAATGTAGATTTTAAAGGTAGACATTTTGCCTACCCATTGGAGGGAAGCAGTCATTATTTATCAATTTGTGGTAGACAGAGGGCCTACCCATTGGAGGGAAGCAGTCATTATTTATCAATTTGTGGTAGACAGAGGGCCTACCCATTGGAGGGAAGCAGTCATTATTTATCAATTTGTGGTAGACAGAGGGCCTACCCATTGGAGGGAAGCAGTCATTATTTATCAATTTGTGGTAGACAGAGGGCCTACCCATTGGAGGGAAGCAGTCATTATTTATCAATTTGTGGTAGACAGAGGGCCTACCCATTGGGAGAATTGGTCATTATTTATCAATTTGTGGTAGACAGAGGGCCTACCCGTTGGGAGTGAGTAAGTAATAGATGTTTAACGCCATTTCGACAGCTAAGGTCATATTCATGGCGAGAACTACATTACACAATTTCACAGAGGAATGTCAGAGGGGATAGAAAAGATGAGATATAGACCCTTTTAAGTGGGCTAGGGAAGCCATTATTTATCAATATGTGTTAGGCATTATGCCTACCCACTGGAGGGAAGTGGTCATTATTCGCCAATTTGTGGTAGAGAGTGGGCTGACCCATTGGAGGGACTACAAGTTGTCATTATTCATCAATTTATGGTAGAGGGTGGGCCTACCTATTGGAGGGAAGTTGTCATTATTCGTCAATTTATGGTCCAAGGTGGGCCTACCCATTGGAGGGAAGTGGTCATTATTCATCAACCTATGGTAGAGGATTGGCCTACCCATTGGAGGGAATTGGTCATTTTTCATCAACCAATGGTAGAGGATTGGCCTACCCATTGGAGGGAATTGGTCATTTTTCATCAACCAATGGTAGAGGGTTGGCCTACCCATTGGAGGGAATTGGTCATTTTTCATCAACCTATGGTAGAGGGTGGGCCTACCCATTGGAGGGAAGTGGTCATTTTTCATCAACCTATGGTAGAGGGTTGGCCTAACAATTGGAAGTTGAACACAGGTCACTATTAACTTTCATAGCAGATGTTTATTGTACACAGCTTTGCATTTACAGGACTAGGATCCAAAATACATTCAACAAAACCTCAATATAAATGGTTAACATTTCCTTTGCATTTCCTTTTCCTTTTTGTTTCATGAGCACACTACACAAACCAAACAGTCATAAGGTCTTTTCACTCTGATTATTGATCGACCACTCAGGATCTCTGGCAAATTTAACAACACATGCATTTTGTTTTTTTATATTTGGCCAACAACATTTTAGGCGATCTTGTCCACGATATTGTTTAAAAAGCACTTCAAGGTTGGGTAAAAGTTGTCCAAATACGGCGCCCCAAATGCTGATATTTGATACGCCGAAATTTCATTGTCCAAAATGATATTATCCATCTTTTTTTCTGTGGCCGAGGGTAAATCTTAGATCACTTTTGAGAGATTATACGTCTATTTTATTCTGTAGCCGCCTCAATTACTCACTTTTTCCCCAGCAAGTTATAAAAAGTCCTACGGTAACTAATGCACAAAGAATTTTACAACTTCCAAATTTCTCAAAACGCACAGTCATTTCACACAAATGGTAAAAAAAATACAAGCTCAACTAACTAAGCCTTATAGTCTATTTACATATAGACAAGAGAATACTAATATTGTTACCTGTGCTGGATTAAACATTATAGGTATTCCATTAGCCAGGGTGACTGTACATTTGTGTCTACTGACAACTGACTACAGTGTTGAGTTTTAGTCTAGAACACAGCGTTCCAGGTTACGTGGACGTAAATGCTGCCCTCTCGTGAGTCGTATGATATTCAGGCCTGCACTGAAGGGTGTTCTGACTGCTGATTGGTTTAGAATTAGACAGAAGAAATATTGGTAAAGTTATGGAAAAAAAAATCACAGGTGTGCCCAAATAGTTAATAAATGGAATAGGTGTTTTTATATTATGTCAGGCCTTGGGGATTTTATGAGGCATGCAAAAGTTAATCTGGCCAATGGAGATTTTTAGGCCCAAAATAGGGTAGAATGGCACTCACTGCACACATCATTCCCTTATTTAAGATTTTCAGGGTTAAGCCTATCCAACATTCTGTCACATTGTGTATGAGGGATGAGTTAATTGTGCTATGGTTGAAATTTTTACCAACGAACATTTTAGGCGGCTGTTTTTGTGTGTTATGCTATATTGAAACATAGAGGAATTGGATTTAGTTCCCCCGTGACCTATAGATAACCAGCTGAGATTTGGTGCCACCTGGTGTTCAATATAGACACACAGCACACAAGCGCCCCCTTGTGAGGTAACAGAAAAACAGTTATTACCTGGAATTTTGGACGATCAGCCAAAAACCCTGGATGGCTACATTCATAGAAAAATATAACTCTTCGAGATTTAATATTATAACACTGACCATAATTTAACTTGCCATGTTGGCATCATGGTAAAACGGATTACATATACCCAAAGATTGGGCCATGAAAAATGAGTTGTAGTTTCTTCATGCCCATGGAAAGAAACTGGTTCTCCCTAAGCTGAACCATAATCACTCGTTTTACACGGTAATTATCATGTTATAACAGGTTTCTTTGTACATTTTTATTTTACACGACCTTGATTGGAAGGTTTTGACTGAGATCATTCATGACTACATACTGACTTCTTAATTTTTTAAATCTGACTCTAAATCCTGATAATTCATTCTATGACATGTCATCTATTCTGACATGGAAGGAAACTTTTTAATTTCTTGAATACACCACGTTCAATTTCAGATTGCATTTTTTGTTGTCTTGGTTAGCAAAAATACTGTAAATTGATTATCACCGTTTTCCATAACTCTACCCATAGTAAATTCCTTAGCCTAAACCCACCCCTATTTGCCTCTACCCTTTGCTTTTTCTTCCACTCCAAAATCACTTCTACGTTTTACATCGATTGCCTTCCACCTACCCACACCCCGCCTTACCCCACCCATCCTGACCACATCTCTCACTTCCTATACCAACCTCTCATTTTCAGTCTACAACTACCGTAATACCTCCCGTATAAGGTGCACCTCACTTATAAGACGCACCCACCACTAAGGCCCATCCTATAAGACCCAGCCAGGGCAAAACTTTTGAAGTTCTAGAACAGTTCTATACAGATATATATCCCCGCCTATAAGGGCCCCCAGGCATGGGACTGGGTTTGGAAGAAATTTCCAAGAGTGCGATTAAGTTTCTCTTCCGGGTGGTATTTGAGAGCAATAATTTATGGGATGAGGACCCTCAAACATCTAAGACCCCCGTCCCCATTAATGTTAAAATATTTTCTCGGTGGATCTGTGCAAATCACAAAAATGACCTGCCTGACCTTCAAATTTCCTGAAAAACCCCATGCCTAAAGGTGCGCCTCTACTTGTGCTGATCTTACAATGTGCAGTATGGCGCTCCATCCTCACTTATAGGGTGCCGCTTACACACAGGGTTTTATTATGGTATCTATTTACACCGCTCGTTAACGCTTTCAGCACCGCACAGTGCAGTAACACACTGTGGTCATTGGCTCTCATGCTGCGTGAATGCCGCCCTGGGGGAAGTCTACTCGCCGGGCTCGCATACATGCATCATGCCAACCCTACTGGACCTGTAAAGCTTCAATATGTTACATTCTTGTCAGGGCTGTACTCATGCATTATGCTCTCTCCAGGACTGATACACTCCTGTAAAGATTCAGTGCTTTATATGAATGCTGCCCTGACGCCATGCATCATGACAACAAATGGGCACAGTGTGTCAATGCACTAGCGGCCACTTAAACGGTTGACCCTTTAAGAGCCGCTGATGCATTAATACATCATGCCCATTGGTTGTCATGATGCACCAGTGAAGTGCTGGCGAGACTCACCAGCACTTCATTGGAGAATCATGCCGACCTATAGGGTTAAAACATATGCTCCTTGAGGGTTGGCATGATGCTCCAATGAAGTGCTGACGAGCAGTCTCGCCAACACTTCATTGGTGCATCACAACCAATCGGCATGATGCATTAATGCATCAGCGGCCAATTAAAGGATTAAGACTACATATAACAGACTTTCTCCACATCCTACTTCCCCTGTGTCGAGTTGCTCATCTCTAGTAGTATACCCCCGGCAGTCAGATCATCCATTGGCGGTTCTGCCGAGTCATCAACCTCCGCGGGTTTAGTGCTAGGCTGGGGAGCTTGCCGCGCTACATTGGCAGGACCTGCAGGCCTGCGCTTACCAATCGGGATCTTGGGCATGGCAGTAATTCGTCTTCTGCGACCCGCCATGGGAGGTGCCTTGTCACTCGTGGCGGCACTCGTGTTCCCAGCACTTGGGTTAGACTGCTCAGATTTAGCACTATTTCTTACATTGTTGGTGGTTTTTGAGCTAGTACTTTCAGAGGTTTTTGAATCAGTATTTTCAGAGGTTTTTACATCACTACTTTCTAAGGTTTTTGTGCCAGTACTTTCAGTTTCAGACTGTCTCAAAGATGGTGATAATGAAGCATCCGGTGAAACATGTTCCGTGGCTGTGACATTAGTAGAACTACTGCATATTTGTTTTACGGTGTCTAAAGTTTGTACCTTATTTGCTGTCAATTCAATATTTGAGTCCTTGTTTGCTGTCACACCACTTGCTGTCACATCGCTCACAGTGACAGCTGTGACCACATTAGCAGTACTTTCGATAGACACATCTGTGACAGTTGTACCCTTGACACCGCACTCAGTCCCATCTACCGGTGTATCAATAATGGTACTATCTGCCACTTTTCCCGGTTTATCAACATCGGTATTCTCTGTTGCTTTGCCTGGTTTATTAGCAATATCCTTCTTTGTTGCCTTGCATGGTTTATCACTGATAGTAGTCTCCTTGCCTGATTTATCAACCATAGGATTCTCTGTCGTCTTGCCTCGGTTATCAATAATAGTACTATTTGTCTCCCTGCCTGGTTTATCAATATTAGTCTTCTTTGTTAACTTGCCTGGTTTATTAATGACAGAAGGCTCTGTTGTCTTCCCTATTTCATCAGCACTAGAATTGAGTTTATCGGCAAGGGGGGCAGGTGTGTGAGGTGGACTTCTGGGTGGGCTGGATGGTGGGCTGGGTGTCGGGTGGTGGGACACCTTTTCGGTGTCTAGTGGGTGTTCAGTATTACTGACAGCCGGGGGTGACACAAGGTAGACGTGGATCACTGGCTCAGTGCTACCATCCGGGTCATCCGGCCGAGGTTGACTCTCAACAAACACATACGATGCCTCCTGTGGTTCCTCAGCTTGTTTGTCGTTTGTCTCGATAAGGTCGCTCAGTTCTGTTATATCAACAGCCGGCTCGGGATCAGTCTCAGGCACATCTGCCGGCACATCTTCGGCTTTCTTCTTTTTGTCTGCTTTCTGTTTACGCTTGCGTTTTGGTTTGGGTAATTTGAGTCCATCAGGTGAATCGACTGTGGATGCTGGATTTGATTCGGGATCTGCTTCGTTGGAGCTGTGAACATAGAGATATCAAGATTAGATTATAGAATTCAGTGCACAATGTATTAGACATTGGAGTACACAGTTCTAATTTAGACATTTAACTCTAGGTTTTAGCATGAAGAATGACAGTGTTAAGTTCTTCTCTTTTTTTTTTGCCATGATGCATCATTCCATTCCTGGAGAGTAAGTTATTAGCAGGATGAGTGCAAGGATGTAGAGCAAGCTCTAAACCTTGGCTTTGCATCCAAATGTGATTGGAGCATTTTGTCCCCCAGCATTACCAGCGCACCCCCTACCATGTGCCTAGGAATGAGATTGTCGCCGCAAAACCGCTCTACCAGCACTACGTGAGTGCCCCTAGGCGTGCGCAGAGGAACGGGAACATCACCACAAAACCACGGTGGCAGCAGGATTCAAACCTGGTATTTTTGCTTCCGCCAAAAGGTCCGGGATACCTCAGTTGCGAGTTCTAGAGGGACTGAACTCACCTTGTCAAAGCCAAGGTGAATAATATAGCGCATCATTCCACAATTTACCCAGTGTACTTTTAAAGAGCGCTTACATCTTGGAGCAGTTTATTTGAGTGTGATAAACCTGCAATCATATTTCTTAGCAACTACTATACGTAAGTAATCATATAGAGACTTGGGATATTCTGATATTTCTGTTTTGCATAACACATTCTGAACTTCTGAATTCACTGTAAAATAGGACAACAAAATTGATCTGGGAAAAGAAATTTGGGTAAATCCATAGACATCTCAAACTCTGAAAATTCTGAAATCAGACAAAATCTGAAAACTTACAGAATGACTATGATCAGGGAATCTGATAATCTAATTAGAGGATAGGTATAATGAATGCTTACCATCCGGCTACAGGCTCAGTGCTCTTGGACTTCTCGACAGTCGCCTCGTCAGCCGTATTACCCTCATCACTTTCTGCATATGTTAAAACTCTTTTCTTTCGCACTGAAAAAGAAGTTTTTAACACTTTTTAATGATTATCCTAGACATATATAGACTGCCATATGACTTGACATAGCCTTTCTACCCATCTAGATAAGGGCTGCACTATTATTATATATGACATAAAGGGGTATATTACAAACACTCCATTGTAATTTTTAGGTATATGTACTACCTCTCTATTAAATGTGTGATAGCTGTTGTGGATCAAGGAGAAAATATAGAATGCTTCCACGCGGGGGCGTGGAATGAACGCAGCGGTGGCAGATCGCTCGGCCAGGGGGTTCCATTGACATGTCCCGTAAACATTTCATCGCCATCCTGGGCTTCCGCCCCGGTGACCGATCATCTCCCTGTACACTCGCCATTTTGGTATGTTCTCGTCAATGCTGGCGAAAATGATATCAGCAGGCCTGACTATCTCTGTATGGAGTAGGACAGCTCAAATAGATTGTATTTACCTGTTACAAAGCCATTTCAATGCTACGTGTGCTCCTCTCACCCTGCCATGTTTGTACTGTCTCTGCCTCTTTGTGAACAATTCTGTCAATCTCTAAAGCATAGATCTACGGTATGGGTGCTTGGGGCCAGCTTGCACCAACTCTCGTCACTTCTCGCAATATGCACGAGATATTGCGATACTTCAACCGATCTTAATCCAAGCGTCTTTGCTGGGAAAATTTCTAACTTCTTTACCTTTTTTTGTATAACAATATACTGTTTCGCTATGAAATATAATTTTTAAATTGAGATCCAATACCTTCCCCTTCGATTCCACATAATAAGAATGGTGGATGGTTGAAATTAGTTACTTTTAAGGCGGATTGAAAAATCAATACATCAACCTCCCCTATACGGTGTCATGGCTTTTTGGGCGATACCAGAAATGCGGCTCTGCCGCGTTAATAAAGTAAGTCTGGTTATACAGTGTACCATTTCGGCATTCTTTACATAATATTATGTATATGCTGTGGGTTACAAATGAACCAGAGGCCTCCCTTGGCTTATAGAATGATCCTAAAGTAAGGGTGTGGCTCCTGTGCGGGTATAAACCCTGTAGAACAATACTGAACCGTCAGCTTTAGGCCCTAGTTCCGATTTATAGCTTCCCGCAACTCAGGGTGTGGCTTATACAGGAGTGCATCTTGAATGAAAAGTTTAACGTAAAAGATACTTACCTCTTTTCGGTCGTTTTGGTTTTTCAGCTTCTTCGGGTGTGTCGATGTCACCTTTTGACTCCTTTGGCTCTTTTGGCTCCTTTGGCTCTTTGGGCTTCCTGCCCCTCTTCTTCTTAACACCTTCTGCTTTCCCCCCTTCCTTCTCCTGCTTCACCTTGGCTGGGGTTTTCTTCTTGTTGCCCTGTTCCACAAGCTCCGCCTGATTCTCCTGGTTCTCGCGGTTGTCGTCTTCTGCCTTGGGTTCCTTTCTGCGCCTTTTCGGCACCGGTTCATCGATTTCAAGCTTGGCAAGATTGTCAAAGAATTCCTGATCAAAATGTTGCTGTTCGCCTGTAAACAAAATGGTTAATTTCAATCATTTTGCTGTGAGAAAAAGGGTTAAAATTGATTCAAGCTCTTTATAGAAGATAGCGAGAGCATAGCTCTTAACGCCTACTGTGTACAAAAGCAATCATCTATATGTACATGTAGCGACCTGAGATGTGTGAAAACAATCAGAGACACCAGTAAACAGAGCTGCGGCTTTTTTTGGATAAAAGTAATGGTCTATATGTACCTGTAGTGACCTGAGATCACCCAATCATGGAGAGCGGGGAGGGGGGAGGGTTCCACATGGGCAGGGGAGCATTGGCATGGTTGGGACCAGGGAACAGAGGGGTAACCCTTCTATACTGAAGCAGTCAGGGAACCGGTGACTGGCAAAAATGAGCGGTCAGACCTCAAATATAGTGGCCTGTGTCAGCTACAAGGGTGGGAGTGTGGGATATACCAGTCAACAACTATACTTGATTCCCAGCACAATGGAACCCAGGTCAATGGCATTTACTATAGTCCTATTCAAGACTGCCGTTCGAATAGCAGTCTAACAAGCTCAGTCGTTTTAACAACAATTATTTCTCAAAATGAATCAATCCTTTTCTAATTCTCCTTTGGTACAAGTTAATGTTCAAATACATTATTCAAAATGATTTTCAACTTACGTATAGCTCTATCCACGAGGTATCTGTTCGCTTTTTCTTCACGCTTGAATTTTCTCTGAAAGGAGAACCAGGAAAAACCACCATCAACTCATTATAATTTGAATTTCCCTTCATACATTTTGCTTGCCCAGTCAAGTTACCGTAATACATTCGTGTGGAACTGCTCCACCAGGATAAATGCACAATATATTCATATTCATTTTGCCCTCATCAAAATTTTCCTTGAAAGATCATATTAAAAAAGTACACATAGCAAAGAATTCTGTATGCACGTAATGAGGTACCATAAAACGCCATCATAAGCCAGATTTCTTTCCTTATTTTTGACTAAAACCGGCTTCGCAATTTCTCCCAAAGTAGCCCCCTGACTTATGACCGAAGCTGACTTATGACCGGGGCCGGCATATGACCAGGCTGACTTATGACCGGGGCCGACTTATGATCGGGCCGACTTAGTACCGGGACCGACTTAGGACCGGGATTTTACAGTATATACAAACCTTTAATTCTGTTCGAGTCCGTTTAGGAAACAAATTGATCATGAGGGAAAAGTCTGTGCCGACTGCACTGAGGGCCAGGTAGAACTTCTTAGTTTCTGAAGGAAAATAAGATATAAAACTGTTAAGTCACAACATGACAGCATATATGGTCATGCTAAACAGGTGCATTAAGGTGTAAAAGTCTTGATGAAATCGACTGCTACAAAAATGCACTTTAATACAAGTGGCCCAGGTTCATTCAGCTTAAGATTATTTTTTGAGAAAGTACATTTATTCACAGATACTAGGTTTACATTATAGTCAAACAATTTTTTTTTTCATTTTCATTCACAAACAGATCCAATTTACTTACCCATCTCAGTCCACAGTCGGGTAGCGGTCTTACGTCCATACGCAACGCTCGGGATGGAAAAGTCGCTCTCATGTATGAGCTCCATGGATGCCGCCTTTGAATCCTGATCTGGGTCTTTGTTATCGATGAATAAACTATGGACAGAAGAGTACAGCTTTCAGTTTTTACTCATATTATTATGTTTTTACTTTGTTACTGAAGTAGGAAGTAGTCAAAATGGGAAGATGGAGAGATAAAAAAACCTTGATCAGACTTAATTTGCCAACACAGCTATATAGGGATCCAAATTTGTATCTCCCTTCTACTCCCTAATACAAAATATTTGGTTTGTTCGGGACACAATATAAATTTTCATTCTGATTTTTAACAAAACCGACCTGGATTCGTTCAGGATAATCTCCCCGTTGGCTCCAATGCGAACCTGTGGCACGGCAGATAACTCGTCATTATCTGGTTCAGGTTTGGTGACTGCATCAGTCTGGTCGGCGTTCTCACTGGCCGTATCGTTGACGTCTAGTGCAGCGCGCTCCTCCCTCTCATCCTGTAGGGTGGCCGTACTGACCATACTCTGTGCATCGTCCGTGTCTCCGCCCTCTCCATTACGATTACGCTGTCTTTCACGTGCCTTCCTACGCCGTTCTTTTTCAGCTATGGTGGCTCTGGAAAGTTTGAGGTGATATCAAAATCAACCTTTTTTTTTTTATCATTTCTCGGCATGATGAAACAATGCAACATTTGTAAATCAGAGGAAAGCGATGCAAGCGCTGCTAACTCAGAAGAGGTGGGAAAATTGGTAGGCCTCCTATGCAGGGTTTTCTGCTTCTAATCTCCAAGGCAGTAGGTTGCAGCTAGAGGTGGAGCAAACTTGGTCTTGGTGATAAACACACTCATTGAAGGGGTGGGAAAAGGGGTTCTAAAATGTATCCATACATTTTAACAGTATAAAAGCGTCGCCTTACACCGATGACAATTGCATTTTCACTACCTCTATGACAGCAGCTTATCTAAAGGATATTTAACAATGAAACCTATACCTCCATGATCTTATCATTGCAGGCTACTTGCAAAATGCAAAATCGACATGTACGAGGGAACCAATACTAAGGATTAGTTACATTTCTATGATTTATTTCAATGATTTGTTGAGGAAAGTACTGCAGTGCCAAGGCTGCATTCATGCATCATGACTAAAAATGAGTACGATACACTAAGGCCAAAAAAAATAAATCATTTGTTTCAGGTAACATGCTGGATAAAATTAGGTAGGGTAGATTTTTTTATTTTGCATTTTTTTTTCTAATTGCCACACTAACTCGTGACAGTTGCAGGGAAACAGGAACAAGTCGCTGTGATTCTGGGACGAAAAAATTATATAAAAAATGGCTAAGAAATAAATAATTTCTCTAAAACTTAAGAAAAGATTTTTGGTTGGCCCTGTTTTGCTAGGTATGGTCGGGTTACGGTTTGCCTATGTACATCGCTTAAAAATCTGTCGTCAATAAAGTTTAAATTTGTTTAAAAAAGTTACCTGAAACTTTTTATTTTTGCTAAATGCAATAGCAATCTTATAAGTTGACAATAATACTTACTTCATGGGGTTACTGATTGGATTCATGTGGATCAGGTCACGCATTGTGATCTTAGTTCTATCTATAGGACCCTCGATTCGCTCCTGTTTTCTAGGTTTTCTCCTGTTCTCCTTTAGAAAGTAAATGAGAAGAATGTCAATACATACACGTGATTTATGAATGAAAGAGATAACATATGCAAATTGCATATGGCTTTAGCAGAGTTATTATTTTTTTGTTCCACCAGGAAGATTCAGTCAAATGGAATAATGTTCTCACTTACCTTCCCTTTTACAGGGTCTTTCTTTTTTGCCCACCCATTCGCCGTCATGAAATACCATGTGGATTTTCACCAAACTTGAAAATTTATCTCCTCAGATTCAGTGATCCATAGAAGCATGTTTTGACCACCTCACCCCACACCTCATTAGCAATAGCTGACCCCTTTTTGCATGTATACCTACAATAGCATCCAACTATGCCCTCACAATAATAGTGACTATTTCTACAACTCACATCGTCCTTTTCTATTTTAACACGTTTGGTGTTGTAGCCGAGGTCGATGCCCAGACTGTTGTTGTTGTTAGGAACTTTGGCCACTTTAGGAGGGGGAGATTCTGGGGTAGATGGCACAGACGGTTGTGCGGCGGGTTTTATCTGTTCTTCTTTTGCTGCGGGTGGCTTCTGCGGGCTGTAATTAAGGGATCGTTTGTATATTCACCATTCGCGAGTCAGGTTTTGGCTCAGCCAACCTTTGTATACCCAGGTCTAATTTAAGAATAACTATTTAATACCGGTAAATCTCTCAATCTAAACATTAACGTGTGATATTTATAACACAGTAGATTCCTGTATAGTGGCCATGTGCCGCTTGTAGAATAGTCTCAAGTCAAACAAGGGGCGCGACTTTTTGGGCAGGTATTTCGCAACAGTACTAAACCATCAATTTACAGACCCCAGATGCGGCTTATAGCCTTCTGCCAAACTATAGCTGCGGCTTAAACAGGGGTGCTTATATGCAGGAATTAATGGTAATATTGTCTAATAGAACTAACCTACAAAGATGAACCCTTCTATGAACTAATAGTAAACCATTCTGAACTTTCACAGCAAACGAGATAGAATTGTTTGTGGTACAAACGAGTGAATTTATTGAGTAATACCTGGGGATGGTTTCAGATATCGAGGGCTGCCTTGGACGTGTGACGGCTCGTTGTATGGCTGGAGGACTGCGCATCTCCTCATCGTCACTCCGCGACACTGAGTTATGCCTGAAAGTAGATAGCAGTTATGTGAGTTCACCTTGAAGCACCACAGTGTCTATCAATACATGAAGACGACTTTAAGAGGTTGGTGCACGCCCTAAGAGCTGGCAATGATGTATCATCAGTACTTACATTCATATCGGCGACTTAGAGCAAGAAGGTTGTAACTGCTTTCTTCAAGTTTTGCAGAAGAGGCAAAAGAAGGGCTCTACTTACTATAGCACAAAGAGGAAAAAGCAATATTACACTGGGGCCTGTAGGCACAAATATCACAGACAGGGCTTCAGTACTTTCATAGTAGCTAGATAATTGATTGATTGATTTGTGTTTTACAGCACTTTAGCGGCACTAAGTGGCTATCCCGTGCTTCACAGGTTGATAATTTAACAGAGGAATGTGTCAGTGCCTGCGCATATGTGCACCACACACATCCTGAGGGGATAGGAAAGAGGAGATATAGACCCTTTTAAGTGGGCTAGGGAAGCCCGAGTAGCTAGATAAGGGTCAATAGATAGTAAAACAGACAATACATAGTTTAGGTGCCAAAAGTTTTGTCATGCAGATCATGTGGCTTTTTTGAGATGGATGATAATAAAAAAAAACCTCGGAACATGGCATTTAAGAAATCATGCAGACATTATGGTTTAATGGAGAATTCTCACATCAAATGAGATGTTACCGTAGAGTCAGTGTCGTTAACACCGTAGGTGGATAGAGCAAATGTATACTGTACTGTACACGGAAATAACTCGATTACTTTGACTGAAAAAGAGCAATGACAAGTTATATCATTTGTCCATCAAGAATTTCCAGAAATATGAAAATTTCAAAAGTTATGAAAAGAACTATATGAACACACCGTATTCTGCCTCTGCCAGTCTCTGTGAGATTGGGCTTTGCCTTTGGGAACCTGTTCCTGATGCGCGGCGGGACAGTCCCTGGTCGGTTAACGTCCTTCTCCTGGTCCGTTGAGAGTTGCTCCATGCTGTCCATGGATACCTCTACCCCTCCCACCTCGGTGATGGCAGTGATCTTACTCACGCCCTTCAACACCTCGGCCGGCACAATATTAGCTGAAACTTCACATGATTCTACAACAACTGGAATCTCCTGGACCACAGGAACCTGAACAGCTGCTTTCTCAGCCGGCTCTACCTTGGTGATGGGTTCAGGGGATGCTGCCAGCTGCTCTATGTTGACAATGGGCACAGGTTTGATGGATGTTAGCCCTGTCGGTGCTTGAGTGGGGACATCTGTGCGCTCAGTAGATTTGTCGTCAGCGGTTGCCTCGACTTTTACAACTGCCCGTGCTGTCCCAGCTGCGGCAGGCCCACGAGGCTTGGCTCCCAAATTTGGGGCCATCTTTATTCGTGATCTTCGCATGGCCATCTTGATCCCCTATAAAGGTTCCGTTTCTGGAAATCATACATTAAATATGAGTAAACATGTAACATTGTACGAGTTTACTATAAAACAAAATATTTGTCTGGTGCCTAAATAGCAATTTACATAGAGGGATATCTTTTATTTTATTCTTTCATCTTTTATACATGTCTTGATGTAAATTAAACAGGTGCACATATCTACATGTAGGCTTTTTCTAGTCTACGTATATTCACTCAAGTTTCAAGTTTTAACATTTTTATTTATACTAGACTTAGCGAGAACGACATCAGCAAATACATGTTGGTCTGCCGGTATGTGCGGTCTAGTGGGTGGTGACATAAAATATGACCCCAGCAGAATCATTGTGCCATTTTTCAAAATACAAATTTCTATATCTATGTTTTATGTCACTTATTAATATTAGTAACTATCCATATCAACAATCACTATCAGAATACAAAATACAAAGTACATTCATCAGGTTTCAAGTAAGACTTCAGATTATACAGTTAATGTCACTAAATTGGAGGTAATGCTGCATATAGTGTTCGCAGGGTTGCAAGACACCGGATATAGTGCAAGTGCAATCTACATTTTCCAAATACAAGATAATACTGCGAATTAGATGCACAGAATCATGAGTCTTAAAATACAATACACCACAAATACACAAATTACTTGTACGCTATACAGGGACAGATACCAGGACATATGGTTTGGCCAGGAGGAATATCTGAGTAAAAAATGTTATATTAGGCCATGTTATTATAATAACTTGGATTATGGAATTTTCTGCCCCTGAATCTCAGCGGCTAGAGGCAAAAAAATATAAATAAAAATCCTAAATGATACCTGAAAAGTCCCAGAGGCCAGAGGCAAGAAAATAAAAATAAAAATGTCATTTTTGCTATTAAATGTCACATTTTGTCAATCAAATAAACATTGACAAGTACACTGGAAGAAGAGGGGAAAATGTTAGCAGTTTGCTGGTGAACATGTACATTTTTTTTTATTTTTTCCCAGCATTTTCTTTAAAAATCCCAGCGGCCAGAGGCAAAAAAATAAAAATAAAATATTATTTTTTTTCCATTGTGCTAAACATCCCAGCGGCGGATCCGTAATCCAAGTTATTATAACTAAATGGCCTTAGTACTAATACTGCTGTTCTATGCGCACACTACTTCAAAGGCTAAGACTTCGAGGGCTTGTTGCTTAATACACCCAGTTTTTGCAGTATGACTCCTCAATCTGCTCACCACATACACCTAAAAGGTATGTAAAGGTATAGGTATAGGCCTTCCCATACCCTGGGATCCCTCTCAAACTCAAACAGGCATATCACACTAGTCAATTCCTGGGATAACACTCCTACCCTCATAGAGGAAATGCATGCGGTCTTTATCCCAATGCTGATAGAAGTATTTAACTATTCTCCTTTTAACCGCTGATTTGAACTGACTCTTATCTACCATCCACCTTAGGTCAGGGTCCAGACTGTTCCACTGGGCTCGTGCCTGATACTGATACCGTGCTTGGGGGCCATCCACAGATGACGTCATGCTGAAGGGGGGGGGAGGATTTTCCAAATATCTTAAAATTAAGCATTGCAAAATTGGCAAAAAAAAAAAAAAAAAAAAAAAAATGATGAGGGGAGTCAAAAATGGTCAAATTTTGCATGATATCATTTATGGATGGCCCTTTTTTCTATAGCACAGCCACGGGAAGACGTACCGTATGCAAACTCCGTTGCAGGCACGAAAAGAACTGAGCCCTTAAAAGTAAAGAAATTTTCTTGCAATTATAAGTTATATCCAATTTTTTCTAAGACCCCCCCCCCCAATAAACATAAATGCCAGAACGATATCCCATGGCCATGGCCATGGGATCTGGAGGAATTACAGGATTGACCAGTGACAGATCTTAGACTTAGACTTACTCACTTAGTTAGTCTTAGAAAAACAGAAAACTGAGGAGTGTGCATGTTATGTAGGGCCTACTCTCTAGGGCTAGGCCCCTAACCTAGGCTATGAACTTGAAGTATGATTGTCTAGAATAAGATGTGTATTTAATATAAAATATTCCATACGCCATCGTATCGATAACATACATGCTGAAATTAAAGTATGAGGTTCCCACCCTATCCCCTCCCCTTTCAAGACAAGGACCTAAACTAGACTTGAGCAGTGGACTGGATGTCAGTCAGTCTCACTACTACACTAGGTGGTTGCACAACAAGCCTCACGGCCCCCTCGGCACTCTGCCACTCAGGTGCAACAAAAATCGGCACTTAGCGGCCGTGCATGCGCGACCTACATGACCTCTTTTCTAGGTCAGTTTTCATGACCTAGTTGTAGTCTGAGTGGCCAGCTGTTTGCAGGAATGTAAACACAAGATCTAGGCAAATGTGTGGGCGAAATCTGCATCAAAATCAGGTGAGTAGAAGTATTATTTTCTCAGGGTACAACTGAAACATGTTTTTGAAGCTATGGGGCACCTTTATAACTAAAGAAACACAATGATTTTATTTGTGATACATGTAGATCTCAAAGAGATCTTTGCATAGGTGTATGGTATGGGTGGTTGGGCTGACTCCCTCACCTTTAAAAACTCTCCCCAAATTTTGTCATGAACTGGGTCTTTCCACTCAAAGTTTATTAGAACTGGTACTAGAGTGATTTACATGCACTATTCTTAATGCCCTACTTTGGAATAGAATCTTTGAATAATCAAATCTATGAAGTAGGCTTTTGAACCTCTGACCATCTGTTAAATTTTTCCTTTTTTTTTCATTGTGGGGGGGGGGGGTCCAAGATGGGGGGGGGAATAAAGAGAAAGATTACAATTTATTAAATGATGATTGGGGAGTTCTTTAATATTTAGTAAGTCTAGGCCTATTATTTAATGTTAAATAATGGGGGGGGGCAATTTTCTTTTTGAGGCACACAATTTTTCACCCCCCCCCCCTTTTCAATCGGAACTGACATCCCCACCACACCACAGGGACCAAAATTTCTGCCCCCCCCCCCACAATGCTTTGAACTACGGTAAGGAAAAGCTGATAATTTGTCAATGATGTCTTTTCTTCTGAGGGCACCACTTTTTCAGCCCCCCCCCTCAACGAACGGCTGATAATTCTTGCGTCCCCCCTCAAGTGGGACCAAAATTTTCCTTTTTCTTGCCCCCCCCCTTACCAGAGGGATCAATCCCCCCCCCCTCCCCATGCTTTAAACTATGATAAGGGAGTGCTATTTATTTGTCAATTGTCTTTTCTTCGAGTGCACTTTTTTAGCACCCCCCATAAAGGACCGAAATTTTGTCTGCACCCTCCTCAAGTGGGACCAACTTTTTTCCTGCCGTCCATGCCATGAACTATGCAAAGGGACCAAAATCTTCCTCTCCCCAATGCTTTAAACTATGATAAAGGAGTGCTTATCATTTGAATGATTAAATAATAAAATGATCATAGAAGTATACATTGATGACTCAGTTTTAGGTTACATGATATATTACCCTGTAGTTTTTTCAACAAAAGATTCACTCAGGATGTTTACAGTCTTCTGTCATTAGGTTTTAATTCGATAGCACTATGTGTTTGACTAGATATCTAGAGTGTCAGTAACATCCCTAGTCTAAAAAGTTCTCTTTCCCTTTATAGGCATCTTCCTGAGACCAGTAAGGGGGCCAAGTGTTTGCATCCTTCAACATGCCAAGTAAAGGTGCAATCATAAGCATCTTCGAAAAGCAGGAAATAAGAGAAGTCATAAGCAACTTTAGTCTACAATAACAGTGGCGGTTGATTTCATAATGAGAGAATCATGTTACTATTACATATCAATTAAATAATATACTTACTCAAAATGTGTGGTATGATGGATTTTACAGTCTTTCTTCAGAAATACTCTTTTGTTTTTAAATGAGCACAATCACAGTTATTAAAGTGATATCAAATGTATCTTATAGATCTTGAATGCTAGGATATTATGTAGATTATTGCTGGAAATAGATCAATTTGATGAAGGGTTGGTATCATGTGTATACACCATCTTGTACCCTTTATATGACCTTGGACCTACTGGCCTGGACAGTAAATGTTTGTTAAGAAAGTACCTAAATTGATGTTACGCGTTGTCTGAATTCTTTCTTAATTTAGATTTTGTGTATGAAATGCTTATCTTGACCTTTGACCTGTTTTACTAACCTTGACCTTTGATGATTATCCAGATAATAAGAGTCAATTCTAGTTAACCTTTATAGTGTCTAACACTGTACACTGAAGTCTTAAAGTTCAGAAGTAAAATTAGATCTGAATGAGTTGATCTACTTACAACATTGACCTACTTTCCAAATTGACCTTCCTTGACCTTTATTCATAAGCTGATGAATGGAATTGCCTCTAATCATTATCTAAAGTCATTCACTCAATTCTCAAATGATCTAATACACTGTTAATACCAATTATACTAATTTATCCTGTTTTGACCTCAATACTGACATTTGACCTACTTTCTCAAATTGACCTTGACCTATCTATCCCACTTCAATGAAACACATAACACATGATCCCATTTTGACTATTAGAGAGTAGTAGCTCCTGTAAAATATGAAAACAATGCTTGTTGGTGAGATTCCTCGATATGACATAATTTTTCGACCTTTGACCTACTTTCAATAATGCGACCTTGACCTTGCGTTACCATTTTTTGGGTGAAAGTCGACTCCATAGGTCATCTAACCACCTCCTTTTTACAGTAAATCAATATCACCAATATTAGCTGAGATAGATCAATTCACAATATAGAGGATGCCTGGATCACACTTTTTCTCCTATATCCTATACTGAAGCCATATCAATGGCGGCAGAATATTTCCATAAAATCTGGACACAAATTCCTTCGCTGCATGCTTAATATTTGGACTATCAAGATAAAATAAACTGCATTGTGTTCCTTATGCCCAGGGCTATCAGATGAGACAGTAAAACATCAAATACAATGTAATTTTTTTTCATATGCAACTACCTAACTACACCCTTACACTACAGGCTGAGCCACGACTTACGAGCTCGACCACGTTTTGTTTCTTGACACATCTGACTTGAACTTGGAGCTTCAATTTCAGTATCGACTTACCATGTAATTCTAACTCTTGTATTCGTTGTATTGTGTCTATACTTCGTAATATCTCGTCTGCTATCAAGACAAATTCATTAACCATGCTGTTACTATGCATGAGTAGGAGAAAACAGCCAAAATACGTCGACGACTGGCAACTTGCAGCACGCGAAATCTTTCTTGCCTAAGCTCGAGTATTTGGGCAACCTGGGAATGATTTCGTGCACGAAATTGTAAATTATATTTTCTTGTATTCAATCATAATTACTAACAATATTTTTTGACCAAGTCATGAGACTTGATGCTGTCTTTGTAAATCTGTGCAGAAATTTGGATTTTATTGAAGAACAAAAGTTAATTTTCGATAAGATTCGTTTCTATGAACGGCACATTTTATGGACAGTCGATAAGCAGGTGCGCTGGTATTGGGCCAATCCTAGGGAGACGCATGCGGCAGGATCGGTACCGACAAAAGAAGTCGTAATCTCTGGATTACACTTTGACCTCTGGTAGCAATAACTTTGTGTTGTTTTGGGTTTAGGGGCGACTATGGCCATTGACAAGTTATGTTCGCCCTTGCATCATCATTCTGCCGGGCAGCAGGTCCACAAACCTATAGATTATGCCGGGTTTCATTGATTTCAAGGCTATTTTCAACTTCCGGCCGAACTGAATTGAGCGTGGGACCGGTCCGCTTTCATTTGTGTACGAAGGTAAATTTCACTATTTTTTCTTCATTTATTGGTAAATAACCAAAATACCTAGGTTCCTGAATGCCTAGTGCTTTTGATGATCACAGGGAGGGGGTGTTGACTGCCCCACGATCCAGGTTTGAAGCCCCCACCCTCCCTTTCCCTGTCACTGTAGTGACGTTTGAGAAGTGGGCGGTGCAACCACATCATCCAGAACCAATGAGAAGGTAGGGTCATGACCCAGATAGTCTGTTGACATCCCTTCATCCAATCAGCATTCAGAGAACCACATCAGCACATGGCCACATGTGGGATGACTGTATTCTATGTCTAGTCAGACTGGGGGAGTCCGTCATTTGCTGAAATCCCTCACACTACCAGACAGAATGTCAGAATAGTGATACCAGTGGAGAATCCCAATACACATGTGACATCCATTACCATGTCCATGTTGGCCCTATTGAATCTATTTCACACGTCATAGTTAAATATAGAGGATTATAAGAGTGGGTTTATCCATGGTTTTACGCCCATTCTGGATAATAAAAGATACTCACTCAGATTCAGAAACAAGTCTGTATAAAACAGAGCAAAGGTTGAACTTGAACTATCATTGACAATTTTAATCACTGGGAGTTTACAGACTAGTGAAGGAGCGAGATTAAATATGAATACCGGTACACACATAGAGGTAAGCAGCATGTGCTTTTTTTTTCAAATTAAATTTGTCAGTGTATATCAATAAAATTAATACCCGGTAGTAAAAAGTCTAAGGCCTGGGCCTAAGTATTCTTTTATAGCACCGCCACCGGTATCGTGATAGTTACTACCGATAGGACCAGGTGAATTGCCACCCATAGACACAACGCAAGTGTTCATTAGGCCTAACATAAAAAGATGTTGTGTTCAGGTAACGCTACATATCCTAATTTTTTGGCCCTACCCTAACTTTTTTTATGGGCATTTTTGGGAAAATTTGGATTTTGGCACTTCAATCGAGACATGGAAGATTTTTTTCCGATCTCACACGGAAAATCTGTGTCGTGCAGGCGCGACAAATTTACAGCTGGCCTTATGCATTTATTAAGCCAATGGTCTTTAGACCATAGGCTTTTACTACAGAGGGTATGGATGTAGCCCAAAAATCACCAGATCCCTGCTTCAAGGAAACGCCAAGTACAGAGTAGGAAGGGGGGTTGATTATTTCCAGTCTGAAGAGTCTGTAGCCTAGAGCCAGTATTTCAATAGCATGTTTCTAAGGTCTACTTAAGCATGAGTGCTTACTGCATTGGAGGCACAGTGGCCATGTATGCAAGTATTCTGTGGGTGTCACATACACCTAGCTATTAAATGACTCTCACCTATGATGGGAAGACTGTAGTGGCTCTTCAAGAATGTTTATGACACTACCAATAATACCCCCCCCACACACACACACACCTCAACACCAGGTAATTACACTGTGTTTACATATCTGAGATCCCTCTAACAACCCCCCCCCCCCCACCTCCACCCACCTGCACGCAGCCCTTACATACTAAGACGTATACAGTCAGATACCTCTCACGGCTCCATTGCCCCACCTCAATGCTCTGCCCCCCCCTTATACCACCAGCCACAGGTCAGTAATTATAATAGTGACCATTGGCCTTACAACTCCGTTGTATAATCCTTTTGCATTGCCCCCTCGTATGAAAATAAAGAGCTACCATAGTTATCAACAGTATGTTGATTTCTATGGATCTACTGATTACAGCTAGAACTGTTTGGACTGGAGAGTTAGCTTAAATCAACTTGATTATACTTGATACCTTCTAGATTTAACCATATTCGATTAAACCATATATTAATAGATCTAACTATATCAGCTCTAATCACATTCTATCTAGTTCGAGCACCGGGACCCATCTGCCCACTTCATCATCTAATGATAGAGCTCTATATTGGATAACATCAAATATTATGGTGACCTTTGACCTCGTCATACCATGAGGTGGAGCCATATCACACCAGACTATCCTGACACCACTCAGCTGAGTGGCACAGGACAAAGGGGGATGGGGGGGGGGAGCTGTTATATACTGGGTATCACCCTCTGCCTATATCATTTATCTAACACAGCTTTAATGATACACATCTAAATCATAGTCACAAAAATGCCTACTTCCATGGATGAGAAAGTCACACCATCTCAAGCGGTGGAAATTCAAAAGGTAACTTGTTTAGATTTTAGATTTTCCTTATCTTACATGTTATAATTATGATGATTAGTATGGATCACTTGTGGCTTGAGAAGATACTTGTGTCTTTTGGGGAGAGTTGGTTCAAATCTTCTTCTGTTTTTCAGAGGGAATAGTAATTGAATTAAAAAAACAGATTTTAAGGAGATGAAATTTATTTTAGGTTAAAATGGCAGACATACCTGAGAAGAAGACACGAGTTCAGACAGAGCTGGAGGCCTTTGATGAAATCTTCCCAAGTCTTGTCGATGATCTCACAAAACAAGGACTCAAAGATGACCAGATCACATCCGCCATGGCCTGGTTCAAAAAGGTAATGTCCTCTAAACACGTCTTGTTAAGAGATGCCACTTTTCCCAGTTTCCCAGGAATTCCTGGTTTTGATTCCAAGATTAAATTCCTGGGAAAATGTGTCCAAAGTCCAGTTTTCCTGGTTTCTGTCTGCCAGTGAGTGGCATCTCTGCTTGTTGATATTATAAAACGTCTCTCAGAAGCGGACCCACCGGATTGAGGAAAAATAATTAGTTGAATTTAGGGCCATTTTATACAACTTTATCCTGTATTCAGTGGTGAGTGGACTTCAGACCTCCGGTCAGAAGCCAAACCTACCCCACCCCTTTCACCCCAAGCCCAATTAGGTCTCAAAATTGTATACATTTTCATCTTCTGAGAAAGCTTTGATGGTCCGTGCCATTTCGAGATGGCTACGAGCGATAAAATAGATAAAAACTAATTTAAGTAATTGCAGATCCAGACAGCCTTAGTGAATTCTTCAGTCGGCAAGGAAGTCTTTGGGCTGTTAGTTTGTACATCCAATTTTCTTTTTCAAATTTGATATATCTCTCTAGTTTTCTATACACTGTTGTATGAATTGTAGCGACAATCGTCGGGTTTAAGTTTAAAGATAAACATACTTCAAACAGGGAATGGATTATGTTTGATTGTTATGGGCAAATGCATATATAATTCATATTACACACTTGTACTGTTCAGTTATCAAATTATGTTGCCATACTGATTATGAAAGCATGTCCACATAGAACTTAGGAAGAATATAGTGATACTATAACTGTTGAATCTTCAGGTGGCTGAATATAACGTCCCTTACGGCAAGAAGAACCGGGGCCTCACCGTAGTACAGTCCTACAGATACCTGAAAGGTGACGCAGCCACGGAAGATGAGATCCGGATAGCCCGGATCATCGGCTGGTGTATCGAGTTTGTGAGTCCTCGCTAGTTATTGTTATTGGCTGAACCTTTTGTCAATGGATCCCATGGAAAAGTCAAATTTTTATAAACACATATTGTTATGGCTCATTTATTCAAATAATAGCTGGTCCTGAATAAGCAACAGGGGTGGACGGTTATTGAAATAAAAGTTTAAGTGTACTTCTAGGAAATAATGGTATTCATATCTGTAACCACCTTAGACTAAACAATATATTACGGTAGGCTCTTACAGATTTTACTGCAAGTACTAATATCTTCATCTATTCTCGCACTACAGTTACAAGCCTACTTCCTGGTGGCAGATGACATCATGGACCAGTCCGAGACGAGACGCGGGCAGCCATGTTGGTACAAACTGGTGTGTACTTCTAACCTGTTAACCATATGAGAGCCGCTGATGCATTAATGCATCATGCCTATTGGTCGTCATGATGCTCCAATGAAGTGCTGGCACCAGCACTTCATTGGTGCATCGTGATGATTAATGGGCATGATGCACTCCTGCATCAGCAGCATTTAAAGGGTTAATAATAACCACATTAAGTCGATGATCCAACATAGTGCTGGCGAGTAGCTCGCAACACCACAGGGAATATACCTACCGTAATCTCCCACATAGAAGACGCGTTGCGCGTATAGGACGCACCCCCTTCTTGGGAGGAGCATTTTTGCATATAAGACTCACCTCTTAGGGCTCAATTTTGTAAATTTAGTACATTTCTATAGTAAAATTACCCCTCGTATAAGACGCACCCCCAATTTCAGTACATCCTATAAGACTCCCCAGCATTTTGTTTGGTGTAGAGGACGCGTCTTATACGCGGAGATTACGGTACCCCAATGGTCAACATAAGGCCACCCTTAAAAATATGTTCGTTTCCTGTCCAGAGGCCTGGTGGATTTTTATGTGAGAATGGGAAAAAATTTTCCTTAGTTCCGGAAAAAAAAATTTTTTTATCCGTCAGCTCAAGAATCTAGGCTTCCAATCACTAAATCTTAGAATGTGATGGCAATTTCATGCCATCCCCGCCTATGATGTTCATGACAAATAAAAATATTTTCTTAAAAAAAAAATTTCCCCCTCCCTCCCTCATGGGTCGGAAAAATCCCACCCTCTGGACAGGAAACGAACATATTTTTAAGGGTGGCCTAATGCGAGTAAAATAGACAAATTAAAAAAAATAATAGAATAAAGATATGACGAGTCACTCACCAGCTCAGTGTCTGAACTCCAATGACAATGTTCTTTAGTGTATCAGGATGGAAGTGATATCTGTGGTTATCGTATTTGACTAGAAAAGGTTGAATCAATATCAGAGTTAACAACTTTAATTTACCTAATCCTTTGTAATACACTTTATTTATGGTTCACTTTCCCTCATTTTCAGCCAAACATCGGCATGGAGGCCATCAACGATTCCTTCTTCTTGGAATGTGCCATCTACGTGTTGTTGAAGAAGCATTGCCGCAGTATGCCTTACTACATAGACATTGTTGACCTCTTCCACGAGGTAAAAACTTAACATTTAATCCTAAACTGAAAATTTTACAGAGAGTAAAACCTTTCGAAACCCTGCAAAGATAGAACTTACCAATACTCCCTCTTCAACCTCTACTTATGAAAGGAACATAAACGTGTCCACAACCCACACTTAATTTCCTTTTAATCGTATATAATGACGAAAAGCTTATTTTTGAAGAAAAAAATTAATTTTAAAAATCTCAAAAAAGTGTAACATCAAAAAAGAATTTTTTTGATTTATAGACGACACTACAAACGGTAACAGGTCAGTGCCTGGATATGCTCACCGCTACGGGAGACAAGGTGGATTTCACCCGCTACACACTCAGTAACCACAACGCTATCGTCAAGTGGAAGACGGCCTTTTACTCCTTCTACCTGCCTGTAGCCTCAGCCATGTACATGGTATGTAGCCAATGTACACCATAAGGGAAATGTGGAAAAAAGAAGAGTTTTTATGGCCTTGTAACAAGTCGATACTCTGCCCTACCTGTTTATAAGGCGATTAAAAAGAGAAAAAAAGGAGAAAAAAAACAAAACAAACTTAGCCCCACCTGTTGGGCGCACCTTGAATTTGAGGGTGTTTTATGAGGGGCAGAGGGCTCATTCCTATGTGTAAGGGCCATGATATTGGAATACTAGATCAAGCACTTATTTATCCTACTTAATTCTCTGATGACACCTGGCAATCAGGTGCATGCATAGGTCAGATAATTTATGGTACATGGGTGATTGTTGCTATTATGGTATACTCTTTCATTGAAGGCTGGAATCAACGACGAAGAATCTCACACCAATGCAAAAACTATACTCTTGCAGATGGGAGAATACTTCCAAATACAGGTATATATATATCTTTTTTTTCAACAGTTAATAATTCTTTTTCAAGTCTCTTCTGAGCAAACGAAAGTAGACCTACAGACGATTTTGTGCACCTTAACTTTGAGAATTTGAAAAGAAAAGGCTCTGGCTCGATCGGTCACCCTCTTTTTACGTGGCCTTGTACAAGTGGGTTGGCATGGTACTTCATTTAAGTTGCATATATATTTTTGTGACATTTAATGCTAAGAAGACACTAATTATAGTTGTTTCTATTGATATACAATATAGGATGATTACCTGGATTGTTACGGAGATCCTGCTGTGACGGGGAAAGTGGGAACCGACATCGAGGACAACAAGTGCTCATGGCTTGTCGTACAGGCCCTTCAACGGGCAACACCGGAACAAAAGAAATTCTTGGAGGTAAGTTTAGTTGAAAAACATACAAGGCCAAGTTACCGTAATCTCCCGCGTATAAGGCACTTCCCGCCTATAAGACGCACATAGAGATTTAGGATTTGGTCAGAAAAAAAATTCATAACTTTTGTCCTACTTAATGTATTTTCAAAAAGCTATATGTAGCTAGGGCCCCCCGGATCCCCGTACACCCACTTTGTGCTCTTATGGATTAAGGGGGAGTTTAGCATCAAAAGAAAGGTTTTGATATCCCCCTTGCGTATTCAGGGTGAACTAAAACCTTGCGTATAATGATAACGATATATTTGTAAATATTGACATTACAGTATATGGTATTTGTAAAAGATATTTCAACAGTTTAAAATCAGTGTAAGAAGTTCATATAGAGCTGAACTGATATTCAAAACTCTAAAATACCATTTATTGACGTTGGAACATTCATCTTTGAATTATAGCTAAAGATAAAGATATGTATATTTTAAGCAAGCATTTCAATATGGTCAATTTTGATTTGAATATGGCTGCTTATGAATTCTGAATTCTTATTTCTCGATCCAATTTCTTTTCTAGGAAAATTATGGTCAACATGACCCGGAGAAGGTACAGAGCGTAAAGAAGCTGTTTAACGAAATGAATCTAGAAAAAGTCTACAGAGATTACGAAGACCGCAGTTACGTAGAGTTATCATCACTTATCGACAAACTTAGCAAAAACTTACCTAGTGAAATGTTTGTGGCTTTTGCCAAGAAAATATATAAACGTAATAAGTAAATTATATGCATGATATGGAATGTATGAATGAATGATCATGGATGAATATATATGTGAGTGAGCTTCAGAGGATGGCTGAGAGTAAATGATATCATCATGATTGTACATGTATATTGTGGAACAAATGGGGACATCACTAAGTGTTCTGGTCATTGGAAGGAGTTGAGGAAAAATGTACTTTTTATTGATTATATACAGCTTCCCTTTGTTTTTTTTGGTGGAAGTTTTGGCAGAATAGATCATGTATAAATTATTGCTTTATTGGAATTGTAGTCAAGTGTACATACTGGCTAGTATTGTAGTCGTAAGGGTAATTGTCTCTTATACAATGAGAATATAACATGCGGAGTCCAGGCTACCAGTTTTCACCAACGTGTATGTGATTTTACACTACCCAAAGAATCCAACAGTTGAACTTAAATCCAAGTTTTACTATTGGGTTAACCGAGTTTTTATGAAAATAAAATGCCATAGTAAAGAAGGTCTCTCCTCATCTTTATCACCATACCTTAACAATATTCATTGACATGATACACCTATGAAGTGCTGGCAAGACTGCTCGTCAGCACTTCATTGGAGCATCATACCGACCGTCCGGGAGTATATGCATCAACTGTGTAAGGGTCGGCATGATGCGCAGATGGATGCTGGTGAGCAGTCTTAACAGCACTTCATTGGTGCATCATGACAACCAATGGGCATGATGCACTCCTGCATCAGCGGCCTTTAAAGGGTTGATATGGTGCCTGACAAGTATCGGCTAAAGCTTATTGCGATGCAACTTGAATCTCAGCCTTTGGTTAAAGTATTCAGGCTCATTCCTTTTTAATACTACAGGCCTGGGGTTCTTCAAGATGTATCCAAATCTTGGATATTTGAAGGCTAAATTAGGGTATGGGTCTAGGCTCCTATAGGCTCAATATTGTTGGTAAGTGCATATGTTACGCTAGATCCCATCCATGTGGGTCCAGTATCCCGAGGGTGAAGCCCAAGGGATCTATTGTATTGTCGTGTACCTCTATAAATATACATGTGGATAGACAAAATCCAGGTGTGCTTTCTACCTCTGGTTAAATGATAACACAAGTTTATGGCATTGTCGCATTTTATTGTCAACGAGTCCGTAAATGATGAATAAGGATGAATACAGACGAATCAGGAATCCAGTTTGATATCCACTTTATTCATAGAAGTCCACGAGGTATAGATGGTGATACAGTATAAAGGTGCCCAACAGTGTCCAAGCCTAGCCCTTGAGCCAAGGGCTTGATCTCACGTGAGTGTGTGAGGTATGAAGTATGAAGGTGGAAAGATGCTATGCTAGTGATGGTGAGCTGCTCTACCTACAAGTATTTATAGTAGGGGCTGCTCACCCAGCTCATCCTAAAAATAGTATCAGGTGAGCTAATTATAGTAACTGGGGAACTCCAGTGCAGGTATGTAGGGGGGATCCTAAACATAGCACTGGGGTTCACAGAGTTCAGTATGGTTCTAAATATAGCTGCTGGGAATTCCCGGTATGCTGTGAGCTGCTCATGATCAATGGGCATGTCCTCCAGTAGGAGGAGTTGGTCTAAACATTGGCTGCTCGGGAATTTCCAGCATGCAGCGAGCTGCTCGTGATTGACAGCTTATCCTCCAGTGGGAGGAGGCGGGGTCACTGAGTGCAGTTGACACCGCCAGCCTTTGGTCTATGGGCATGGCTTGGCTTGTGGGTAGACTCGGACACTGGGTTACATGGTAGAGTCAAAGGTGAAAAATAAATATGATAAGTACAAATACCTATAACGGCCTACTGACATTATTCAGAAATGCTTCATACATAGTCTATTCACACCAAATACTTTCAGATTTATATGCATATATATGTCCCAAAACCACAGATCTGTGTAAGCCGTATGCAAACCAGACAGTCAGTGCAGACTACAGAAGTGGGCCTGTAGTCCGCATGTTGTGAACATGTAGCTTGGACACGTGGCGTGGCATACACACGCAAAATAAATGCACTCATTTTCATCAGTATCAACAAGCACAGTTGGTATATATCCTATCAGTCTAGTGATATTTTCTACTTCAGTCTTTTTGCAATTTGTTTCTCTTGCGCCTTTTTCTTCATCATCTGTAGCCGCTTGTCAGCGCTCATTGACGGGGCTTTCTGTTTCCCGCTGCTTTTCTCACTCTTGCTGGCAGCAGCTGTAGCCAACGCGGCCAGGCCGATAGGAAGCGGCGTTGATGGGCCTGAAGATGACTTTAGACTGTCAGATTTTGAAAGTTTGGACGTTTCAAAGGGGTTCTTCAGTTTGGTTGTGTCCGGTGTGGTTAGCTTCGCCTTGGATGAGTCCTTACCGCTGAAGTTTGCAGCCAGACTGGCCAAACCGGTCAGGCCCATACCCTGCCCGCGACTACTGGATGACGCAAGCTCTTTGGCTGAAGATGGCTGTTAGGAGGAATTAAGAGTGAGTATAATATTGTTATGAGCTCACAATGAAAAACTTTAATCTAGAACCATTTATAGGCCTAAAAAAAAATCTTGTGTTCAGGTAAGCGGTTAGAAAAAAATTAGGGTAGGTGGGTAGGGAATTTCTTCTTTTCTTGAGAATTTTTTTAGGCCGTCTGTTCCGTGAGATAGTAAAAAAAAAAACTTCCGTGTCTTGCTAAGTGCCAAAATATCAGATTTTCACCAAAAATGCCCATAAAAAAGTTAGGGTAGGGCCAAAAAATTAGGTAGCATTACCTGAACACATTTTTTTTAAGCCTTAAGGTGTGGTTTATCACAGGAACCATACCTAAAGATATAAAATTCCACCAGGGATTGTAAATAGAACATGTAGTAATAGTCATCCCCTCAGGTGCGTTACATACTGGGATTTGATAAGCAAGCTGACAAAATGTTTAAATTCTATTTGCCTTTAAACTGCCATTATTTAGCTCAGAGAAGAGATGAGACCCAAATCACATAGAAGTGTAGGCCTCTTTACCTTGACGGGGTCGAGGACACGTTTGAAGGGTAGCAGAGTGGGTGTCTCCACACGGGGCGGCTTCATTGTCACCGGCTCCTTGGGAATGGTGATGGGCGGCACTTTCGGCCGAGCAGGCTTTGTCACCTGTCACATAGAAATGTTATACAAGACAAGTCACATATAAGGAGTTTCACCATTAATGGCTATTTGACTTTGTTAAAGTATTATCATTTGTTAATTTGTCATACAACTTTTGGAATACCAGTAATTCTTTATCCTAGATTTTGCCATGAGCGAAGCTAGCATCCATGAATTTCCAACTTTGAAGCCATGGATAAAATATCACATGCATATGGGGTTGATTCACCTAAAGACAGCCACATACTCCCAGAAAATCGCCATAACATTGGGTTTGCTAGTGAATCAACATTACCAACTTGTTGCCTTAGTGCAAGAAGGTTGTAACTGACATTTTGGGAAAAAAAAAAAGAGTTTTCTTCTGTTTTAGCATCTATCGACCTTAATCTAGCTATTATGAAAGGATTGAAGCTCTGTCTATAATATGTCTGCCAACAGGCCCCATTGCAATATTGCTGTTTCCACTTTGTCTTATAGTAAGTGGAACGCCTCTTTTGCCTCTCATGCAAAACTTGAAAAATGCAGTTACAACCTTCTTGCACTAAGGCGATGAACTGGTAGTTTGAATGTTCATCAACGATTTCGTAATGTGATGCAGAAGTAAGTCTATCTTTCATTGCAAATATGTTGGGTGGACGTGTCAAGGTACATGTATGTTCCCGTCTTTAGGATAATCTACCCTTCATGCTTTGACCAAGCACCATCATTTCTCACCATTTTTTTCATGTTCTTGGTACAGCGGGAACAGTACCAGACAAACCGGGGGTCGTTGACATCCTGCTCTGTCACAGGCGGACGGTGACATTCCTGAAAAAAATTTTAAAAGAAGGGTAAATGGGTGAAATTATAGCATATTTCTGCTTAAAACGTGTTTATTGGATACATTATTGGATACATTAATTGCAAGAATTTTTAACTAAAGCTGATAAAATAAAAAAACAGCTGAAATCTGAATGGTATCAGGTGGGGCGTGTGTAAACTCTTATACCTACCTCACTATTACTTTCTCTCTTCTTTTTTTTATCTTGACAAGAGCAGATACAAGACAAAATATCTCTCGACTTGTAAACAATACACAAACTTCTTACACAATTCTTAAATTCCTTCATACTTATCTTAATCACAGATTAAATCAATGTTTGACCATAGATATGGAACAGAAATAGTATTAGCCTACCTGATGATACAGATTGTGGCATTCTTGACACTCCACTAATTGGTTACCCGAGCTCTGGTTCATCTGCCTAAAAATGGAGGAAAATTGTTTTAATAAATTTACTAAAGTATAGATAATTACCGATATTTGCAGTATATATAGTTCATTTGATTTTGAAGAGACAACACAGTGGTACCGTGAACAACTTTACTTATGGGAGATTACTATGAAAGCATCGTCTTTGACTGCATGATAGGATGGAGTCTTAGCTGGTTTGATTATCAGCCAATGAAATAACACCAACTATTCACTGCAGCCCTCTCGGGGGCAGGTGGTACCCATTGGATAACTGCTATCAGTGATAACCATTGGTAAGCAGCTTCAGCAATGACCGCGACCACTGGATAATCTACTACCTCTGTATATTTTCATTTAACAGTAATTATACAATACTGTCGTTTTGATTAAACACAAATTTGCATGGCCTCTTATTATACTCACTTGCACACTATACATGTTATTCCCATATCCATGGCAAATGTATCAGCATCCATCTGCATGTCATCATCGTTATCTGAGTCATTCGACACAACCTCCCACTTAATCTCAGTCTTCATCTTTTCCTTCTCTCGTTCCCGCTCTCTCTCCTTTTCGCGTTCTCTTTCCCTCTCCCTTTCCTTCTCCCGTTCACGTTCCTTCTCCTTTGTTCTCTCGCGGTCCTTGTCGCGATGTGACCTGTCCCTATCTTTGCTCCTCTCACTGTGGCCATCCTTAGACTTTTCCTTATGGCCATCCTTAGATTTCTCCCTGTGGCTGTCCTTACTTTTGTCTTTGTGGGAGTCTCGGCTCTTTTCTCTGTCCTTGGATTTATCTGGCCTCGGTTCAGGTGTGTGCGATGGTGACGGGCGCGCTCCTTCTATCTTTGGTTTCTTTGCCTCGAATACATGATCACTAGGCTCTGATTTGATCTGTAAGATGAAATCAGATATATTAAAAATCTTTACTACACTCAACATATATCAAGAGTTTTTAGCTGTAACTTGTTCCTGACTTCAGAGATGCCACTCACTGGCCAACAAAAACCAGGAAAACTGGACATTCCCCAGGAATTTAACATAATTCAATACAGAAATCTTGGAATCAAAACCAGGAATTCCTGGTAAACCAGGAAAAGTGTCATCTCTGTGACTTCAGTGCTTTAATCACAGAAAACAAAAAGATAATACATAAATAAATGAATGATTAAAGCATTTCATACCTTGTCATGTAATCTTTTCTCAGAATCGCGTTTCTTTAGATGTTCACTAGAAGATTCAGACTTGAATATGGGCTGTGGTCGTGCAGGACTGCTGGCCCGGGCTTGTTCCCATCTGTCATCTTCATCCTGTAACAAATGCAATTAATTTATCAATATCACAATGTTCAGTTGGAACACTAACTGGCTATAAATTAATAATACCCAAATTGTCCCAATTCTCTCATCCAGTTACAATATATCGGTATTGCACAACCCTAGGCCCTGGGGAGCCAACCATAATTCCAATTCCTGTACATGCTCATGGATCATCAATTTCCCACGTTTATTCATTGTTACAATGAATAAACGTGGGAAATTGATGATCCGATGATTGCATTTATTGTACTGGGTACTATATTATAGTATACCAGTATAAGTTTAGATTTTATTTTTTGTTTTTTATGTAGAGGCGTCCTTGACTCAATGACTACCGTAATCTCCCGCGTATAAGACGCGTCCTCTACGCCAAACAAATGCCTTGTGCGTCTTATAGGATTTCTTCAAGTTGGGGGTGCGTCTTATACGCGGGGTTTTCCAACATCTCATTTGGGAAAATGCGCCGATGACAGCTTGAACTCATAGAGCCTGCACCGCGGCAGACCGGTCGGTGTAGATTTGCTCGGCGGGTTTGACGCCGACCGTGTGCCGATGACAGCTTGAACTCATAGAGCCTGCACCGCGGCAGACCGGTCGGTGTAGATTTGCTCGGCGGGTTTGACGCTGACCGTGTGCCGATGACAGCTTGAACTCATAGAGCCTGCACCGCAGCAGACCGGGAGGTGTCGACGGGCGCTCGGCGGGTTTGACACCGACCGTGTGCCGATGACAGCTTGAACTCATAGCGCCAAGCGCGGCAGACCGGTTGCTGTAGATATTTGCTCGGCGGGCAAAACGCAGACCATTTGCCGGTGACAGCTTGAACTCATAGCGCCAAGCGCGGCAGCCCGGTCGCTGTAGATTTGCTCGGCGGGTTTGACGCCGACCGTGTGCCGATGACAGCTTGAATTCATAGCGCCAAGCGCGGCAGACAGACCGGTCGCTGTAGATATTTGCTCGGCGGGCAAAACGCCAACCGTGTGCCGATGACAGCTTGAACTCATAGAGCCTGGGGGTGGGGGGTAGGGGGGTGCGTCTTATACGCGAACCCCCCCCCCCCCTTGGTGAGTTGGGGGGGCGTCTTGTACGGGGGGGTTTTTACAAATCGATTCAGGGGGGTTGGATGCGTCCTCTACGCGAACCAGCCTACCGTGAGTTTGGGGAGCGTCT
Organism: Acholoe squamosa; assembly: GCA_949317995.1. Classification (NCBI taxonomy): domain Eukaryota; kingdom Metazoa; phylum Annelida; class Polychaeta; order Phyllodocida; family Polynoidae; genus Acholoe; species Acholoe squamosa. The sequence continues at coordinate 10,269,514 of OX439044.1, read as the reverse complement.
TCTACGCGCACCGCGTCTTCTGCGCGGGAGATTACGGTAGTAGTTGTGACTGAGAGTAGGAATTAAAAAATGGAACTACTGCTGTATATTGGTCGGTAAAATATCAGGACTGTCCCAACACCCTTTTCTGTTGTAATGTAGGGATGGGCGTCCAAAATTTTATTTGTCGGTGACTTGATAAAAAGGCATACTGTTGGAAAGTCTGAGAATTTGTCAATATAATGTTTTTTGAATTGTGAAAATTGAATAACCATAGCCAAAGATATGCAAGTTTTTGAGATAGAAGTATGTGATATTTTTTTTTTAAACACATTTCCTTCAACATTACTGTATTACAGTAATAGAGTAATGTTGAAGGAAATGTGTTTAATTTCGGGGGCTATGCCCCCGAACCCCCCTTTTCTTTGATTTTAAATGCAAACCATATTCCAAAAGGATGAAATCTAGCCTTTGGCTCAAGTAGTTGAAGTACCGACCAATAAAGCACAATCTATCCTAAAAGGTGTTACTGAACTTACACTATTGTAGACAAAAATACCTACCCGTGCAAAGCTGGACATATCTGCTTTGACTTTTTTGGTGGCCAGGACCTCGACCAGCATTTGTTTGAGCTGGTCAGTCGACTCTTTGCTCCTCGACTGCAGAAGTTTGAGTGCCTTTACGAACAGCGGGTCAAGTTCTACAACCGCCATGTTGGCTGCTGTTTACAATACACAAATGACAAGTCAATGTATTGTCTATGGAATATAAAATTACAAAATAAAGAAGTGCAAACTTGTGTTCTCTCTTGCTCTTTCCCTTCTTCTGCCGCTGATTCCACACGTCCTTCTGAACCATCGGGAACAAGTGCGCTAAGCTGCGCACGCGCACAAGTAATTTCCGATTGTCAACAACAGAGCTCGAAAGCAAGAAACTGTTGATATTCTGGGACTTTCTGTGCAGGTTGCACATCAATGAACGCTTACCGAGTGTATTAGGAGGGTAGAGTGTGTGCAGACATTCATCATGTTCGGCATCATCGTTGCAGGGAGACTTGTAAGTAGCAGTGTTGAGTACAATCACTCACTAACTTCTCCAGGTACCGTACTGACAATTTCTGGCACATCCCTACTGGTACCGGGACCCATGGCCCTAGGGACAGTTGGCCCTGGACTGATGGCCCCAGAAAATGAGACTGATGGCCCCACTTTTGGGACTGATGGCCCCACTTTCAAATTTGACGCCCCTGTGTATAATATGATCAAATAATTCACTGGGCGCGACTCAGTCCGGGACTCAGTTAAGGACTGAGTCGCTGGGACTGGCATACCTAAAACTTTCAGGTGCTTTAGAAACGGCAAGTTTCTAAGAATAACATTTGACAGAAATAAATCCCCAACAATCAGCTTATGATATTGACAAGAGTACCACCTTAGTTTTGCTGTCTGTGAGTGGGAAGAGCGTCTTTTGTTGGAAACTTTTCGATCGCACCCTTTTCCAAGATTTGGCACATGCCATGTGGGTTGCAAGGGTAGCTATCAGCAGGTGCATTTTCTGCCAGACAGGAAGTCAGTCTCCACTCTCCAAGTAGATTCTCATGAATAGTCGGTACGTTTGACCCCTGGCTTCGTAACTTACGGAGTTCCGCTCCAATTACCAACTGGGTTTACTTGAGTAAGGCCAAACCCAGACACATGTATCACAGGAAGTCATGTGACATCTGTTTGTAGCATAGGAATGGTGCACTTTGTGATACAAACAGAGGTCTGAGGCTCTGTATCTTACACAACAACCTGCCCTGACCCATTTATGATGTCACAGACTGGTAGCCAATCCGATAACCCGGCAGGTTACTCAAGTAACTCACGCATGTCAGTTTGGCCAGGGGTCGAATGGACCAAACATTATTTCATGAATAACACCTCTGTTGTGAGACCTGAAACCACATCCAACATAGCGACCTTGGCAGCTAAACTTGATATGAAGTCTAACAGATTTGCGAGAACCAAATAATCTGGGCCCCCGTATAAAAGGTTTTTCACAAAATGGCAACAAACATGTCTTAGGAAGCCATCTTTAAGAGGAAATCGACATAAAAAAATTATGTCCTACAATTCAGCACCCGCCAGGCAACCCGTGACGGGCTGAGTGACTGATGGTGGTACCACCCTAAATATGCGCTGCGACCCGAAAAAATCCACTATCGCTGACACTTGACAAAATATTTCAAATACTTAAAATTTCCTCAGAACCAAACCAAATATACCAGATTGTAGCTTTTGAAATGGCAAAAATCATACACTAGGTCTGTCATAACATTCACAAAGTGCAATCAGATTTTTCGCAAATCGCCATGGAAACCACCGATGTGATTTTGTGGTGTGCCACCTGAGTGACTACACATCTATCATAGGTCCCTTTGGTCCTCAGTAAATGATCTAAATTATTTTCATTCTTTTCCAATCTTTTTTTAAAAATATTCTCCAAGCCTCCAGGATAATTTTAATGCCAATATATACACAGACAACCTGTTTAGAACGCATTTTATAGCCCTAGAAGTGAAAAATTGACTATTTAGTGCAGGACTTTTACCATTCTACCCGGAAGTGACCTGATTTAGGGTGGTACCACCTGATAGGCCGAGCTCCCTGCCGACTCTTCCTACCGGGAGCAGCAGAGAGCAAAGGCCTTTGTTGCAGTTTAATATTCGGTACCATTGGTACCTAATGAATTTTAACAAACTTCCCCTTAATGTATGGTTTCCAAACTTTAGCCATACAACTATGATACATTTTACTTGCCACATGTGCCACATGTGCTGGATAGAAAGATAGAAGCTTTTATTGACTTACAATCCTCTTTTTTATATCTGCTGGCTGCAGCAAAAGCCTTGGCTTGGCACTGTGCCAAGTTTAAGATCATGGCCTCAAATTTCTAAATTTTACTAGAATATGGATCATCAAGACTATAAAAGTTAAGATTAAGTATTGCAAGAGCAGAATCACATGTTACATTAGGCATATGAGAAGTTTATAGAAGGAGGGTGAGAGAAAAATGTATTTTTGCTTGAGTTATTTGTTGTCTATGAGGCCAGCCAACTTTGCTGTCAGCCGTTAGCGGGAGTGAGAGGCTGTCATCGTCTGGCCTAAGTGACTGACTGACGGACAGTGACTGTGAGTGTGACACAGCTGGGTGACACACACACAGAATCAGGTGGAAATGAGAGTCGAGACTGGCTGGTATAGTATATCATTTTAATATTTTGGCCAGGTTGATAGCCTGGGAGCTAACAGAGAGACCAGATGTGTATTCCATTAGGGACCCCAGAATCCAGGGGCGCCACTTAGCCTAGTCTTAGGCTAGTTGCGATGGGAGCTGTGCAGGGGGCCCAGGCAGACACTGCACTAAAACCCTACTCTGAGGGAGTGCTCTTTAACAGATGTTTACAGGTTAATAGTTCAATGTATAAACCAAAGAAAGGCCTATCCAACCATATGCAACAGAGTGAGAAGTGCTTCCATGTGAGAAAACATAGGATTCTGCTATTGTCTAAGACATGGTATTTTTAGAATCTGCCCAGACCATGAAGTTATCAATGCTACTGCTTGCTACTCAGTATTTAGGTTGGACTTTATCTCAAGATGCACTGTAAAAAATTTCAGAACAATCGGACGATGCTCTCACATGCTCCCAAAGGATTTTGTTAATTGAATGTGAATCTTGGTGACCTTCGAGAGTAAGATCTAGGTCAAAGGTCAAGGTCAAAAGGTCATTCGACTACACAACTAATTAGGTCATATATCTATCTAGGATTTTTGGAATTTTTTAAAAAACTCCTTTTAGAAGTGAAATTAGGTTTGACAGGGTGTTTTAGAAATACCCTACATTTTGATGTCTTAGGCCACAACTTCTTTGCTCTAATAGCCGCTATTATAATAGAAATGTATGGGTAGTAAATCCTGGGATTTACCGACATAAATTTCATCATATCTCAGGTTCTATGATAGATAGAAACAAAATTCCAAAAATTTAGATTTCCTTGCTCAGGCACTATCCAAAAGAATTGGTCAACTGTGGTATCTAATAGATTCCATTTTTTTTTTTTTCTGGAGTCCCCGAGAATTTCCATGTCCATTACTATTAGTCGTCATGATGCATGAATGCAGCCCTGGCAAGTAACTTGCCAGAGCTACATTCCTGCATCATGGCGACCCTATGGGCGTACCTATGGGGTTAATACACAAACTCCTGGAGGGTCGGCATGGTGCTCCAATGTGGCAATAAAGTGCTGGTGAGCAGTCTCGCCAGCACTTTATTGGTGCATCATGACGACCTATGGTTATGATGCATTAGTGCATCAGCGGCCCTTAAAGGGTTAATGAGCATGATGCATCAGTTTTCACAGGGTTGACACATTAAAGTATTCTCCCCTCCAGGTGCAGACCGACATGCAGCAGGTCAGTGAGAACCAGTTCTTGTTTAACGTGCCAGACGCCGACAACATCAACCACATCGTTGTCTTCATGACCGGCACAACACCGTTTCCTGACGGCATGGGAGGCTCAGGTACGTTTAACACATATGCTTTTATCTTTAATACCACAGGCTCTTTTTTTGTCATGATGCAAAGTGAATATAGTCATACCATTCACAGTGCTGCATTCGTGCAGCATACCAACCGCAAAGAGTACTGCGGAGACTAGATGCCGTCGCCTAGCGCAAGAAAACTTCAGTTGCAACTTTCTTGCATTAGGGCATAGATATACACCTAACCTAAAGCTATTATTGAAGCAGGCTCATTTGACTCGGATGGGACGTTTTCAGAGAAAAATTATTTGAGAAATCGGTCATGGTAAACTGCCTTGAGTTGCCCACCTGATGTTGAAATTGCAAAAATCTGACACTATCCATGAATGAAGTACAGCAAATTCTTTGGAAATACGTGGTCGATGCATGGTTGTATTACCCACTGGTTGAGGTCTCCTTCTGAAGACGCAGCCCGCATATTCCGACCTAGCGGGAGACAATATTGACCAATGAGAATATTCCTTTCATTCAGTGCAGACTTTTCAGGGTGCATTATGTAACACCTGGTACCCATCAGCTCGCTGTTATCAGTCCTTATCTCGCAAGGTATCAGCTTCAGCAGGGGTCGGCCCACTAAGGAATCTGCTAACCGGGTATACCTGATCTTCACTAAGCTACTCATACCTCCCCCCCCCAACCCACACACACACCTGGACAGTCAGTGGTAGGCGTCGCACATGGCTCGGTACAGGCTGGCTATAATTAGGGAGTGATCATTTTTTAACAACGGGGGGGGGGGCTGGTGGGTTGGAGGGGGGGGGTCAGAATTTTTTCAACCCCTTGACCGGGGGGGTCAGAATTTTTTCAACACCTCTGATGGGGGGGTCAAAAGTGGAAAACACTGCGCGTTACTTAGGCTAAAAGTAACCCCAAATAAATATTTAACACCATTTTCATTGGGAATATTTAACACCATTTTCATTAGGCTAAAAGAGGACGTTCGCGCGCGATTTTTGTCCCTTATGGGGGGTCAAAAAAAAAATTTACCCCCTCGATAGGGGGGTCGCAATTTTTTTCGCGCATCCGCACGCAAACCCACCAGCCCCCCCTGTGGTTAAAAAATGATCACTCCCTTAGTGTTTAGTTATGTGGGGTTAGGTATTAAACTCATGGCGATCCTGGGCAGTCAGTGGTGATATAGTGGTAGGCCTCGCACACATCTATGTACATTGTAGCCACCTGGGGTTGGCATGTGTTTTTGAAAATTATAATTGTATTTGAAAAATATAATTGACATTGAAGCCTGCTTCGTAGGACTTTGTCCTATTACCTGTGACATTTTTTTGCCCCTCAAGGCTCAAGATTTAAAGCTGAAAAAAAAATACAATGCAGCCATGAGGGAATTAAAGATTATTTAAGGAATGTATTATAGCATTATTGAACTTTCTTCTCATTTCAGTTTACTTTTGCTTGCCGAATCCAAACGGGGCTAACTGGATACTTTTGGGCTACCTTGCTAACAATAAACCGTCAGCAATATTTAAAGTGGCCTCCTTAAAAGAGGGTAAGTAATTGTGAACCACTGTAGTTATGAACCACTATCAATTTTATATGCACACTGATATAGGGGCACAGGAGATACTGCAAGTTTTAAATAAAGTCAACTTACAATGGTTCTTCATAAAACCTATAGCCTATACTGATGGCAAATATTCAATTCCTTATTTTAAAGCTATCAGAAAGAATATTTATAAAACAGGTCAGCAAATGTACCGTATGTAACAGAACTGCCTTTTATTTGTAGGTCAAAATAACACAATTCACCCGTTCGGGCAATTGGGCAGTCAACACGTAGCACAAATCGGTATATCCGTGGAACCACTGGAGCAGCTAGCGCAACAAACTCCGGCGACCAACACTGCCGTTTCCAACCTCAGCTCTTTTATTGAGTTCTCACAGAAGATGCTCGAGAACTTTTACAACTTTGCCTCATCATTTGCCATCCCCCCAGCACAGATCGCGCCTGGAACCACGGAGCCATACGTGCCTCTTAATACGCTACAAAAGTGGTTCACAAACTTTCAACGACGACTTGAACAAAATCCCAATTTCTGGAAGTCTTGATGTGGCATAGTCTACTTTTGTTCCTGTTTTTTCACATAGTGTTATGGATACTTTTGTGTCTTGTATTGTGAGGGAGGGTATGTTAAAACTGAACTGCTGCAGTAGAACTTGTTTTATTTATGTCTCTGTTCTCCTCTTTCTTTTTGTTTTCCTTCTTTCTATTTTTTCAGGAATCAATCAGATGATTAGCTTAAATGTTTTTTTGGTAGATGAGGCTTAAACCCCTTAACCCTTTAGTGATTGCATAGTGACTGAAAGAGAATGTTGATTTGTTAACCATTTAAGGGCCGCTGATACAAGAGTGCATCATGCCAAATGGTGCATCATACTCATTGATGCACCGTGCCCACCCCCAGGAGTTGTATCGACCCTACAGGGTCGGGATGATGCATGAATGTAGCCATGGCGAGTTATTTACCAGAGCTACAATCAGACATCATGACGACGATGGGCATGACGCAATAATGCTTTATCAGCCCTTAAAGGGTTAATAAAGAAATGTCCCGCCAGGTGTCTCCCATGCTGCACAACAGTGCATTAGAGTCAGCATGATGCATGGATGCAGCATAAATAACTTACCCATTGTGGCTGCATTAATGCATCATGAAGAAAGGAGGATATAGTCCATTGAAGTACTGTGTTACCCTTAAAGTTAAAAGTATGTACATAAGAGATACTTGAAGATATTGTTATTGGCTCAGGGACCCCCCTGAGTCTATACCACCAGGTAGGCGGTGGCAGTTTCAAAAAGTCAGTCATCCAATCTTAAATCGTGACTTTCATTCAAAATTTCCAAATAATTTTTAAAAAAACACATGCAGATGGATGAACAAAATGTTATTGTGTCCATCTGACACAAAATAATGGAAAAAAGATAAAGCAAAAGCACCATTTTACCTTTTGTAAAAAGAAGAATGGTTCCAGGTGCAATTTTTCTCCAATCCAGTCCTCCATAGACTTAGGTCCAGGCTTGACTTTTCTCTCTATATTCCTATATGATCATTGGTGAGTTGGGGCCAGCATGCACCCAGAGCGTCTTAAAGTGAGACGCTTTTGTCTGGTTTATTTCTTCCACTACACACTAGGTGGCCACCCTGAGCCCACTGTGCCAATGCACATCGAGCCCACTGTGCCAAAGCACATCGCCCAATTTTGATGTTTATTTTAGTGTTGAAGATTGTCTTTTAGTTAGTAACCAGCAATGTAGTGATTTCTGCATAGTACGGTATAGGTTGTTTATGTGTGAGAGAAAATAAGCCAATACTTGTTCAACACCGTGGAAGATTACTACCGGTATGAGAAATTAACCTAATGGTGCTATAATCTATTCATGTGGTGTATCATATATAAGCTCTCTCTCCATTCAAAACCAAGTTTCACCAAATAACTATAAGTAGTGACTGTCTATACTCTATTACCCTGGTAATTCACTTATACTTTCATGTATTTCATATGTGGAGATTTCTATATCATGATTTAAATACCTGTTAGTGTTTGATAGCTTGGAATCTAATATAAACCCATATACCGTAATCTCCCGCGTATAAGGCGCGTCTTATATGGGGGTTTTAGTTCTCATTGGATCCACAAGGGGGACACCAAGACCTTTATTTTGATATCTTACATGCCCCCTTGGTCATAATAGGACATAAGGGGGCCCAGGAGGGTCCGGGTGGCCCAAGCTACCCATAGGTTTTTGAATTTTGAAAATTCATTAAGTAGAACCAAAGTTATGAATTTTTCATTTTTTTGAGAATTTTCCAAAACTCTAGGTGCGCCTTATACGCGGGCTGCGCCTTATACGCCGGAGATTACGGTAACATGCCTGAGGCTTGACATATAGGTAATAGGTTCCAGTTTTGGCAATATACACTAATATACTGCCGTAATACCTTGCAGATAAGGCGCACCCCATATACTATGTATATATATACATATATATTCAACCTGTGTTGCCTTGCATCAGTATGTATAATATTATGTATTACCGGGGTACTTCGATCACCAATTACCATAAATTCTCTTGTACAAGCCACACCCACATCCTGAGTTTGAGAGGAAGCTATAGGCCACACCTAAGCCTACAAGGGCTGAGAATTGATGCTTTAGTACTGTTCTATAGGGTTAAATACCACTTATAAGCCACACTCCAACTTTGGGATGATTCTATAAGCCGCATTGTGATTTGGGTTCTGGTACTAGCCGCGACTTATACAAGTGAAATTAAAAAACAAAATATTTGATTTTGAATACATTACTACTAATCAAATGTAATTTTTCCCACCAATTTGAGGAACAACCCAAACCTTTGCTGCTTCTATAACCCGTACTAGGGGTCCAATCGTGAGTATAACAGCGCCTTACATCCTAGGTATTACGGTTAATGACATCCCATGGTAATTTAGGTTGAAATGTATGAATCATGGAAATTAGAAATTCTTCCCCACGGGTTAACATAACTTTTGCATATTTGTAGCCCATGCGTCTAGACATTTTTGCGTACAATTCTTGCATAGTAAAGCCAACAATGCTAATGAGATTGCTACGTGTCTGGGCACCTCAAATAGTAATGGTCATGATTAGGCTACCAACCTTTTCTATACATTCTACCGTAGTAGAATAGAAGATATTCCCTAGAATCCAGAGTTAACTATCGCTACTGTAAAGTAATAAAACTTAAACCGTTATAGTTTGAGTATCAAGATTCCTACATGTTTCGGCCCTCTCGGGCCTTCATCAGGGAATTTGCTTCAGCAAAAATTCGACCGACGGCAGTGGAATACCCGCAAATTTTACTCTCATGTCACCCAAAAGATAGTAGCCCCATTCTTTTGGTCATATAAGTGTAGAGGTACACTTTACTAAACCATAGGAGTTGGGTACCGTCTGACGTGGCGGGTGAGTCGAGTCGTCGGACGTTCCTCAGGTTCCGGATAGGTGGCAGCACCGATCCGGGTCTGTGGGGACATCTGACGACGAACACCTGGGTCCGTATATAAAGCCCAGGGCTCAGCCGCTGCGTCAGAGGCCCTTCTGGCCTCCACACTATGTAAACCACTGTCTTTTAATATTAGCTGCCTCTTTGATATCATTCGGCAGCCGTGAGTGTGCATTAAGTAATAAACCTAACCGTTGGCATACACTTGGAATACTGTCTTACTCTTTCTTTCCGAATCGTAAGACCCGAACCCCCCAGGTCCGTAAGGCCACAAACCCTTACACTGGTGCCGTGACCAGTTAATTCTGGTGTATAGCCCGGACGTTATAACGTCCGAACGGCTAGTACATGGGTTAGACACCCTTAGGGAAGCTAACCCAGCAGGGCAATCACTTGCCCAAGAGAATGGAAATGGATCGCTAATGCTCCAAGCCCATTCGGACTCACAAGATGCAGAATCAGCATCTTGGAGAGATCCCGGACCCCACTATAATGATAGTGAAGAGAATCTGCCAGACTCTGTACGACGCGAACAGTCCATACAGAGACATAGTAACTTAATAGGCCAGCATTCAATTGTTGACGAATTATGTGATTCGATGTTCGAAGTCGGTGGTAGTACTAACCCAGAACATCCGGCACCAATGCGAAAAAGGGTAACATTCGGAGAACTACCTTATAGGTTACCCAGGCCCGAATTACCAATATTAGATTATAGCGCTATAGATGGCGACTTAACCTATGCGGTACCGGAAGGTGAAGAATTAAAACGACCGGATGTCCTGTTGTTGAATGAAACTTATGTAACTTTGAACGAGAATTTAAATACCTTGGTCAAAGCTAAGGATGAAGTATTGCATGAAAAACTTCAGATGGAAGAGGACCTAACTGGCATGCGAAAGGAATTCGAAGCCAGAAGGAGCGAGTACATGAAAGAACTCGAGAGTGAAGAACTAAAACTTCAATCTATGAGAGAATCATTCAATAAAGAATATGATAATAGGCACATTCGTATCCAAACATACATAGATACGAACGACCAACTAAACCTTGATAAGACAAAATTCGAATCCGAAATTCGCCATTATCAGGATGAGTTGGATAAATTGAAACTTCAGTGCAGTAAACAAGCTGAAGACAATGAAACCATCCGGGTAGGCATCATAGCTTACAACAAACAACTGGAGGAGGATAGACAGAAACTCACGAATGAGCTTCAGGAATTGCAGGCCACTGCAATAACTCTAGATAAATATGTAGAAGCAGCCCAGTTAACTATAGGTAATATAGACCCAGCTGTGGTATCTACAATGTTGGGAAAGACATCTAAAGATGCAACCCCAATTAGATACAGCCCATTCGTTGATGATGGGGCTGACAAGAATGTGGTATCCGGAATCTATAAGAAACCGGATAATGCTGCAGTAAATGGAACCGCATCTAAACCAGTAGTTCCAATGCTGGATACGATAGGACCAGCACCACCCATACCAGATTTAAGTCACAAAATCAAAGTGACTCACGATGGTGCTACAGGGAATAATAATAATTCACCCGTGGCACAACCAAGAGCACCCGGACCAATGAAACATATGTTGACACCACCTTCATATTTCCCCCAACCCGGCCACAGTACACCAGCAGTACCAAGATTACCGAATCCACCCCCAGGTTCTGGTAATGGTCCTACTGATGGACGTTTTCCGAGACCAAATCCGCCACAAAACAATATCAATGGCGGTACGTATCAACCGAGAACATCGTCCTATGGATATAGAAATAATTATAATCCATCGGGAAGTGGCAATTATCAGAATGGTAATAGCTATAACCAGGGATGGAATCAAAATGATTCTTACCCTAGATATGCTTCTTCTGGAAACACCGGTCACAATAGTGGATGCCCTGGTGGTTCATCTGGAGGCTATAATAATAATGGTCCACCAGGAGGAAACCCTCCAGGCGGCCCAGGAGGATCCGGATTCGGAGGATCAGGATCAGGAGGAGATGGCAGGAAACCTAACAGGAGAACTTCTATGCCTGCAGGGATGCAAACCATCTTTGATAGAAGCCAATGTATACAAAACCTTGGCATTGACTGCTACCGAAAGGGAGCAGACGGCATGGAAGTCATGAACTGGAGCATGCGAGAAGCAGATAGACTACGCGGATGTAATAATCCGGCACGTAGGCAGGCACGGATACCCCCTCCATATGATTCTAATGATCCATGGAAGGACAGGTATCAAGCTTTTGTTGACGAAGTCAATTGTAGTGGCTGGACAAAAGAAGAAGCTCTGCCATATTTGATCTGTTGGTTAAATAAAGGCGGAAAAGTAGCCCTCAACCAATGGAGAGCAGCTTACGGAATATACGGTACTTATGATCAATTGGTCGAATGTGCCGCATACCTGTTTGGATCAATCGTTAGAGAAGATCCGTGGGTAAGCTTCAAGAAGAGGACACAAAAACCTAAAGAATCACACAAAGTCTTTGGTTTGGAGCTACAGGACTTGCTTTCAAAAGCACGTCCAAATTGGGCTCATGATGATGATTGTTATCTACAAGAATTGTTTATACAATTTTACAGTGGATTGCGTGATCCGGATCACAAGCAAGTGGTCTGGGACTCTTGGAAAGATGACACTTCCTTCAGTGATCTGTTCATAGCAATCGATGGACATGACATGAAGAAACGTCTGGTAGGTCTCGGACCTAATCCAATAAGAGCAGCTCCATTCCAATACGGAGGTACACCTGCTCCGGTATATGATACTTCCCAATTAGCTCCGGTTGAATCGAATGAAGTTGATGAGAAAGATGAATATGTCTCCGATGAAAACGGAGATTATATTGGTTCAGTGCATGTAGCTGGAAAGTATTACCGACAAAAGCGGTATAGGAAAGTACATTCGAGAGGGAGAGGAGGATCAGTTGCTGGTAAAACAGCTTCCGGATCAACTCAACCTGGCAGTGTAGCCTCTACGGCGAACCCAACTGTAGCAGCCACTGTTGCTCCGACTAACATGATGGAAACATTATTAGCCGGATTAACAGAAGCTCTAAAGAGACCGAGAGTTGACAAATCTCAGAGGAGATGTTTCAGATGCCAGAAACTGGGGCATTATGCTCCAGAATGTATGGCTGAAAAACCTGTCCCTCGTAGACAGGAGAGTGTCTCTGGAGTAAGTACAGAGGAAAACTAAGGAGGGGTCTCCCGAGGGGCAAAGAAGGGGATCCCAGTGACAAATCTTGCCATGATATCACCATCCGTGATGATAGTTCACATGAAGTAACAAGATCGCCTAACACCGAGGTGGTTGTAGACACCCGGAAGGTTAGGGAAGCTGATATAACAGGTGCTATGGGAGCACAGGGGAAACCCAATATCAGTAACGAGGCAGGCGGCTATTCGTTAGCCAAGGTCTGTGGTGCCCACCTGCCCCCGGGTCATCCTTGTCTGGAATTCTTAAAAGGATGTGGATTGACTCCTGGTGTGAAAAATGACGTTCCGATTGTCACGGACATGCCCTCTGTTCTAAACGGAAGGCGGTGGTATGTTTGCCTTACTGTTAACGGAAGGTCTGCCGAATTCCTTGTGGATACGGGAGCTAGCCACTCTTGTATCTCCAAGGGGTTCTACGACCTTATACCGGATGAACATGATACTCTCAAATCGGGAGGAAGTGCTCAGACGGCCGACGGCAGTACCTTGCAAACGTATGGTAGAACTTGTGTGAGACTACAGTTAGATGGTATACATGACTATGTCATGAGCGCCACCGTTGCGGATATAGCAGATGAGGGGATACTCGGGTTGGATTTCGCATCCCTGTATGGTGCTGTATTGGAACCCCAAACAGGAGTGTTGAGTGTGAGATACCCGTACCCCGTGAAGGTTAGATGTGCACTGAGACAAGTGAGCAGTATGGCTAGTGTGACACACACTGTGCGAATCCCTCCGGGAGTAGCCTGTGATGTGCTTGTAAGAAGTGATCCTGCAATGCGTAACAAACCTGCAGTGATAGAACCGGATGTAGTTACTTTGTCAGGTATTGGATTAAATTCTGTAGATACGATAGTAGCGAATGCATCCTGGTCGGTAGTACCTGTCTCCAATACTGGAAACACTACTATCTACTTGAAAAAGGGACAAGTTTTTGGAAACGTGACCCTTTCGGAAACTGTAACGGATAGTAAGCTAAGCTTACAGAAGGTAACAGGAGATGATGAAATTTCGGAAGACTTACTTAAGTTGTATGAAGAAACTTCATTAGAAGATCCGGAACACCGGAAAGAGTTCTATGATATGCTCTGTCAGTATCATACTGCCTTTGCCAAACCTGGTGAAAAACTAGGTACGACAAATAAGGTATTACATAAAATAGATACTGGAGATGCCGAACCCTTTAAGATACCGTATAGACGGTTACCCTTAGCAAAAAAGAGAGTAGCTGAGGATGAAATAAATAAGATGTTGGAACAGGATGTAATAGTCCCTTCCAATAGTCCATGGAGTAGTCCTGTGTGTATGGTAACAAAAAAAGACGGTACTATCCGTTTCTGCATAGACTACAGGAAGTTGAATGGAATAACGAAAAAGAATTCGTATCCATTACCGAGAATAGATGAAACCATTGACTCCTTAGGAGGAAACAGTTGGTTTTGTACCCTAGACTTGCAATCAGGCTATTGGCAAGTGGGAATGAACCCTTCAGATATGGAGAAAACTGCATTTTCAAGTCATATTGGATTATTCCAATATAATGTAATGCCGTTTGGATTGTGCAATGCACCTGCAACATTTGAAGCAATGATGGAAACAATTCTAAGTGATTTATTGTGGAAAAGATGTCTTGTATATCTAGACGATGTCATTGTCTTCGGAAAAACATTCGAAGAATGTTCTAATAACCTAAAAATGGTACTAGAACGTATTATCTCTAATGGTCTCAAATTAAAACCTAAGAAATGCCACATGTTTAGAAAGTCCATAAATTATTTGGGCCGCATCATCAGTGATGAAGGAATAAAGGCTGATCCGGAAAAAATCGAATCAGTTACGAATTGGAATAGACCTAAAACACCCAAAGAAGTGAGGTCCTTTTTAGGATTCTGCTCCTATTACAGGGAATTTATTCCGAATTATTCTAGAGTCAGTTACCCATTACAAGCAATAGCTAACTGGACTCCAGGAAGTACCAGGGAAAAATTTCCTTGGACACATGAACAGGAAAACGCTTTTCGAAAGCTAAAAGACCTGTTCACGAGTACTCCCGTATTGCAATATCCGAATGAGACGGATCATTTCATACTGGATACTGATGCTAGTAATGATAGCATTGGTGCAGCTCTCTCGCAAGTCCAAAATGGGAGAGAAGTGCCAATTGCCTTTGCCAGCAACACACTGAGCAAGACTCAGCGCAATTACTGCACAACCAAAAGAGAATTGTTGGCAGTAATCGTATATACCAAGAAGTTCAAACATTTTCTATGGGGAACGAACTTTACTTTGCGTACGGATCATTCCTCTTTAAGGTGGCTACTGAACTTCCGAGATGCTGAAGGCATGTTAGGCCGATGGCTAGCCCATTTATCCGAATATGGGCTTGAACATCAACAGATTCAGCATAGACCCGGAGTTAAGCATTTAAATGCTGATGCTTTGTCTCGAATACCAATCCGGAAATGTGACAATCCGGATTGTACTGACTGTGGAGCTCATAAGGCAGTGTTAGCAGGGATTCGAAGACCATTCGTACCCCTAGTTGCCAGTATACTGGATTGGTCTATGGATCACATACGACATTTCCAGGAAGCTGACTCGATAACTGCACAGCTACTGCAATTAGTACCAAAGGGTATACGTCCAGTTAGACCAGAGGTCTCTCTGGAAAATCGAGAAATGAGAAGGTTTCTTGCTCAATGGACAGAGCTTGAAGTCCGGAAAGGCGTGTTATACCGTTGGAAGCCATGTAATAATGGTGATAGAATCATGCAAGTGGTGATACCACATGCCATGAGACATGACATTATGTACTTTTGTCATGGACATCGGACCAGTGGTCATTTCGGAAGGAAACGCTCGCTAGCACGACTTTCCAAGAAATACTATTGGCCTGGCATGACACGGGACTTGCAAAGATGGATAACCACCTGTCCGGATTGTTGTAAAAACAAACCCGGACCCGGGATGGGCAAACTTCCCCTATCCCAAGAACTTTTCGGAGTTAGATTCGCAAGAATCGGGGTAGATATTATTAGTGGATTTAATACAACCGCTAATGATAATACCTGTATGATGGTAGTGTGTGATTATTATACGAAATACACTAAAGTATTTCCACTACCGGATCACAAAGCAATTACTTGCGCCGAAGCTTTTGTAAAAGGTTGGGTACTAAGCTTCGGTGTACCATTAATGTTACACAGTGACCAAGGCAGAGAGTTCGAATCAAATCTCTGGCAGGGTATGTGCGAATACTTGGCTATTTGCAAGACTAGAACCAATCCGTATAGACCACAAAGCGACGGATTAGTGGAAAGGTTCAATAGAACCCTCATCCAAGTCCTAAAGTCACTCGTTAATGAACATATGGATGACTGGGATGAGCAATGTCATTTTGTGACACATGCTTATAATAGTACAGTACATTCAAGTACAAATTGTTCTCCGAACCTTTTAGTATTCGGAGAGGATTTGATAATGCCTGCTGACCTAGTTTTTGGAGTCGTAGGAATGGACCCTGAACTACCTTGCCATGTAGTTTTTGTGGAATGTTTAAGAGACAGATTTAGAAAAGCATATGAGTCTGTCCGAATTGATTTGGAGAAAAGTGCCAAATGGCAGAAAGTAGGATACGATACCGATCTAAAACATCGGAAATTCCAATCCGGAGACAGAGTCCTTAGATTACATGAACCACTTAGACACATAAAATTAGCGTCTAATTGGGACGGTCCCTTTACTATAACACAAATTATCAGTGATTGTACCGTAATTATTAAATCTGACCTTGGTCGACTCTATAAGTCAAATGTGGCTAGATTAAGGAGATGGTCTGGGAGGGAGACCTCCACAGAAATGTATGGTGAAGGTTCCGAAAGGATCCTGAATCAGAATCGCATAATAGACCAGGTAAAGAACACTACATTGAAGCGTGGTCAGGGTAGACCCAAAAAGTGTTCCGAATCAGTGACACCCACGCCAACACCGATTAAGCGTGGGGGAGTTAAAAAAGTCTCGGCAGGTGAAGACAAAAAGAAGAGGAAAGGTGTTTCTAAGGCTAAGAAGCACCTAGAGAAAGCTCTTCAGACTGTCAGGTCCGATAAAGAACTATCCGAGAAAGGGAGATACGTTCGCCGCAGCCCCCGAATTGCCCAGAGGACTGCAGTGACCTAACCTGTATACACAACGAGTGTAATGTTTACATTTAGAGGAACGGATGACAACTGACCCTAAAGGCTTATTTGTCGCCCCCGCATGATGTACCAATGGGTAGTGGACGGATAATCCGGTGGATTTGCTTAAGCTTTCCATAATCTCCACTTAAATCCCCAGTCGAGTCATCGGGGTGAGCGATAATTACCTAAAAACAATCAGTTTGTTGATGTACCGCCTGTAGCACGTGCGTTTCCGCATGACGTCACCGTGTCCAGTCTCGGCTGACCTCTCGTGACCTCGCGGACCGCGGGGAAATGACGTCACGAAAGCTGGCCTGTCGCCATATTTGTTTTCGGTAACGTTCAAGACGGTCGAGCTCGCTCCCTTCTTGGATTTTACCGGCTAAGCAAACCCCCCGCTGCTCCTCCAGAGTCTGTCTCCTGGTAGACAGACTCCGTTTGTGCCGGCCCCGGCGCCGTAAAAGCCGGAAAAAGGAGTAGTTTACTCCCGTGGTCGATTCCCCAGTCATGGCTGAGGAATCCGTAGCTGCAGCCAAGCTATCCGGTGACCCGGATAAGCTGACTCCGTCCGCAGAAGCTTTTCCGGAAGCTTTGTCGCCTGTTACACAGGAAGAGAGCGAGATGATGGACGTGGAGGAACCCACGGATCGCTCGTTCGAGGAGAAGCTGGCTTCATTCTCACTCAATGAGCCAGAGAAACTGCTATCTCCACTCCCAGCAGAGGGATCCGGAGCGACTGCGAGTGCTGAACCCGCAGCGACAGAGTCCGAAACTACCCAAGTTGACGGACAAAAGGATGAGTGGAAGCCAGCAGTGGCGGAGCCTTTTCCAGCTAGCTATGATGGTCGCTACCTGTATGTCCACCCGGAACTGCAGGCACAAGTGACCTACGCGGACGGGACACCAGTCAGGATGGACCCGAAAGTCAGGATAGCTATCGAGGGCGTCATGGCTCCCGAACAGCTGACCAGGATGCCTCCCGAGTGGCTTCGAGACTGGCCGTGGTTCCAACGGGGACTTATGGTGGACGCCGGTTTCCGTGAAACCGTGTACGCAGCTAACCGAGCCTTCGAGCTCGGAGCGTATCCGAAGCCTGACAAGTCCCTGTGGAACGTCAAGGCTACGAACATTAACTGGGTAGGCTGTGTCTGGGATACCGATGGCCAGACCTACCCACGCCCTAGTGCTATCCGGACGCCGTGCCGGACCACTAAGGAATTCCGGGAGGCCGCTGCTAACTTCGAGCAGTGGGACGACGGTTACTACATAACCGAACAGGAATTGGTGGATGTCCAGAACAATTCACTAATCGGATTGGACCGAGCTGCAGCCCTTCGGACGGTTATTGTCCGCCGCATGACTGCCGAACAGGAGGCACAGGAAGAGGCTAAGAGGGCCGCGGAAGCACCCGCACCTCCTATCCCCGACCTGAAGCTTGCCACCAGAAGCTCCGCCAGTGCTACATCAGCTACCGGCAGCACTACTACTCCAGTAGAAGCCACGACCTCCAGCACATCCGGAACCCAGGAACCGGAGGAAGACTGGAAGGTCAGTAAGAACCGACGATCCGCTGCTCGGAAGCTCAAGAATCTCCCGGATTCTGCGAGAGCCGAGCCGAAACCCAGCACCTCAACCACTGGTAGTACTGCCATGGAGGTTGAGTCGTCTGACGAGGAGTCGGTGCACGAATCCTCGGTTGAGTATGATGAGAAGGCCACTCCATCAACTCAAACCGAGGCCGAACGTTGGGCTAACGCCAAATCCGGATTCAAAACCCGGATCCCGACGTGTTTCTCCGACTGTGCGTACGGAGTTAAGAAGGACGGCTCTACCCTCTATGCCTGTCCAGACTCAATCAATAAGAACGATGAGTCGGATGATGAAGATTGGATGCGCCTTTCGGACGAGGACCCCAATCCGAGCAAAGCCTATCGAAAGATGTGGCTTATGCTAAACCACACCGAAGGGTATTACACTTATACCCAGAGGAGGAAGCTGCGTTGGGCTTTAGAGAAGTGGTACGGCGACGATCAAAAGTCCTGTCCCTTCTCTATCTGCCAGGATGCGAGTGATGTCTCGATCCGGACCTGGAGTACTCCAGCCCGGTTCCAAAGGCATCTGGTAGAGGCCCACTTCCACCATCACCCGGTTTACATTTGTGATCCGAGTTATGGTAAGAAGGGCAAGAAGTGTACTACGAAGGTGCAATACAACCGACGTAGTGATCTGGCTAGACACCAGAAGAAATGCCACGCAGAAGGTTTGGACGGGGCCCGGAAGCGCATCATGGAGCTTCATCAGGAACTCATGAAGGAGTTTGATAGCCTGAGCGAGGATGCTTGGTCTAAGATCCGACCAGGGGACCAAGTCCTCTGCGAAGTTCCGAAGACCAAGGATTCGAAACTCCGAGCAAAGATAGTCCTGACTCCTGGAAAGGGTAAACTGGACATGCACGAGTCTCTCTGGCAGAAATGCGAGGAATCCGGAAAGGATGCAAAGAGAGCTCGTGAAAGGAGCAGGAGAGACCAGAACCGTGGCGGCAACGGTAATGGTCAGAGCACGACAAAACCGAAGGTCAGAGCAGAGGACCGTTCCAGGTCCCCTCTGACAAGGCACCCCGCAGAACAGGCTCAGGGCACTCCGGTGTTCAAGAAGCCTGAACCTGCCGGATACGCTGGAGCCGTATCTAAACCTGGGAAAGTGAGTTCTCGAAACTTTCCGTCCTTAAACCAGGGACCTGGACCTGAGAGCCAGACCTTGGTGGTAGGAAAGGATGGTCGCCTTATGCCAAAGAAGACCACCGCATCTGCTGCCGCCGGATCTGCATCCGCTCCAGCCGCCCCACCAGTTACCTTTACCCAGGAGCAGTTAAACATGTACCTGCAAATGGGACTGAAACAGAATGTACCACCTGCCTTCTGTGTACCAACGACAGGTGTGTCCGGGAGTCCTAAACCCGGAAGTGGTCCACAGGCCGCCTCGACTCCTCCCAAGGCTGTCGCGGCACCTGAGAAACCGAAGGACGCCATTACCATTAAAACTGGTAATGCGGAAGTTTGGTTTGAGAAGTCTCGCCAAGGGGAGGCAGATGTCCAGAAGGCCATCTACACCCATTGGGAGAAGACCGTTCGTGAGAAAGCGATCGAGTTTCATCAGGGTCTCCTAAACGAAACCCTGTTGTGTATGAAACAGGTGGGCGACGCTGAAAAGCAACGTCTCGAGACTCTCATCCGGGACGATGTAAAGGCCCAGGAGGAGGCTGCCTCAGCTGCTCAAGAAAAAGCAGCTATGGATGTACACGTGTTGGAAAAGCGTGTAAAGGAGGAGATCACTCGGAACACCAACCTGAACACTAAGTTCATGAGGGTGTTCGGAGTCGACTTGGACGAGTGGGACGGCACTCCCGAGTCGGCTTTAGCTCTTCTGAAGAAGAAGCATGCTAAGAAATCCGTTTAAAGCATGCTAGGGTTATTTCTTCCATAATTTTTTTCCAACACCAAATGACCAGATATAGTCTTTGCGGAACCCTATAGGTCTGCGAATGCTTTTTCTAGTGCATGAACACCTATGCTATGTGTTCCGGGTTCCTTTGACCAGTCTATTATTCAGGTTGTATAACATTTATTACACCCTGAATAGCCTATTCGGATTTATAATTTCATCCATGAACAATCCGATAGTAGACTTGCTGCTGTGAGACGTATCCGGATGCCAGTTCCAGACTCCTGCTGTTACCCGTGCTAACCAATTACTAGGATGGACTTTACGATTTACCTCTACAACTCATCTGTACTCCCGAATGGACTTATATCTCTACTACTATTACTTCCGGATCAACCTATATCGGACTATTATTTTACTTATGTCAACTAAAACTTAAAGAGGATTACGTTCTCTACACAGTTGACACATCCGGACTAATATTCTACAAATCTACACCATTCGGATATACTATAAACTTTAGCACTACTAGAGGATTGTGGGTAGCTGCCCCAAATCAACTACCGTGTTCACTCAATATAAGGAAACTATAAACTTTAGCACGTCCATCCCGTGGTTAGCTGACCACACCTACCTACTAGTACCCGGAGGATACAGCAGAAGACTCCAGCAGCATTTATAACTCCTGTATATTGTATATAATGTCATATTTCTATTTTTCTATAATATTATATGTATGTACATATCCACTAGATACATATTATAATACGGGTACATAGACATTTCCTGATACGGATCTCTAATCACTATTAGTATTTATATTATAAGATCCGTTAAACTTCACCAGATAACACATATTATTGTCCTGCGAGACAAATTATATAATAAGTATAATGATCTGGTGCTATAAAAGTTATTAGGTACACGGTGATAATATATTATTATATTCATTACCACACCGTGATGTTTTTTTCTTTTTTTTTTTTCAAGTGTATGTTATAAATAATCCTATTCGTACTACTCACGGAATCCTTAACGGATTCGTATAATATTAATATACGACATGTCATTAGATAGTGATGTTACTATAACAGTCTTCTTTAAGACTACATATTCAAATGTGGTGTCAATGACTACAAACACACATACGGATGTTATTTTGTGATATGTTTTATTATCGACAGTTCCGTTACATATAGCTGTCATCATCACATGTATACGATTCATATTACTTGTCTTATTAATTATACCTGAAATATAATACAATATTATGTGGTATAATAATTAAATAGACAGTTCCGTTTCACATAACTGTCTCTTCTTCAAGTAATTCGTATAATATTTCAACATCCTAATCGTTATATGTAACTAAATTTCACTATCGAATATATATATATGACATCTGGTTCACAATTTATTTAGTGTTAATGTTATACCTATGGTTGTACCTCTATTACTAAAGGTTTAGACATGTAGAAATGTTATCCTAGTAATATTATATGTATAACACCCTCCTAAATGTCTGGGGGAGTGGTGTAGAGGTACACTTTACTAAACCATAGGAGTTGGGTACCGTCTGACGTGGCGGGTGAGTCGAGTCGTCGGACGTTCCTCAGGTTCCGGATAGGTGGCAGCACCGATCCGGGTCTGTGGGGACATCTGACGACGAACACCTGGGTCCGTATATAAAGCCCAGGGCTCAGCCGCTGCGTCAGAGGCCCTTCTGGCCTCCACACTATGTAAACCACTGTCTTTTAATATTAGCTGCCTCTTTGATATCATTCGGCAGCCGTGAGTGTGCATTAAGTAATAAACCTAACCGTTGGCATACACTTGGAATACTGTCTTACTCTTTCTTTCCGAATCGTAAGACCCGAACCCCCCAGGTCCGTAAGGCCACAAACCCTTACATAAGTAAAGACGCCAAGTAAGGATTTGGTTTCAAATGTATATATATATATATATATATATATATATATATATATATATATATATATATATATAACACCTTTATCATCAAGAAGGATATCACAGATATCGACTTCAGCTTCACATAGTGTTGTGTACCTACCTACAGAACGTAAAACGTTATTCACCTTTCATGGGGGGGGGGGGTTGAGGGTCGTGTGGACGTTTTGTGTGATCCAATTTGTCCCATTATATATTGGCTTATTTTAGAGAATAAATCTTTGAGAATAAAGTTTGAGTTCTTCATTTAGTGTCTTCGTCTTATAAAATCTTTATGAAAGTCCGAGAGAGTAGCCCCAAATGAGCTTCTATACCGAGTTAACAGATTGTCCAATGGGCGCAGCCATGTGTGAAGCTGGTTTCCAGCGGTTATCACTGAATATCAGATGGGTACCAACTCCCCCCGAGACTCGGAGAGGCCTGCACTGAACAGTTGGGATTATTTCCTTTGATGATAATTACTCCCTCTAAGTGGATATAGTGTTTGGGTGCCAAAGTTTTGGAGATGTCTAGTAAAGCCAAATCACTTTGCTAGACATCTGGGTTGCCTTAGACTAAGGGAGTGGTCATTAATTATCAACAAGGGGGGGGTAGGTTTTTCACACTGATGCGTTAATGTTTTTTACGCCCACCCCCTTGATAGTCCATAGTCCAAAATCTTTGTGTGCACCCCCCCCCCCTCTTTTTTTTTTTTGCTGAAAAGGGAAATTTTTTACGCTCCCACCTCAGGAGGGGACTGACATTTTTATGCCCTCCCTCAAACCCACTACGCCCCCCCCCCTTGTTAAATAATGACCTCCCTAATGTGATTCCCATGATGAGGACATGTCCAAGCTCAGCTGACCTGGAGACCCATCTGTATGGTGCTGCTATCTGGTGTCGGATATCAAAACTAATATCAACTTTTCCAATTTTATTTCTGGTGCAGTAGGACTCTAAAAGTATTGCACAATTCACAAGCTTCACAAACTTCGGGGCAGCCCAAGCTTCCCAAACCCTGATATCACTGTACAGAAGAGGGGAAGCCATGGGAAGATTTTAGAAATAATTGACGCGCTTGGGGTCCTCGCGCATATGCCTCACCTTATATATATAGGGCATTACCATAGATTAGTACAAGACTGAGTATCGTCTCAATATTGGCAAATTGAGACAGATCACTCAATGGTAAAACATGGAGTAGCCATAGTAAAGAGTGAGTGAGTAATAGAGGTTTAACACCATTTCGACAGCTAAGGTCATATTCATGGCGAGAACTGCATTACACAATTTCAGAGAAATATGTCAGTGCCCACGCATATGTGCACCACACACATCTGAGAGGATGGGAAAGAGGAGAAACGTTCTGAGTGACATCAGCGCCACATTACGTAGAATGCGTCTCTGACGCCGTGGTACCCTGGGTAATGTGACAACATGTGAAACTGGCCAATGAAATGGAACCAGGTCAAACTCCTGTCATGGTGGCCATGCCGTTTTCTACCTTGTCCGGTTTTGAAGTTTAAGGCTAAATTTCTGACAAAATATGCAAAAATACGTTGTCATGTTTTACAAATAACTTGAGACAGATTAGATTAAGAGGCTCGTAGAGCTCCTTATTGCCCAAGAGCTCTGTAAATATCTTAACTGAAACAACAACAATGCACTTCTGTCGGCGAGGTCGCCAGAGCATTCAGTGACAGTGTTTCTAAAAATTGATATTTCCTCACAAAGGCTGGGAAAGCAATGAGAGCACTCAATGGATTTGCCCCTAGGTCCAATCCAATGATGAATTTTATACATACTCAAAAGTTGTGGTGGTTTTTAGGACGAAAATGTAAGGAACTATATTATGCAGCAGGATACAACCTAACAACACAACCTAATCACTTGCTTAGGGATACGCGTACAGATTTACGCCATGGCCGGCACTAAGACAGTGACACACTCCAGAAGAGGGTGGCGCTGTAAACAGTACGGAGGAGAAATAGACCCTTATAAGTGGGCTAGGGAAGCCCGCCATAGTAAAGAAGTCTATATTTTCAATCCCTTTCCATGTCAGTGTCTTTCCTCCTAGCTTTCCCTAGTATAATGTCTTATGGCCAGTATCAACTAACAATCAATTTCCCTAGTCATCAATTACAGAAACTGCTTGGAGCTTGAAAGTGCTTAGGAGTAGTCAGGGTTTTGGGAACTTAAGGTAGGTGAGCTAACATACAGAATCACTGGTATCAAATCTATGGAAATATGCTCACCTTTAATTTGGTGTGAGCCCCATTTGGCATACCTTGAAGTATCAAATGCAGTCAAAGGATTTACAGAAACCCCTTTGCTTATATGTGAGCCACTATTTCACTCCATAAATCCCTATGGAGTCATCAGTGGCTGTCCACAGGCAGCCACTTATAGAGGCTAGATTAGTACTGTTATCTCGAGCCACACTGCCCACAGAAAGGAGGAACATCTCTATACGAGTATAAAAACCCAAGAGGGAGCCTAAGTCTCGCGATAAACTATGTCGTAAAAAAATTTCTGATTTGGAACTAAAATGACCAATATTTGAATTGACCTGGAGGCCCACCATGTATGAAATTTTAAGACTCAACTCTTATTCCTAAAAAAGTTATGCTAGGCCTAAAATACAGGTATGCCACTTTTCCTAACTTTTTAGGAATTCCGAATTTTTGATTTTCATTCCTATAGGTATTTCCTATTGTAAATTGAGAAACTTAGGAGGATTTCCGAATTTTTGGGGATCAGTGAGTGGCATCCCTGAAAATATTCCCCCATACTTCAAGCCTGCGATGATAATATGCTTAGCTCAGAATCCACCCGCACATGATGTGACTTCGCCTCCCTCTGCACGGTTCTAGATGAAATCGGGCTTCCCTAGCCCACTTAAAACTAAAAGGGTCTATTTCTCCTCTTTCCTATCGCCTCGGATGTGTGTGGTGCACATATGCGCAGGCACCAACACATTCCTCTGTGAAATTGTGTAATGGTTAGTTTAAGTGGGACAATTAGGAGATTTGCCCCTTATAAATATCTGACCCAGAAATGTGTTGATAGAGACAAGAAACAGAGAATGTAAATATGTTTTATAGATATATTTATTCCTTATACATAACTTACAGCGGGGTGCATAAAGACACCCTGAGCCCGTGGTCGCGTCTCGCTGCGGGCCGGGTGCAGTGTACAGAGGGGTAGAGATAGGCCCTGCTTGGTCCCCCCATACGGCATTATACCAACAGTCAAGTACTCATGTGGTAATATAGTCTATACAAAAACACACACGAGTTCCTCATACAACTAGTAACAGATTGTCTGTATCCGATGCCAAACACGCGGTAAGCATCAGTTACCGCTACTATCGGTTTGTGACAACTTTGTACATATGGACTTCAGATGTTAGCAACAACATGGTGCATTAATGCATCATGCTGAGCCTACGCGGATTGATGCACTCTTATGGTTGGCATGATGCACCAATGCAGCCCTGGCGCATAGCCTCGCCAGCACTGCATTGATGCATCATGACAACAAAGGTACATAAACCTGGAGGCATCATGAAGCCCTTTAAAAAGATGATTATGTAAATAGAGGTTTTCTTGAATTGTCAGATTTGGGCTTTCTCTGTAAATATATTGTCTTGAGTATTTTTATTGCACACTAAGTTGACATTCTTTGTTCCAAATAAGATTGTGCACTCTGCCACACTAAAAACTAGTCAGAAATGTGAAACATAGTTTGTCTTTGTTAACGGCACAACATACATTTAGGAAAATCCACACTTAGTCTTGTTTTAAAGTCCAATCATATGACAAAACTTGATGTACAATTCAAACTCTTTAGAGAAAAACGTCAAACGACGCTTAACAAATCTGGACAACTCTGAAAAGGGATTTGCTATAATTACAACTTGTAAACGTTCTTTAGAAAATATCTGTTTGCGATCCGTTTATTTGTTTCGATCTCAATGTGTCTGCAAAGATTATGGCAGATAGAATTGACAAAAATCACAATTACAATCCAACATCCTCCATTTAAGCTTTTACAGCACCACGATACCTCAAGGCTCCATGCTCAATTATCGTCATGATGCAATCCACGGGTGCATCATGCCGACCTTTCAGAAGTGTATCAACCCCAGAGGGCCATCATATGCATGGATACAGCACTGGCGAGTTACTCGCCTTATTTATATCCATGCATCATAAGGTAAACAGGCATAGAGCTTTAAAGCATCGATGACACCGTTAAAGGATTAATATTTGTCTTAAGTGTTCTTAAATTTGCCACTATGTCTATTTTCACTTTGATTCAAACCAAGTATTAAGTCAAGGTACAAGCTATAAAGTTTGTAACATAACTGAAGCAACAACTCGGAGTAACTACCTTAGCAAGCTAAATGGGATGTGTCTACTACACTATGTTCTATGTGAAAAGCTTGCATTCTGAAGTCTAACTCAAGTTTGGGTACATATCAAAATAATTTTCTTAACCAAATATATTTACCTACAATTCATAAAACCGCTAATATTGCTATTCTTCCCCCTCTATTTCATCGTGTATTAAATTACCTAGTATTTACCTATTGGTATTTACACAGAAATTAAACTTATACAGTTATTTTGTCTGCATACAACTTGTATATTAACAATTCCCCGCTCCATCCTAAGATAAAGCAGACCGATATACCTTTACGCTATACACATTCAAAACAAGGTCTGACTATATAACTGTATATCAGCTGTTAGCATTGGGGGATTATGATTCAGTATCGTTTTCTCTTGTACACATGACTGGATATGACAGGGCGGTCATTGTGTACATTCATACGTAGCGCCACTCATGTCACATGACCACCCTTGGGTCTGCTCCAGTCAAGACGGCCATATTTCTACCCATGGACCCATCATGGCGGCATTGTCGCACGTGGCATCTGTCGACATTCATACTCAGCCTTCAACACACGCAAACATACTTACATACAAAAAAAAAATACAAAATTAATACAAAAACCAGGAATCGGGGTGGGGGGGGGGGAGAGGGAGGCGTTCCTGCTTTCACAGAAAGCTTAGAAACGCTGACTAGCACAAAAGGTGTCTAGCCATCATGTGGGTATCAACAATTAAGAAATAATCAAAATCAAGCACAAGGCAATAAAGAAGACTGCCAGCTTCAGTAGTGAAAAATGAATAAAGGTGCAAATAGAGGAAAGGTAGAGATTATAAATAATTTCTTAGCCCATATCCATCTCATCTCAGGATGAAATGAATGATTGTCTCACATAGGGCTAGTGTCACAAACTGTCGGGGTTAGGTTTATCTACAAAGGTGAGTGACCCTTTAAGGGTCGCAGAATTCCTCAAAAATACCATAAATTTGTTGTCAAAATGTACCGATGCAGCCCAGTTGTGTAACTCGCAAGAGCTGAACACCGCATCATGCCGACCTTATGGGAGTGTACCACACGGATCGGCATGATGATACAGGACTGGCGAGTTATTCACCAGTGCGGAATTCCTGCATCATAAT
The DNA here is from genome assembly GCA_949317995.1 of Acholoe squamosa. Classification (NCBI taxonomy): domain Eukaryota; kingdom Metazoa; phylum Annelida; class Polychaeta; order Phyllodocida; family Polynoidae; genus Acholoe; species Acholoe squamosa. The sequence goes on along the minus strand of OX439044.1, from coordinate 10,241,617 downwards.
GATTTGACGCAATATGCAGCCCTCAAATGGTGTATAATGTTAATTGAGAAAATAAGTAAATAATTACAATGTATATTATATTAATAGAAGCACAATTAGGAATATTTGAACGAAGAAACAAAATACAACAAGAAAATGTTTCACCAAGTGGACAAAACGTAGTGCATCGTTACATATATATATACATTATGAAGAGACCTATAATGGATGTTATCATATAACCGTTAGATGTAGAGACGAAGCACGAGCGTAAGCATGGGCATTTATCACGATGTCCTAACCTTTTAACTCTTCAAAGGCCGCTGATGCAGGAGTGCATCAGGCCCATTGGTCAATATGATGCACCAATGAAGCGCTGGCGAGACTGCTCACCAGCACTTCATTGGAGCATCATGCTGATCCTTCATGCACCATACTGATCTTTATGGAGTGCATCAACCCCATATGCTCGAGATAACGCATGAGTGTAGCCCTGGTGATTAACTCGCCAAGGGCTACATTCATGCATCATGATGAAAAGTGGGCATGATGCATTAAAGCATTCTACGGCACTTATATAGTTTATTGTTGCCTTGATAGAGGCCACCCAACATTGATGAAAATAATAATCACATCACAAATTTTACCGTACTCTTTTCTCTCCTGTTTATCATGTTTCATGAGATGTCATACACGGTTACAACAAAGGTAATTCAGACACAACAGTAACAAAATAACCAAGGTTCCATTGGTCCCATTAGGTATAATGGACCCTAACTTGTGTCAAAGCCAATTTTACCGAGATGCTATATTCTCCTATCGGTATCTTCGGTGTTATCACCTACTATATTCGATGCAAATAGCACACAATGCTCTTGAAAATATATGAATTACATGTCCAGCATTTATTTTGCTCACAAAAAAATTAAATCATTTATATTTACAGCCTAAATTGAAGCCAAAAGAGGATACTTTCACTTATTATCTTGGCATGTGTGCTCATTATTTGGAATATAGTATATGCTAGGTAAAGTACATTGTTCTTCTTGATCCCTCCAACATGAGTTTAGTACAAGGCTGTGATACTTGGCCTGTTGATTGTTCAATGTAGAAACCCCACATTTGGTCTAGCTGTTACTGATGATGACATATACTATGTACACATTATGTTGACCATAGCCTGGGCTCGTTATTATATGTTTATATACTAAAGTCCCCCAAAGGCGGCCACATGCCGCTTCCGAGCATTACGCGTATTGGGTTGCTGTGATGCATGACTGCAGCCTTGGTGAGTCGACCAGGTATGCCACTCACTGATCACCAAAGATTCGGAAATCCTCCTAATGTTCTCAATTTCCAATGGGAAATACCTGTAGGAATGAAAGACAAAAAATCGGAATTCCTAAAAGGTTCGGATAGGTAGCATCTCTGGTGTACTCTGCAGGGCAGCATTCTATGCATCATGTCAACCCAACAGGATTGATGCTACACCTAGTACTCAGTAAGGGCCAACCATGATGCATAAATGCAGCCCTGGTCAGCCACTCACCAGGGCTGCATTCTTACATCAAGGCGACCATCAGGCGTTATGCAACAGGAGGAACGTATGTAGGGTTAGCAGGTTCTCAATACTCCAAACGCTGTCACAGATCATATTGAAACGGCAACAGGGAAAGGATACCTCATGCCATGACACGCAAGTCATTCTTTATGAGTGGCACCTCATACTCTTCAAACATAGATTCTGGTGTGAGTAGCCAGGCGCACAGGTTGTAGACCATGTATGTGTATTGGGGCATCTTTTCCCTATGGCTGCTCACTGTGAATAACTTTAAAGCTTAGATTCAGGCTTCCTGAGCAAGTCTCTAAAAGAAAACTTGCGCACAACCAGGTATAAGAGGTGGCACACGCACCCTGCACAGAGCACTCATTGTGCATGGCTGCACGCCTGTATTTCATAACTTTTATCAATGACCAGTTTACAAGTGATGCGTCACAAGAAAGCCCTCATTATATATTTTATACACTGTGCAATTTATCTTTTGTTAAACCGAAGAAGGCGACAATGGATTTTAACCAAGCTGTTGTTTATGTGTATCAAAATCAGTCATAAGTTGATTAGACATGCACCGACAAAACAAAATAGGAAAGATGACAAAGTTACCTCAAGATTTTTGTCTTTGATAATATTCCCATTTTGAAATTTCCGAAGATTTAAAACAACATACTATATTTGTGAAAATGGTCCACATTGAGGGCTTCTAGCGCATATATCCTGGCTATATATAATCTATGCTATATACATATTTCAATCTGTATTCTAGTGATATACATATATATTTGTTGAAAGAGGGGGTTTCAATCATAGTAGAATATATAGATATACCTATAAGGTTCATACATAATCTCGTAGCAGCTCATACGCCATGCACTTTGTATACATATATATAGCGCACCCTGCTCGACGTTCACACATCCTTACCTGACTCGTACACTTTCTCCCTAAGCATTCACCAGCGTAACACGCTATATTTATATGGTTATACCCTTTCTCTCATTCAGCTACAATGGACAGTTCTATATGCTAATATGAGCTGATGATGAAATGATGATCAATGATTTAACATGTCTACCGCTTATCTGTGTCATCTTTCATTGTGTGGTAAGTATCGGGTCATTATTATCTAGATGTAGATATGGATATGGTTATCCATGATTTGCAATAACTGTAGTTATTTAGGAATTCCCTTCGGGACAGTTAAATCCTTAAATATTTTAATTCACTTGTCATCATGATGCATCGATGCAACGCTGAGAGTAACTCACTAGCACTGTGTTGATGCATCGGACGGTCGGCATGATGCATGAATGCAACTCTGACAAGTTACTCACCAGGGTTGCATTAATGCATTAACAATACAAATGGCAGGTGCATGAAAGCACCACGCACCCCTTAAAGCGTTGTATACCATGTCTTTAGAACCACTTTCTGTTCACATTTTACACACATATATTATGACCACTTGGTTACAGTGCATTAAACTGTTACTTTGTCCATGTCTAACCCGTTAAAGGCCGCTAAGGCATTAATGCACCATGCCCATTGGTCGGCATGGTGCATGAATGTAGCCCTGGCGAGTAACTCGCCAGGGCTACATTCAAGCATCATGCCGACCCTACGGGGTTGATACAGAAACTCCCGGAGGGTCGTTTTGATGCACCAATGAAGTGTTGGCGAGCAGTCTCTCCAGCACTTCATTGGTGCATCATGACGACAAATGGGCATGATGCACTCCTGCATCAGTAGCCTCTAAAGGGCTAGAGTGGCAGTAGTACTGGGGTAGTAGTAACATGACTTGTACTACAGAATCACCAATCTCACCCTTGGCTAATCTGCTGTGGTTTACAGCACCTTATAGTATAGTGTAGGTCTCACCATACAATCTCTGTTTGTATATGGATGTGTGTGTGTAATTTACCCCGGGAACTGCCGTAATACCACACGTATAAGCCGCGGCTTATACACATGTCGCTTACCGCACATAATAGAACCTACCAATTGTGTCTCATGCAAGGGAGCGTCTTATAGGCGAGGTGTTACAGCTTGGAGCAGTGCAAACTAAATGTTTACAACAGATCTGAGTAGACAGTGGGGACTATGAGGTATAGCTCTGCATATAAGAGGGCTTTGTGCTATATATAGTATTGTAAAAGGACCATATTGGATTTAACATCATTCATCAAATCGCTACAAAAAATATAAGATTGTTCTTACTGGAAGAGTGTGACCATAGCACAAACATTGTTACACTATGAATTTAATTATTTAGCAAAGTTCCTGACGTATGAGCAAGGACTCACTCCCCTTCCGTTTAGTAGATTTTCTGACTATTTTTGACTATTTCATCACCTAGGCTGACCAGGAAGTATTATCCTCCAGGAGTTTGTTCATTTTCAAGTTTCTTCTTATGACGATTAAGAGGTATAGCTCGGCGACTTGGGAATCCAAATGTGTTAGGTGTGGTGTACTCTGTAAGTGTCTGACGATCACTGACTGAAGACCGCCTCTTGATGCCGCAATCCCTCAGAAGCTCTAGCGCCTTGTCACCATGATATGACAAAAAAATGCCCTGCACTTTCCTTACCAGCGGTGACAGCGTCCAGGTATTAACGCGTTGCTGCTATCGTCAGAAGCGATGACGGTGGTGAATGATAATAATGGTGTGTAATGAGAAATGACAAATCCCCCGATGTGATGAAAACTTTCCCTAACCCCGGTGGTGGGTGGGCAGACGGGCTGGGAAAAAACTCTTCATCCCCGCGCGCCAAGTGCCCGTAGTGACAACAAAGACTCTAGGTGTGGCAGCCTCAGCACATAGAGATAGTCACATTGATTCCTAAGTTGCCATTATCAGCAAACAGCTGTGCTATGTTGGTGTCAAACACCAGACAGTCCGAGTTCATAATGGCTGACTGAACGCCGTCATGGATGCTCCGCGGGGTCGCCTCCCACGTCAGTCTACGCCGGTGTCCGTTGAGCTCCAACCTGAATCATTATCAAAGTATTATTAAGAAATTGTTTTCACATCCATCTCACCATTCTAAATGTTCCATACAGTAGTTAAGGTGTCTTTTCCTTAAACACAAAGGGTTGGTTCACTTGTGGAAGATCGGTATGATGCACCAAATGCAGTGCTGGTGAGTAGACTCCCTATCACTGCATTGGTGCATCATGAAAACCAAGGGAAATTAACCCAGGTGTATCTTTCAGGCATTTGAATGTTGAGACATGTATTTGTCTTGCAACGCACCTTATTCACAGTACCATGCCTAAAAAATTATCTTTAACCCTTAAATTGCCGCTGATACATTAATGCATCATTGCTCAATGGTCGTCATAATGCATGAATGCAGCCCTGGCGAGTAACTCACCAGGTCTACATTCATACATCATGCCGACCATACGGGGCTGATACAGTCCCGGAGGGTCAGCATGATGCTCCAGTGAAGTGCTGGTGAGCAGACTCGCCAGCACTTCATTGGTGCATCATGTCAACTATGGGCATGATGCACTCCTGCATTAGCAACCCTTCAAGAGTTAAAATGATTATATACACTTGTATGTTTAATCCTGTAAAGGCTGCTGATGAAGGAGTGCATAATGACCATTGGTCGTCATGATGCACCAATGAAGTGCTGGTGAGACTGCTCGCCAGCACTTCATTGGAGCATCATGCTGACCCTACGGTGTTGATACATATACTCCCGGAGGGTCGGCATGATGCACCAATGAAGTGCTGGTCTCGCCAGTACTTCATTAGTGCATCATGACGACCAATGGGCATGATGCATTAATGCATTAGCGGCCCTTAAGGTGTTAACATCTATATGGGCAGTATTGTCTGACCTGTAGGCGAAGTTCTCGGCTTGTTTGCGTGTACCGATGAGTTGTACAATGGCATAGAAAAGCTGCACCCCGTCGTACTTCTCTTGTTTCTCCAACACCAACATGAAGTGGTGGTCGAAGCACGACTGCATCATCACCCAGTCCACCGCGCCCGGTAAGTTGATGTCTGTCGCCAAGAACACAATGTCCTCCCCTGGGTGGTAGAGTCATAAGTTAATGTTATACACACTGCTTGTACAAATGTAATACCTGATTGCCTCACATACAGTCTATACGAAAAGTTTTTCCCTCCACAGGCCATTCAGTCCTGCAGATCTTATTGTTCTGTAGGCCCGGACTGATTTTGGCAGGACCGGATTCTTCAAGAGCCCAAGGTCCCAAGATTACAGCCAGACATTCGATCCCGCAGTCTGGTCAGCAATTTTGACAGCAATGGCCTCGGTTCTGCAAGTTTTCATATTGACTGCACGTATAAGGTGCACTTTTATAAACAAATGTGGCTTGCTGCACCTTTTATCATAGAACTTTCAAAGAGAAAAGGTGTGACTTATGGGCAGGGTGAATTTACATTAGAATAATACTAAACTACTCAAAAAACGGGCCCAGGTGAATCAGGATTTGAACTTTAAGTAAATCTATATGCAAAACCGTGAAAATTCTGGAAAATGAGATGCCTGAGACAATATGTAGAAGTGGGTTACCTTGTAGTGTGGTGATGCTCTTGTGTTGGTGCATAAGGTGCGGCATGACCTGCTCCAGCGACCCTTGCCACTTACACGATGCACCGGGGCACGGGCAGCAGTACGGCCTGAAACATACAGTATCAGTGTATTAGCAATCATTAACAGCATCTTAATAACACTTTTAATGGAGTGAGTGAGTACCGTAATCTCTCGCGTATAAGGCGCAGCTCGCGTATAAGGCGCACCCCCAACTAAGGGAGGACTGTTTAACGTATAAGGCACACCTATAAGGGCAGATTTTTGTTAATTTAGTACTGTTCTATAGTAAAAAAAAAACCAAAAAAAACTATAAGGCGCACCCCAAACTCAAGGCAATGTCCCTCCCACATATAAGACTCAGCAGCATTTTGTTTGGCGTATAAGACGCGCCTTATACGCAGGAGATTACGGTAATAGGAGTTAAACGCCATTTGAACATAAGGTCATATTCATGGCGAGAAATACATTACACAATTTCACAGAGGAATGTGTCGGTGCCCGCGCATATGTGCACCACCCACATTCCGAGGGGATAGGAAAGAGAAATAGACCCTTTTAAGTGGGCTAGGGAAGACCCCCTTTTAATAGTCACATAGTTAATGAATGCATTAGCACATCGGTCAACTTTTCTGGGGACCATTGGGTCAGAATGATGTGTGAATTCGGCCATGCGGGATCGACATATACGGGCTGCATTTATAGAATGGACTACCAATGAACATGACGTATTATACATGTTTATGCACAAGAAGCCCTTACAACAGAATTTTAATTTTTTTCATAGCCTACATAAAATCTGCTGCAAGCACTTTTACAATATCTATGAAATGGGTGAAATAAAGTAGTCATTACTTTGTATTCTAAGCAAATATATTTATCTTTATTATTATACAGATATATGAAAACTTCTGGAGAGTAACTCACAAATTCTGAATTCACCCATAAAAAAACTAGAAAACTTTGAAGACCGGAAAATTGAGTGAATTTATAGGCATGTGGAACTCTGAAAATACTCAAATCAGACAAAATTTTGAAAACTTACATCCCTGATTACATTCATAGATCTCTCTTTATTGACATTTCTTATATCAAATGATTTAACCCAAGCTGAAAGGATAATTTCAACACTGACAAATAGTGCATCCATTTCGTGTGGCTTCATGTTATACTAACCTAAACTCGCAGCCCTCCTCATGTTCTGTTTTCTCGGTGTGGAGAAGTGTGACCGGGCAGCCACTGGACGAGTACTTACACGGGAACATCACCGTGCTCGCCACCTTCTCCATCGCCAGGTTCCGAATATTCCCTGTAACAAGAAACATATGTACATTATTGTCATTGTTACCGGTAAGTCTAATAGGTAGGAGGGTTTGATTGTGATGTGGAGAGTGTCAAAACCTGTGTTCCAGGTACGAGTGTTTTACAGCAAAGTGGAAGATGGGTTTGAAACCTTTTCTTCTTATTATTTCATTCTTTATTTTCTTTTCCCCCCTTTTTTTGCTGTACTGAAATCTGTAAGGACAGAGATCTAGCATTGTTCTAATCTGTATGAGTATTGCACCTCTCCATGGCTGCATTCATGCAAACTCCCTGGCTGACAAAATGCAGAAAAACTTACATTTCAATCATCCTTTTTCAGGATATCAACAATTCAATACAGAAATACCCCTTCCTGCGTGAGCATGGGGAGCACTATTATAGAGATAAGGCCCGTATAAGATAAGGAATCAGCGCAGACTGTGGTTGCTGCCTGCACAGTGCTGGTGGTGCTGTATGTATAATCAGATAAGGATTAATTACATGGGGTAGGTACCGTGGGTGGCACAGTCAATATGTTAATAGAGTTATGGCTGCATATCTAGACACATCCATTGTTACAAATAGATAAATATCCAATGAGACAATGTTAAGATTTTCTGATAAAAATGAAAGTTCACCATCGAATAAAAATGTGTCATATGTAGTTTCTTTAGTTTTATTTTTCCCCTATTCCTTTCCCCCTTTGTATTTGTTATTACTTTTTGTTTTTTGTTGCTTCTTTTTTCATCTCGCTTTGCAAGCTATTGACAAATCTCTATAATGGGTGTCAGAATGATACATGACTACGGGGGTACATTACGAGCCAGTAACTACCACTACTTTTATTAAGCCATACTATGTCTGCGAGTTACTACCACAATAATCTGCACGTGTTATATAAATGATCTCCCTTAGACGCACTATGAGTTGAGGCTAAGGCTACCGTAAATGCTGTATGTATCATTGTATTTTCGCTAAAATACAGCGAGTAAGGCAAACACTCAGAGCAACACTGGTATCTGTTGGAACTCAAACGTCCATAGGTATCTATCACACTAAAACAGGGATCTAGGAATGGGTTTGCTAAATAAAGGAGATGGACTCCATGTGTGCTGTGTTATGTAAGGCATTTTAGAAGTCCTTTAAAGGCGGCTGATGCAGGAGTGCATCATGCCCATTGGTCGTCATGATGCACCAATGAAGTGCTGGCGAGACTGCTCGCCAGCACTTCATTGAAGGGTTGTCATGATGCAAGAATGTAGCCCTGTCGTCTTACTCGCTAGGGACACATTCATGGGTCATGACGACCAATGGGCATGATGCATTAATGCATCAGCAGCCTTTAAAGGGTAAGCCACTCAGAAATGCCTTCAGCTTACTCTTTTGTTACTCTGGAATTTTTTTCTTCACAAGCCATCATGAGATCTTTGTTCAATCCATGGAGACGTGAGAATGGGGTTAACTGGGTTATGGAATGATATTAAAAAGATGGACTGGAATACTTTTTGTGTCAGGGCAGTGGCTGGTCGGAATAAAACATCAATGGAATGCCTCCCTCGCGGGGAAAAAACAAAAACAAAACAAGTGGTTTTGTTTGAGTTAATTTTAAGTTTGTGGATCTCCTGGCTGGAGGCATGAGTGCGTGAGCAATAGATGTTGAAAACCATTTCGACAGCTAAGGTCATAATCATGGCGAGAAAACTACATGATACATTTTCACAGATGAATGTGTCAGTGCCCGCGCATCTGTGCACCACACACATCCGAGGGGATAGGAAAGAGGAGATATAGACCCTTTTAAGTGGGCTAGGAAAGCCCGGCTGGAGGCATGACTGATGGGACTAATGGAAATGTTTAGATTGGTGGGGGCTAATTAAACCTGCTCTAAGTCAAGCCCCAGTTTTAACCTATTATGAACCTGAACTTGGGCTTAGCAAGATGCACCAGCATAATGCCAGCGGGTTACTCGCCTGTATTGTAATAATGCATCATGATTACAATAGCCATGTCCTTAACCTTAAAGGATTAAGGTGTTGGAGGACAGGAGTGGTAGGGTTATGGGGTAAGGTGGGGTTGGGTTAGGTCAGTAGAAGGCTAGTTACAGCTGTATACCCCAACCTTGCCATCACCCCACAAGGTCATCAGCCACTCTACCGCCCCCTACAGGGCACCGTGCGTACTACCGGTACACTCTCCTTGCACATACTCTGAGGTTGAGGTCAGGAGGACCAGTTGCACGTGTGAACAGTGTGTATTGTAAAACTTCATGTATAAGCCGCATTCGCATATAAGCTGCGCCCTGACTTTCTCGCTTTGCTTTGAACTACACTTAGGGTCTAATATATCATTATAAGCCCCTTAGTTTTATATCCTATGATTATATCCAAAGATATCCCACTCAATGACCAATTGTAAAAGCTCGAAAATTATCGATTAGAGGTGATTTTTGTTCTTAATCTCCAATATACAATGTAGTGCTTCCAATTAGGCACTGCACCAAAAAATTTCGAATCTCAGAAAATTCGGGAAAGTGGCATCTCTGCACCTAAAAGGCTCACTCTGAGTTCAGGAAAAGTGTCTTAGACACAGTAGGCCCCTGAAGGGTCTATAAGGTGTGGCTTATATGCACGGTTTTTACAGTAGGTATATTGGCTGAAAGCTGCCATTACTAAGGTAGATCAGTCCGCGCCTGCTGCAGTCTGTGCACGCTGCCAGCATCTGAAGGGCCATTAAATCTCTAACCCTTTAGGGCATGTATGAGGGTTTGAGGTTAAGTCACCATAATGCACCAATGTAGTCCCAGCGATTCACTCACTGCGATTCCACCAGTACCACCCTGCAAGGGCTAGGTGAGTAACAGTTGCACACTGGGCCATTCAACAGGCCAAGCAAATTACTCACCACGCCCCACCCAGCCCACCGGTAGGTTTATTATGGAATCTTCCAGTCGGTCAGGCGATTGACTCACTGTCACATGAGATACCCGCGAATCATAACAACCCTTCAGTCAGCCCAGCAAGTTACTCACAGGGGCTACCAGTGCATCATGACAACCATTCAGGAGTCCTAGCAAGTTACTCACAGGGACTACCAGTGCATCATGACAACCATTCAGGAGTCCTAGCAAGTTACTCACAGGGGCTACCAGTGCATCATGACAACCCTCCAGTCAGCCCAGCAAGTTACTCACAGGGGCTACCAGTGCATCATGACAACCCTCCAGTCAGCCCAGCAAGTTACTCACAGGGGCTACCAGTGCATCATGACAACCCTCCAGTCAGCCCAGCAAGTTACTCACAGGGGCTACCAGTGCATCATGACAACCCTCCAGTCAGCCCAGCAAGTTACTCACAGGGGCTACCAGTGCATCATGACAACCCTCCAGTCAGCCCAGCAAGTTACTCACAGGGGCTACCAGTGCATCATGACAACCATTCAGGAGCCCTAGTGAGTTACTCACAGGGGCTACCAGTGCATCATGACAACCCTCCAGTCAGCCCAGCAAGTTACTCACAGGGGCTACCAGTGCATCATGACAACCATTCAGGAGTCCTAGCAAGTTACTCACAGGGGCTACCAGTGCATCATGACAACCATTCAGGAGTCCTAGCAAGTTACTCACAGGGGCTACCAGTGCTACAAACCTCCAGTCAGCCCAGCAAGTTACTCACTGGGGCTACCCGTGCATCATGACCACCCTCCAGTCAGCCCAGCAAGTTACTCACCGCGGCTACCCGCACATCATGACAACCCTCCAGTCAGCCCAGCAAGTTATTCACAGGGGCTACCAGTGCATCATGACAACCCTCCAGTCAGCCCAGCAAGTTACTCACAGGGGCTACCAGTGCATCATGACAACCCTCCAGTCAGCCCAGCAAGTTACTCACGGGGGCTACCAGTGCATCATGACAACCATTCAGGAGTCCTAGCGAGTTACTCACAGGGCCTACCAGTGCATCATGACAAACCTCCAGTCAGCCCAGCGAGTTACTCACAGGGGCTACCAGTGCATCATGACAACCATTCAGGACTCCTGGTGAGTTACTCACAGGGGCTACCAGTGCATCATGACAACCATTCAGGAGTCCTAGCGAGTTACTCACAGGGGCTACCAGTGCATCATGACAACCATTCAGGAGTCCTGGTGAGTTACTCACAGGGGCTACCAGTGCATCATGACAACCATTCAGGAGTCCTAGCAAGTTACTCACAGGGGCTACCAGTGCATCATGACAACCCTCCAGTCAGCCCAGCAAGTTACTCACAGGGGCTACCAGTGCATCATGACAACCCTCCAGTCAGCCCAGCAAGTTACTCACAGGGGCTACCAGTGCATCATGACAACCCTCCAGTCAGCCCAGCAAGTTACTCACAGGGGCTACCAGTGCATCATGACAACCCTCCAGTCAGCCCAGCAAGTTACTCACAGGGGCTACCAGTGCATCATGACAACCATTCAGGAGCCCTAGTGAGTTACTCACAGGGGCTACCAGTGCATCATGACAACCCTCCAGTCAGCCCAGCAAGTTACTCACAGGGGCTACCAGTGCATCATGACAACCATTCAGGAGTCCTAGCAAGTTACTCACAGGGGCTACCAGTGCATCATGACAACCATTCAGGAGTCCTAGCAAGTTACTCACAGGGGCTACCAGTGCTACAAACCTCCAGTCAGCCCAGCAAGTTACTCACTGGGGCTACCCGTGCATCATGACAACCCTCCAGTCAGCCCAGCAAGTTACTCACCGCGGCTACCCGCACATCATGACAACCCTCCAGTCAGCCCAGCAAGTTATTCACAGGGGCTACCAGTGCATCATGACAACCCTCCAGTCAGCCCAGCAAGTTACTCACAGGGGCTACCAGTGCATCATGACAACCCTCCAGTCAGCCCAGCAAGTTACTCACGGGGGCTACCAGTGCATCATGACAACCATTCAGGAGTCCTAGCGAGTTACTCACAGGGCCTACCAGTGCATCATGACAAACCTCCAGTCAGCCCAGCGAGTTACTCACAGGGGCTACCAGTGCATCATGACAACCATTCAGGACTCCTGGTGAGTTACTCACAGGGGCTACCAGTGCATCATGACAACCATTCAGGAGTCCTAGCGAGTTACTCACAGGGGCTACCAGTGCATCATGACAACCATTCAGGAGTCCTGGTGAGTTACTCACAGGGGCTACCAGTGCATCATGACAACCATTCAGGAGTCCTAGCGAGTTACTCACAGGGGCTACCAGTACATCATGACAAACCTCCAGTCAGCCCAGCGAGTTACTCACAGGGGCTACTATTCAGGAGTCCTAGTGAGTTACTCACAGGGGCTACCAGTGCATCATGACAACCATTCGGTAGGCCTAGTGAGTTGCTCACTGGTGCTCCACCTATGGTTGCTGATACAGCCTAATCTATGCAGTGCGTAATCCACTTCTCCAAAATCATGCTTCTATTCCACAACATCAATCCAAAACACAACAGTTAAATGACGTGGAAGTTGTATCAACCAGAGACCTCCAGTACTCTTGATAGAGGCAATAGATAAGACTGCCATAACTTGTTACAGCACAAGCTGTGTAAGCCTGTACTATAAAGGCACAATTGTGTAGTGCTGGTGTGTATTTGAATCTACTTTTTAGCACACACCCATTCTATATTGTATATGATATATGCAGCACATTGGGAGTTGGGAGACCGTTCAATGGGAATAGAATTTGTGGATGAAGTGTGGGGTGGATGGTTTATATCAGTGGAAGTATTACTGTCTCACAGGGCCATAACTGTATCCCTGTTTGCCTTTATACTAGGCCCATGTGATGCCTCCAGGCTCAGAATTAGCCCTTTATAGGCCGCTGATGCAGGAAAGCATCATGCCCATTAGTCATCATGATGCACCAATGAAGTGCTGGCGAGACTGCTCGCCAGCACTTCATTGGAGCATCATGCCACCCTCCGGGAGTATATATGTATCAACCCCGTAGGGTCGTCGGGCTTCCCTAGCCCACTTAAATGGGTCTATATCTCCTCTTTCCTATCCCCTCAGATGTGTGTGGTGCACATTGCGGGCACCAACACATTCCTCTGTGAAATTGCGTAATATAGTTCTCGCCATGAATATGACCATAGCTGTTGAAATGGCGTAAAACATCTATTACTCACTCACTCTCCCGTAGGGTCGTCATGATGCACCGGGACTGTCTCTAACCTGTAGGGTAGGCATGATGCGTCAGTGCAGCCAAGGTGACTTGTTTGTGAGGGCTGCAATCATGCATCGTGACGACTAAAGGCATGGTGTATTAATACATCAGCGGCCCTTACAGGGTTAGTCATAATGCACCAATACAGTACTCGCCAGCACTGCTGTCAATTTAGATGTGTTCATATTTCAATATGAAGAGAAATGAAACAGTTCAAATAAAGGGATTAAAAGGCACCTGAGTTACTAGAGATGTTGCTGCAGATACCAATCTAGTGTTAACCCTGTAAGGTTAGTATGTTACATGACTGCAGCACTGTTGAGTTACTCACCAGGGCTAAATTAAAAGACCAAGGCGCATTACCGCTTTAATAATAAGGCACTCTGCTCTTTTCGTGGAATGACCATCTAGGCATTTCATTCTGATTTTAATTGGGGGACAGGTAGATGAGCAGCAATAAAACTTTTTCCGCGAGAACAACAAAATACAAAACAACCTATGTAGGAATAGAATATAGAAATTCAAGTTGATATACGTGAGGATAAGTTGCGCCTTATATGCGAGGTATTACAATAGAGCTTCAGCAGGGGTTAAAGTTGGCACATCCGCTAAAAAGACATTGTTTAGAATGTTGTGTAGATGGTGACAGATGAGAAACCCCAAATTCGATACTGTGATAGCGGACATGCCCACTTTAAGTTCAGACAATATCAGTCAGGGGACGTGGAGGGTGAGACTCAGGGGGTATAAGTAAACTAAAGCTGGTACCCATAGATCATGATTGGATCTGTGTGGTGTGTGAAGGGTACCAGCGAGCAAGAAGACACGGTTAAATAACGTACAACCACCATTGATCTTCCGTCATGCAAGGCGGTGGATGGGGGGTGCGTACCCCATCCTTTTTGTCAGTAGTTAAGAGTTTATTTTCTTATTTTAGGCCTCAAATTTAGCTTAGAATAGAGACTAAACGAAGGGCGTGCCTCCCCCTTTTCAAAATCCTGGGTCCGCCACTGCGAGGTGCACTGCAAGATGCTGTTAGCCTACCAAACCGCACCAATCACTCTGAAAAATATTATCCTTCTAATCACTACTTCATATTTCTAAGCCCTAGAGCACCTACATTCCCTGCTATTAACCCTTTAAGGGCAGAGCAAAAATTGTTGCCCTGGCCATGGGGACGGCCTCTGAAAAAAGTATAGTTCCTAGAGGACGAGCCTATTTTCAATTCCTATACTAATCCTATATAAAGGGCGTCGACTATAGTTTTGAGTTTTTGAGTTTTTTGAGTTTTTTATTGGGTCTAATAATACATATACAATAAGTAAATTGATATGTATTAAAGCTAACATGGGCGCGTTGCCCTACTTACGTTAGTACCCCTTAATATTTCATATATAAGTCTAGTCGTTATACCAGGTATAGCAGGAAATAAAGCAGTTGCAATACATCTTAACTGAAGTACAAATTATATATGATACTTTTTAGAAATGAGATGATATGAGATGAAAGCTTTTAAATTTTACTCAATGAAGTACTAGTATGAAAGAAAAAATAGGTCTCTTACATGAAACAAGTGGGATAGTCTGCGAGAATTTTCTTTTTAAATATCTTTGGACATGTTATAGTGGTATATTCAATTTTGAGATCATTCCATCTCTTAATAGCTTTGTAGTAAGACCCCCTAATCACAAGTGGTTTCAATGAGTGTGGTAGTGTTAGCCTAATGCCCTGATTTCTCCGTGTAGGGAGGTTTCTATTATCTACTAGGTCTTGATTATTTTTTAGTCTAAAGGCATATGCCAGAAGGTGAAGATCCCTTCTATCAATTAATTTTTTACATCCACTTTTTTCGTGTAATTGATCGGTTGTATACAAAGGGAATTCTTCAACCTTAACCTTATATATAGTTCTTAGTCCCTTATTTTGTAACAACTGTAATTCTCTTGTTTCTCCTCTGTAATCTCTATCCCAAACATAATCAGCATAATCAAGTACAGGTAATACTAGAGTTTTATATATTACGAGGGAAGTGTCTTCATCAGTATACTTTCTAACTCTATACAGGTCATATAGTCTTTGCCTGAACTTTTTACAGGTGTTTTCTCTGTGGGTAGTGAAAGTTAGACCAGTGTCTATTGTCACACCTAGGTAAGTAAATTCATGAACTTGTTCTATAACTGTGTTACTCAAGGTAAAAACAGGCAATGGGTCGTGCCTTTTCTTATTAAATACCATCCATTTTGTTTTTGCACAATTAATAGTAAGGCTATTTTCTATACACCATGTCGAAATGAGTCTTAAGGCTTCATGCATTTTTTCACTGGATGTAACCGTTATTACAGCATCATCAGCATAGAGAGATATCTTATAATCATACAGAGTGGCCAAAGGGTTAATATATATAGAGAATAATACAGGACCCAACACAGACCCCTGAGGAACACCATAGCTTATTATTTTTTTTGCCGATAGTGTATTATTAGCTACGACTTGTTGTGATCTGTCAGTCAAATAATTTTTTAAAAAGGTACATGTATTTTTGCTGAGTCCAATTTTTGATAGTTTAACATTCATGAGTTCATGTGAAATAGTATCAAAAGCTTTTTTATAGTCTAGATATAGGCAGAAGCTCGGATTATCATGTATCATATTATTAGTTATATCCATTAGGTGTTCATCAATGGCAGTCTGTGTCGAGTGTTCAGCCCTATAACCATGTTGATTTTTACTAAGTACACCATTAGCATTAATAAAATCATTCAGTCTTTTACATACAATCTTTTCTAGGATTTTTCCAGGAAGGGGTAAAAGACTAATGGGGTGCAGGTCATTTACATCATTAGAGTTTGGTTTCTTGGGTAATGGCTTCACCGTAGCCGCTTTCCATAGGTCAGGGAACTTCATTTTTTCAAGACATCTATTATATAGGCACTGAAAAACCCCGGGTATGGACATGAGACAATCTTTGAGTACATAAGTTTTAACATGAGGAACAGATGAAGGTTTGTCTATTTTAATGCCTTTTATAATCTTGATTAATTCTATATAAGACACAGGGTATAGTAAGTTTCCACCTTGGGCTGTCTCATGTCTTGAGGGTCTGTGACCTCGATTTACATTGACTCTCGGTAGGGCATCAGCCAATTTTTCACCAATGGTTGAAAAGAAATTATTTATATAATCTGCACAATCAGAAGGGGGTATAACCATACCTGTGTTAGAATTTCTAAGTTTTATTAGAGTAGCATTGGTTTTGTTTGGAATAATTTTTCTAATTGCTTGCCAGAACGCTCGGGGGTTATCTCCCTTAGTTGCAATAAGCACTTTAATTCTATCTTTTCTATTATTAAAAATAATTGTTTCAACTCTATTCCTATGAAAATTCGAGATTCTCCAATCATCAATGTCACCTGTTTGTCTGGCATGTTTATATAACTCATCTCTAACTCTCATAGCTTCCACTACATCGGGTGTCATCCACTCTGGAGTAAACTCAGGCAAGGTCAATTTTCTTACCGGACACATTTTGTTCAAAATTGATAGGATAACTTTCAGGATTTCTTCCCACATGCTATCAGGATTAGGTATATTTATTATTGTATCCCAGTTATAATTATTAAGTGCATTTTTCAGTGTAAGAAAGTCATAGTTCTTGTAGCTACGAGCTTTTATTTTTTTCTTTGGGATTCTAGTTCTTTCACATTTAATAACCATATAAATAGGAGTGTGATCTGATATGTGAAAGTTGACCAAGCCCGAATCATTAACATTATGTACATTTGTATAGAAATGATCCAATAAAGTACCTGATTGTGGTCTAGTAGGTTGCGTTATCAGCTGAAAAAGCTCATTGTTAGTGCAGAAGGCATTCACCATAGAGTCATCAACGTCTTTCTGTTGTAATAAGTTAACATTGAAATCACCCATATAAATTAATTTTCTATTTCTCGTAACATTGGCTTTAAGTAGTGTAAGTTTATTATAAATAGCTCCTTTGTCTACATCATCGTCTGGAGGTCTATAACAAACATAGATTTTATATTTTATAACTCCAATCTCGATATCAACACATAATAATTCATAGTCTTTAGTTATAACAGAACCATCATTGTCAAGTGAGGCTATGTAATGATCCCTTATGTAAAGCATTAGGCCACCAGCTTTTTTATCCCGGTTAGGATATCTATCTAGTCTAAAAAATTGATATCCAGGAATTTCTAGGTCAATGTCTCTTTTTCCAGGGTGTAACCATGTTTCTACTATACCAGCAATATCAACTGACCTGACTAAGCTAGTAGCATTTGCTCTCTTATCAAAGACAGATCTCGCATTAAAACACATTATCAGAAGACCTTTTCTGTTTGTTAATTCATGTAAGCGGACCATGTGTATGGTGACCAATATTACATTTCATGAGGTGATAGGAAATGATATCAAGTATGAAGATGATCGCTGTATGAACTCTAACGTTCTCTTGTGGTATGGCTAGAAAAGGTTTTCCGGGAACGCACCCCGAATTTATTGTATATAGCATGTTAGACACAGATATCATTATATAAATTATGCTGATATATATATGGTGTTTTGTGAGCCTTTGAACATTATAACAGCCAATGATATAATGAAAAAGTAGAGACAGAGACGTATTGGAAGTATAACATATATACAGGTATTAGGGTGGCTACCATTCTATGCCACTGGGTTAAAGCAATCAGGTCCCGACCATCGACCTGTTTGCTCCACTTGAGCACCAACTTTATTGGGGTTATGTAATGCCATGATCATTTCAAGTCAGCTGTGTGGAGACTGGTTGGCGAGGTTCTATGGGAAAGAAAATATGTCAACAAAACAAAAGTATAATGTAGCATGTTAATATATATATATCATTTAATAGCATTCATTTTTTGTGAGTCAGGGTTTTTAGATGCCCTAAGAATTTCGTTTGATAATGTTCAGTCTCTGGTTTTAGAGCTGGCTTCTGTTTGGGTTTTTCTTTTTCCTTCCCTTTCTTCTTCATGGCATTTTGTAGCGGTGTTGTTGTTGGTGCTGTTGTAGTCATTGTAGATGTGATAAGCCCCATTGCCATAGGGCTAGATACTACAGATGCCACTGGTGTAGGGGGGTTACCAGGTATAGCAGTGTAGGTAGAGTTTGGACTGTGGTGTTGGAGTTCTATAGGTGTTGATACTGCTATCAATGGTGGTGGTTGAGGTGCCTGTCTCCTGGGTGAGACAATGGAAGTGGGTGTGGTACCAACAGGAGCTGCTACCGTTGTAGTCATGCTGGCATCAGGGTTGATATCCTGGGTCTGAGTTGTTGTACCTTGTGATATGGGTATATTATAGCGCTCTCTCATTGTTCTTCTGACTTTCATGAGAATTTTTCCTCCCATATTCTTACCCCTGTACGTTCCATTGGCCAAGGTTTTGGAGTTTAGACCTACCCCGGCCCCCCAGTGGGTGCATGGGGTGGCTTCAATCAGCTTCCTGTCTGAACTATTTAGGAGCATCTCCCGTAGTTCTGTATTCTGTTCATACTTCATTACATTGAGCTCTTCAACCAGTGCCTCATCGTGATTTTTCCAGGCAGGGCATATGACTTTTTTTGCTATATTTTTTGCACCTATGGCTGTGTAACAGTCTTTGATTTTTTGTGCCCTTTCATTGTCTCCTGCATAGTCAGCTTTTTTGAAACAGAGAGCTTGCTCTACTGATGAAAACATGTAGCCGTCTACTAGGATTTTACATGGAAAAAAGTTGCTGAACGGTGCATGCTCTGATTGATAGGCAATATAATCGTCGCCTATAATTGTCTTAGCATTGGATAGTTGGATGTCAGCGGGTAGATCCTTAAGACAATCATGTTTATAAAATTTTCCATTGTACAATATTCCTCTCCCTCGTGCTTTGGCATCAATGCCAGCTTCAGAGGCAAGCTTGGCGATTGTTACTACATCAGATCTTTGCTTTTTTAGGAGTTGATTACCATCTTCAGAGATAAAAACCTTGGCATATCTTGGTATCTTCAGCAGTTCACTTTTAAGGCCCAGTATTTTATCTCTACTAGAACACTTTGTGAAGACTACTATAATGTTCCTATTTGTTGACATGGGTGTACCCTGTCTATAGGCAATGTCAATTTCAAAGTAGTCAAAGCTTGGGTCAATGGTAGATAGGAGCGCATACACTTTCTGTTTAGTGTCTTCACCTTGCATGAAAGGAAGGCCTTCAATTATAATGTTTTTACGTTTTTGAACATTGTCAAGAATACTTATTTCCTCTCTATGCTCCCTAATTTCGCCTACGTTGACACGCACTTGCCGCTCAGTACTGTCAAGCCTATTGTCAATGGCTGTCACAGTGTTATTTATTTTGACACCGCTCGCCTGCAAATTCAGTACATCGGTCTGCGTAAACTCTAGAGAGGTTTTGTACTCACTTAGTGTTTGATCCATTGACTCCTTATTTGCCAACAGAAATTTTAAGGCAACTCCTATCCTTTGCAGGTTCGGATCTAGTCCTCCTCTGGTCTTATTACTTATCAGGTCTCCGACAGCTCGTTCAGCTTCGTCCGCCGTCGGTATACTATCCGCCATCTTGGAATCTAGCCCGTGTCAACTTTCCCAGCGATGAATTTTTGTAAATATATTGTTGGTGCCACCACTCCCGTCTTCAACTGTACGTCCTGTCTGTTCTGTATATGTTTACACTGCTCCTATATCAAATAGAATGCCGTCAGTGCCTTTTAACTCCTATGTTTTGGGTTATTTCGAGGCGCGTTCAACCTAGAGACGTCTACTCGACTTTTCCCGCCATAACCTCAATCCCAGACGCTAGGCCTGCCATGGTGTCAACTATAGTCGATGCTAGCCCTCAATGGGTTAACTATGAGTTTATCTGCCATGATTCCCCCCCCCCCCATTTTTTTCATGGTTTCAGGCAACATGATGATCAAGGTACACTCACTGCAGGCTTTAACGGGTTAACTACACCCCGCCCACACCTCAACTCACACAGCTCACACATCAATTTGGTTACTTCTAGGGAGGCATGTTGTGGGTACAAATCCCAAAAGGGTTAGTTCAGAATCCCCTTCAATGACAAACCCATAACTTACATCCCTATCAACCCTTACACAACATGAGACTCCCATGGCATGGGCGCATGAAGAAGTATCCACGGTGGCAGCTTAATACTTCTCCAGTGATTTTTTTTAGATGAATTTCACTTTTTTTGGTCCTTTACAGAATGAAGAGCCCCTGTCTTCTAATGTTTCAATATTAGAAAGTTTGGACTAGGTAGGATCAAAATATTTATTTTTTCCCTTTATTCAGTAAAAAGTGCGTACCAGTACTCTAATGTCCACGGCCATCTATATTTCATTTCACTTGGCACTGTATGACACTAAGAACAGTTATTACAATTATAGCACCATAAGAAACATCAGACAAGTACTTCATTGGAGTAAAACCGATACTACAAGTCCAGCACACCCACCATACCCTCTTCTCACCCGTCCTCGTGCTTGCACTGCCCTCAGGTGACCACCAGTTTCCGGTAGACCACCCCGCCCCCTACCAACAGCGGAATGCTCAACGCTATTTCCGGTTCCGGCCGATCGTCGATGGTGGCCCGCCCATCCGTTCTGGGGTTTGCAGTGAGGCATATGATTCCTCCAGGGCCCTCCCCCTACTCCACCCCCCCCATCTCACCTTGTAGCACTGACCCCCTGCCCACCCAGTGGACGGACCCCCACACGGCAGGCCGTCACACCACCAGCTGCCCCACACCACCCCAGTGCCCCTAGCGGCCACCTGGGCCCATTACCCGACACACTATACTTCATCTGGACCTAAAGCAGTGATGGAAGATGAGTCCCGCCACCCCCCCCCCTTACCTGGGTATGAGTCATGTAGGACAAGCTGCGGCTTATACACAGGGGTTTGGGCAGCCATGTCTCCCTTACCCGGGTCTGAGTCATGTAGGACAAGCTGCGGCTTATACACAGGGGGTTGGACAGCCATGTCTCTCTTACCTGGGTCTGAGTCATGTAGGACAAGCTGCGGCTTATACACAGGAGGTTGGACAGCCATGCCCCCCCCTTAACCCGGGTCTGAGTCATGTAGGACAAGCTGCGGCTTATACACAGGGGGTTGGACAGCCATGTCCCCCTTACCTGGGTCTGAGTCATGTAGGACAAGCTGCGGCTTATACACAGGAGGTTGGACAGCCATGTCCCCCTTACCTGGGTCTGAGTCATGTAGGACAAGCTGCGGCTTATACACAGGAGGTTGGACAGCCATGTCCCCCTTACCCGGGTCTGAGTCATGTAGGACAAGCTGCGGCTTATACACAGGAGGTTGGACAGCCATGCCCCCCCCTTTCGTGGGTCTGAGTTATGTGGTACAAGCTGCGTCCCTTCTTTTACCTAAACTCATGATGTATGCCTATTTCCCTTTCGTACATGCCCTAACTCATCACTATCAAGCTGTTGAATACTGGACTTTTGCTTTTTGCATCTGATAAACATAGCACTAAGATTCACTATCGGCCAACTTCATAGGTTTCTGTAATTGAGGATTTTTTTTTTTTTTTCATAAAACCGTATCTTCTAGATTCTGCCAGTAACCTTTAAATTTGTATATATGTATCCATAATTGTATCAGCCTAATTCCAGACACTCTCTTTCCTGTAATAAGAAATGTAAGAAATTCCAATACTTTCCCTTTCCGCTAATTTTATTGAATCATTGATATGGAATTCTAAAGGTGAAATCTTGCATCATAAGAGTAAACGACTGACGTGTAGATCTCCTGATGGCAAAGTACCAGAGATTTCTTGTTGATTTGCACGGAGACTACTCATGTATTAAATGTCATAAGTAAATTATCTCCCCGGGGGAAAATCTTGCCAGGAATCTGACATTTCCTTCATGGGAATCCAGATGCGGATCTCAATTCTTTCTACACCTAACATCACAAATCTTAACTTTTCCCCTGCATCATTAAGGGTGAGAAATGGCAACAGGAGAAATACCAAGGTGTGAGTGTGTAAGCGGGATGTGTAGCAGGGAGCTATGGGGCACTCTATTAGATGACTTTTTTACCCTCAGCGACTTTTCTTTTTTGTCCAAGAGCACCCCCCCCCCCCTCTACAAAATCCACATGGGTCTCCTCAGAATTTGAAGAGTCGACACAATACACGAATAGAGTAGAGCTGATAGTTATTATTTTGGCATTTAATATTTTGGTGCATCAGGACAACACTATGTCGTCCTTAGGATGTTGATACCAGTCAGTCTATATTTTATTTACTGTGAGTGTTGGTCTTTGGTGCAGCCTCGTGCCCTATCTGCTCTATAAGATGTTACATGGTGCTATAGGTGTGGGTCCAGGATGCTATGGGGTGCAAACTGGACGCTCTATTAATCATTTAAGAGAAGCTTGATGCATTTTTTTCAGGGACGAAAGTCGCTGAGCACAATAGTCAAATTGATCGATTAGAACCCCTTAGATATACAGATTAGGTTTTGTATATGAATGTATAGGTTTTTGTAACTTGAAAATAGCCATGAAATCTATAGGAAAGCTCTGCACTGGTGGAGAAAACGTAAGAAGAATGCGATGCTATATCTGAATATCAAGGTACTGCAAAGTTTGACTAAATTATTAACCATCACCCAAAGACAGCCAAGACAGCAGTTTTGTTGGTAGAAGTAGTCAATCGTACCCTGGCAGCACTAACAAGTGTGGAGGGGCACCATTTGTGAGGAATTCCTCAAGACCTGCTCCCTTCAAGCTGCTTTCTCTGCTCTTGTTTTTGTTATAGTACGATGTGCGGCATGCTAAACAGGATGCAGGGGAAACATTGTATCTCTAGGCCAAGGTAGCGGATTGTCCAATGGGTGCGGCCATTGCTGAAGCTGGTTACCGGTGGTTATCACTGATAGTAGGTACCAGATGGGTACCCTCTGCCCCGTGAGAGGTCCCCAGTGAAGAGTTGGGAATACTTCATTGGCTGATTATTAATCCTGCTAAATCAGTAAAAAGGTCTGGCTGCAGTCTGTCTTATTCATAAGTAAAATGTACTTAAAACCCCCCTGTATATGTCGAAGTGGGGCTTCGTGTATGAGCTATAAGCCGCACCTGGTTTGTTACTCCTTTAGGTATATAGTGCTTGACTTTTACACTAATCCTAAATGCGTTCCGATGCATGTAATGAGTTTGGGGTGCGTCTTATACGCGCAGCACGTCTTCTACGCGGGAGATTACGGTAGTATAATCCTCTTCCTGAGTGTAGGCTTTTCATATAAGCCATACCGACTAGCTCATAAACAAATATTTGCACTACAGTAAATTCTCTAGTATAAGCTGCAGCGTATAACAGAACCAGTGCTTATTGCGGCTTGTATGAGGGTACTGGCACTTAAAAACAGGACTGAACCGCCAATTTTCAAGCCTTGAGTGCGGCTTATAGCTTCTCCCAAAGGCGCGGCTTATACGAGGGTGAGGCTAATACGAGAGAATTTACGGTACGCAATCCACAACAGGATTCACCAGAGGTAGCTGATTATGCAGCACAGACAAGTGGTATGCACGCAGGAGATGACTTATGACTCCTTTCTATGGGTGAGCACATTATATATCATGGGAAGCCTTTTTACACCTCTATCATTACATCTATGAAATACAATGTTCGCCCCTCTCAGACTAAAAAACTGGAAATTCCCCTACACACGTTTCACATATGTCACATGATGATTGTCTATTGTTCATTTACTTCCTCTATGTGCCTATCAATATCAGAGAGAAATGACTAGGATTTTCATGCCCTTACATTATTACATTTAGCAGACATTCCAACATATCGTAAAACGCCGCATATAAGGCCACACCAAAGAAATAAGTTGGTCTACGGATTTCCCTCTTCATATTTTCAAGAATGCAAATTTTTTTTTTCTTTGAAAAAAATCGTGTCTACGGATTTCGCTTGCTTCACTTTCTGAAGGTTTTCTCTTTGAAGTGTTTGGCAATATTTTTAAAAAATAAAAATTTTGCTTGTGCCTCGTTTTTCAAGGAGGAAATCCATTGGACAAGAAAAAATTCTTGAAAAATTAAAAAAAGAGATTTCGCTCGCTCGCACCATTTTTTCAAAACGAAAATCCGTAGACCAACTTATTTTTTTGGTGTGGCCTAAGCCATGGCGTACAGACCATTTTCAGAAGGTTACCGCGGCTTATATAGTGTTCTGGAACTCAGGGTGCGCTCATGCACAGAGTTTTCAAATATAATCTATGGTTAGGAACGCAAAGTGCGGCTTATAGCAAAGATAGCAACTCTGGGTGCAGCTTATACAGTTACTGCCTATACCGACTTAGCAGGATTGATTATTGGCTAATGAAATAATCCTAACTCTTCACTGTGGGCTTCTGGAGGGGGGGGGGCAAGTGGTACCCACCTGACAACTGTTATCAGTGATATCCACTGGTAACAAGCTTCAGCAATGGCCACGTCAATCAGACAATCCGCTACCTCAGTATATGCAGGGTATACAGTATTTCCTCACTCTCCGCCCCTCCTCTTGGGAATTCTATTCCTGACCGCCCCTTCCCTCAACCATTCTGTTCCACCCCGCCTTCCTCTTGGCAATCCTCTCCATCCATATCTCTCTCCCCGCCCTCTATCTATCCTTCTCCTGCCCCAATCCCCCAGGATCCTTGCCTCCCTTACCACACCACACAATGCTCATTCCCTGGTGCCACTTTCTAATCTCTCCCCATCCTTCACCCCCCCCCCCTTCCTCCACCACTAACACCCGGCTTAACCCCTTAGGGACCACTGACGCATTAATGCTCATTTGTTGTCATGATGCACGAATGAAGTGCTGGCGAGCCAGCACTTCATTGGAGCATCATGCCGACCCTCCAGGAGTTTGTGTATCAATCCCGTAGGGTCGACATGATGCATGAATGAGGCCCTGGCGCATTACTCGCCAGGGCTGCATTCATGCATCAAGACGACCAATGAGCATGATGCTTTAATGCATCAGCGGCCCTTAAAAGGTGTATAGCTGATATGGGCACGAAAACCCCTGAAAGACTCTTGTATAACGTATACATACATCTTTGGAATCAGGGAAACCCTAGACTTCTAGTTCTACCACAGGTATCTGGATGAAAGATGAACATAATGCAAAAGGGTCGCTAATGCATCATGCCGCTTGGTCGTGATGGTGCATCAATGAAGTGCTAGCGAGTCGGCATCATGCCAACACTCCGGGAGTGTATCAACCCTGTACGGTCAACATGACGTATGATGCATTCACGCATCTTGACCACCAATGGATATGATGCATTAAAAACCCTTTAAAGGCCGCTGATGCAGAAGTGCATCATGCCCATTGGTCGTCATGATGCACCAATGAAGTGCCGGCAAGACTGGCACTTCATTGAAGCATCATACCAACCTTAGTGGGTCGATACATGAACTCCCGGAGGGACGACCAATGGACATTAAGCATTAATGCATCAGCGGCCTGGGCTTCCCTAGCCCACTTAAAAGGGTCTACTTCTCATCTTTCCTATCCCCTCAGGATGTGTGTGGTGCACATATGCGCGGGCACTGACACATTCCTCTGTGAAATTGTGTAATGTCGTTCTCGCCATGAATATGACCTTAGCTGTCGAAATGGCGTTAAACATCTATTACTCACTCACTCACTCATCAGCGGCCCTTAAAGGGTTAATACTTTAGCGGCCCTTACAGGGTTAAGGCTCTATGCTGCCCTTACAGGTTTAACTCTGGCTCTAACAGACGGTACATCCTCTACCCTCTTCTATCTCTCCACATCCCGGCCTCTCCCTCACAGCCGTCCCGCCGACTACAATTTGCCAGTTTTTTATTTCCTTCATCCCACCGCCCGTTCATCATCACCTATAAACAATGCACGTCGTGCACTTCCGATGTGCCTGCTGGCTGCCTTTTGTCTCTGAGTGCATTGATAATTTCATAGGATGAGCCCTACCTACAGGTTTCCTTAGGTAGTGGTCATAATTTATCAACAGGGGGTGGAGGTGGTGGGTTTTCGTGCAGAGGCACGAACATTTTTTACGCACGTCCCCTTGGCAGCAGTCAAGATTTTTTGTCTCCCCCGCGCCATAGGCGCGGAAAATTTTCGTGCCCCTCTTTCAGCTTTAGTAACATGTGGGCTTTTTTTTGATAAAAAGAAGGTAATTTTTTTACGCCCCCTCAAGAGGGGTCAAAATTTTCTACGCCCCCCCTCAGGAGGGGTCTGAAATTTGTACGCCCCCCCTCAAGCCCACCCCCCCCATTGATAAATAATGACCACTCCCTTATCCCATACCATAATACCTTGTGTATATGATGCACCACCCTGAGTTGAATAAAATGCTAAGAGGTACATCTAGGACTTGATTTTTGGAGCACTTTATTATATCATAACATTCTCGCCTATAAAGCGCAGCCCCAATTTTTTTCAATTCAACTCTGCGGACTCAGTGTAAATACTCGAATACAGGCAGGGCCTTATACCAACCAAGCCGGATTAATTATCAGCCAATGAAATAACCCCAACTATTCATTGCGGGCCTCTCGGGGCAGGTGGTACCCATCTGATAAAACTGCTATCAGTGATAACCGCTTGAAACAGCAATGGCGGTGCTCAATTGACAATACGCTACCTCAGTATACAGACTTAGCTGGTTTGATTATCAGCCAATGAAATGACACCAACTATTCACTGCGGTCCTCTCGGGGGCCAACTGGTACCCATCTGATAGGTGTTATCAGTAGAACTCGCTGATAACAAGCTCCAGCAATGGCCGCGCCAGTAGAACTCACTGATAACAAGCTCCAGCAATGGCCGCGCCCATGGGACAACCTGCTAACTCGGAATACACAGGGTATCACGGTATACCCCCCCCCCCAATATCCTGTGATCTCTTTAGGTTCCTTCCTCTTGATAAGATATGTCTGGGGACATATTAGACATGGCTATGTCATTTATCAACGGTGGGGGGGGGGGGGTTCGGGTGGGTGCATTGAAAATTTTTACACCCCCCCTCCCCTCCTCGACAGCATTTAGTTTAAATTGAAAAGACCAGAGTGAGTAGAAGGACGCTAATTGTGGTGGTACATGACTGTTGTTATCAGCTGTGGACAGACCGGGGAGGGGGGCACTGTGAGAGGAACATAGCCCTTTTACAGCCGCTGATGTATCATCACGAGTAACTCGCCAGGGCTACATTCATGCATCATGACGACCATATGGGGTCAATAAACCTGGTCCTGGAGGGTCAACATGATGCACCAATGAAGTGCTGGCGAGCAGACTCGTCAGCACTTCATTGGTGCATCATGACGACGTATGGGCATGATGCATGAATGCATCAACAACCTTTAAAGGTTTAAGGACCGCATAGTGCTATAATGCATGATACCCCCATGTCATCCTGGTGCATGAATGATAAGACTGATCATACATGTACATGATTGTATGGGCCCTAGCGGTAGCATTACAATGCGTAGAAGCTAGGTTAAGATAACATTTACTCTGTAATTCTTTTCTTGACGTCCAATGAAACACTGTAAAAAATGAGCATGGCGCACAACTGTGGCTCTGGTAAGCTATGGCTTCATTCACACAATTAATGTGCAAAATGATTTCCTTCAAGGGCTAGCATCCATGTCCATAAGGCCACCCTACTCCCATAGATTTAATTTTCACCTCCCACAGTCACCCATGTAAATGTCCTTGCGGATGATGATCTATAGCAGCCTATACGGCGCAGGTGCAAGTTACAATATATTCTTTATGAATATTACATTAGGTCTGTTTTATTGTAAGAAACGTAATAAATGTTGGTAATCCTGAAAAATGGGATAATAAATTCCATCACTGAGCATAGTTATGTTGACCCAATAGTAGAGCGATGTACTGTCTATGAAATATACACCTTAAGTTGCAATCACTACAGATTTAAATTCCTGAAATCAGGAAAAACCGTGAAGACTTCCATCCCTGAAATCAGTAGGCTATGGTCCCAGCTCTCTGACAGCCTTATTTGGGGCTATATGATGGGGCCATTATCATATTTATGAGTGTACAATTGTGAGAGTACTACAGATAGCAGACAATGTGTATACCATGTCCCTGCAGTAATGACAATTCCCTGATGACTAACTAAGCCATTATTGCGCTCCTGCAGCCCTGGGGGAGGGAGGGAGACAGGAGGTTACATTATGGGGACTGGGTAACCACAGTCTACTGCTTCCTTATTATGCCAGCAATGAGCAGGGAGGCCAAGGATGCACTGTGTACGAGATATATGTGTATAAATAACTCTCAGTAAAAAGCAGGAATTCTTGCCATACTGCATCAGCGTAGATAAGCATCCCAGTATTCATAAATTTTGAAGTATGACTGGTAACATAGTACCACACGTTAAAGCCATGTCTTAGTTGTATTTTGCAAAGCAGAGCTGTCTAGTGCACCTGATAGGATTGGCCCGAGTTGGTGGGTAGGGAGTACTTGCATCTCATATGCGGGGTATTTCTACCTTTAATACCAGTATTTCCATCTTTATTACCAGTATTTCTACCTTTAATACCAGGTAAATCAGTCTGCTTCTACAAAACCCATTGCTTGTGTCTACTGTAGGCCATAAGAATTAGGTACACCTATGGTGGTATACAAGTCATTGCATGGTATGGGTTTCATGATGAAACCCAACAACTCAGAGCGGTCGGAATCAATCCTTTGTCTTTATTCATGACCGAGGCCTATACGTCCCTTTCATTCCTGCTGCATGCTGGGGGTGCCTGATGCTGGTAGGGAGAGGTAGCTGAGGTAGCAGGAGGAAATATAGGATACCTCCACGCTGAAGCATGGAATAAACGCGACGGCGGAAGAATAACGATCTAATCTAACACTTGACAATCTGTCATGAGTATAATGATGCTGAATTTTTTGTAAGATAGTCTCTGTAGGTACACTTGTCACTGATTTTTGAGAGGGGGACAATTTACATTAAATCCCTTTTTATTTTTAATCTACATTTGGTCTCCACCCTGTCTTCATGAAAGTTCAGATACTACATTTAATCTACGGCTCTCGACAAGATTGTATATGACCTTGACCTTCCCATCCGCCCGCTGCCTCTTTGTGAACAATTCTGTTCAAAGTTTCAATCTCTAAAGCATAGACCTACAGTATGGGCGTTTGGGGCCAGCTTGCACCAACTCTTGTGACTTCTCCCAATATGCATTTGATATTGCGATACTTCAACCTGTCTTATCAGGAACATTTGTTATTTTACTACCTATTTTCCCATAATAATAGACTGTTTCGCAAAGAAATATAAGGTTTAAATTGTGTGCCAACATGTTCCCCTTCATTCCCACATAATTAGAATAGAGGATGGTTGAAATTTCTTACTTTAAAGGTGGATTGTAAAAGCAATACATCAACCTCCCCTATATGGGTGTCCTGGATTTTTGGGCGATACCAGAAACGCGGCTGCACCGCGTTAATTAGGGTAGGTAGGGTATGGGGACAGGATCATAAATGGCTGAACCATGAGGGTAGGAATAGTGATGGATGAAGAGAGTTATAGGCAGGAATGAATGGAGGTGGGAGTGTGAAAACCAGTGAGCTCTAAGTTAGAAGAGGCAATGGAATAGATCCCCATGAATTGATGAGCATGCAGGTGAATAAAGGGAGGTATGGTGGTGAGCGTAGGGAAGTGTCATACTTTATTTCATGTTTGCTGCAGTGTATTAGTACACCATACAGCTTTTATTACCACCATGCACCATGCACCATGCAGTGCATTGATACACATTGCAGCTTTTATTGCCATAATGAATGAATGCAGCCCTGGTGAGTGGCTGACTCGTGCTGTGCTGCATCCATGCATCTTGCTGACCCTCGGGTCTGCAAGACATTACTGAAAGGTTAGTCTGTCTTAGGTCAGCCCCTCATACCTCCTGTGGTTAGAATAGTGAAGTCGGCGGGGAAAGGCAACTGAGGGGTCGGCATGATGCAGTAACACAGTCTGTGCTGGTGAGTAACTCGCCGAAATGCATTGGTGCATCATGCCGTCAAACAAAGAGGTGTCTGGAGGCATCATGGAGTCCTTAACCCTGTAAGTATTCATGCGCCTTGGACGGCATGATGCACCAATGCAGCGCTGGCGAGGCTACTCACCAGGACTGCATCAATGCATCATGCCGACTCTTCTAGTGCGTGCCTCGCCTGCTGGGTCATTTTGATGCATGATTCCCAGGCATGATTGAAACATTAGCGAGTGATCCCCCAGGCCTGCAAACAATATGCATCATGCCGACCGAATGGCAAGTTCTATATGGCAAGTGTTTTTATGGCATCTGAGAGGCCTTTAGATGTAAAGGCATTCATCAGACCTTCTCTCTATGCTGTGTGATGAAGAGAGCTGTAGCACGTAAAGAGCCCTCTTCTCGACAACCACACAGAAATCCATCATAAACCCGGGCTGGGGGCATGAGGACCGAATAAATCCCAGTATGCCCCAGTGTGCAGGCTGGGGAAGCGGTAGTCTCTCTCTGTTATATGGGATTCCATTAAGGAGGACTGCTTGGTGCATGGGTAAAGGGGAGGAGATCGTCGGTGTTCCGGCAAAGGCAGTGATAGCCACGGATCTAAGTCAGGATGTATGAAGAATTGTAAAGAAACACATTGAAATTCAAGATTAAATTATCATTCTGCGTTAGATCAAGTGGAGTTACATGTTGGCCACGGTACCAAGTATATGTTTCAATAGCTCAGAACCACTGGGCAATTTGTCTTGTCAGCAAAAAAAAAGACAAATTAGATCCATTTAATTAGGCTTGTCAAGTTGTGGTCTTACAATGTAATTGGCAGGTTTAGTGGATTCCAATGCAGGTTCGGCTATCTTTGGTTGATATCTTAAGGGCCGCTAGTTTATTCACAACAGAAAATTCAGGGCGGCTGATAGAGGCTGTTCTATTGCCAATGTTTATGTGTCGAAGGACAAAGTCATGTTTAATTTACTACCTCTAAGGTGCTAGTGAATGGTCAGTAAACCTGACCACCCCCTGCAGGCCCCATTGTCTCCCTGTACAAGCCTACATGTAGACACACTCCCTAGGCTATTTAGGAGAGGCTGGGGAGGGGTGCAAAGGGAGTGCGAGGCTCCCGGGGGAGGCACTGATGGTTTCAAAGTAAGTCACAGGTGCCGCCTTACAGCCCACCCTCTTGAAGGTTGTGAAAATTGACAGCCCCCTTTTCAGTCATAATGGTACCAATAGCCCCCATTTTCAGCCAAAATCGTACCAAAACCCCCCATTTTTTTTAGTCAAGATGCACCTGACGGCACCTGCTTTTCAGGGTCCCACAGACTTGTGCTGCAGTGGATATCCAAGCCATGGTAGAGTAGCCCCCCCCCCTCACTGGGGGAAGGCTCTAGGCTACAGACAAACTCAAACCTCATAGGACGGCATGATACCTCGAGCTTTGCGCTTGTTTGTCGTCAGGATGCACTGATACAGCGCCGGCGAGTAACTCTCTCGCACTGCCTTGGTACATCATGCTGATCCCAGAAGATTGCATCAACCCCTTAGGCTCAGTGTGCTGCTTAAATTCACCCCTGGCGAGTTACTCACCACGTGTTTTCCTGAATCCTTGTAGTTAGAAGGGTTAGAATGGGTGCCCCTGGGTTAGACCACTACTTGATTAGACATTGTAAGTGGACAGAAACCTTATTCCTACACCTGATCTAATGGACTGTGGACACTGCAGCCAACACAATGCAGCAAATTGGGAATCTAAACCCAATTCTGTACTACTGTTACATCCCGCGTATAAGGCGCAGCTTATATTAGCAAGGATATCCCCCTAGTGCACCTTACATAATCAGCAAATGCTAGGGGTGCACCTTATAGGCATTCTAATGTAAAAAAAAATAAAAAAAATTTAATTTTTTTTGGCATTCTTATGTAACATTGGATTAGTACTAAACTGGTCTAAATACAGTTTTATAGGATTCCCTCAAAACAACAGGTGCACCTTATATACAGGGGTGCGCCTTACATATGCCGGGTATTAGGGTCGTACCAGAGTCTATACTTCAGTCAATAGGCCATCAGTACCAAATCTCATTAGTATTTATCAGTGGGTAATCTCACTTTCAGCATGATTAGCACGATTGTTGAGAGTGATTTCCTTAGTTGTGACTTTGAAATATTGTAACTTTTGAATATAGATATGACTAGGAGGTTTGTAGATGAGGAAATTGTGGTGGGTGAACCTCTGCTACTTGTGATCATGTCTGGATATATTCTGAATTGGGGGAGGAGCTCTTATGGCCTGAAAATGTTATGTGAAACTCATAAATTTCCCTCTATAAGCCATTTCGGAACATTCCCCAGCCTTATTACCACAGGGATGGGCAGGGGAGGTGCTTTTAATGCAAGCATATGGGCATGTGAATTCTAGGTCCTCCAGAGAAGCACCAAAACCAAGGCATTAGGCTACATGGCTGTCTTCAAACTAAGTAACCTGATACCAATGGGCATTGACCCCCTTCACCATGTGATATATAGGCTGTTACATGTTACATTACCTGCTATCCATTACCATAGACTGTGTGACATTAATGCCCTCAGGCCGACTGTTAATGCCGCTTTACGCCCTCATCCCCCAACCCCGCCTGCAGCTAAAAGACCTGCATGGCGCATAAATACTGTGTACATGCCCTTTTTTTGTCATGATGCGTGAATGCAGTCCATGCGAGTAACTCACCAGGGCTGCATTCAAGCACCATGCCAACCTTGGGGTCCCAAAGTGTAAGCATGATTCATAAATGCAGTGCAGGTGAGTCCGCTCACTACACCGGCACAGCATTGGTGCATCACGACGATCAAGGAGTATGAAACTGGAGGCATCCTGCAGACTTGAAAGAGTTATTGTCCCTTTATGCCCTGATCCCCACCCTGCCAAGGGGGAGTACAGAGGTGATCCACCTGACACTATCCTTCTATGTATCAACCCCAGCCTGAACTAACTAATTTACTGGTTTTCCTCTGTCTCTTATTCCCTCAAGACATGCAGAGTGTTTTTAATGCATCATATTTTACACTGGAAGGGTCAGAATGATGCACCGATCCACAGGTAACTGCACTGTCTAAATGGTGTATAATGAGGCACTTGGACCTGGAGGAATCATGTATCACAGACATGTCAGTTCAGTATTGGCCAAACATCTGAAGATTATTTTGGGGGACTCATAAATGGGGTTTATACCCTATGTATCTCAACAAATCACCTAAAAATGGATGCTTTGGGATAGGGCACACCTTTAACAATGAGGATAACTATGAAATAAATCATCTAAAATTCTTTATACATTTTTTTTCTATACTAAAATATCAACCTCAAACATCTGAAATGTTGCAGGCATCTGAAACTCTGACATGTCTGGTATCAACCTTTTAAAGATATAAGCAAATGTCCACTCAGCCATATAATGGCTTCGTGGGATACGCCAGTCCCACCTCGGGGAATATGATGTAAAAATGTCCCATGGAAGTGGACATTTGCATTTATGTCATGGCCTAAGGGGTTATTTTGCTATTAAATAAAGAAAAACAGCTCAGATGATCAAATCCAAGATAGCGGACACCCATTGAATACGGACACATTGTATTCAATGCCCCCCATTGAATATGGCAGTTCTAGTACTAATCTACAGTGACGTTCATATCAGCCATGACATAAGGCATGGTATCACAATGCTCCATGCCATTTGCTATCACTTTGCTCCCTGGCACGGCTGGTCAGTAACTCGCCATCACTTCATTTGTGTATCATGCTGATCCTTCGAAAGTGCATCAGCAGTATATATGGTTAGCTACAGTTATCATGATGCATATATATAGAGCGTGGGCAGGATACTCTCTGGGGCTGCATTCATTCCTCATGAGGACTAAAGGGTAGCAGTATACAGTCATTAACACTTTGATTGCCGCTGATGCATTAATGCATCATGCCCATATGCCGACCCTCTGGGAATACATCTATCAAGCCCTGTAGAGTCGGCATGATGCTCCTATGAAGTACTGGTGAGCAGTCTCGCCAGCACTTCTTAGGTGCATTTTGCCGACTAATGGGCATGATGCACTCCTGCATCAGCGGCCTTTAAAGGGTATTAAAGATTTGATATAAATTCCGTCCTCTACAATAAGACCAGGTAGAACTGGCAGCTGCTCCTGAGTCACTCACCATTTATTCTGATTGATGACCTCTGCTCACCTTTGACCCTTTGCCTTTGGCTCTTAGATGATCAGCAATACAATCAGTCTAATTCTGGACTAATAGATGCTTCGTCAATTCATTTATTTAAGATGGAACAATGCCTCCACGTTCTAGTCTTATCAGAGGTGTGAAATCCTGAAACCTATTTCCTCTGAAGCACACTAAGCAGTGCCGTAATTGTTGAACGTTCCCATACATGGATTAATGTCCATTTAAGGGCAGTGGCCAGGTTGACCCCTGTCCAACCGGTACCTGAGTTGGTTGTCACTCCTTGACCATTTGAGGACCACATCGTGTACGTGTGAAGCGGGAAGACAGGGGGACATCCGCCACCCACTCCTTCACCAACCCTAAAAAAATGTCAAACCTAAAAGGTCAAGCTAAAAGAGGTCAAAGATTGCCAAAACCCAGCTTGCCTCCTCCCCCTCCCCTCCGTCTCGGAATCTGCTTCCCATGACCCTGCAAAATAGGTCTTGAATCCCTTATGCCCTGTGGTCGTTATGTGACCAATGAATGCAGGACTGGCTGCCATGGTGGCATTCAATGTTGTGCCATGTTGAGCTTTATAGGCTCTTATTAAAGGTTGGACACACCAGTACAATCTTGGTAAGGGAGTGATCATTTTTTAACAGGGGGGGGGGGGGCGGTGGGTTTGAGGGGGGGTCAGAATTTTTTCAACCCCTTGACCGGGGGGTCAGAATTTTTTCAACACCTCTGATGGGGGGGTCAAAATAATTTCACCTGTTTTCAGTGGAAAACCCCGCGCGTTACTATAGGCTAAAAGGGGACGTTCGCGCGCAATTTTTGTCTCTTGTGGGGGGGGTCGAAAAAATTTTACCCCCTCAAGAGGGGGGGGGTCGAAATTTTTTTCACGCGTCCATGCGCAAACCCACCAGCCCCCCCCCCCCCCCCCCGTTGTTAAAAAATGATCACTCCCTAAGTAGAATCACCAGTACTGCATACGTACAGCATGGCGACAAAGGAACATGAACCTGGAGGCACCTTCCTGTCCTTAAGAGGTTTAGATGTCCACATGCCTTCCTCCTCCTACTGGCCGCCTCATCCTCAGGGGACATGACCGTGGTGGTAGCCGCCATGTTGTCATGCCATGTGACACATCACATGACATTACCCACGTCACATGACACCCAGCTCCCACCATAGAGCTCTAAACCCTCCTTCAGCCTTAACCCTTTAGCCACCATTTGGTGGGCTAATGCTTTTTGGGTGGTTTTTTTTTTCCAATTAAAACATTTTCGATAAGACCCCCCCCCCCCCCGGATACCCAACGGGGAACATATTGACAAAACTTTTTATTCCCCAACCTTTTTCTCATGGTGCATGAATATAGCCCTGGGAGAAACTCGATGATGCTGCATTCATGCATCATTCATGCTGAATTACCATGATGCACCAATGCAGCAGTGGCGAGTAACTCGCTGTCACATCATCCCTTTTATATATCATTCTGAATCCTATAGCTGCATATACTACCAACGAATTGGTTCAAAATTTGATTATCAACATTGTTGTGGTTATAGGAAGAAAATAAGGGTGTTTTCCTCCTCTCCCCATCCACAGTACCACCTCTGTCACCACAATTGTAGGCTGGTAGGTAGAGGTAGATGTAACCCATTTAGAGCAACATGGTCCGTGTTCCCCTGTCGTCAGCCTGACACACCAATACAGCAATGGCGAGTTCTCCATCAGCACAGCATTGGTGCAGCATGCCTTCCCTTCAGCAGTGTATCCAATCTCATTTTGTTGATTTAGGGTAAATAGTCTGGCGACAATTTAGTCCCCCCGTCTCAGCAAAATAGGTCACCAGAAGTGTATGAAATCTGAGCAGTTCCTTACTAAAATCAGGGAAGAAAGTGACTAAGCAGAAATACTCAAATTGGAGCTCATAGATAGGTGTTGGGTATATGTCTTTGGAACTTGAAAATTCCTAAAATGCCTGTAGGAGGAATTAATGCAGCCATGGTGAGTTACGCACCACGGTTTGTTAATACAGTGTATTTCAGCACTATAAAGCCCTTAGAGGGTTATCACGATTCAGCCTGCTGTAATTGGCAGGTCCACTGGGTACAAGTGGGTCTGACCCTGGAGGACCTTCCTCCTGGGTCTCGATATAACCCTTTAAGGACAGTCAATGCATTAATGCATCATGCCATATTGGTCGTCATGATGCATGAATGCAACTCTGGCGAGTAACTCACTAGGGCTACATTCATGCATCTGATATGTTCCCGGCGGGTCGGCATGATGCTCCTATGAAGTGCTGGTGAGCAGACTCGCCAGCACTTCATTGGTGTATCATGACGACCACGATACACCCCTGCATCAGCAGCCCTTTAAGGTTTAAGGGAATCTTCAGCAGGAGTAAGTCTCGCCCATTGGTCGCCATGATGCACCAATGAAGTGAGTCTGCTCGCTATCACTTCATTGGTGCATCACGGCGACTCTGCAGAGTGCATCAACTGCATCAGGTAGGCATGCTGTGTCAATGCACCCCTGGCGAGTTACTCACTAGGGATGCATCAATACCTTAATGGCCCTTAAAGAGTGGCTAGCTTGGCTTATGCTGCCCGCTTTAAAAGTCACATGACCACCCCTTGACCAATCAGGGCGTCCTGATTTTTCCGCTGGTTCCCGTGAAGTTATGAATGATTTTTAGGGCAGGTACTCATAGTGATAGTTTTTCATGCTAGACGCCCTTTAAATGGTTATGTATGGATGTGGTAGGTGGGTGTGTGGTGTTTTGGGTGGCGGGGGGGGGGAGGGCTGGAGGGGTGGGACCCAGAGTCCTGGTTCTCCTGAGGCAGTGCAGCTATCGATCTCTGTCACATTAAGCAGGAAAGCATTGCCCAGATAAACCCTGCCCCATGTTCTGTCAATGTTTGCACATGCACAGGCTGCAGGGATGCCACTCACTGATCACTGAAAATTCGGAAATCATCCTATTTTTGTGAATTCCTAATAGGAAATGCTCGGTTGTCTAAAGGGATTGACACCCGGGGGTTGATACCCGAGGGTTGACACCCGGGGGTTACCACCTGGGGGTTGACACCCGAGGGTTGACACCCGGGGATTGACATGGGATGCTGATCTACCTTGGGCCCCTCAGCTGTCACTGACAGAGTAACTCTGAACTACTCATGGGTGTGGGACTGATAAGGTAAATCACTGCTCTCTGCTCTAAGGGTAAATCACTGCTCTCTGCTCTAAGGGTAAATCACTGCTCTCTGCTCTAAGGGTAAATCACTGCTCTCTGCTCTAAGGGTAAATCACTGCTCTCTGCTCTAACGGTAAATCACTGCTCTCTGCTCTAAGTGTAAATCACTGCTCTCTGCTCTAAGGGTTGGTAAGCACCCTTTCAGGGCAAATCACTGCTCTCTGCTCTAACGGCAAATCACTGCTCTCTGCTCTAACGGCAAATCACTGCTCCCTGCTCTAAGGGTTGGTAAACACCCTTTCAGGGCAAATCACTGCTCTCTGCTCTAAGGGCAAATCATTGCTCCCTGCTCTAAGGGTTGGTTAATCTTTCAGGGCAAACGACTGCTCTTTGCCCTAAGGGTTTGTAAAAACCCTTGCTGACAGGGCAAATCATTGCTCTCTGCTCTACGAATATGTAAACCTTTTAGACAAATCACTGCAATTTGAAGCACTAGGGTCCCCTGAAAGGGTTAAAGGTGCTGAGGGAGTGGAGTAAGAACGCGTAATAAGAATGGAGAGGGACAACTGTGGAACGCTCAATTTGGTCGCGTGCAGCCAGCCTACTACCCCCTCCCCTCACACCATCACATCCCATCACCTCTCCCAATCCCTTCCATTTTCACTCACAGTCCCACGACCCACGCCGTGCTCCATGCTAAACAATCCACCCACTCCCTTGGGCGGGGGCCTTGATGAAATAATACCAGTTTTTCCGCCCCATAACGCCTCTGTGGGCTGCCCTGGCGTGGCCATGGCCTGTGGAGCAGGGACAGGTCAGTGGTAGGGACTGATCATTTTTGTAACAATAGGATTGGGATACCGGGTGTCATTTTTGGGAGTTGAATTTTATGTGCCCCCTTGACTGGACGGATAGCAAATTTTTTCCGACCTTGCTTAGGAGGGGGGCAAAACGTCCCTGCATTGCTATAGCTTTTAGAAGCATTTTTCGCAGGCAAAACATTTTATACCCTTGGGGGGGGGGGCAATCATTTTCCCGCACATCTGCACGAAAACCCATCCCCGCCCCTGTTGCCAAAAAATTGATTCCTCCACTAGTCTCATGGAGAGGTCTATTCACATAGACTGTGATTGGGATGAATGGGGGTCATGTAGAGGAGAAGGGAGGGGTACAATGTAGTACATTTGTAGTAGAGGAGAAGTGCATCGT
The DNA here is from genome assembly GCA_949317995.1 of Acholoe squamosa. Lineage (NCBI taxonomy): Eukaryota > Metazoa > Annelida > Polychaeta > Phyllodocida > Polynoidae > Acholoe > Acholoe squamosa. Next base: position 10,202,299 of record OX439044.1, on the reverse strand, counting down.
GCTAGGGGAACAAAGACTGTTATACATGTACATTCAGGCATGGAACTGGAATTTGAAGAAATTTCCAAGAGAGTGATGAAGTTCCTCTTCCGGGTGGTATTTGAGAGATATTTTATGGGATGAGGACCCTGAAACAGTTACATCTAAGACCCCCCCCCCCCCCACATTAATGTCAAAATATTTTCTCAATGGATCTATGCAAATCACAATAATGACACCTTCAAATTTCAAACTTTATTCCTGAAGAATTCCATGTCTGTACATTGTATTAAAGTGTAGGTATGCTGAACCAATGCAGAATGGTCTGTGGAAAGTGCTTCATGGAAATACTACTATCTCAAATTGATATCTTCACACAAACATGTTGAAAATATTTGAATTTCTATCTAGTAGACAGGCTGATATGGATATATTCAATATTCTCAAAGTCATGAGACAAGGGTTACAAATGCAAATACAAGTTTTCAGCTTTAATTCTGTCAGCAGGGGTGAAAGTGGCTGAGCACAAAAGTCACTGAAATGCTCAAGATTTATTACAGTCAGAATTAAACTGAAGACTCACATCAAATCTAGAGGTATCATGCGGTCCTTAAACCTTTAAGGGCTGCTGATGCATTAATGCATCATCCCCATTGGTCGCCATGACGCACCAATGAAGTGCTAGTGAAACTCCTCCCAGCACTTCATTGGAGCATCATGCCAACCCTCTGGGAGTCTGTGCATCAATCTGTGGGGTGGGCATGATGCATTAATGCATCAGCAGCCATTAAAGGGCCAAACAGTTGTCACAGAGACAGGACCTCTTCCACTTTCATGTTTCTAAACTAGAGGAAAGCATTGAAACGCTGATAACTCGGAAAGACCATCCATTTCTTATCTTCCATCTACCTGTTTGACAGGTGGGGGGTACACTATTGATTATTGAGAGGTGGTGTTGACTTGGTAATTCATTCCAAAGGTCTGACATCAGTATTGACATCTCCAAGCAGAAGCTAAGTACAATGTAATGAAATCTGGTTGTAGTATTCCTATACTTTTTACCACAAGACATCTGTGTGGAGAGTGAGTTAGTACCCATGCTGTGGTTAACACATGGGTTAACCATCACAAAAGGGCGGGAAAAAAAGGTTTCCCAATGGAATGTGTATCCTTCAGCATTGGAGGCCCAAAGGGTCGCCTCTCTGTTATTTGTAGACAATATTTTGTAATCCATCAATTGTGCAAACATCACAGATTTATTCAATCACTAATCACGATATCTATGATCTAAACATATTACTCTACCAATATATGAGTATATTTTTTATACAATTACACTTCTTTGATGCTGTATTTCCACAAAGTTTGGCCATATCTGCCTCTTTTTGGGGACCCCCAAAAACGTCTTAATCCATGGTGGTGCCTATAACTCTTTCCGAGTTAATGACAATACCATTTAGTTTGTAATCCATTATTCTATTCCCTTGAGTAATGCTTTGAATCTAAATTTATAAGTCATGAAAATCTAATCAAAGAAGATTTCATCCCGAGGCTAGAGGCTCCTTAATTAGCTATTTTAATAAAGCAATTTAAAGTCAATACTCCATTAACACTCTGCTGCTGCTGCTGAGATTGAAATAGAGTGAAATGTTGTGGAGGCTTATTAATGCTTTAAGGGCCGCTGATGCACTAATGCATCATGCCCATTGGTTGTCATGATGCACCAATGAAGTGCTGGCGAGACTGCTTGCCAGCACTTCATTGGAGCATCATGCTGACCCTCCGGGAGTACATGTATCAACCCCGTAGGGTCAGCAGGATGCTCCAATGAAGTGCTGGCGAGTCTGCTCGCTAGCATTTCATCGGTGCATCATGACGACCAATGGGCATGATGTGCTCCTGCATTAGCAGCATTTAAAGGGTTAACTATTTAAGGACCACATGATGCCTCCAGGCTCATTTTCCTTTGTTGTCATGATGCTGCAATACAATGCTGGTGATTCTCCCCTCCCTTCTCCAATCTGGGAATACTAGAGTACATCATGTCAACCTTTCAGGGATGCAGATATCTAACAGGGTTGGCATCATGTAAGTATGGATCCATGCTGGTGCGTTTTTCCAACCTATCCATATCATAAAGACCATATTCAGTTTAACGAGGACCGTCTGTAGATTCAAGTTATTTTTTAGAATGTATCTTTAGAAGGTAAATCTGAAACCCCAGCCTTTTGGTGAGGGTCAGCAAGGTTAAATGTACAGACAGTGGCTGAGTTCATGCATGATGATAACCAAAGTCAGGGTTCCCACTATTTGAAGATCATGGTTTGAACTGACTTTTAACTGACTGTTACCTGACCTTTATTAACTTTACACTGACCAAATATTGAAATATTCAAAAAATACCATTTTAACCAACTTTTACCTGCCTTTTTCTGAAATATCTTGTCAAATAACCTTTGAAGAAAATGGGGTTAACTGACTTTTTAAGACGATGTGAACTTCAAAGGGCTTCTGCTGATAACAAAACATGTCATGTTGTGTTATGTCAGCTCCCTCCATGACCACCCCATCTTATCGTGCACTGAGATGGGGAGAATCTAATTTGTGCATCCCCCAAGGCGTATTGGCGGGATGTAGGGATTTCTTTTTAAAAATATTGCTTTTCTTTAATTATGTCAGTGTCTCACAGGGATGTCGCATAACTTCAACATTTCTAACCTTTTAAGGGCCACTGATGCATTAATGCATCATGCCCATTTGTCGTCATGATGCATGAATGCAGCCCTGGTGAGTAGCTCTCCAGGTCTACATTCATGCATCATGCCGGCCCTACGTGGTTGATACAGACACCCAGAGGGTTGGCATGATTCTCCAATGAAGTGCTGGCTAATGACGTCTAACCAGCACTTCATTGGTGCATCATGACTACCAATGGGCATGACGCAGTGATGCATCAGCGGCCCTTAAAGGGTTAATGGGAGACAAGTGTGGGAGTAGTGGGTTGAATGCAAGTGTATGAACTGATTGACTTTTGAAAATTTAATTAACGATGCATTCTTATCGGTCATGTGATATATTTTATCTTCATTAAAGGGAAATGATAATTCGACTTGACATCACTCTTAGGTAGAGTAGTTGCCTCTCTATGCGCCCCACACTATCAAATTTTAATACAATTCTCTTATTTCCACTTATTCAAGACCCAACTATTAAAGAGGCATTAATTTTAGAGTAGGCCTATACAACTCAGGTTTTCTTAGGTTGAACTCCAGTAATGAAAGTTACAACTTACAGAGCACAAAACTCCCTAATATGCTCCGTTAGAACCCCTTGAATATAGGGTTTGTAAATAAAAATCTCTGAAATCATTGAAAATCCTCAGCACCTGAAGACTTCGATCCCTGAAACTGCCCCCCCCCCCCCCGGAAAAAAAGGAAAGACACAAATGCTGGCACCAAGATGTTGACTAGTAGCTACAACAAGCCTTACCCATTTTGCGCCTGATTTGTGAGGCCAGGTTTCCCGCACAGCCTGTAGTACACTTGGTGCCAATGACCATCTTCCAGGGGGCCACCAGGTTGGGCGGGCAGCGTGAGAAGGGCCAGGGGGGCCCGCCCCCACTGCCCCCACCTCCCCCACGCCCCCGCCCTTCGCCCCCACCCGCGTGCTCCGTCGTCAGCGCCGCGGTGCGGAACGCGCTGCAACTAACGACCCTGCGTCCATTGTCGTCCCAGGTGGTGAGTTCTTAGATGTAGATCCTTCAGGGTCCACCTCCTGTATCTCAAAACAAGGCTACTGCAGGGGTGTGACTGGATATGTAGATTTATGTATGTGGGAATGCACCTGGGTGTGGCTACTGTCAGTTAATTCTATTCAGTATCCAATCCTTTGATAGTGTGAGTATACCGAGGTCATACGCTCCACTTGCTGAGGTTCACAGTAGATACATCCAGATGCATGCCTATCCGTATAGACACTGTCCTGTTTGGTTATGAAGACAGGTTCTGTAGTTTATAGAATATTGATATGGATCCTGGCTCAGAGAGCTGCCGTCTTATATCCTTCAAGCCTCGACAATACAAAAGGTCCTGGCTGTTTCTTGGCATGGTAAATGCTTCCTTTATACACTGGTGCAATGATAACCCAGTCTTTTCATCCCCGCCAATATTGAAATGCTATATGTCTTACAAGTACCAGAGTTGATATTGTTCAGTTTTCAGTATAGCACGTTCTGTAAGACCATATACACTGTATTACACAGGAGAAAGAACCGTCACGTCTCAGCATGACTTAGACTCTGAATACACATCTCCATCTAAAGTCCCAGTGCGCATGCGTTTTGTACAAAGGGCGCCACCTGGGGTACTGTTTCATGAATAGTATACATTTGTAGCCTTTATAGATACAAGACCCCAGCCAGACAACACACAGCAGTATAGCTATCCATATAGACACCTAGATATGTGTCTGTCTAAGCATAGCTGGATAGAAGATGCTACTGCCAAAGGAAGTAGGGAGTTCTGTTGTGGTTGAAGGCTCATCCTTCCATCTCCGGCCATTGTTACCTTAGTGAAAGAAGCCTTATGGTATTGGGTGCTACACTATCAGAGATCCAAGCAGCTAAGTAGTATCCATACCTCTACAGGATCTCACAGAGTTATGCTATAATCCTTAATGGTATCAGCTCCAGCATCAACCCCTCACAGTCCAGGGGTTGAGAATCCACACTCCAGGTTGGTGTTGGTATCACAGGCAGTATCCAGATCCAGATCTAGATACAACATGTATGCTGGTGTGGTGCGTATAGCCACTGGTATAGTAGTGTGATTCCTGCTGCCTTGTAGATCCTACTGTGGCTGGGTGGGTGCGGGAGGGTGTGTGTACTGGATCCCTGTGCTCCCTGCCCCACCATGGAGGCCTACAGGAGAAGGGGGTGGTGGTGTATGGAGGTAGTGCTGTCTGTGGTTATATAGATGTGGGACTGTGAGGAGAATCCAGGAGAGTAAGTAGTACATGTAGTGGTGATTGTGGTGTTTGGTGCTAGACATGGTGGGTTTAAACCCCTTTAAGGGCCGCTGATGCATTAATGCATCATGCCCATTGGTCGTCATGATGCACCAATGAAGAGCTGGCAAGTCTGCTCTGTAGGGTCGGCATGATGCTTGAATGGAGCCCTGGCGAGTTACTCGCCAGGGCTGCATTCAAGCATCATGACGACCAATGGGCATGATGCATTAATGCACCAGTGGCCCTTGAGGTGTTCAATCCTGTAAGGGCTGCTATGTATATGGTTTCATAAATTCTACCATTGAATTGAAATTGAAGCGACCTGAGGTGCCCCTTCCTGGCTGACAAAATGCAGGATATCTTACTATCCAGGCATAACACCATTTACAGAGTTTCGGCAAAAAAAGCAAGGGATTCTGTATTTCCACAAGGGACAATTGACAAGCCTCTAGCTGTAATAACCTGTTCCATGAGAAACATGGACCTGAAGACATCACCGGCCTGTTACCGTAGTGGACTTGAGGCATCCTATGGCCTCTAAAGGGTTACCGTAAATTCTCCTATTCAAGCCGCAGTTTATACTACAATGTAGAACCACATGGTGATTGCGGCTCATAGAATAGTCCCTAAGAAAGGGTGTGGCTTTTATGAGGGTATTTGACAATACAAATCTGTTCATTAACTGCCAATTTCCAAGCCCTAGGTGCAGCTTACAGCTCATCTTCAAACTCAGGGTGCGGCTTATACAAGGGTGCGGCTTGTGCTGGAGAATTGACGCTAGATTTTCAGTGACGGTAGCGGATCCTCCCGCTCTATAACAGTATTTATAGAAGTGTGTGGGAGTAAATATACGTGTGAGCTCTACGTGGGAAGCTCTCAGCTTGCTGTCTGTGATTATCAGGACTAAGGAGTAGGGGTATAGAGCAGGAGGATATTCAATCCCTCCTCCTCCTCCTGCTGCTGATGGTCTCTATGTTTCTGCCTCCTGTCTTAGCCCCTCCCCCTCACGCACATCGACAATCACTGGCTATTATGACCCTGGTTTGTTCTCACAAAGGCTCCTCCAGGGGACGGGGGGAATGTGTGGGAGGTAGGGGAGACAGATGGAGGCAGAAGGCTGACTAACTACAGGGACAGATGGGGGAAGGAGAGTGGAGTGGAAGGGGAGAGGGGGGGGGGGTGGGGGTAGCTAGGTGGGGGAGGGGGTTTCTTTACCTGGCTACCACAGAACTGGGGGATTCTCCAGGAGATACAGGCTATATGTAGAATTGTAGTGGGACTAGTAGCATATGGTGGTTCTAGTGCCTTGTCAAATGTCATGTTCCAAATAGCGTAGGATAAGCCCTTGGTGCGCCTTATTGGATGAGGAAAGAAAATGGGAAGAGGAATCTTACCAATGCCTTGCATAGCTTCAAAAGTGGTTTTAGGCTTTAGGGGGTTGAAAATCTATTGATTAGGACAAAATTTATATCATTAAATTTTTTTCTAGCAGATCCTAAAGTCAGAGTGTGTCTTGTATGGGGGTGCGTCTTATATGCGGGGTACACCTTATACCTTATAGGGGATAATGGTAGTCGTGATGCATTAATACTGGTAGGTCTAAAATAGCCTCAGTGCATCATGCCGATCCTTCAGAAATGCATCAATGCCATACTGTAAGTAGGATTGTATAACTTTAATCAGGCATGATACTGGGTTTGGAAGTTATATGTCCAAGATGGCTCCTACATCCCTCCTCCAGGTTGTATTTGAGATGGAAAAGATGAAATGGATCCCTTCAAGGGACTATGGCCAGCCCCCTTAATATTGTAATATTTTCTCAATTGACCTATGCAAATCACAATAACCCATTTCACCTTCAAAAATAAGAATGCACTTCAAAAATACGGGGCTGTGAGGGACAATCTTCTCCTTCTGTGCTACCTTGATGACTGAGATATTTTCAAAGTCAGACCAGACCCGGTCTCTATAGTAACCTGTTGTGACATCATCACATCAGGTGTTGTCACCATGGATGCAATGACATTATTACATCATTGCCATTTGTGTAGTGCCTTGCACTCTCACAACATAGATTAAAACTTCAAGCATTTATTTTGCATGACTGGATTAGATGAATTTAGTCATAATCCAGGAGCCTGTAGGAAAGATTATTTAAACCAGGGTGTGGGCGCCAAACATATTTCTAGCGTAGTTGTAAAAAAAAAGAAAAAAAAAAGAATGCCGCCCTGGTGAGTGCAGCCCTGGTGAATAGACCGACCAAGGCTGCGTTCTTGTTCTATGACGACCAACAGGCAGAATACAACAGACTATCAGGGATGTATGTGTCAGAGTGTATGACAAAAAAAAAAAGATCTGAAATTTCACTAATAAATTCTGAATTCACGGTAAAAGGACTTCTAACTTTTAAAAGTAAATCTGTAGGTGTGTCTATCTGACAGAGTTCTGCAATCAGACAGAATTTTGACAACTTACATCCCTAAATACCATAATCTCCCGCGTATAAGACGGGTCCTCTACGCCAAACAAAATGCTGGGGCGTCTTATAGGATCTACTGAAATTGGGGGTGCGTCTTATACGAGGGGTAATTTTACTATAGAAACGTACTAATCTTACAAATTTCAGCCTTAAAATGTGCTTCTTATACGCGATAATGCCTTTGCTGAGTTTGGGGTGCGTCTTATACGCGCAATGCGTCTTCTACGCGGGAGATTACAATAGTACACTATGCAGTCCTTTCAGAGTTGAGTACTATATAGTCGGGTGGTCTGTGAATTCTAGATGGGTGTATGTGGTAGGGATGGAGGGAGTCTGGTGGGGGATGAGACTGGGGCTCGTCAGTTTACTTTTAAATACAGCCCTGACTAGCATAGCAGATCTCATTCACTGGCCTGCTAAAAGCCAGGTGTTAAACTTACAATTTTTTATCAAACTCTTTTATCATAATTAAATACATTAATCTCTACCAAAAATATGAATAACAGTAATTCAGAACTGCTTCAGGGGCGGATCCAGAAGGTGGTCTAGGGGCGGCACAGCCCGGAAAATTGGGTCTAGGGGGGCATGGCCGGGGTCCCGGACCCGATTTCCTATAGTTAAGAGTTATGGCCAGGCCTATTTTCAGGGGGTCTGGGGGGGGGGGCACGTGCCCCCTAGCCCCCTCCCCCTGTATCCGTCCCTGGCTATACCAGGGAAACTCTGTAGACTCAACGAAAGCACCACTTAATCTAACAGTGCCAGTATTCCGAGGTAGCTGGTGGTACCATGGGCGCCGCCATTGCTGGAGCTTGTTACCAGCTAGATCTCCTGATAAGATCTATCAGATGGGTACCAGTTGGCCCCCGAGAGGACCGCAGTGAATCATTGGGATTATCTCATTGGCTAATAATTAATCCTGCTAAGTCCGTATAGGACATGTATCATGACGACGTTGTCACTTCAGGGTTAATGAGATTCCTGCAGAATTAACTTTTCCAATGCAATGTTTGGGATTCTACGAGTTCTACTCCCCAGATAAATCTGAGCAAGAATTTTGATTTTGAGGCATCATGCGGCCCTTAAATATGTAAAATAACTCATACGTGGAATAGCACTCATTCACTCCCCTGGCCGTACGTGCCCACACACACGGAACCGATTGGCTACCAGGCTGGGTTCACATCGATTAGCAGTTGGCAAAGATTCAGTTCACCCCCCCCCCCCACCCTAAACTGCAAACACTGACAGAGAAGGACCACCAAGTTGCAGGCAGCCATGTGTATGGGGCGTGTGTGTAACTGCATGTGTGCCTGTATGGGTGCACTTATAACTGTGTGAGATATCTGCTACATATTTGATAAAATCACTTTTCACATAACCCTGTAAGGAGCGTTGATGCATTAATGCATCATGCCCATTGCTCGTTATGATGCATGAATGCAGCCCTGGCGAGTTACTGAGTAACTCGCCAGGGCTGCATTCATTCATCATGCCGACCCTAAGGGACTGATATGTCCCCGGAGGGTTGGCATAATGCACCGATGAAGTGCTGGCGAGCAGACTTTTCAGCTCATTGGTGCATCATGACGACTATGGTACACTCCTGCTTCAGCGGCCCTTAAAGAATTAAGCACGCCAGTATAAGTGATTCTGGAGGCAGCTTAGAGAACACGCCCAGTTAGAGCCATTAGGTAGCACTTTATGGGTTGAATGATCATGCAGAAATGTCAGTTGGGTGTTGGTCAAACCTCTAAAAAAATGTTAGGACCCTTGATCATTCTATAAGTGGAGGCATGTCTCAACATATGAAACTGCACTTAAGTCTAAATTTGAGGGGCCTCTGAACCTCAGAAAATAGATGGACCTCTGAGGGTATGACATCTCTAAACTGATGCCCCCAGTTTCATGTTCATTGGTGATGCACCAATGCAGTGCTGGTGACTCAGACTCAACACTGCATTGCAGCACCATGTCAATCAACCCTTCCACAGTGTATTCACTCTGCAGTGTGAAGCAGGAACACAGCGTTAGATAAGTCTTAGGGAATGGGGGGCTGGTGGGTTTGCGCGTGGATGCGGGGAAAAAATTTTTTTAACTCCCCCATAAGGGACAAAAATCACGCGCGAACCTCCCCTTTTAGCCTGTAGTAACGCACAGGGTTTTCCACTGAAAACAGGTGAAATTATTTCGACCCCCCCCCCCCCGTCGGCAGGGTTGAAAAATTTCTGACCCCCCAGTCAAAGGGTTGAAAAAATTCTGACCCCCCCTTAAACCCACCAGCCCCCCCCCCTGTTGTTAAAAAAATGATCACTCCCTTATCACTGGGCTTCATTCATACACCATGCTGCCCTTACCAGAGTGCACCAAAGAGGCTTATTTTGTAGACCTGCATTCATGCATCACGGGCATGATATGTAACACACTATGTGGTACTTAACCCTTTATATGCCGCTGATGCAGGAGTTTATCATGATCATTGGTCGGCATGATGCACCAATGAAGTGCTGGTGAGACTGCTCGCCAACACTTCATCATGCCGACCCTCCGGGACTGTATCAACCACATAGGGTCAGCATGATGCCCTGTAGCCCAGGCGAGTAACTCTCCAGGGCTGCATTTATGCATCATGATGACCAATGGACATGATGCATTAATGCATCAGTGGCCCTTGAAGAGTGAAGAGCTTAGTTTAGACTAGTTTGGGTAGAGTAAAGTGCCGCAGTATGCTGTTAGAGCTGGTAGGAGCAGCTCGCGTGCTCCTGCTCCTACCCTGAGCTGCTCCCTACCAAATGACTTCTCACGTGCCAACTGGAAGCCACACAGAAACTAACCACTCTGGGGCTCATTCCATAAACTAACCCTTAAGGGGCCGCATGATGCCTCCATGTTCATGTTCCTTGGTCGCTGGGACGCATCAGTGCAGTGCTGGTGAGCCTGCTCATGCCTGATTAACCCTGAGAGTGGTGCTAATGCAGGAGTGCATCGGTTCTTATGATGCACCAATGAAGTTCTGGTGAGCCTGCTCATGCCTGATTAACCCTGAGAGTGGTGCTAATGCAGGAGTGCATCGGTTCTTTTGATGCACCAATGAAGTTCTGGTGAGCCTGCTCATGCCTGATTAACCCTTAAAGCAGAGCTAATGCAGGAGTGCATCGGTTCTTTTGATGCACCAATGAAGTTCTGGTGAGCCTGCTCATGCCTGATTAACCCTTAAAGCAGAGCTAATGCAGGAGTGCATCGGTTCTTTTGATGCACCAATGAAGTTCTGGCGAGGCTGCCTCACCGGCTGCTCACAAGCACTCATGCAGTCCCTCAGGAGTGTATCAACCACATATGGTGGTCATGATGCATAAAGATTTATGCAGTATGATGGCCACCAATGGTTTATCTGTACTCTGGGGTTCATTCCAAAAACGTTACTTACACCCACGGCAGCAGCTGATGACAGGAGTTAGGGCTCCTCCAGGACCTGACCGAGTCATGCAGTCATTGCCAAGCCAAAACTTTTATTGGTAAACCCACTAAGGGCTGCATAGAGTTTTAACTCTTCACGAGCTGCTACTGCATTAATGTACTATCATGGCATGTAGCCTTCATGATGCACAAATGCAGCCCTGGACAGTAACCCACCAGGACTGCATATTCAACGATCCCACGGCATGATGCACCCATAAAGTGCTGGCGAGCAGACTCGCAGCACTTTATTGGATGAGCATGGTCAGCGGCCCTCCAAGGGTTAATGGGCTCTACCATGTACCGTAAATCCCCGGTCATAAGCCGGATTTTTTTTTTCTATTTTGGGCCCAAACTGGCTTCTAAATTTTCCCCAAAGTCCCCGGCTTACGACCAGGTTTTTTTTACTATAGAATAAAGAAAAAATTGGAAAAATTTGACACCAAAACCGGCTTATAGGATTTCCCTGAACTCACCCCCCGGCTTATGACCGGGGCCGGCTTATGACCGGGGATTTACGGTAGTCACCATGAGGCATTTGAGAGGCAACTCGAAAGTGAGCATCATGCTACTTTCATGTATCATGCTGACACTATAAAAGGGATGAAAATGACTGAGCACAGAAAAATAGAACCCCTATTGAAAAACAGGTTTTGTAAAGGGATGCATAGGTCTTTGAAACTTGAAAATCCTTACATCAGCCTAATCAGGGAAACCCTGGGTGAAAAATGCCATCCTGCTGAGTCAGCATAATGCACTGAATGTAAAAATTGGAAGTGAATTGGTGCAGCATGCCGGCAAAATATCATGGTTTGCAGTATGCAATGATGAAGTGGTTTAAGGTCACTCCTGTCCTGACCCACTCCTGTAGCTAAAGCTGCGCCAAAACTGCACTAAACTACTCCCAGAGAACCTGCATGTTGGCTGGGGCTGTACTATCGGAGCTCTCTGCTTATCTGGGATGTGTAGTTGTGTGTGTATTTGAGGACTGAAAGCCTTTGGCATGGTCATATCGTGAGAACATGGCAGGTGGGAAAAAGAAAGATTACAAATTCAGAATGTGTTACCAGTGAAGCTCGGCACTATGTAAACAAGACCAGCAGCAAGTGCCTCAAGGGAGGCAGCTTGGTGCCTCAAGGGAGGCAGCTTGGTGCAGAGGCGTAGGAAGCAAACCTTCATTGGGGGAGGCACCTCAAACACCTCGAATTGTCCGCTCAATCCCAATGGCGCCTATACATACCTGTATAAAATTTGTATTGAAAAGTAATTTTTGATGAATTTTAGATCAGATTTTAGGTGCAGGCCCCAATTTTCGCTATCCCATTACTATATCAATATGATTTGAGATGCAAAATTTTAGCTTCTTGTTCAATTCATTATGAGTTTTTGGTAAATGTTGGGGGGCCCAGACATACTCAGGCCCCACCTCCTTTATTATTGGGGGGGGGGGGGCGGGCCCCCCTGGCCCCCCTTTTCCTACACCCCTGCTGGTGGAAGAAGCTGTGTGTTGGCGTACGGGTTTTTTGGTGGTTCTTGTTTTTTTTTTGTTTTTTTTTTGTTTTTTTTGGGGGGGGGGTTAAGGTGGGTTTGGGTTCCAGGTGTGTTATTTCTTACTGTGGATCATGTTATCAGGGAATCTCTATAGTGCAGGGAAATTGGACTGATTCCGGTTTCTCACCTTTCTTTTTGTTTCTTCTTTTTTCACTCACATTTCTTGTTTTTTATAGATTTCATTCAACCTGACTCTGACCTCCTTTTACTGCCTTATCACCCACGTGTATAGGGCGCACCTCACGTATAAGGCGCAGCTTGATTTGTGAATGTTCAGTATTGTTCTATAGTAAAAATACCCTGCCTATAGTATAAGACGCACCCCCTTTGAGAGGTTCTATAAGGCCCAGAGGCCTTTGATTCATGTATATAAGACGCGCCTTATACGCGGGAGATTACGGTACACGTAGTTCCTCACACCTATCCTACATTAAACACACAGACCCCGCCTTGCACCTCACCTGGATCCAATCCTTCCTACCGTGGAATTTTAGTTTCCACTGGCAGGGCTAACTACTCATGTAAACCAGTACAGTACTATATGGTGAAGGTCGTGTAGTTAACATCTTGTGGTTGGTTAGTGCTGAGCACTTTTTGAACTGTTGCCTCAAGCTTGCTGTGTTTGGGTCTTGTTTGCACATGTATTTGTATATTACCTGCTCACAAAGACTATTGTTTTTGGAGCATCCCAGTTACTTTAATTTTGCTCTTTATGTGTTTTGTACTAAACATGAGTCTGTTCGCTTCCCATACCCCTTTTGCTAAGTGACTTCCATTATAATACTACGGTAGATATATTCTCTGTCCCTTGCTGTAACAAGTCAAACTTCCTGAGACAAGCACTGAGGGGTTTCTTTCTTTTTGTTTTTACTTCAAGTCAATTTTCTATGGGGAAAAAAACAACAAATAACATAATATACTTTTTTTTTAAGTGCCTAAATCTCAAAGGGATGAAAGGATAAAATACATACCGGAAGTAAAGTCTACCCTCTATTATTGGAGGTACCTTACAAAGCTTATGTCCCCAGAGTATCAGGTGAGGATATAAGCATATTGACATCCTCCATACACTACAGGTCCACACCTACTGTATAGTGCTCAGCTGTCTCCTCCTGTACCTGCCTGGAGGACAAGCACTATGTCATATTAAGCCTTGAAGTGCTGCATGGTGCATTTGTCGTCATAATGCATGAATGCAGCCCTGGGTTAATGATAAATGTCAGGGATGGAAGTTGACGCTAAATCCCTGAATTCATTAAATGGTGGTGGTGGGGGGCTCCAAATAGAGGTTCACATTGTAGAGGTAATTATCATAGCTCTAAGAGATAGGGCTACGAGATCCTGAAATCCAGGAAAAAACATGAAAATATTTAGTCTATTCGCCAGGGCATATATGCATGTATACATATTCTTCAAATTTCAAGAGTGATCCCTATAATCAGGACGATGCAGGATGCAGACGTCACGAGTAGGTTCACCCGGGCTGCATTCATGCATCCATCATGAACACAAAAGGTCATAATGTATTACTAATGCACTATATAACATGTATGTGTATACATGCTACCCTCAAAGAGTTAAAATATTAATGTGGACAGGAAGATACATGCCCCCCTCTCTTACAACCAACTACAGCACCCTCTAGTGACAGATCCCTACTTGTGATATTGCCGCCAGGGGTCAGCACCAGCTACTTCCGGTTTATGGCCGCCTACAGAGGAGGAGAAACATCCTGTTTCTATCTATCCCTCAGCCTCCTCTCTAGGCCCCTTGTGTTCATCATAATGGTATCAGGGGAGGAAGGGACTCCTCTTAAATCATATCATCCATCTTGATGGTCACCAGGGCAACAATATGGACGCTGGGGGATGATGACAATGTAAGACAATCCCAGCATGCGGTACCAGATAAACACAAATAGAGCATTGTGGGTAATAACCAAAATGAGCAGTTGACAATCTACATACAGTGGAGCCCATCTCCATCGTAGCCAAATGGACTCAGTTTTCTCAACTAACAAAGTCTGGGAAGCAAGCCTCCATGTTTTCTGAGTGGGTTAAAGGGGATTATTTCAAAACACGGAATTGCTGTCCAGAAAAAAAGAAAGCTTGAAATCCTGGAATCTTGAAAAAGAGGCCCTTGAACAGAGGTTCTCTCTGAGCATGATCATGGAACTTTAAAACACCTTGAAATCCTGGAAAGCCTTGTATAGATCCATCCCTACACATAATAGAGCAGTGCTCCAATGTGACGTTGATCCTCTAGCATAGATGGTAGCCTCTCACATACTACTACAGGAGCCTACAGGTATGTGGCACTGTCAATCAGTCAGTCCGACCTACTCCTGCCCCATAGTAAGGGCACCACCTCACGAGCTGCTCCATACCACTCTCACAGCACAGTCTGCCTGCAGCAGGAGCAGCTCTCCCCCCTGATCTCCCCCAAACTCTACTCCATGTCTGCCCCTCAGCTGACTGTGTGGTGGATCACTGACAGGGTGTGAGGCTCTCCCCTACCATGCAGCTTCATGTATTTATCCTGTAGTATGTGTGAGAGTGGTGTAGTAGTATTTATCCTATGGTGAGTGGTGGCAAGGTGTGGGGGATGAGAACAGGGACTCAGTGAGTGACTGAAAGTAGAGGTGAGTAGGTATTACTCCTGTCCTACTGCTAGTAGTACTCCAGGTACTCATCCCCAGCTACTACTCCTGCTGCTACACCTACAGCAGCAGGCAGTGTTTACTGCGCGTTCCTCTGGCGTTCCTCTGGCGTTCCCCTGGCGTTCCTCTGGCGTTCCTCCACGGTCTGAGATTGGGTTGGTGCCTTATCGGATCGTGTCTGCCTGGTGTGCTCCTCCTCCTCCTCCTGCACCAGCACGACCAGAGGGCTGTGAGAGCCACCACCACCCGCTATAATGCCGCACTCCTGTAGTAATACCAGGCCTGTGTGCCGCCAGTCTGCTGCCTCCTCCAGGGGCTAACCACCCCCCAATACCACCCCACTCATCCCTCACCCGTACATGTAGAACCCCATAGAGACAATGCCGAGGCCGATCAAGGTAGGAGAGGTGGTATAACACCCACCTCCTCTGCCCCTTCCCCGCCCCACCTCATTTTCCTCTTTTTATGGCTTCTTGTGATATGAATTTCAACTTGTCCTCAACCCAAATTCTCTTTATCTGATTGGTGGTCAGTAGTGGTTAATGTAATTTTCATGGCGAAGAAAAAACAAACCATCAGCACATATGTGCCCCAGACACACAAACGGGACATTATAAAGGGGAAATTTTTTTAAATCTTATTTGAAAAGGGAATGTGGTGACAATACCTGGTATGTTGCATCCCTTATATGTATATATACGTATAGACGCCAGGGCCGCATCCAGGAATCTTTCTGTAATGTATCTACAGGCGTTCTCCTTCGGCCAGTACCACAACGCCGCCATGGGTAATTGTTCCCTGGTGCATGGCTTAACACTACATCTAGATTCTCTAGCATCTTGGTGACATGTCAACCATGCACATCATTGTCTTTTCTCATTACGGGGACCTGAACCCTTTAAGAGCCACTAATGCAGGAGTGCATCAGGCTCACTGGCCTACTCGCTAGCGCTTCACTGGGGCATCGCTGTCTCACACTGACCCGTTGATAGAGTATCCACCCAGTAAGATCAACATGATGCTTCAATGCAGGCCTGGCGAGTTACTCACCAGGGCTACACTGATGTATCATATCAACCAATGGACACGGTGCATTAATGCATTATCAGCCTTTTAAGGGTTTCTGCAAATATTTACAACCCCAAACCCATTGCCCACCCTTACACCCAGAAGGCCCATCTGTTAGCTGCATAATGAGTGTGAGCTACATGGGTGAGTTTATGGGCATCAGGGGGAACCTATACATGGTCTAGCAGCATAAAGGGATCTGTATGGGTGTAACTTTACTGCCCACAGAGGTGAGTGAGTGAGTGAGTAATAAGATGTTTAACGCCATTTCGACAGCTAAGGTCATATTCATGGCGAGAACTACATTACACAATTTCACAGAGGAATGTGTCAGTGCCCGCGCATATGTGCACCACACACATCCTGAGGGGGTAGTAAAGAGGAGATATAGACCCTTTTAAGTGGGCTAGGGAAGCCCAGCCCACAGAGGTGTCTCAATATGTAGTGTGGGTATGGGTGTGACTTTACTGCCCACAGAGGTGTCTCAATATGTAGTGAGGGTATGGGTGTGACTTTACTACCCACAAAGGTGTCTCAATATGTAGTGTGGGTGTGACTTTACTGCCCACAGAGGTGTCTCAATATGTAGTGTGGGTATGGGTGTAACTTTACTACCCACATAGGTGTCTCAATATGTAGTGTGGGTGTAACTTTACTACCCACATAGGTGTCTCAATATGTAGTGTGGGTATGGGTGTAACTTTACTGCCCACAGAGGTGTCTCAATATGTAGTGTGTGTATGGGTGTGACTTTACTGCCCACAGAGGTGTCTCAATATGTAGTGTGGGTATGGGTGTGACTTTACTGCCCACAGAGGTGTCTCAATATGTAGTGTGGGTATGGGTGTGACTTTACTGCCCACAGAGGTGTCTCAATATGTAGTGTGGGTATGGGTGTGACTTTACTGCCCACAGAGGTGTCTCAATATGTAGTGAGGGTATGGGTGTGACTTTACTGCCCACAGAGGTGTCTCAATATGTAGTGTGGGTATGGGTGTGACTTTACTGCCCACAGAGGTGTCTCAATATGTAGTGTGGGTATGGGTGTGACTTTACTGCCCACAGAGGTGTCTCAATATGTAGTGTGGGTATGGGTGTGACTTTACTGCCCACAGAGGTGTCTCAATATGTAGTGTGTGTATGGGTGTGACTTTACTGCCCACAGAGGTGTCTCAATATGTAGTGTGTGTATGGGTGTGACTTTACTGCCCACAGAGGTGTCTCAATATGTAGTGTGGGTATGGGTGTGACTTTACTGCCCACAGAGGTGTCTCAATATGTAGTGAGGGTATGGGTGTGACTTTACTGCCCACAGAGGTGTCTCAATATGTAGTGTGGGTATGGGTGTAACTTTACTGCCCACAGAGGTCTCAATATGTAGTGTGTGTATGGGTGTGACTTTACTGCCCACAGAGGTGTCTCAATATGTAGTGTGGGTATGGGTGTAACTTTACTGCCCACAGAGGTGTCTCAATATGTAGTGTGGCTATGGGTGTGACTTTACTGCCCACAGAGGTGTGGCAACATGTACCGTAAATTCTCTTCTATAAACCTCGGCTTGTACCAGATCCCAAATCCAAATGCAGCTCATAGAATCAGTGCAAAGTAGGGGTGCAGCTTATAGTGGGTATTTAACCCTTCGGGGGCTATTGAACAGTACTAAAGCATCATTTTTCAGCTCTTAGGCGCGGCCTTAAGCTTCTTCTCTAACTCAGGGTGTGAATTATACGAGGGTGTGAGAGAATTTACAGAAGTGTGAACTGGCTTCACTGTATTCACTACACAGCTATAGGGAACAGAACCATTCCTGTATGGAGGTGGCCATCTTGAAATCAGTTATGTAACTGCCCCTAATGGCCATCTTGGATCTGGCAGAGAACTGTGGGTAATATCTTATCTTCCCCTCCACCCATAGAAAACAATGGGAATTGATAAGACTGATAAGCTGCCCCTGCCTTAACCTTAATCACATTAAGTACCTGTCAATTGTTTTAGATGTGAATGGAGGGGATTAGCCTGATAGGGAGACAATGGCTTGGTTTTACTCAGCCTGGATTATATGTGACCTCTAAGAAAACTTTTAAAGTTTAATTTCTCTTGTATTTGAAGTACTAAGTCTATATAAAGCTTATATTGTTTAAGTTTAAAGTATTTGCTATCCAAAGGTATACATTTTTAGAATATGGGTCAGGTCGCCAGAAAGCAGTAGAATTTGTGTTTTTGGGGTCATTTTGGACTTTTATGGCTCTTACATAGACTCATTTGATAGAGAACACTTAGGGCTATCAGAAAAATGTTAACTTGTGGTCATGCATCAAAAACTCTCAGACTTGTAGCCTGCTGAAGTGAAAAAAATGGCTAAATTTGTTCTTTTTTGACTTTTTGTATTTTTTACAAGTGTCCTGTGTTGAATAAAGAACATCTGGAGTATCCCGAAGTTATTTTTTATATTGTATATGATTATAGGTATCATTTCCATGAGGTTTGGACATGTTACTGAATGAGAATTTTTCATCATGTGTATTTGAAAATGGAAATCTGTAATTTGTAACGTCCGGTACCTAAATCTAAATCAGTTATATTACAGGGAAAAAATAAAGCTTCAACATTTTTGTTATTACCTATATAAAGGGACCTATTATCCCCTACTTTGGTGAAAAAAATTGTGTGTCTATCAGCATTTGTCTCCATGTGAGAGCAGCTTATGTGAAAGAATTCTGATAAAAGTACCGGGCGTTACGTAATGTCCGGTACTTTTATCATCATGTAAGAGGCAGTCTACTGTGCAGGCATTACTCAAATTTTGTTCCATTTCGTAATTGAAGTCAATAATAAGACATATTGGCCTTGCTATTGCATGGGTTTGCTATGCATAATGGGACATTCCATATTACTGACAGCAACTTTAATCACCTCCATATTTCATCATTTTGGTACCGGACGTTACATGACACAAAACAAGCAATAAAAATGGAACCGGATGTCCTAAGTCGGTATTTTTTGATTTTCTGAGCTGAGGGGATATCCCTTCACAAATATGTTAGGGTTATATAAAGTAGTTAGAAAATTAATTTTAAGGGCCTTCAAGGGCAAAATCTTACACTTTCTGACGACCTGACCCATATAGCTTCATATAGACTATTAGGAAGGGCCAACCAAAGTAAACTGTACAAAGAGGCCAACTGCTGATCTAGTCCCCGGCTACATGAGCCACCTAGGTAATTTGTTTGGTACTAGCAATGGCTCTGTCCCAGATAGAAGAGGCCAAAGGCATTTGCATATGGGCCAGCACAAGCGCCTGCATTTCAAATAAGTGCTGGTCCCAAATAAGCACCAGGGGCACAGGGGTACTGAAACGGCCTGGCTCTTTGAATAAGTGCCGGTTTCTTGTGGTGGGGGGTGCACAGATGTTCAAATCTTTAAACACACCATGTTTTAAGGCTTGTGTAAGGGCTGGTCTTGAATTACCACAGGGGGTAGAGACAATGCTATATCCTGACAACATCAATGTTACCTTAATGGACTGTATAAGCACCCGTCGCTCATTAATTTCAACTAGGCTATGCCCCTGGCGCTCATTCAAGACCGGAAATGTAGTGTATTTCAAAATTTCAATACCACTGTACCCCTGCGCATATTCAAGACAGGCGCTCATTCAACATCCGGCGCTTATACAGGCCAATACGCAACTCATGGAGATGACAATCAGTCAGAGCTCGTGAACCTCAAAGGATGACTAATAAACGTACACAACCTTGGCAAAGAGAGAACCTGGGGATATGTGAACTGAAGACCAACATTATGAAAGCCCTGCATCATCAAGATAATTGTGATCAAACAAACCTGCTCCTCCATCCCTCATTACAAAAATGTCATGCTGCTATGATAAAACCTTTAAGGGCTGTATCACTCACTCGTGAGCGAGCTAAGGTCATATTCATGGCGAGAACTACTTTACACAATTTCACAGAGGAATGCACCGGTGCCCGTGTATATGTGCAACACACACATCCGAGGGGAAAGAGGAGATATAGACCCTTTTAAGTGAGCTAGGAAAGCCCCAGGGGCTGAATCGGATCGTTAATGTTGTATTCCTTTGTCATCTTGATGCGCCATGCAGGTGCATTGGTGCATCATGTTGAACCTGTAAGAATGGATCAACCTACCGTAAATTCTCCCATATAAGTCGAACCCCCGTATAAGGCGCACCCCCGATTTTAGAGGGACCTATGAGCCACTTTTGTAGCTTGAAAATTGGAGTTTTAGTACTGTTCTACAGTGCCAAATACCCTCCTATAAGCCGCACCCCTTCTTTTGGCCGATACTATAAGTCCCATTTTGATTTGGATTCTGTTACTAGCCGCGGCTTATACCAGAGAATTTACGGCAATAGGGTCAGCATGACATGAATGTAGCCAGTGAGTAGACCCACCAGAGCTGCACCCATCATGTATCAGCAACACCAAAGAGCACAATGCACCAAAGTACTATGTGGTTCATAAAGAGTTAATGGGTGTTTGCTCTGAGCTAACAGAGATTACCTCAGGTTGCTATCTCTCATCATCTTGGACCTATTTACATAAGGCTGAGACGATAACCTGAGAAGCTGATAGTACAAAGGCAGTCATGTCTTCACATATCCATTACAGATGTACTAGGGCAGGGTTTGTGATACAGTATTTGAGCGAATCAGCGAAATGCCACGCCTAATACAAAAATACAGGCACACTCAGTAGCACAATGCTTTATGATGCAGCACTCAGCAGCACAATGCTTTATGATGCAGCACCCAGCAGCACAATGCATTATGATGCAGCACCAGCAGCACAATGCATTATGATGCAGCACTCAGCAGCACTCAGCAGCACAATGCATTATGATGCAGCACCAGCAGCACAATGCATTATGATGCAGCACTCAGCAGCACAATGCTTTATGATGCAGCACTCAGCAGCACAATGCATTATGATGCAGCACCAGCAGCACAATGCATTATGATGCAGCACCCAGTAGCACAATGCATTATGATGCAGCACTAAGCAGCACAATGCATTATGATGCAGTACCCAGTAGCACAATGCATTATGATGCAACACTCAGCAGCACAATGCATTATGATGCAGCACTCAGCAGCACAATGCTTTATGATGGAAAACTCAGCAGCACAATGCTTTATGATGCAGCACTCAGCAGCACAATGCTTATGATGCAGCACTCAGCAGCACAATGCATTATGATGCAGCACTCAGTAGCACAATGCATTATGATGCAGCACTAAGCAGCACAATGCATTATGATGCAGTACCCAGTAGCACAATGCATTATGATGCAGCACTCAGCAGCACAATGCATTATGATGCAGCACTCAGCAGCACAATGCTTTATGATGGAAAACTCAGCAGCACAATGCTTTATGATGCAGCACTCAGCAGCACAATGCTTTATGATGCAGCACTCAGCAGCACAATGCATTATGATGCAGCACTCAGCAGCACAATCCATTATGATGCAGCACCAGCAGCACAATGCATTATGATGCAGCACTCAGCAGCACAATGCATTATGATGCAGCACTCAGCAGCACAATGCTTTATGATGGAAAACTCAGCAGCACAATGCTTTATGATGCAGCACTCAGCAGCACAATGCTTTATGATGCAGCACCCAGCAGAACAATGCTTTATGATGCAGCACTCAGCAGCACAATGCTTTATGATGCAGCACTCAGCAGCACAATGCATTATGATGCAGCACTCAGCAGCACAATGCATTATGATGCAGCACTCAGCAGCACAATGCATTATGATGCAGCACTCAGCAGAACAATGCTTTATGATGCAGCACTCAGCAGCACAATGCTTTATGATGCAGCACCCAGCAGCACAATGCAGCACTCAGCAGCACAATGCATTATGATGCAGCACTCTGCATTATGATGCAGCACCCAGCAGCACAATGCATAATTATGTAGCACCCAGAATTGGTAACATTTTACTCTAAAATACAACTCAATATGACACCAAATACTACTTGATTAACTCCACTCCTGAGAGCTGCCAGTCGGAAGCATGCCAGCCAGGCCTGCTTGAGACAAATCTGATAATTTGGTAAGAAAGCCAAAATGACATAAAATGCTCCAATCAGCTGCCAATTAGTGGGAATTTCAATTCCAGGCCACAAGTGGACTGGAAATATTGAACAGCTGAGTGGAAGAGACCGCCCCCTCCACCACATCATCGCATGGAGGCCATTCTATGCAATGTGTGGGGATGGGGCTGGTTTTGAGAAGGGAGCCATAGGCAGGGTGTGTTGATATGTAGGTAAAAAGGGTTATATAATTGCCTGTTATATAAGTACCTGTATTCTAACTCTGGACACTCAAACAAAACCATATTCAAAGTAATCGACTCCAAATGGCCCTTGTACAGGTAATCAAAAGTTTAAATAACCCCAAATAATTCTGAATATATTATATGGTTACATATGAATATTGGGTTATTTGTTGTCATTTTCAGCCAGAAAAGAGGTGTGTGCTGATTTGGGTGTGTCCTCATTAAGTCAAATTACGGTACCTACAACATGTTACATGTACAGAATAATGGGCATACTTCATAAATAGTCTTTGCACTTCTTAAATGGTTCAAGCTCAAGGTGTTTGTATTTATACCATAACTAGAGAGGGGCCAAAATAATTAGGTCTTTAATAATGCATTCCAAATTAACTTAGATATTTAGATATCATTAACAGGATTCCTCTGCTTTTGGAATTTTTGCTCTAGCCCCCATGGAACCTGAGATTTTGTCCTTTGAAGGTGCCCTGTCTGCTCATTTTGCTCTCATAGAGTTCCATACAATGGGGTTCAGAAACTGTGACAACTGAGTGGACCTTCTAATAGCCATCCAAGTAAGTTTAGACCACATTAGTGCAACCATTTTTCACTAGAGGGGGACTCTGTGCTGGTAAGTCACCATAAAAGTAGGAATTTTGACTGTGAAATTGGCAGCTTATACCTTACCTGGAGCCTTGGTCAGGTACATACAACCAAAGAACAACTGCAAAGGCTCACCACTTAGCAATGGCCAGAGGCCTAATTATTTACACAGAAGCATTTCCAATATCTTAATTACATATATTGAGCACTTTTAATGCCATATTACAAAGTTTTCAATTTCAAAATAGGGATCAAACCAAGCATTAGTACCGTAATCTCCCGCATATAAGACGTGTCCTCTAGGCCAAACAATTGCATTGTGCGTCTTATAGGATTTCTTCAAGTTGGGGGGGGGGGGCGTCTTATACGAGGGGTAATTTTACTATAGAAATGTACTGAATTTAAAAATTGGTACCTAAGAGGTGCGTCTTATACGCGAAAATGCATGTGCTGAGTTTGGGGTGCGTCCTATACGCACAGCGCGTCTTCTACGCGTGAGAATACGGTAGCTCTCTATGGAAGATCAAGGCAACACCCCATATTTATAGTATTATTGGATTCTCACTTAAAATTGAGCTGGGACCCTAAGATTTGGGTATGACATACTTTGGTTCACATATTTTCATGTACATACTCTTTTATTGAGTGGAAGCAATGTTTTCAATGATTCTATAGTGGGCCTATATTAGTACTTCTAGTGCAGTTGTTATGAAATCCAACCTCTCCTTGGACATGAGGTTCCTTTAACAGTCTTGGTATCCAATAAAAAAGCTTTAAGGTAATAAAGAAATTTGACTTTATTTGGTCACATCTTCACAGGTAAATGGGAATTTCTTGAGGGTCATCCCAGGGGTCTGGATCCTAGGTCAACACAGTTTTGTGCTTAGTGCTGCCCTCTTGTGCATTGGCCCTCTCTACCATAACTGAGCTGACCTCATATATAAAGGTTGGGTAAGATTAGACTAGCACTAGGCCTACACTCTACCATACCTTAACACTAGAAGGAATGCATTCACAACACAACATTGGCTGTATCTCCACCCTGGAGTGCGTGATCCAATAATACCCCACACCATAACACCAATCCCCACACCTAACACTCACCAAGGCTTTCTCCATGGAGCAGCAGCAGTGGTAGTATTTACATGGGGAGGCCAATATGGCAGGTATCTTCAGTTTGTCAGTGTTTGTGGTGTACCTAAACTCCACCCTACAGTGTACATGTATAGCCCATGGAGGGCAGCATTAATAACAATTTAAGGGCCGCTGATGCATTAATGCCCATTGGTCGACATGATGCTCCAATGAAGTGCTGGTGAGACTGAGAGGTGTACAAGAGGAATGTGTAGAGGTAGCAGTGTAGGTGTAAAACCCACATTGCTACTTTGAATGCTACCGTAATCTCTCTAGTCTTCTATGCTAAACAAATGCCTGGTGCGTCTTATAGGAATTTCTCAAGTTGGGCGTGTGTCTTATACGTGAGGTCTTTTTATTATAGAAATGTACTAATCTTACCAAATTCAGCCTTTAGAGGTGCGTCTTATACGCGAAACAGCCATTGGCAAGTTAGGGGTGCGTCCTATACGCACACTGCGTTTTATACGCTGGAGGTTATGGTACACAGTTTGGTACACCGTAATACCTCACATATAAGGTGCATCCCGCGCCTTATACGCGGGAGATTACGGTACATTATGTTAACCCTTCATGGCCTATATAGGTTCAAAGGGTTAACATGAATGCACCAATGCAATGCTGGCAAGAAGACTCGCCGAGAGTTAAAGTCTCAACCCCAGGAGGGTCATCATGACTGCTCGCCAGTAATTCATTGGTGCATCATGATGACCAATGGGCATGATGCATTCCTTCATCAGTGGCATTTGAAGGGTTAACAGGCTAAAGGCTCCCACACTGGAGAGGCTAGTCCGCATGGTGTGTTTGTTTGTAAACATGACTCCAGCAGGCAAGCTGCCCACCCCATGGTGACTATAAAGCTACATGTATCGTAGCATTGTAAATAACCGCCCCACTGCTTATAGAATTGGACAGTTGGTTCCCCTGAGACTGTATACCGAGGAAGCGGATTGTCCAAGGGGTGCGGCCATTGCTGAAACTGGTCATCAGCACTGATAACAGTTATCAGATGGATACCAACTGCCCCCTGAGAGGCCCGCAGTGAATGGTTGGGATTATTTCATTTGCTGATAATTGATCCTGCTAAGTCGGTATACAAGACAAGTGCTTATTCAAGACATGTTTTTAGATCCCTGTGTTTCCCAAATATAGTACTATAGTACTACATATATGCTGTATAGGGAGTTATAGGGTTAAGAATATCTCAAGTGGCCCATAGCCCCTGTGCTGTATATACAAGACCAGCGCTAAATTAAAAACCTGGTGCTTAGACACGGCGATACGGTATTGGGAGATTACGTGTAATCCTGCAGTAATCCAGAGTAGGGATTACTGCAGGAGCTAACAAGTACATTCAGGAAGCTAGTACTCCACTCGACTTAGGGAGCGCTTAGTGCTTTTATGTTTTAATGCACTAGCATTCTAGTCTTCACGGTGTCCAGTGGTTCATTTAGATGGGGGGCGGGGGGTGCGCACCCCCTCCTTTTTATCTGTAGTTTAGAGTTTATTTGCCTTGGCTATTCCCTGAATTTAGCGAAAAATTGAGGCTAAGTAAAGGGCGTACCCCCTCATTTTCCAAATCCTGGATCCGCCACTGATTTCAGGTGTTTTACTTCTGTCTGTCTCAGGCAGCTAGGAATATCTCTACAATGCCCCATGCTAATTTTGATGTCATTTCTGAATGAATACATTGAATCATTGAACCTTTTAAAATATAGGAAACAGGGACACGATATACTGTGGGTTATGGGGTGTCTCGGTCGTGTTCAGAGGGACAGGGGTAAGACAGTGTCTGTGTGTGTGTGTTGGGGGGGGGGGTGATGGACGTCTTACTAGGTCAGGGTTGGATCCTCCTAGACAGAGGATCAAAGAGAGGCAGACGCTTGAGGCACCAGTAATGAGGTAATCACGTCTTATCCAGGGTGACCACAGACCATCCTCCTCCAGCTCTGTAACCCTGTAAGGGCCGCTGATGCAGCAGTGCATCATGCTCATTGGTCGTCATGATGCACTAATGAAGTGCTGGCGAGCAGTCTCGCCAGCACTTCATTGGAGCATCATGCTGACCCTCTGGGAGTATACATATTAACCATGAAGGGTCGTCATGGTGCCCCAATGAAGTGCTAGCGAGCTTCATTGTCGCATCATGATGACCAATGGGCATGATGCACTCCTGCATCTGCAGGTGGCATGATGCATTAAAGTTTACTGCCATAGTTCCTAGTGTTACAGGCACACCTTGTGTATAAGGCGCACCCTGAGTTTATGCAATACTTAAAGACACACGGGAGATCACATTTTTGCCCACCGTAGTAGTAATATCCTATAGCGTAAAAATCCCACCTATAAGGCACACCCTGAGCCAAATAAACTGACTACAGAGAAAGGCGGTCTAAGTTGGCCATTGAGTGGAGAGTAACTCGCTGGCAGTGCATCGGTGTATCATGCTGATGCCTATAGGAGTGTATCAATCCTGCAAACGGTTGGCATGATGCGTCGTTGCAGGTGAGCTATCCGCTACGGTACCATGCGTGTCTTAAACAGTTCAATAGTAGAGCCCCGAGGGGGATGCTAAGGTGTTGGAGTGAGGACCACGTTACTATGGTTACTTGGTCCTTGTGTGAAAAAGGTCATTTAGAGTCCCTTCTACCTCTATACCTTGCCAACACACACAGTTGACATAGTGGGCATCTTACAGGATATAGAAGGAAGCAGATCTTTTACTGGGACTGGGAGTTGGGGGAAGGGGGAAACTCCATTCAGTTCCATGTTTCAGAATGGCTATGTACATGTATGAAGTTGAAATGACCTATAAGATTGGCCGTCAAACACTAGAGGAAGAACACTTATTTAAGCATTGATTGATAGGCCCCTTTTTTGCCCCTGTTCGGAGTATGTAGACTTTTCTCCATATTGACCTGGATCAACAGGGAGGGTGATGGGTGTGAGAAGGAAGAGGGGCACAAAAACTTTTGACCCCTCCTGAGGGGGGGGGGGCGTGGTAGCTTAAAAATGCCCTGTCTACAACTACTGCTAGGAGACTTTCCTCTATAGGCATCTGCTCTAAGTGGTAGGGCACCCGTAGGGCACCAACAGTAGATGCTGTCCGGGAATAGAGAACTGTATCCCATAGAGACCTGTGGCGGGTGGTGTGGTCACTTCTAAAGGGCCTGCACACAACTACTGCTAGGAGACTTTACTCTGTAGGAATCTGCTCTAGTGGGAGGGAACCAAAATAGGTGCTGTCCGAATTACCGGGTAGGGGACTGTGCTCCTCCATAGAGACCTGTAGCGTTGCATGAATAATGTTGAAATTTTGATGGTCTAACCTGGAAAATGGAAATATTTTATTTCAGCACTTTTCATTCCAGTTCTATTTTTTCCCCCCAATTTTTCCTTCAGAATATAGTATTTGGCACAAATCAAAGGTACATTCCAGGCGTTGATCAGCCTCTGCTGATGCTACTACATGTGCTAGGTTGCTAGGTCAGAGAGTGGGATGATGGGGTGATTCCTAGTAGAGTTAGACTTGAGGCTGCAGACAGGATGGTGGTGTGTGCTGCAGGGTTGGCGGGTTCCTAGTACAAATAGTGCTATTTAGTAGTATTAGTGGTCATTGCACGTACTGCCCATTGCTAGCCTCCTGCCTGGCCCCATACAGCCAGCCAACCTGCTGCCTCCTGATAGGGCAAAGTACCGACCCGACCCTCCCCACCCCTCCAGCCACCCTCCACCTCTATTCACCCAGTGCCATACTTAAAGCCTCTCTGTTGGGGTATTGGCACCAGAAATTTGTGTTTACTATATTAGACGGTTTTAAACACCTCAGCGGTTAAATATCTTGTATCCCCAGCGCGATATATAAGCATTACATATTTTTGCATCGTATTCCATGAAGCCATTATATGGCTGAGTGGAATGTGACCATGGTCATTGACATTTCCATTTATGTCATGGCCTAGGGAGGTAATTTGCTTTTAGATCAATAAAAACAGCTCAGCACTGTTCAAAGTCCAAGATGGCGGATACCCATTGAATATGGGCATATTGTATTCAATCCCCCCCATTGAATACAATCATTTTGTACATCAATGCCCCTATCCCCCTGGGGCTTTTTATGAGCCAGCGGTTATTTGAAAACCCCGGGCTTGAATGACCCATTCTGGTGTGCCAATAAGGCAAAAACGGATCCGGAGTGTATGCCAAAGCCAAAGTTTCACAAGTACCTTGGGGTGGAGTTCATCTTCAGGTCTGTAGTCTATACTCTCAGATCCTAGAGTCTATACTAAGAAGTTGCCAAATCAAAATCATGACATGTCTTCATCAGTGTGTAGTAATATCACCTGTAGATCAGTGCCTATTGTGTCACTACGCTTCACTGCTGAGCAACTCAGGGAAAAGAGGCACATATACATCAAAAGCCTGACCCTGGAATATCTGTGCCTTTTATGTCTACAGCATCAGGGCAGGAGGCTGAGGAAATCCCATTTCAATTACCATTTCAACTACCGTAAAACGGTGCATATAAGCCATGGCCTATAGACCATTTCAGGCCTCTGTCGCAGCTCATAGCATCTCCAGGAACTCTGGGTGCGGCTTACGTGCGGGGTTTTACTTATAGAAGAAGGAATGGGGACCATTTCAGGCCTCTGGTGCGGCTTATAGCAAAGCCCTGTATTGAGGGTGCGGCTTATATGTGGGGTTTTACTGTAACTCACCTGGCTGTGGTTCTACAGATATATGCAGTTAGATCATACATTGCTGCTTCAATATATCCGTCCTATCTTTGAGGACTGTCTAGTACTGTGACACTGGCTGTAATTATAATAGACTGATTGATCACTTTAAATCTTTCCAAAAATTGCTGTCGCAAAAAAGAGTTGCTTCAGGACTACAAGAGATAACAGCCTGGAATGAGCCCCAGTGTTGCCGGAAAATTTATATTGACACCGGCGAAAATGGCCTTCGTCTTGGCACCTTACGCAGCCCATTTTCTTCTCACGCAGGCCATACGAACATTGTTATCCATTTAAACTTCATTGTATTACAAAGAAATAAGAAAATGTTTGAATATAAAACAAATTCACAAAAATTGCCCTATCTCTGCTTCTAATAGGCCGATTCTTTCAGCAATAGAAAGCTAAGACCATGGCAGGCCATTCCGACCTGCGTCTGGCCATTAAGATTCTACACTGGCTTTTTTTACGCTGGCTTTTGCCTGCGTCATTTCGGCAATACTGGAGCCCATACATGATGTGACTTAGCCTCCCTATGCTGTACAGGATTCCAGCAAATGGAGATGAACTTCTTTAATGGAAGAGACAATTCATCTCTTCCTCTTCATCAGCAAATCAATACTTGATTAATTTCAAGACAGTTAATAACAGAACCTTATAGAGGACAGGATTCCGAATTCAACCCTTTTATGGGAAGCACAATGGGTTTTTTTCGTGTTTTTTTTTTTTTGGTCCAATGCCCTTTATTTCGACATGAGGTCAAGTATTTTCCACCAATGCATCATGTTGACCTTTTGTGGCTTGAAATGCTGTCAAAGATTCAACATGGTACACCAATCTTGACTGTATCACATTGGTACATTATGCTAAGATATGACCCATAATCCTTGGGCCATCATGCTTAAGGTGCAAAATACTTTTTCAACATCATCTTTGTCATATTAAGCGAGGGCGTCTTAAGGACGGTATAATGTGTTAATGCACAACGCTTATTGGTCATCATGATGCCAGGGCTACATCCATGCATCGTGCTGACCATGTCACATTAATTCACTCCTTAGCTACTTTCGTGTGCCCCGATCCGGCTAACCCGGTCGACCGACTGTACCCATCGTGCGTACAGCACAGCTACACCCTGGATGTACCAGATCAAGTCACTAGGTTAACCAGGTTGGGTTGCGCGAAAGTGGCCCTGAAGAGTCTGCATGAAGCATCAATGAAGCACCGGAAAGTGACTTGTAAGGACTACATTGGTGCATCATGCCAACAGATCAAACACATTGTGGGTGGCTGAGTAATAGATGTTTAATGCCATTTTGACAGCTAATGGCATATTCATGGCGAGAACTACATTACACACAATTTCACAGAGGAATGTGTCAGTGCCCGCACATATGACATGTGCACCACACACACCCAAGGAGATAGGAAAGAGGAGATTTAGACCCTTTTAAGTGGGCTAGGGGAAGCCCATCTGGGCATTTTGCAGTCATGGATGGGTTAAATCTGAGACCAATAAAAGGCAGTGAATAAAAGCTGCCTTTATCCAATTATCAAGTTACAGAGGAAGGGTGTGACAGGTTTTTATCTCTGGTGATGAGAACTTGGGGAAATCAGGCCATGTAACCATAGAAACCTCATGACAAATTACGCCATGATTCCTTGCACTGAAAATTTGTTAAAATTGTCTTTTATTGATTGAGGAATAAGTCATTTCCCCTTTTCTATCATATGAGATTTAGAAAACTGTCTACTCCCCTATCCTGACTACTGTAAATTCTAGAACCGAAATAAAGAATAGGCTTATAGGAACAGCCCAAAGTCAGGGTGCGGCTTATATGAGGGTATTTAAGGTATTTAACACTATAAAATAGTACTGAACTGCCAATTTTCAAGCCTTGGCTATGGCTCTAAGCTTCTCCCAAAATCAGGGATGCGGCTTATACGAGGGATGCAGCTAATATGAGAGAATTTATGGTACCCTAAACTCAAACCGGACTTAAATCCATTTCTCCCAATATCAAGTAATTCTCAGATATTTTTCAATGTGTGAAGAAAATATGGTTGGGCGGTTGATCGATAATGACGCACTCGATCACTC
Organism: Acholoe squamosa; assembly: GCA_949317995.1. NCBI lineage: Eukaryota > Metazoa > Annelida > Polychaeta > Phyllodocida > Polynoidae > Acholoe > Acholoe squamosa. Next base: position 10,171,200 of record OX439044.1, on the reverse strand, counting down.
TGAAATCACCACACTTGGGAGTCAAACGCCTTATCTGGATCAAATTCAACTTCAAGTAATAGTGGCGTGTCGACAGACTTATGATAGAACTGGAATCTACAGCGATCTTCTCCCCGATATGGCAGGAAAATGGCAGTGCATTAGCATGAACAAGTCATTTTTCTTCCTCCGGTACATAGCACTTTTCTCTGCTTGCCTCAATTAACCCTTTAAGGACAGCATAGTGTGTTGCATTATGTCTTTAGTTGTCACGATGCATGGATGTAGGTAGCCCTGGTGAGTAACACTGGGGCTACATTTATGCATCATGCTGTTGTTGGTGCATCGGAAAATGGTCAGCATGATGCATCAATGAAGAGCTAGCGAGTAGACTCACCAGCAGTGAGTGGACCCGCCAGCACTGTATTGGAGGATCAGAATGACTAAGGTACCCAAGGTATCACATGGTCCTTAACCCTTTAAAGGCCGCTGATGCAGGACTGCATCATGCCCATTGGACGTCATGATAGACCAATGAAGTGCCGGCGAGACTGCTGGCCAGCGCTTCATTGGAGCATCATGCCGACCCAACAGGGTTGACACATATATACGCCAAGATGGCATGATGCATTAATGCATCAGCGGCCCTTAAACGGTTAGAGGGTTAAAGTGGTCTTCCTTGATGCTGGTCTGAGGCCCGGTGGGGGCGATCAGAGGGGCCGGAGCCCGGGCTGGGAGCTGGGTGGCATACCGATAACCCTGCCCCGTGTGGTCAGGATCCCCGCCCATTAATGAATCATGTGTGATTGGACGCAGGAGGGCTGCAGTCTGTGCTGAGTGGATGGGGGGGGGGGGGGGGGTGTTCAGGGTGGTGGGTCTGACCCCCCATCTAAGCCATTGATTCCCTTTATAAGCCACATTGTCCCTCCTTGTTAATATCCCTTTGCTGTCATGATGCACCAATGCTGGCGAGTGTTCTCACCACTACTGCATTGGTGCATCATGCTGACCCTTCAGAGGTTATCATTTTGATAATTGCAGCCCTGGCAAGTTACCCCCCAGGGCTGCATCATTACGGCCTAAGGGCATGATGCATCAAGCATCATGTGACCCCTAAAGGGGTAAGGACACCATGATGCCTCAATGTTTCATTCTCGACTGTCGACATGATACCTTAAGGTGGCTGGCGGGGATAGACTGAAAGTAATTAGATTTTCGCCATATTCTCATCAGAGGTTCAAAATGATATGTACTTTATATATATGCATATATATATATATATATATATATATATATATATATATATATATATATATATATATATATATATATATATATATATATATATATATAAAATAATGTGGGGGTCCCAGGCATATTTTTGAGATACAGAAGCTTTAATCTTATTTAGGATTATATAGAGGCTTGTCACATAAATCCCCAGATTCATATCCAAAAGTAATTAGATTTGTTTATAACTTCATCAGCACTTAGATTATAAGGATATATTTGCAGTGGTTGTAATATCAATGTATGGTCCCAGGCATGTTTCTTAAGTTTTGGATGATTGAAATAAAAAATGTAAGGGTATGGGTAGAATATTGACAGGTGGATCATATACTTTATTGTAAGTGATCAGCTCAACAGCCACTGTGGCCCATGTGTAATGTCTCTGCCTTCCACTCAGAGGGTCCAGGGTTCAATTCACTTTCATGCCAAGCATTCCAGTATTTTGCATATTTCGTTTATCCATGATATTAATGTACCACAGAGACCCCTGGTGTTCAAATGCTGAACTAACAATCCCCTCCAGCCACCTTAATGTACTAGTTTCCTGAAGGTGCTGCATTGGGGCATCATCCTGCACCATTTTAATGTATCATTGAAGCTCCAAGAGTTTACTTGTCACCTGTGCATCATATCAAGTGCATCAGGGTTGTCTGAACCCAAAACCACTGTAGAAATCTTTGCCCCTTTTACCTACACTAATACACACTACCGTAATCTCCCGCGTATAAGACGCGTCTTATACGCCAAACAAAGGCCAGGTGCGTCTTATAGGATCTCCACAAGAAGGGGGTGCATCTTTTACGCGAGTTTTTTTTATTATAGAAATGTACTAATCTTATAAATATCTCCCCTAAGAGGTGCATCTTATACGCAAACCAGCCTTTCCTGAGTAGGGGGTGCGTCTTATATGCGCACCACGTCTTCTATGCAAGAGATTACGGTAATACCCTTAGAAAATTATTAATTGCAATGAAATTCAGGTTTCCTAGATATAGGATACATATTGGGTGTCCAATGACAACTCATACATACATGTAAGAAGCTCTGCCTTCCCCAATTCCCTACAAATACGCCTAGGTTTGACCTATGTCGACCCGGTGTATAAATGTAGATTGGTTTGGTATACATTCCGTCCTGCTGCATCTGCCCCTAGAGAGATGCCCACAGACAAACCAGCCATAAAGGTCGAGCAGCACGCAAAGCCCTTAGACCACAACACATAAGTGGGCAGCAACCAGACATTAGGTCGAGAATCGACTAATGCGGGCGGACAACATTTCCATACGTTACACGTCCATCACTGCTACACCCACATCAACACGGGAGGCACCACCGCCGACCGCCTTTTATGGATTGCGGGGAGAGCAGGGATATCGAGATTGAATACCACTTTTTTCTGTCAGCTCGCTGTCGGCAATCAATTCCTTTCTTCTCTGATAAATGGCGAGCATTTGCAGAACAAAGTCCCTTGATAACACACTTTTTATTTTGTTCTATCAACATGAACAATATCATGAAGATATCTTGTGGTAAAAAGGCTTTCAGTTTGCATAGATGATGAATAGAATGCAACAAGCGCTGAAGGGCAGCATGATGCTTGAATGCTCAAACATGACTATTGGTGCGTGGCACTGAAATTGCTGCATCATGCTGACTCTTGAGGGATGAATCAACTCCAAAGTATCATGATGCAATAATGCAGCTATGGAGAGTGGCTTGCCATGATGCCATCCATACTCATTTAAGCATCATGTTTTTTTTTGGTTTTTTTTTAGAGTAGTAGCAAGGTAGTGTCGAGGTGCGGATGGGTCCACCACTCGTCCTCTGATTTTAAGCATCATGTTGACCAAGTTCAGTCAGTACCTGACCGTGGCCAGAACAGTTGGCATTGACCATGCACCGACACCTTGCCGGCCAAGGACTTGCCAACAAGGCATAGGTGGATTGATTGATTGATCTGTTTAACGTCCTAAAAACAGATCATCGCCTCAGCGCAAGAAGGTTGTATCTGCATTTTTCAAGTTTTGCAGGAGAGGCAAAAGAAGTGTTACACTTAGTATAGCAATATTGCACTGGGGCTTGTAGGCACATATATCATAGACAGAGCTTCAGTACTTTCATAGTACTGGTAGCTAGATAAGGGTCTATACATGTTAAAACAGATGAAACTCATTTTTTTCCAAAAATTTCAGTTACAACCTTGTTGCACTAAGGTGACGAGATCATGGTGAATGCAAGGCCGTGGGTCTATGACTTAGGGCACAACATTCCTACAATATTGCCATTCACTGATTAATGGTTTATTCTTTACATTGGTGCTCTGAGGACTTAAACAATCAGCCTAAACTAAAGACTCATTGTGGCTTTTATGATATCCCTCAAGTCAAGGTGTGCTTATGGGTGCTGTACTGATACAGCATACAAGTAGGTCAATTTGTAGTGGGACTTGTAGGTAGACATGACATACAGTGTCCCTGCCCCTTCACAGCTGGACCTGCCCCCATTACCCCCCCCCCCCCCACCCTGGTACAAACTAAACCTTCCCTGACAGCCCGTGAGTGACTCACCACGGCAGGTGAGAGAGCCCAACCTGGCAGCCCGTGAGTGACTCACCAGCGCAGGTGAGAGCCCACCCGGCAGCCCATGAGTTACTCACCACGGCAGGTGAGAGAGCCCACCCTGGCAGCCTTTGAATGACTCACCAGAGCAGGTGAGAGCCCACCCTGGCAGCCCATGAGTTACTCACCACAGCAGGTGAGAGAGCCGTCCCTGGCAGCCCATGAGTTACTCACCACGGCAGGTGAGAGAGCCCAACCTGGCAGCCCGTGAGTGACTCACCAGCCCAGGTGAGAGCCCACCCGGCAGCCCATGAGTTACTCACCATGGCAGGTGAGAGAGCCCATCCTGGCAGCCCATGAGTTACTCACCACGGCAGGTGAGAGAGCCCACCCGGCAGCCCATGAGTTACTCACCACAGCAGGTGAGAGAGCCACCCCTGGCAACCCGTGAGGAACTCACCACTGCAGGTGAGAGAGCCGACCCTAACAGCCCGTGAGTGACTCACCACGGCAGGTGAGAGAGCCGACCCTGACAGCCTGTGAGTAACTCACCACGGCAGGTGAGAGAGCCGCCCCTGACAACCCGTGAGTGACTCACCACGGCAGGTGAGAGAGCCGCCCCTGACAACCCGTAAGTAACTCACCACGGCAGGTGAGAGAGCTGACCCTGACAGCCTGTGAGTAACTCACCACGGCAGGTGAGAGAGCTGACCCTGGCAGCCTGTGAGTAACTCACCATGGCAGGTGAGAGAGCAGACCCTGGCAACCCGTGAGTAACTCACCACGGCAGGTGAGAGAGCCCAACCTGGCAGCCCATGAGTGACTCACCACGGCAGGTGAGAGAGCCACCCCTGGCAGCCCATGAGTGACTCACCATGGCAGGTGAGAGAGCCACCCCTGGCAGCCCATGAGTGACTCACCACGACAGGTGAGAGAGCCGCCCCTGGCAGCCCATGAGTGACTCACCATGGCAGGTGAGAGAGCCGCCCCTGGCAGCCCGTGAGTGACTCACCATGGCAGGTGAGAGAGCCGACCCTGGCAGCCCGTGAGTGACTCACCACGGCAGGTGAGAGAGCCGCCCCTGGCAGCCCGTGAGTAACTCACAGCTGCTGCATTTATGCTATCTGCATGCCAATGGCTGCAACACATTTAAGTAATATGCGCCACTTAGACAGCAATAAATCGCTAATGGCATGTTTTGAAAATATCTTTCAAATATTTCGCTGTTTGGCCTGGCTCATTCTCTATGTCTTACAAAGAAGCTGACCTTCAGATTGATGTTTCCTTATCATTCAAAAAGCCACACACTGGCAAGTCCTCCTCAAACACTACAGAAGTCTACATATACATGAAGTATATGGAGCTAAGACTTAAACCTTTAGGGGTCACATGTTTCATCTAAGTTCAGGTTCCTTTGTTGTCATGATGCACCAATGCAGTGCAGGTGAGTAGACTGAGCAGCACTGCATTGCTGCATCATGCTGACCATTCGGGAGAGTATCAATCCCACAGGATCAGTATCATACAGGAATGTAGCCCAGGCACTTAGTCATCAGCGTTAGGTACATTCTTGCATCATAACAACCAAGGACTAAGGCATGAAGCAGTCCTCAATGGGTTAGACCCAGCACCATTCATACACATACCCTTTACCTATGGCGGCCACACCACAGGCTCCTATAACCAGCTCACTCTGCTACCCCCCCCCCCTTCCTCCACCTGAGCAGATGGTCAGGTCAAAGGTCAGAAGGCCCCCAGGTCTCAGGTCAGGTCATGAGCATATCCCAGATAGAGTTCTTGATGTGCCACAAGATGCCTCCACGTTTATGTTGCTTGCTTGTCACAATGCACCATTGCAGTGCTGGTGGGTCGACTCGCAAGCTTAGTACTGGTGCATCATGACGAACCTCCATAAGTGCATCAACCCAGTATGGTCATTATGGTGCATAGATGTAGCAAGGGGAGTTCCTCACCAGGGCTGCATGATGCATTGATGCAGTATGTGGACCTTAAAGGGTGAGGAGAATTCTTAGCCAACCCCTTGTATATACATATACATGAGGAGCCACCCAGAAAGATGGGCCGGGACAGGGGTGTGTGAAGCATCCATTGTGCCTGGCTGTTCATGCTGGGGTCATAGCTCTACTGTAAAACTGTGTATAAGCCACACCTGTGTGTAAACCGAACTTTGATTTTTGGGATAATGCCATAAGCCACACCTTGGATTTGAAAAGGTTGCTCTTCGTTAGTAAGTATACGTAAAATCTCACTGAGTTCAGGGTGGTCCTATAAGCCAGACTGATGGTCTGCGGCTTATATAGTTTTTTTATGGTACTTACATGTGCCTAATTAACTAGGTGACCTTGTCAACTATTACCACATACCTCAATACAGAGGCTTCATCTAGTTCCATAATGATATCATATCTGGGGGAGGGAGGGGGCTGTACCAGTAGTAAGTGTGGATGCTGATCTAGTTTATAAAAACTGGTCATCCTCTCCTATTTTAATCCCAGCTTAAGGGAAGCCTTACTAGAAAACTAATACCAGATACCCCCATCCCCTTACTATGACACGTTTCACAGTCAATGAAATATATGTTACAAATGTTACCCATCCATTTTGATTCCCATACAATGAACAAATGTTCAGAAGTGTGTGTGTACAATTTACTACAATGAGAATACAGGTGTACCGTATCCACCCTAATCAGCGCCCCTACAGGTATTCATTTTATTGCAGTGAGTGAGTGAGTTATAGATGTTAAATGCCATTTTGACAGCTGGGATCATATTCTGCGAAAATTATGCGAAAATTCGCCCGACCAACAGAAATACACTGCATAATTACATAGAGGAAAGGGAATAGGATAGAGCAGATACAGACCTATATTTACTACACTTTTCCAATAATTGGATTAGCGAAAATTCGCCCGACCAACAGCAGTGGAATACCTGCTTTAGGCAGAGCAAGCCTCAGATTCACACATTAACTGCCGCTTATATGCGACCTGCACCCATAGCAACTAAAAAAATGCATCAAAATTTTTAACTGAATACTACATCTCCGACTCTGTAAAAAATTTGTGGCATTATGAGAACCTGCGCTTAAATTGGCGGATACGGTAAATTGAGAAAGCTTATTTCAGCAGTAAATCCCACAGTAAGCTGATTTACCTCCTGTTGTGGCTGTGCTTTACATGATGTCCTATTTACTACTGACAGGACTACATTTAGGTCAATCTATTGTAAACCACCCTTCCTTTCTGATACTAATACCCGCCCACATTTATAGTACATACCTCATTATTTTCGTCCCGATGTAGTACATTGCCATAGGGCACGGCTTTTATATCGATCAAGCGGTATACATTATTGACCAATGAGATAATTCTCTTTATAGACTTTTTAGGGTACATTGCATAACAACTTGTACCCATAATGCTGTTTGTTATCAGTGCTTATCTTACAAGGTACCAGATCAAGCAATGGCGTCTCCACTGGATAACCTGCAACAGCGCTGTATCCCTCACCCACCCCTTTCTCTAAAGAATGAATAAATAGATGAAAACAAAAATAAATAAAACTCATTGTGAAAATCCAACTATAGTTCCTGGTTGTACCGTAATCTCCCGCGCAGAAGGCGCACCTTCTACGTTATTCTGATTGGGGGTGCGCCTTCTACACAGGTGGTAAATTGCCTTTAGTTGGGGGTGCGCCTTATGGGGGGGGGGGGTATTTTTTACTATAGAACAGTACTAAACTGAGAAAAATCTGCCTGGAGAGGTGCGCCTTCTACGTGAAACAGCCTTCTCTGAGTTGGGGGTGGTATGTGAGCTGCGCCTTCTACGCGGGAGATTACGGTAATACTGTCATGTATTTTGTGTAGTAGATTGGCTGTGTACATATGGCAGCATTATTTACCAGTACATAAGATACTTAAATCTAATACATGATAAGAACCAGTAGTAATGTGAGGCTAAAGACACCAGGTCCGGGTACCAGTAATCTCCAATAAACTGTTTTCTGAGGGAGTGGGTCATACTGGCTATTCCTCATGTATAGTTTTTCTCACTTTTCTATATAGACCTGCGTTATGCTACACATAACAGGGTTCCCGATATTTCTGGGCCATGGTTTTAACTGACTTTTTCCTGACATTTATCGACTTAAAACTGACCAAATGTTGGATGATTTACTAGGCTCATGCAAAAATTCATCCACTCTTGAGGGAGGGTATTTCAGAAATTTTGAGAATTCGCATGAAATTTTGACAGTAACCCCCTAAATAGTAATAATACCATTTTTCCTTTTTCCCAATATCTTTAAAACTGACCTTTAAAGGAAAACAGGTTTAACTGACTTTTAACGGACCAATGGGAACTCTGCACATAGATATACAATAAATAGTATGACGTGCCTTGATGTTATTATCCTCATAACATTAAACATTATTTCTCGGTCTATCTATGGTATACCTTTGATTGGTATTAAGGCCATAGACGGCCTGGTCTTTGTCTACAGAGGATGCCTGCTGATGACTGCAGCTGCCACCTGGTGTAAAATAGTGGCACTAACAGCCAACACAGGGAGCAGGATGCGGATATTCTGTGGAGAGGGGAATGACAAGGGATGTAATCTCTAAGCTTTTCTGTAACGAGGCATCAGTACAGACTTTGGTAGAGGCTTCATTTACGTAGATAATCATACAATAGCCCTTCCTGTATTAAATGTCTCTGTGTATACGGAGGTAGCGGATTGTCCCATGGGCGTGGCCATTTCTGAAGTTGATTACCTGCGGTTATTACTGGTAACAGCTATCAGATGGGTACCAACTGCCCCCTGAGGGGACCGCAGTGAACAGTTGGGATTACTTCATTAGTTGATAATCAAACCAGCCAAGTCGGTATAGACTTTGATGGAGAGACCTTTCTGAGCATGGCACAGTACATCGCCTTAGACTACACAAACACGAGCCCAGTGGTGGACTATTCTACTTATGAAACCTACCAGAAACAAGCTCTTGGCTAAACTAATATTTTCTGAGCTGTACATTTTAGCAATCTACGACATTATGTATTGAAGGTTGTATCCAATGAACAGATCATATGTACCTGTAGTAACCAATTGACATGCCTGAACTTGTAAAATAACTTGTAAAACAAATTCACACTGAAGGTAAAATAGAAATAAAAACCTTTAACAGGAAAGAAATAAGCAGTTTTCACAACATGGTGAATCATTGCATCTGAAAATGAACAAGTTCTAACCTAGACTCACATCCATACAGAATCATTCCAAACATTTTTTTTTATTCCACATAACACACTCATATCTTATCCTTTCATTTATAGCCACGCATTTCTAACCCTTTAAGGGCCGTTAATGCATCATGCCTATTGGTCGTCATGATGCATGAATGCAGCCCTGGCGAGTTATTCGCCAGGGCGGCATTCATGCATCATGCCGACCCTACAGGGTTCATACACCCCCACAGGGTCGGCATGATGCTCCAATGAAGTGCTGGTGGGCAGTCTCACCAGCACTTCATTGGTGCATCATGACAACCAATGGGCATGATGCACTCCTGCATCAGCAGCCCTTTAAGGGTTAATTCTCCAACATAGCAATAAGAAGTGAGTTACTCACCGAGAGGTCCCCTGCACGTTGGACACAGTGTGAGTTTGCCGCGACATGCCGAGCACACAATATGTCCGCTCTGGCACTGCATGATTGGAGGGAGCGCGTAGTCGAAGCATACTGGACATTCAAACAGACTCGCCAAGTCGTTACCTGTAGATGGGACCGCCATGCCTGGAGTGGCTGAAAGTTGATAGGATTAGCGTTAATCACTTCATTATAAAGGGATTTTTAGCACCAGCCAATGCAGTGTCTTCTAAGATTTTATTATTAGGAAATATTTATATTCTTATCCCCCTCACCCACCCACCCACTACATAGATAGTACATTTCTTTCTCAGTGAATTTCCACTGTTATTGATCTCAAGAACTATCTCTGTTGAAGACAAATATCTCGGATTTTCGGGCTTTCTCTGACATTTCTCACCCCTGTGCTGTCAAAGTCACTCCTGAAAACATCTCGTCAAGATACATAAATGCAGCCCTGGTGAGAACTAGGTGAGCATCTGCACCAAACAGACCTTGAAACCGGGCCTGAATGGTTGATGCACTCAAAAAGGGTTTAGAATTTAATAAATGATCTATCTGAATGACCTATCAGTGATTTTATTTCAACCATCGGGCTTAAAGATATCAAAAATAGTGCCTACCCCAAAATATCAAATATACGCCAAATGATATATAATTTTCCGAATTGATCTGGCAAAATAATGAAGTTTAATTTTATGGGCCAAAAGTGCAGAAATCCTCCAGATGAACCAAATAGGAGAAATTATATCTCTTAAAATCCTGACTTAAAATATAGTTCAAGCGAGAACTCATTAGTACTGTATATTGGTACATCATGACGACCAAGGAACATGATCCTGGCAGCACCTTGCTGCAGTTAAAGTATTAACCCTTTAATAGCTGCCGATGCAGGAGTGCATCATGCCCATTGGTCTTCATGATGCACCAATGAAGTACTGGCAAAGGTTCTCGCCTGCACTTCACTGGGGCATCATGCCAACCCTCAGATAGTGTGTCAACCTGATAGGGTCTTCATGATACATGAATGTAGCCCTGGCGAGTTACATTGTACTCGCCAGGACTACATTCATTCACTACGCCGACCAATGGGCATGATGCATTAATGCATCAGCGACCGTTTTTAACATGTTAGATACCGTACCTGTGGGGTTGTGACCTCTTCCCCTAGTAGTAGAGGGCTGCCGGCTCATGCTGCCAGCACCTGGAGGAAGAATCAAGAAGAGGTACATTATTTAATGTTCGACACCTCCCATCACTGACTGTTGGAGACAATTGGCCTCAGCCTAGGCCCAAACAAACAAAAAAGTTGTGTTTCAGGTAACCCGCCACTCCTTAGCAAAACAAGGCCGACCCTAGCTTTTTTCTCCTTTTTTCTCCAATTTAAAAAATAAATAAATTAAAAAAAGATGAATGTGGGACCGATGGCCCTAGAGACCGATGGCCCCGGGGACCGATGGCCCCAAGTGGGACCGATGGCCCTAGAAAATGAGACTGAAGCGATCATGAAATCGCGGGAACCAGCGGAAAAATCGCGATGCCCTGATTGTTCAAGGGGTGATCATGTGACTTTTTAATGCGGGCATGCATTACCATGCCAGGGCCCCTTTAATGACATAGCAATCACATACCGGTACAATAACATTAATGGTGATGTTACGGTGTTTTTTCAATTTCTATTTAATTTCCTTTATTTTTAATCTGGTTTTTTTTCAATTTCATTTTTTAATAATCCATTTTTCTTTGATTTCTCTTAGTCACTATGTAGTCTCTACAGTGTGCCCAGTCAGTGCTGCAAGCTGAAAGGTGTTATAGCTAATCCCCAGGCACCCACCCCACAGGGCTACACACACTGCCTCAGTGGGTAGGCATTGGTTATTGTGGCTCTAACACCTCCAAACTTGTGCTAAAATACATCAAACATGCTCCATAAGCAGTCAACATCATGTAAACATTCATTCTTTAACAAATATATGTGAATTATTTGATCATATTATACACAGGGGCGTCAAATTTGAAAGTGGGGCCATCAGTCCCAAAAGTGGGGCCATCAGTCTCATTTTCTGGGGCCATCAGTCCAGGGCCAACTGTCCCTAGGGCCATGGGTCCCGGTACCCGCGCATCTATCTTTGAATCTGTCAAATCATCACAATAGTATCCTCAGGGCCCCTCAAATTCTGTCCAATCAGTTATCAACCTGTTCTGTTGTTTGGTCTTAAACTGTTAAACTGTTGGTTTGAGTGTAAAAGATTTAGTTTTGTACTTTGGAGAAATACAGGGCTGGATTTAATAAAGCCTTCTTGAATCTTGAATCTCTCTATGGCCTCAACTTGGGGCCCAAGACAAGTTTAGCTCAACTGTGAATTTCTCTGAGTCTACTCTATATCTATGACTATATAAGAATCTAAGAAAGGCCAAGGAAGATGGTCCAAAGAGTTCTGAAAAGTCACCAAATGAAACTTATTATTGTTGTTGTCACTCCACTGTCCAGGATGTGTGTCAGCATGCTAAAACGTAGTTGGATCGGCGCCCAACTCACATACTTGTTGTGACTAAAACGTAGTGTCATTAGGGTCTCAGATCTGTGACTATACGTAAACCTCAGTATCACTCTCAGGCTGAGCAGGAGAGGTCTTGATATGGAAATAATTATTTGGCTTTTTGCTATTTTAACTACATGGGACAATCAAGTAACACACATTCAATAGTACGGTATTGGACAATAGTGTTACAAAACACAATCAGACGATCAAATGACATTAGAGTCAAGATAAATTGTCAAATCCCCTCCCGAGAAATGACATCTCTTTGAAGAATGCCATGTGAAGCCAAACGCAGTCATTGACAGTCAAAACACTGACAAAGATCATCGACGTTTGACATTACTCAAACAAAAAAATGTCACCTTGCTATATGAAACTGTTCCTCCAATACTTGGACTTACTCTAGATACAAAAGTTATTGACATACCGAGAAAAGAACTTCGTGAATTTAACACGAATTGTTGATATACATTCGTGTCGAAGTACTCTCTTTCCTTCCTCGGGAACTTGTGTACTTGTCATAAGTGTACGAGAATCCGTGACGTCACCAATAGATGTGCACAAGGGATTTCCTTTTGCTGCACGTGCGTTTGTTTATGTTTGTGTCCTCGGTCCTTGGATGAAAAGCAGAAAGTCAAATTAGCTTAAACACCTCCATTACCTATAGATATGGCAATGCACATATGTTTTAGGCTAAGGTTGAATGATATGAACCAAAACCGTGTACGTTTCCTGTAGAACAACGAGTTCGAGGTCGTTTGACACGCGTGACCTATTTCCCAAGTTGTCACTCACTGACCCCGCCCACTTTACCCTATTTCTCCTTTTCCGTGCTGCTTTTACATGGGTGAGTGGTGTAAAGTACTATTAGCACAGAATAAGGATTAGGTTATACATCTTTGCTATTAGGGAGTGGTCATTATTTATCAACGGGAGGGGGGAGTTAGGGGGGCATACAAATTTCCGACCCCTCCCGAGGGGGGGGGCTAAAAAAATTGTGATCCCTCTTGAGGGGGAGTCTAAAAAAACCTCTTTATAGCAAAAAAAAAAAAAAGCCTGCGCGCTGCTATTGATTAAAGAGGGGCGTAAAAATTCTTCGCACCTCTGGCACGGGGGGCGCACAAAAGATTTTGACTGCTGTCGAGGGGGGGGGGCATAACAAATTTCGGCATCTGCACGACCCCCCCCCTGTTGATAAATAATGACCACTCCCTAGCCTAAAGGATTAGAATTGCGTACCTCGGGCTCCTTTCAAAACCAATATTTCCAAGATACCCAACCCCCTCAAGGTACCAACCTTCATAGAGATATATGGAGGGGGGTCATGGCTTCAAAACATGGAGGAGGAAGGAATATATGACCATTGTCATTGATACCTTCATTCCAGGGAGCAGCAGTGACGTCATAGCAACCAGCGAGTCCCTTATCAGGCTTATTTCCCTACTGATAAGAATCCTTATGAAGGGTTAAATTAAATAGGATATTAACTAGGAAAAGGTGTTAAAATCCTTATCAGAGCAGATCTACACATCATACAAAGAAAAATGCATCCCAAAATCGGAAAGATATTGAAATTTTGCATCACATACTTGATGCACTATTTTCTAATCCCAATATTTGTAAAGAAAATAGCAAAAGGCTTCTTTTTCTAGTACATTGCCTATATGGTTTGACCCTTTGCCAGGTCCCTAGCAACCAGGGTTCTGCTCCCGAGAACAGAGATATGGGGGGGGGGGCATGGCCTCAAAACGTGGAGGAGGAAGGAAAATTATCATTGATACCCCCACATACTCCTACAGTCCTGTCTCTATAAACCGGTCTTCAATAGGTCGGTTGTTTCACTTACCAGCCACCTATGCCATCAAACAGATTTGATTTTATCCATTGAATTCTATTGTAATCATGATTCAGAGAACCAGCCGATTCAGGAACCAGCCAAAATTTATCTCAAACGGAGGTGGCCGGTTTATAGAGACAAGACTGTAATTAGAAAAACAAACCAGCAAGAATAACAACAACAAAAAGACTTTAGACTTTATGTCTGTTCATAAACTAATAGAGACTAATTTTTCTTTTGGACCCCCCCCCCAACGCCTTCGTTCCAATTTAATCCCCCTCCCTTCCCCCACCAAAATGGTCCAAATAGCCCCCCCCCCTCCCCAATCCAGACCCAATCCCTACGCACACCCCGCCCCCCACCCCGAACTATCTAATGAACCCACCCATCAAGGATCATCGGACGTTCAGAGAGGACTCCGGCAGCTCAGCGTTGACACATCTAATTGAAAAGATTCGATTTAAAGCTGCTTATCAGCTTTGTAGACACATTCTTAAAGGAAATAGAGAAATGAGGTTGATATACTAATTGGGTAAAAGATAAAATAGAATATGTGCCCCTGAAATAGATTTGATATGACATTGTGTTCGGTGTGAATGATTTCTAGTTGTAAAATTGCTATTGAAGATTTAAGTAAACCTACATAAGATATTGAAGGCACTTATAGGTTCTGACCCAACTCTGAACGTATTTTTTTCAACGTTTATATTAGATTTCTTTTACATTGAAATTGCATTGCTTTTTCCCTAAAAGAAGACGCCTAAAACTTGAAATGAACATTCCTTTCTTATATGTTAAAAGTATTTTTATACCAAATGGGAAGTGCCTAATCCTCTGCCTTTGCCTCTATCATAGAAACACGCTTACCTTGGAATTAAGACAAAATCAGGAGCTCGATCCTCCCAATGTCCAATCCTATAGCACCTTATATAGGTGTAGAGGAAGGCGGGACTACTGTAAGCCCCGCCCAGGTGGACCAATGGCTGAGCAGCCCAAAAAGGTTACCGCCCTCTCCGCCACTAGCACTCATTCAACCCTTTCTGGGATAAACTAAAGAGATAGGATAAAGTACAATATACATGTATAGTGGCTCAGGTAGGTTTGAGTGTGAGATTTCTATTAATTGTCTCTCTTTGAATGTACAGCCCCCAGCCCCCCCCCCCAAAAAAAAAAAAAAAGAAAAGAAAAAAGAAAGAAAAAAAGAAAAAAAGAAGAGAAATCAACTATTGCAGGAGTGTTATGCATTGATAAAGTGTTAAAGAAAATTAGCATAATGTATGTATAAGTAGTATATATATAGGTCTTCTTTGGATATTTCTAAAAAAAATATCCAAAGAAGACCTATATTTTTTGAATATCCAGAAAATACCTATTATTTTGGATATTAGGATTATTTTTGGAAATAGTAATCATATCATAAATTTTAAATACAAAAGAGAGGTCAAGTGGTTCTCATGTCACACGGTTCTTAGCTGAGCTTTCGGTACAGAGGAATGAACTAAGTGCACCAAGGATTGAAGGAGGATTGAAGGATTGAAGGAGGATTGAAGGATTGAAGGAGGATTGAAGGAGGATTGAAGGATTGTGGAACACGTTCAATTCCAGATCAGTGCTCTAAGGAACGGTGAGCGTTACTGAAACAGGAGGACCATTATGTATGGTTGCTTCTACCAACTGATGGGAGCAGACACGCTTCAACCAACAGTGGGAGCATCACCCGTTCATGCTTCAACCAACAATGGGAGCATCACCCGTTCATGCTTCAACCAACAATGGGAGCATCACCCGTTCTTAGTCGACAAGGTCGGAAGAACAGTCGAGATATTTTACGCACTGAAGCTAGCATCTGGAGCTACAGACAAGGAGGTTCGTGACATGAGGGCCGGACCTCTCCAATTAACCCCAGACATTGCGTTCCTTATATACTCCACCTCAGCAGTGAAATCATAAATGTGGTGTTACACCTTTAAGTCTATGAACAAATAGACATTCAGTTTAAGAGGATATAGATTTTTTTCATCAGTTTGAGTGATTTAGGGACAGAGTTTTTTCTCCTCTATTTTTTGATATGTTTCATTGATATCAGCAAAGAACATTTGCTGAGTTATTAGAGGAATTTACAGCGGTAGTTTAAATTGAAACGATAGATTTTTATTCAAAACGCGGATTTTTTGTCCCCCTCTACCGAGAATAATATGAACTATTTCTAGCATGATGTAGGTTATGTGGAACTAAATTATTACATGTATAATGCTCTTTTCTTTATAATTTCTTGATCAGTTTGAATGAATTATGTATAGAGCTCTTTCTTTTCATTGTTTGATATATTTTATTGATATCAATAAAGAATATTTGCTCATAGTTTACAACTGAGACGTTAGATTTCATCGTATTTAGAACGCAGAACGCATTCTCGGGTTTCCCTCTACCGAGAATAATATGAACTATCTTTGTCCTGTTCTAGGTTATGTGGAACTAAATAATTTATGTACATAGCTTTTCCCATCTTTTTGAGACTAATCTGCGTGTCACATGACGAATTTAGGATAAGATCATGTCTCATGTCATTTTTCTCCATGTCCTTGACACTAGGTTCCATGTCACATGTTGTTAAATTACTATTATCCCATGTCTTTGACACTGATCTGTGTGTCACACGGCGAATTTAGGATATGATCATGTCTCTATGTCCTTTTTCTCCATGTCCTTGACACTAGGTTCCATGTCACATGTCAAATTACTATTATCCCATGTCTTTGTCACTGATCTGAGTGTCACACGGAGAATTTAGGATATGATCATGTCTCATGTCATTTTTCTCCATGTCCTTGACACTAGGTTCCATGTCACATGTCTTTGACACTGATCTGAGTGTCACACGGCGAATTTAGGATATGATCATGTCTCATGTCACTAGGTTCCATGTCACATGTCAAATTACTATTATCCCATGTCTTTGTCACTGATCTGAGTGTCACACGGCGAATTTAGGATATGATCATGTCTCATGTCCTTTTTCTCCATGTCCTTGACACTAGGTTCCATGTCACATGTCAAATTACTATTATCCCATGTCTTTGTCACTGATCTGAGTGTCACACGGCGAATTTAGGATATGATCATGTCTCATGTCATTTTTCTCCATGTCCTTGACACTAGGTTCCATGTCACATGTTGTTAAATTACTATTATCCCATGTCTTTGACACTGATCTGCGTGTCACACGGCGAATTTAGGATATGATCATGTCTCTATGTCCTTTTTCTCCATGTCCTTGACACTAGGTTCCATGTCACATGTCAAATTACTATTATCCTATGTCTTTGTCACTGATCTGAGTGTCACACGGAGAATTTAGGATATGATCATGTCTCATGTCATTTTTCTCCATGTCCTTGACACTAGGTTCCATGTCACATGTCTTTGACACTGATCTGAGTGTCACACGGCGAATTTAGGATATGATCATGTCTCATGTCACTAGGTTCCATGTCACATGTCAAATTACTATTATCCCATGTCTTTGTCACTGATCTGAGTGTCACACGGCGAATTTAGGATATGATCATGTCTCATGTCCTTTTTCTCCATGTCCTTGACACTAGGTTCCATGTCATATGTCAAATTACTATTATCCCATGTCTTTGTCACTGATCTGAGTGTCACACGGCGAATTTAGGATATGATCATGTCTCATGTCATTTTTCTCCATGTCCTTGACACTAGGTTCCATGTCACATGTCAAATTACTATTATCCCATGTCTTTGACACTGATCTGAGTGTCACACGGCGAATTTAGGATATGATCATGTCTCATGTCATTTTTCTCCATGTCCTTGACACTAGGTTCCATGTCACATGTCAAATTACTATTATCCCATGTCTTTGTCACTGATCTGAGTGTCAGTTAGCGAATTTAGGATATGATCATGTCTCATGTCATTTTTCTCCATGACCTTGACACTAGGTTCCATGTCACTTGTCAAATTACTATTATCCCATGTCTTTGTCACTGATCTGAGTGTCACATGGCGAATTTAGGATATGATCATGTTTTATGTCACTAGGATCCATGTCACATGTCAAATTACTGTTATCCCATGTCTTTGACACTGATCTGAGTGTCACATGACGAATTTAGGATATGATCATGTCTCATGTCATTTTTCTCCATGACCTTGACACTAGGTTCCATGTCACATGTCAAATTACTATTATCCCATGTCTTTGTCACTGATCTGAGTGTCACACGGCGAATTTAGGATATGATCATGTCTCATGTCATTTTTCTCCATGTCCTTGACACTAGGTTCCATGTCACATGTCAAATTACTATTATCCCATGTCTTTGACACTGATCTGAGTGTCAGTTAGCGAATTTAGGATATGATCATGTCTCATGTCATTTTTCTCCATGACCTTGACACTAGGTTCCATGTCACTTGTCAAATTACTATTATCCCATGTCTTTGTCACTGATCTGAGTGTCACATGGCGAATTTAGGATATGATCATGTTTTATGTCACTAGGATCCATGTCACATGTCAAATTACTATTATCCCATGTCTTTGACACTGATCTGAGTGTCACATGACGAATTTAGGATATGATCATGTCTCATGTCATTTTTCTCCATGACCTTGACACTAGGTTCCATGTCACATGTCAAATTACTATTATCCCATGTCTTTGTCACTGATCTGAGTGTCACATGGAGAATTTAGGATATGATCATGTTTTATGTCACTAGGATCCATGTCACATGTCAAATTACTGTTATCCCATGTCTTTGACACTGATCTGAGTGTCACATGACGAATTTAGGATATGATCATGTCTCATGTCATTTTTCTCCATGACCTTGACACTAGGTTCCATGTCACATGTCAAATTACTATTATCCCATGTCTTTGTCACTGATCTGAGTGTCACATGGCGAATTTAGGATATGATCATGTTTCATGTCATTTTTCTCCATGTCCTTGTCACTAGGTTCCATGTCACATGTCAAATTACTATTATCCCATGTCTTTGTCACTGATCTGAGTGTCACATGGCGAATTTAGGATATGATCATGTCTCATGTCATTTTTCTCCATGTCCTTGACACTAGGTTCCATGTCACATGTCAAATTACTATTATCCCATGTCTTTGTCACTGATCTGAGTGTCACATGGCGAATTTAGGATATGATCATGTCTCATGTTATTTTTCTCCATGTCCTTGACACTAGGTTCCATGTCACATGTCAAATTACTATTATCCCATGTCTTTGTCACTGATCTGAGTGTCACATGGCGAATTTAGGATATGATCATGTCTCATGTCATTTTTCCATGTCCTTGTCATCAGGTTGTATGTTGTTAAATTACTGTAGTAAATTTTGTTATAACAAAGTGTGTAATTTTAGTTATAAAAGAATTTCGTTTTAACCAAATTATACAATATGAGAGCATTAGGGATCAATTACACACACCCCCCACCTTCCTTACCCTGAGTTTCGTTATGCTGTAAACTCTCAAATAGTATATAGTCCTGCCACCTGTTGATATAGTAGAGTATTATATACGGCGCTGATGAATATCATTTTATTGATAAATCGAGACTGTTTGATGACGTTTAATGAAGTATTATGTAGACCTCTCAGGATTTTTTGGGATTATACCAGTAAGTTGGATTGAAGAAGTATAATGCAGATCTCAGGAGAATGTTTTTGGATTAAATATTGGTCTGGAGAGACCAGACCTTCAAAAATTCCAAATAGAAGATCTACGAACTCTTAAGCTAATGTTAGCCTAGACTTGAGTTATATTAGTATGATACATGCATGAATTTATTTCTATATGTTCATGTACGAGTGTTATGATTATGGGTGTGCTACATTGATAAATGTTTTGAGAGATGACGTGTTATAAATAAATATTACCTAATGTTTTATTGGTATAGGCTATAGTTTATTGTATAAAAGATTTATATTGTATCGATATATTTCTTTATATAACATCATATTTTTATAGGACAGTGGTGTTCTAATACGTAGCTTTATGTAAAAAGAGAATAGTGCTGCCACCTGTTGATTTAGTATCGTATTACGTGGTTATTAACTCTTAATGAAGTAAAATGTTGACCTCATAGGATTTTTTTTGATCATATTATAACATCTCACGTATAGTTGAGTTTTGAGATGCGTCTTATACGTAAGGTATTATGGTAGACTAGCTGAGCTGGTGTTTATTCTCTGTTATAGGAAAAATCTTTTCTTAGGACAAAGCAATATATTTTTCTTCACCCTTTAAATACTGTAAATGGATTATTGTATTTCTTGCTGTAGATTATGATATTACATTGATAAAGTCTTATTTATTTTTTATTTCACTTTTTTATTTATTTTTTAAGAGAGAATATTATCATAGTATTTTTTTATGTACTGCGTATCATAATTGAAAATAAAACATTTCGTATGAATATTGAGTATGATGCACTCTTATGTTGGTTACAGACGTGTTTGTCTCCTATGTGGTAGGAAATCCTTTAAGGTTCGCTTATGTTTTGTACTTGTTGAATGTTACGATACTATCATAATTAATAAAGTGCTAGAGAGAAATTTTAATGAAATTTTATCGAAGTTTTTAATTAAACATTTTATGACAGATGGTATGTCAGCTTTTTATTTCTATTTTTGCTATTTATTTTTATTTTCCACTGTTTTCTTATGAATTGCGCATTAAACACAGTTTTATATTGCTAGTCTTAAAGGGTGAAGACTGGAAGCTTTCCCACCCTTAACCACTTTAGGTCTTATCCTATATATATTAAGATAAATGTTATTATTGTAATCATTATCTCAAGATAATTTTCTTAATTCATATATTTTTTATAAGTTTTTTAAAGTTGACGATGCTTGAAGTTAAAAAAAAGTGATTTTTGAACAGAAAAAAAAATTATGAGTCTTGTATTTAGAAGATTAAAGATGGATTTTTCACTATATTACTTCTTATAGAGCTAAAGACCCAGGGTCAAAATGTCACAACTTTCCCAGAGAATACTGCGTTCAGATAATGTCTTGAGCAAAACAAGGATATTAATCATGTCTTCCAGATAACGTTCTGAACAAAACAAGGACATAAATTATGCATCAGTACATACGTACTTAGTTCTTTAGTTTGATTATTCCAATAATTAAAAGATTTTCAATAATAGAGTAATTGTTTATTGTTTTCTCATACAGATTTCAATAGAATAGCGTATTGCATAATGAATAGTGTTCTTTTAAAAGCCACACGGAAGGCTAGTATATACCTTATAGCCAAGATACATATGTCAGGTTATATAACCGTACATGATGAAATATATGAATTTTGGTTAAGTGATTCATAATTATTAACAAGCGTAGCTATAAAATATGAATGTTTTCTTGGATAAACAGAATTACTACCTTAATCTCCAGTGTATAAAAGTCAGCGCGTATATAAGAAGCATTTATAATTTTAATGCTGTTTTTTCAGTAAATATACCCTTCAACTTGAGGAAATATTATAAGACGCAGTGGTCTTTAACATTTATCTGAGTGTCATATGACGAACTTAGGATTAGGGATGTAAGTCAGGCATGGGCAAAAATCAGGAAGCCATACATTTACTTGATATAAAAGCCATCTATTTTTCCAAAAGTCTCTCTTTACCACTTGTATAAGGAAAGTAGATGGCATTCAAAATTTTCAGAAATCAGGAAATCCTGATAAATCCTGAAGACTTACATCCCTGTAGGATAAGATCATGTCTCATGTTATTTTTCCATGTTATATGTCGTTAAATTACTATTATTTCATGTCTTTGACACTAATCTAAGTGTCATATGACGAATTTAGGATATTATCATGTCTCATGTCATTTTTCCATCTCACATACAGATCTCAGGAGAATGTTTTTGGATTAAAGTGAGTATATAAGAAGCACCTATAATCTTTATGCTGTTTTTTCAGTAAATATACCCTTCAACTTGAGGAAACATAAGACGCAGTAGGGAATGTCTTTAATATGCAAGACATTATGGTATGTTTGAACGTAGAGGTATTAACTCAAAAATTTCTCTGCTTGTGCTAGCTTGGCCTGAAGTTGGTCTATATATAGGAGATCTGTTTCTTTTTTTTCGAGCCTTTAATATTATGACAATGCTTGTTATCATAAGTAAAGGAATGATTACACCAAATGATACAGACACAATAAAAGATGAAGATGCCGTTGAAGAGTTAACAGAATCGTTTGGAAGAGACTCTCTTGTGCTATTCATCAAGGAGGGGCTTGAAGTTGACATTTTCTGATCTGTTACTGTATGTGAGAGGGAAGAGCTGCTCCTTAAGGCGTGGCTTAAAGTCGTCAGTTTGTGCTCTCTTGGTACAGCTGAAAGGGGAGAGCTGCTCTTCAAGGCGGGGCTTAAGGTTGACAGCTCCTCATGGTTTGGTATATAAGAAGCAGGAGTGTTGGGCTGATCTTCCAGATGAAATCCTTCTCCAGACAGTGAAGACGTTGTCATAGTATCCTCATATTGATAGTCTCTTTCTTGAGGAGCAGTTGTGGTTTGCTGTTCAGACGTCTTAATCAAGGTAAGTTTTTCTCTGAAAAGAAAGGTTATATTATATTAATGTATGTTAGGTAATTTTTGTTAAGATATTTCTGAAAATATAAGGTTATTATGTCTTTTCAAAAACTAGAACAGAGTTAAAGAAAATATAACAACGTTTATATGGTTTTGGATTCAGGATTTCTTAAGACATTTTTAAGGTTATAAAGTCTCTTCAGTGACTTAAAAAGATATATAGAAAATATTTTGACGTCGTTAGCATTTTCGTACAAGTCGTAGTTTATATAAAACAAATTAAAGTGTTATAATAATTAGTAAAAATATAGAAATACCTTGAAGTAGCCTCTTTTTCAATGACAGTAGATGTATAGGCAGCAGGAGTGGAAGCAGGGATATAGATGGTGCGTCTATACATGATCGAAGTAGGGATATAGGTACTAGGCTTGAAGGTGGAAGTAGGCTTGTAGACAGTAGGTTTGTAGGTGGTAGTAGACTTATAGATTATAGTAGACAGAGTAGAAGTTTTTGTTGTGGTTGATTTTGCTTTCATCAGATGATATTCTGTGAGATGGATATATTTTCCTTCTGTTGGAAGGTAGACATGAGTTTTCCTGTTAAAATAGGACGTTAACTTTATCAGTGTTATAACAGAATTATTTTTGAAACATTTGACAGTATAGACAATGTGTTATAACAGATTTGAACTACGATCTCTTTTATTGTATCAGATTTGGCACGGTGCCAGGACACTGCAGGGCTTTTGACAGGATTTTTTGCAATGCGCCAATTGCACACTTTTTAGCAAATACAATGCGCCATTCTGTAAATGAATGGCCATTCTAGCCATTTAAATGCGACATTTAGGCATTAAATGCGTGTATTGCGCACTGCGCAGCCCTGTCAAAAGCCCTGGGACAGCGTCGAATTAAAGATTCTAGTCTATGATCTCATATTTTCAATAGCACTACTTTTAGCATGGTCTAAAGCTGAATACATATTTATTTTTTTAGCTAGCAGAGAAAAAAATTAGGAATTTACATGTGAGCACTAATAAGGCCATAGGAACTCAGGTTACAGTTTACTGTCCGAGCCGTTTTGAAAATTGATGAGGCATTTTTTCATTATTCATTATATAGGTAGCACTGCCTTGAAATCTTCAGGTTGTATATGCCACCATGTTATTGACATTCCTGGCATTGTAAGCTTTAATTTGATACCAAATATGCCCTCCTTTGCTCATTCCTACCATGTCTAAATACATTTTTGAAAAATTCTACAATATTTTTTTAGATAATGAATAATGAAATTTTCTCATCCGGCCCTTTAAATGTATGCGGGCGGTGGACGGTAAACTATAATATGAGTTCTATTGGCCTAACAGAAAATTGCTCTGAGATTAGTATTTTTGGTTAAGAAATATTATTTTAGAGTGTAAGAGTAAAAATTTCGACGAATTACTATTCAGTAAAATAGGATAATAAATCCTTTTAAATTACCTGCATGTCCCTGCTTCACAAGAATAGAGAGCAACTTTCGAGGAAACTTGCTCTAAGAAAGGGAATCGGTTTCTTCCATACTGTATTTCCTGCGTTTGGTCGTTACTTTGTGTCCTGATTTCTGAAGTGATTAAAGTTTTGTGTGTCAGTTCCATTTGAATCCAACATGTTAGATTAGGACTCTGGCAGGAAATAATGCTATCCTCTAAGAAAGAGCATGAACAATTTTCTTTTGTTCCCACTCCTAGACAAGCAGGGACAAGAACGAATATTAGGAAATAAGTCCACATCTTCACTGTGAGCTAGATGACGAAGAACTAGAGAATAACCTAGATCTTTCTTTAACCTAACTAGTTTAGCTGTAGAAAAAGGTATTAATACGAGTGAATGAGAAAAGACTGACAATGAGCCTTTAACTAAAAGTAGGGTGAGTCATAGTCTTCTTAGATAAAATAGATAAGTACCCGTTTCGAGTTTCCATGACTAGATAACAGCGAAGTAGTTCAGCTTGTCGATGGTATGAGAGGATTTCGCTGAAACTTAGGCATCTTTTAGGTCCTAAAAGAAAATAATCCTTGCTTCTTGACATGATTTTCCGCTTTTGAAGCTGTAAATCCTACGTTAGGTCTTAGAATATTATATTTTGCAGAAGAAGCTTCTGGCGAAATTAACCCGGAAGTTCAAGTTAATCATTTTGGTTCCTGTATGATCTAGTAGTTTTCAAATTTTTTACCTAGCCGTAAAGTCTCGGACCACCAAAATATTTCTCACTATAATTTATTGTAGCTTAACCACCTTAAAAACCAGCATATAATCATTCTAATCGTGCATTATAATTATAAATTTTTATTTTCATCTTTTATGTATGAAATATAGGTTTGACCAATTCAGTTTTTTTCTGTTGGTTTGCGTGTGTATCTACCTATATTTCGGTCTGAACTGTGCCTAATGATTCAATAGTGCTCATAAGTTTTTTAATGTTGCCTATCAGCACTTAACCAAAGGGCTTGTGTGTCATATTTATATTCTATGGATCATTATATGGTGGTCCGAGATCAGGAGGGGGACGGACGTTATACCACCTTATAAATATTTCATTTCCCTGAGATTCTCTTCTCGGCTTTCACTAGCTTATCAGCGCTTAACCAAAGGGTCTGTGTGTCACATTTATATTTTATGATTGTTTTTTACTGCGGATCACTATATGGTGGTCCGAGATCAGGAGGGGGACGGACGTTATACCACCTTATAAATATTTCATTTTCCTGAGATTCTCTTCTCGGCTTTCACTAGAGTTTTCATTTGAAATAAATTTTCCTTAAATTCAGATGATTTCTTTTAAATGTCTTTCAAATTTATGTGCAATTTAACCCTCATCCTTGATAAAGCGGTACTGCCCTTGAACCCTCATCGGGTAGAAAGAAACACATAGCGGAACCATAAACATTTGATGAGACACGACAGGAGTAGAGGAACCAAAAGTATTTCATTAGACACGGTAGAAACAGAAAGAGACATCTAACGGATTAACTAAGAAACATAAGGCTAGGTAAATTTTTGTAAGAAGTATTTTGTTTTCGATTGCGGAATATGCGTTCGGAAAATACATTTTTCTCTAGAACTATGGCATATTTTTGATATACAAAAGTATGGTATTCTTTATGTTTTTCATAGAATAAGACAATAAATCAGAAAGGTCTAGATAGGGCTTAAAAGTATGATTTCTCGGAGAAAACACTGCTGCTAAAGATGGTTTTACCTAAAGCGGAAGGTATAGTCAGCCATTTTGTTATAACAGAGTGACGCATGCGTAATGACTTATTGTGTTCGAGGAAAAAACTAACATACTAAGTAATTTTATGTTTCGCGTTCAAGTGAAAAATAAGGTTATGAGCTGGAAGGTTGTTGCGTTCGAATAGAGATTGAAATAATATCTTATTGCTTTTGTTGAAGGTGTGTTAGATCATTTAAGTAAAAGCATTCGAGTGGAAATTGCCTGATGCGTTCGAGTGGAAATTGTCTGATGCGTTCGAGTGAAAACTGTAGTAATAAACTGAACTGATGCGTTCGAGTGAAAACTGTAGTAATAAACTGAACTGATGCGTTCAAGTGAAAACTGTAGCAATAAACTGAATATTGAAATTAGTTGTGTTCGAGTGGATATTTAATAATGAATTAAATTTTTCTTTTCAGATAAAAGCAGAACAGGAGAGGAGCATGTAAAACGCTACAGCTTATAACGAACCTAGGAAAAGGAAAACTGTAAGGTAGGTGATTTATATAGTTAGACCTTTTTTAACTTAACGCTTTCGAGTAAAAACTAAAATGTCAAACTTCAAATTTTATGCGTTGAAGAAGAAACTATAGTTTCAAGTTTTTTTATGCGTTAGAGTAAAAATAAATTATTTTATAGTGTTCGAGTAAAAACTACAGTCACAAACTAAATATAGTTATTTGGTGTGTTTGTGCGAAAACTGTAGTGAAAAACTGAATGCTTTTACTTACTGCTTTTAAAAAAATAGACCCTGTTCAATTAACGATGTTGATGTTTGAAACGTCAATAAATATCACATCACAATGGCGCTCTTCCTATAAATCAGCCATAGTAAATATACTTAGTAAATGAACTTTAATGAGCTTAGTTTACTTTAAAGAATTCCTATTTTTTTTGTTTTAGTGTATCATGAGTGGAGGAAACTCTGTGTCTAACTACGAGGAACATAGAGGAGGACAACTAGCAAGGCAAAATATACAGGCGTGTCAGAGATTATTGACCCGTACGAGATTGATAATTAATTATCTGTTCCGTGATATTTTCTACATACACAGAGGTAAATTTATTAACCTATTCTTTGTTACTAAATAAAAAAGAAAAATACTTTTTTATTTGAATATAAAACCAAGTTCTAATAATAATGTTTTAAGTTTAAGAAGATTTAGTTTTAATCTTCTCAATAAAAATTTATTTTTTCAGGTTAATACTTTACTCAATAATTTAAGAATGACCTTGCTGAACTCGAGTTATATATTAAAGATTTTATGAAATGTTATTTTTCAGATCAATACTTAATCCAAACTCAATCCGAGAGTGATCTTACTGAACTTGAGTCAGAAAGTTTTACTGTAAAAAGCAAAGGTAAATTTCTTTTGTTTTGGATTTTAGTCATAGATAAGACGAATTGTTATTTATATTTTACATTAAAATTTAATCTAAATGAGTTTATAATGTAAAATTTAATCTAAATGAGATTATTATTAAAAGATTATATTGAAAAAACATTATAATTACTATTTATAATGTTTTATAATAACAAGATGAAGATATGAAACTGATTAAAATAATAACAAGATGAAGATATGAAACTGATTAATTTATATATATCATATTGAAAAAATAACGATAATTAGATGATGACATGAAACTGATTATATATGAAATGATAAAATGCTGATAATTTAAAGAAATTAAGTGTCTTTTTTCTTTTCAGATAGACGTCTTGTGCTGTCTTCTTATTTTTGATTAAGGACTCAGCAGCATCAAGGTCGTTTAGTCTGTGTAACATCAAGGTCGTCTGCAGTTTGCTCTAACATCGAGGTCGTTTACAGTTTACTGTATCAACAAGGTTATTCACAGTTCATTTAGGACGAGGATCTGCTAGCAACATCAAGATTGCTGATTAAATTTGGATAAGGTTATTATTTTATTTTATTTATTTGCTTACTTGCTTTTATTTAGTTAGCTTGTATCAGTCATTCAGTTAACGTGCTTCAGTTGTCTTGTTTATTTAGTTATTCAATAAATTATATAGCTGGCTTGCTTCTATTATGGTATAATATATCATTCTTTCGGTGTTATCTAATTGGTTTGCATATTTTTTGGTTTTAATTCTTATGTCAATTCAGTATTACACTAATAATATTGTTTTAATAGCTAGAACGTACCCTTGTGCTAAGTTAGACATAGAGAATTTATATCAGCTGCAGGGGAAAATTTCTAAATATAGAGGTTCTATTGTTATTTTAAAAAAAGATTTTTCTTTAAAATTTACCAAAAATGGGTGTTGTTATATATTTTTAAGAAATGATTTTAACTTTATTGTAAGCAACATTAAAAAGTTTATTTCCTTTTTTTGTTCAAACTTTTGGAATCATTTTTCTTTAATAAATTACAATAAAATTAAAGTATCATTATTAAATATCCAAATAAGTGTAGAAATTGACATAAAAAATAACAATATTAAAGTCATAGAATTTCTTTTAAAAATACGATTTCATTTTAAAGACAAATATTCATATAAATTAAAGGAGTCTAACACATATGAATCTGTTTGGGTAAATTATGAAGGATTAAAAGATTATAATGTGAACAATGTTTCTGTCATAAGAATTTCAAATAAAGATATTACTTTTACTTTAGGTTATAATTTCAAAGGGAATTGTATAACTAAAGATTGTAATATTTTTTTATTTTTATGTTCTGAGATAAAACTTGTGTTAGACGAAATAATAAAGGAAAAGTCAGATAATAAAAATGAAAGAAATTAAATTGATTTCAGAAATTCTTTTAACAATATTTTTTATTTTAAGTCAAAATAATGAATTTAACAGAGTTTACTGGAATGAAATTAAGCTTAAAGAGAAACATTGTTTGTATTACATTTTAAAATATATTAAAAGGAAGAAGCAAGAGTCTTTTATATCAAAAGAGAAAATATTTGATCTAATGAAAGATGAGACTTGGTTTTTTCTTTTGTCTCTGTTAAAAAAAGAAGAAGCCTACAAAAAAGAGTATGAATTTTGTATAAATCAAGAGAAAGAAAAAATTCTTTTAGACCTTATTTCTTCTCATAGTGTATTGTTAGAATGTATTTCAGAAGTTTTGAATCTTAATATAACTTTTCACACAAAAAATCAAAGTGTAGATTTTTTTCCTTCTGAAAATATGAGAAGCAAACCTGTTTCTATTTTTTTTGATTCTGAGAACGAGGAAGTGAAAGAATATGTAGAGACTAAGAAAAGAAAAAAGAATAAAAAAATATTACCAGCTTCTGATAATGTTTTCAGTGAAGAGAATTTGTCAGATTCTAGTGAAAATGAGGATAATGATTCGAAATCTTTAGACATAGAAAGAAAAAAGAGAAAATCTAAATCTGTTAAACCTAAACGAAGCGTTTC
This sequence comes from Acholoe squamosa, assembly GCA_949317995.1. Lineage (NCBI taxonomy): Eukaryota > Metazoa > Annelida > Polychaeta > Phyllodocida > Polynoidae > Acholoe > Acholoe squamosa. The sequence goes on along the minus strand of OX439044.1, from coordinate 10,142,074 downwards.
TCAAGATACTTCTTCTGATCCTGAATTTAATTTTTTAAAAGAAGATTTAGAATTGTCTGAGAGCGATTCAGATAGTGAAGAGCAGGGTTTAACGAATAAAAAATTTAAAAAAAATGAAGAAATGAAGCATGAGAAAAAAATAGATATAGATGTAGATGATAAAGTAAATTCGTTACGAGAGTTTTCACCTTTTGCTAACTTATTTAAAGAACAGCTAGAACAGTGTAGGGCTAACTTAGAATCTTCTATTAAAGTATGTGATAGAATATATAAGCATTTAATTGTCTTACAAACTAATATGTTACCTGAAAATATAGAGAAATGTGCCAAATGTCCGCAACATTGTTCTGCAGCTATTCTCAGGTGTACTAAAGACAGAAGAGGTCCTAAAAATTGTAAACCAAAAAAATTAAAAATAATGAAATAAATATTATATAAAAGTTGCTTAGCATAATGTTTGAGTGACATTTTATTTTTTTATACTTAACTTTTTGACTTAAAATTTTAGTTATGAATTTTATTTTATTTATTACCTACAGATGGAACGTGAAAACCAAGAGCCAGAACCTATTTTGTCCAAGTTAAACAACCAATTTTTTCAAGGAACAAAATTTGCTAAAAATGTTCATGATGTACAAGAAACATCTTCTCTTCAGAAGCCTGAAGAGGAAATGCCTCTTCTTGTAAGACCGAGTCGAGCTTATCCTACTAAAAGAATGATATCAAAAGAAGAAGATCTGGAGGTTATGCCTCCATTAGTAAAGAAAAAAAAACTTTCTGAGCTTTGCAAAAGCGACTATGGTCCAGCTTCTTCAGATTTACTAGACGAAGCTATTCAGATTTCTGGACTTGAGTTGTCAAAAGATGACTATCAAGTTGTGAATGAAGTTGTCTCCTTAGAAGATAACAATGAACTTCACGTTGACTATGAGGAAATTAGTGGTATTGAAGACAACAATGACCACTACAGTCATCGTGAAGTTGAAGTTATTCTCGAAGGGGACAAGGACGAAATCATTGACAGTAACGAAGTTAATGTTGCTGGTGAAGAAGTAGCTGTTCTCCAAGACAGTGACTTAGTTCCTAGTGAAGTTGTCGTGAAAGACGACAACAACATCACTCTTCCTGATAGAAGTTCAGCCAAAGTTGTCAATGTCACTGAGCCTTTTTCTGATTCTATACAACAGGCTAATACGAGAGACTACCTTCAACGTTTAATTCTGTCTCGCTTGCCTGTTTCTGTCGTCTTCCCTCAAAAGAAAGACACAGAGACAGGATCTCTTTTCTTGAAGCTGATGACGAAAGTTCCTACAAAAACAAGAACAAAAATATGTAAAAAAATCACTTGTGAAACATGCACTGACGAGCTGTTCTTTGGAGGGGGAGTATATTTCAATGCACAGAAAAAGAGCATGATGTCATGCCGTTATTGCTTGAAACTTTTTGGCTCCCCTCTCCTTTTGATTCAGCATATTTCGTCAACACATTTGGATTAAAAAATTCACAAGAAATAAAACATAAGCTTCAAGAAAAGTTACTTTAATGTTTATATGATGTTATATTTGAAGATGTGTGCAGCCTATATCATAAATATGTAGTATGAAAATGTCATACAAGAATTTCAATGTTTGTTTTATATCTTAAAATAATCCGTCTTGTTTTTATAGGTTCAAGATGGAAAAGCAACTCTACTTGAACTTTTTTTTACTTTCATTAAGAAGTTTATACTTTAAAAACTATTTCAATTTTTATCGTGAACCTTTGATGGAAAAATTAAACATTGAAATACCTGCACATTCATTATTATCTGTATCGAAATGTTTTTTATACATTTCCTTCTTAAATATTTCATCAAAAAAAGCTTGTTATGAACGTTTTAATGAAATCAAAAACATAGAGTCCTTAGCATTTTTTGCTTCTTTTTTTCAGTCAGATTTTTTGTTTAATTATATATATCAAAGGACTACGAAAAAAATCAAAGAAATAGGGAAAGCATTGAAAGTTTATGTTTATTGCGGAACTATGTTTCATGTAAGCAGTAGAAAATTATTTTGGTTTGCTTCAGATCTTCTAAAAGTTAATCGTTCTGACATATTAGACGATTTGCTTTGTACAAAACACAGCATATTTGCTTATTGTGATTATCTTTGTTATTCGGATAATGAACTACAAAATAAAATAACTGATATGTTACAAGATTTAGACCTTAATGCAGAAATTGTTAAGTTTCGCTGCGGAGGGTGTGGGAAATACCATACTTTTGATAAAAATAAAAAAATTAGAACATTAAAAGTAACATATATGCTGTGTTGTGCTTGTCCAGTTAATTATAAATGTTACAGTAGTTTTAAGTTTGCTTCATACAGTACTCATTATCGGAAAGGTATAGCATGTTATGATTGTGGCATGAAATGGAAAAAAGCAAAGCCAATATGTAGTCCTGAATTTTGTTCATGGCTAAGAAAAAAATTCAGAAGCTTAAGAAAAAAAACTATAAAAAATGCATTACATTATTATTAAAGTTTAAGAAATATAAGGATGTAAAAAAACTACTATGTGATAACTTCTAACAGGTATCCTTTATCACATACATAAGAGTATATAACCTGTAAGTTCGGTGTTTAGTTAGGCACTGTAACATTTCAGGTTAAGAACCTTAAAACAGAACATTTTGTACCATATTTATCAAACAAGTTTTGATATATAAAGTCTATTGAAGATAATATGCCTTTACCATATTTGTTGTTGGATTGAAATAAAGAGGATTTATTGTAAGTTATTGAGTAGATATAATAAAGTGTCAAGTTTTGAGAAGAGATTTCACAGTAAGTTATATCAGAAAAAAAATTGCTGATATAAAGATGATAATGAAAGTTAATGTTGGTTTGCTTTTAAGTCGTGTTTATTACTTAGAAGCTATGTTGACTTTCACTGATGGTAAAATAGATGATTTAATAGATGTCAGTTTCCCTGTTCAGAATTATATGAGTGTAAGAGAAGCTAAACATATATTTACAGCGCTTTCTTTGATTCAGCCATTTTCATCTTTAAAAGAAATAAGAGTAGAAGCTTTATGCTTTTTCTCTGATTTCTTTCAGTCTTCATATCTTTTAGAAGAAATAATGAAGATTGTTTTATCTGATGTCATGTTATTGCCTAGAATTATTAAAATGTGCTGTATTTTTTTAAAATATACAGATTTTTATTATAGAATAAAGGATTTTTCATGTTTTATTTTAGAAATTTCATATTTTGAAGATGTAATAGAATTGATGAAACCTGCTCACAAAAAACATTACTTGAATGTTAATCCTAATGATTATGTTTTAAGTCCTTTAAAGAAAAAAATAAGAGATCAAATAAGAAAAAAAGAACATAAAATGTCTATTCTTTATATGTTTTGTAAACTTTGTTCTTCAGAGCTGATAATTTCTTCTAACAGCACAAATGTTACTTACATTCATTGTTGTATGCAACCTGTTCATATAAAATGTTTAGAATTTTTCTTTATGAAAACGAATCATAAAATAAAAAAGTGTAAATATTGTGATGTTAAATGGTTTGAAAAGAAGCCAATATATAGGTATGAAAAAGATATATTATTATGGTTATCAAAAAAATCAGAATCATGCTCTTCTTTGAAGAAAGACAAGTTACCTAAAATGGCTTTACTTGAAAATAAAAATGTTGAAAAATATAACAGTGTTATGTTATGATGTTATATAATGTTTTCAATTATGAAATTAATAAATATTTTTCAAGTTTAATTTCTTTGAGATAATCAAAAAAGTATATATCATATAAGTAAAAAAAGAAATGTCAATTTCCTCTCCTTTTTACGTGAATTTACCTTCTAATACTATTCACCCTTCTAGGGAAAACAAAACAAGTTCTTATTATGTTAATTTACCTTCAACTATTACATTGAAAGGGGAATGGGAGGTTGGAGTGGTGGAAGTTAATATACCTATTTCTTGGTATAATTTTCCTGAAAGACCAGAACGAAATAGAACTATAATAGTGGAAAGAAATTTTTTTAAATTTAAAAAAAATGTGTTCATAGCAAATTCTGCAAGTGATGTTACCTTGGAGAAAAGGTTTATAGTAGAAAGAATTCCTTATGGAAATTATAATTCTATTAATAACCTTATTGGAACTATAAATTCTGTTTTAGAAAAAATTGATATTTATCCTGATGATGTTTTCTTTAAAAAAGAGCGAAAACCTTTTATGAAAATAGAACCACAAAATTTAAAACCTATTCTTAAAGTAGGAAAAGGAGACGTAGTAACTTTTTCTTCTGATTTGTCTTCTTTGTTAAGATTAGATTTACATGAAAAAGCTGAGAAAAAAGAAGGAAATACTGTGTCTTTCATGGGACCTCCTTTAGAAAATTTTGAAGAATATAAAAAAATAGCATCAAATTTAGGACCAAATGAATATGAAAATTTCATAGCGGGTGGGGTTCCTAATTTGCATTACATAGCATCTAATATTTATATTTATAGCAACATAGTTTGTAATGAAGTAGTAGGAAACAAACAAGTTCCACTTTTAAGAACAATAAGATGCACAGGAAGCTTTGGTGATGACATAACAGAAGTTTTTGTTACTCCATATTACAAAAAACTTAAAAGAAATGAAATACAAGAAATTCAAATAACTGTCTGTGATGACTTAGGAGATCTTGTTAAATTTGAATACGGAACAGTGTTTTTGGTTTTACATTTCAGACCGATAGTCTAATGATTTATCGTCGTAGAGCATTAAAAAATCTTATCACAGAATATGATATCATTCCTAATTCTTTAAAATATGATCCTGATTTATTTTTGTTCAAAAATTTAAAAAAAGTGAAGAAAAAAATATTAAAAGTAAAGAAAGAAGAAGGTGGAGTTAAATTTCAGATAGGACTTTGCGTTATTTTAGGAAAATATAACTTAGAAACTAATGAATATTTTCAAATAGAACCATGGTTTTTAAGTCCAGTTCAATTTGGGTTTGATTCTTTGAATTTAGAAGAAACAATTAGGTCTAGTTTTTCTATTATATTAGGATTTTTTGATTCTTTCCTTCACATGGGATCAGGATGGTTTCTTAAAAAAATCAAAGTTCTTAGAATTTCAATTTTTAAATATAACCCTTTAGGAGGAAAAGAAAGACAAAAGACTAAAGACTTAATAGACAAAAAAAAATCAATTTTAAATATAAAAGGAACTGGTAATAAATGCTTTCTTTATTCTGTTTTAGCTGGTCTACATAAAGTAACAAATAATTCAAATTTAGCAAAATCTTATGATATTTTTTTAAATGAATTGAATCTTTCTTTTATTACTTTTCCTGTGAAATTAAATGAAATATCACAATTTGAAAAAAAAGAACAATCTAACAATAAATGTATTTGGTATGTTAGAAACAGAGCAAAAGATTATTCAACCTTTCCCTATGTATATTTCTACTAATTCGACTACTGTTTCTGAAGGAAGACATGTTGATTTATTATTATATGATGATCACTACTATTTGATTAGGAATTTACATAAGTTTATAAGACCTTTTTTCTGGAAAAAAACTAGATATTTTTGTTACAAATGCTTGATATCTTTTTGCTCAGAAAAAAAATATAAGTCCCACATAACTCAGAATTGCAATAAAAATCCTTACGTAGGACAAGGATACTATATGCCACCTATAGGTTCACATCTTAATTTTTCAGATTTCAAAAATAAAGTAAAAAGTCCTTTTATCATTTATGCAGATTTTGAATGTTATAATTATAAAATGAAAGAACCAATTTATAAAGGTAAATCTTTATGTGAACGCGAAAATAAATTAAATGCTTTCGGTGCTATAATGGTGTCAAAATATAAAGAATACAATCAAGATCCATTCATATATGTAGGAAAAAATGTCATATCAAATTTTGTCTCTTATTTATATCAAAAAAGAGCTGAAATATCTTATATTTTACACCATAAAAGAGAACCTATGAAATTAACTCCTCAGGATATTTCTCATATAGCTAAGCAGAGAAAATGTTACGTTTGTGGGGTTTCATTGACTCGTAAAGGTATACGTAAAGTTTTAGATCATTCTCATATAGGGCGAGAAGGTAAAGGGAGAGACATAAATTATGCTTGTAACAGATGTAATCTTACTTATACGTCTTTAAGGATGGATAGATTAAAAATACCTATTGTTATTCATAATAGCATGAACTATGACACTCATTTTCTTATTCAAAAATTATATAAATATGTGGACGAGAAAAATATATCTGTTATAGCAAAATCGTCAGAAAAATTTTTGACTTTAAGTTTTGAAAATTTTCGTTTCATAGATTCTTTTCAATTTCTTCCTACTTCTTTAGCTAAATTAGCAAATCTTATGAATGAAAAAGGAACTGATGACTTCTATGAAACAAAGAAGCATTTAAAAGATAAAAAATTATTACCTTATGTTATCCGTAAAGGAGTTATGTGTTATGATTATATAAATTCATGGAGTGTTTTGAAAGAAAAAAAATTGCCTGCAAGAAAATATTTTTATTCTTCTTTAACAAAAGAAAACATTTCTGACGAAGATTACCAGCATGCTCTTTTTATGTTCAAAGCTTTCAAATGCAAGAACCTAAAAGATTATTTGAAAGAATATTTAAAAATAGACGTTTTGCTTTTATGTGACGTTTTCGAATCTTTTAGAGAAAAGGCTTTAGATTATTATGGATTAGATCCATCACATTTTCTTACTTCACCAAGCTTAAGTTATCAAGCCATGTTAAAATATACTGGGGTTAAATTAGATTTATTTTCGGACATAGAAATGTACAATTTCATAGAAACAGGTGTAAGAGGAGGGATAACTAATGTTTCGCACAGGTATGCCATAGCAGAAGAGCCTGATGAACATATTTTTTATATTGATTGCAATAATTTATATGGAAAATGTTTAGCAGATTTTTTACCTACTTCTGATTTCAAATGGTTAGAAAAAAAAGAAATAAATAAATTAGAAATATGTAACATTCCAGACGATAATGAAACAGGCTATATTATGGAAGTAACTCTATCTTATCCTGCAAACCTTCATGATAGACATAATTCTTTTCCTTTAGCACCAGAAAAATTAGAAATAAAAAAGGAAGATTTATCCACTTATGCTGAACAAGTACTCAAAGACATAGGAATTTCATATAAAAAAGGAGGAAAAAAATTAATATGTAATTTAAATCAAAAGGAAAATTACGTTATACATTACCGTAACTTAAAGCTATATCTAAACCTAGGAATGAAAATTAAAAAAATACATAGAGTTCTTTCATTTAAACAAAAAGATTGGATGAAACCATACATCGATTTTAATACAACAAAAAGAACCTTAGCTACTTCTTCTTTTGACAAAGAATTTTTTAAACTTTTAATTAACAGCACTTTTGGGAAAACGTTAGAAAATGTTAAGAAAAGATCAACTATGAAATTAACTTCTAATCCTTTAGTAAGTGAAAAACTTATAAGAAAACCAAATTTTAAATCACTACATATCTTTCAAAAAGACTTCGTAGGTATACAATATAACAAAGAACGAATTCTTTTAAATAAACCTATATACATAGGATTTACAGTATTAGAACTATCAAAATTATGGATGTTTAATTTTCATTATAATATCATGTTACCTGCTTTTTCAGAAAGCATTATTCAATTGTTATACACGGATACAGACTCATTCATTTATTATATTAAAGATGAACATTTCTTAAAAAAGATAAAAAATATTGAAAATTATTTTGATTTTTCTAATCTTAAAGAAAGTCATCCTTTATTTTCCTCTAAAAATATGAAAGTTTTAGGAAAATTCAAAGATGAAACAGGAGGGAAAAAAATAAAAGAATTTATAGCATTAAGACCTAAAATGTATTCTATTCTTTATGAAACTGGAGAAGAAGAGAAAAAAGTGAAAGGCATAAAAAAAAGTTGTATACAAGAAATAAAACATAGTAACTTTAAAAAAGTCTTATTTAAAAATAAAATAAGAGAAGATCAATTCTGTAATATAGTAAGTCTTAAACATAAAGTGTATACCATTTCCCTACATAAGATTTCTCTTTCTCCTTTTGAAGATAAAAGATATTTATGTGATAGTGGGATAAAATCTCTTGCTTATGGACACTATAGTATACCTAAAAGAAAGAAAAAAAGAAAAAAAAACGAAATACCTTTTCCAGAAATAAAAAAGAAAAAAAGATCATGAGATAGCTTGAAAAAACTTTAACCTTATTAACATTAGAAAGAAAGCCTAAGGCATAATAAAAGAAAAAATGAACAAATCAGGAAAATACCCTACTTTGGCTTTTGGTCGGAGGAAAAGAATAGATATAAATAAATTTAAAGGAAATATATATTTACATTTTCATGACTTGACTAAAGATAAAAGCATATCTCTTCAAAAAGAAGAGTTTGACCTTCTTCTTCGAATGAAAAATAAAATATATAAAAAAATTGAAAAAGTTAAGAAATTGAAGAAAGAAAACAAGCAAGAAAAAATAAAAAAAAAGAAAGAAAAAGAACAAAATTTAAGTAGTGATAGCAACAGTGAAAGTGAAATGGAATTAAGTGAAAATGATAGCAGTGAATAATATTATGAAAATATTAATGAGATAAATGAATGACTTACCTTATTACCTTTAAAATAATATTATAAAAATATTATTGAGATAAATGAATAACTTAGCTAATTAGATTTATATAAATTCGTTTTCAATTTTTTATGATAAAAAATGGTTTCTAAATGTGAATTTTGTGGTAAAAATGCTGATTTAGTAAAAAATAAAAAATATTGTTTAAAATGTGCAGAGTCAATGGTACAAGAATGTATAAGGTGTCATAGACCTTTTCAATCTTATCATTTTTTTACGTCTGATGAAAATCACTTGAGATGTAATGCTTGTTACAATAAATACATGAAAGAAAAGCTAAGAAGCAAAGCTAAATCCGCACAAAATTTCAGTATAAAAGTCATGGAAGATATGAGCGAAAATGAAGACTCGAACAGCATATCTTCAGAAGAAGAAAAAAATGACTCCACCAAAAATATTGAATCAAACATTGTTCGTCCTATCAAGAAAGAAGAAAACTTGAAAAGAAGAAAAGAAGAGAGTGATGATAATGTAAGTCATAACGAAAATGAATATGAAGAAAAAAAAGTAAAAATACAAGTCAAGAAAAAGAAAAAGATGAATAAGACTTCTAGCAGGGTGGAAAATAATACAAGTGATGATGACTTAAGTCAAGATGAAAATGAAAAAGCAGGAAGAAAGGAAAAGGTGCAGGTTAAAAGAAAGAGAAATGTGAACAAGCAGCAATCTAATACCTCACGAAATAAAACTAAAATTAATTCTAGTTCAAGGAAAACAAAAACAGGAAACAAAAGTCTGATATTTAACGTAGATGGAAACATGAAACCGAGTGGCTTCATCCCAATTTACATGCCTGTTAATCAGTAAACATTTTTTTATTAGATGAATAAAATTAAAAAAATTTCATGGATAACCGTGAAATCTGACAGTATAATATATCGACACACTTTCTATTACATTGAGATGGTTTAAAATCACGTGATTATATGTATCGTTCTATTCATGTATAAAAATTATTTGATATATTAGAACGAAACCATGCATATCGGATTTCCGTCTCTGTAATGTAATACAGGAAATATGTGTCAAAAAATATGAACCAACAAACTAAAAACAAAGAAAATATTTTAAAAGAAATATTTTTCAATCCGTCTGATCCTGCCTCTTTCAGTTCTGCAAATAAATTATATGAAAGTGCAAAGAAAAAAAATAAAAATATAACTCATACGGATGTATCAGCTTTTCTTCATAACACTAGAACCTATACTTCTCACAAAAAAATAAAACATAGGTTTTTACGAAGAAAAACTATAGTGAAAGGTATAAATGATCAATGGCAAATAGATTTAATTAGTATATTTAATTTAAAAAATGAAAATGATGATATCAAATATTTACTTGCTTGTATAGATTGTTTTTCTCGTTATGCTTATATTTTTCCATTAAGAAACAAAACAGCTTCCGTCACTTTAGATGGCTTTAAAAATATATTAATGAAAAGCAAAGTTAAGCCTAGAATTATACAATTTGATGACGGAAGTGAATTTAAAGGTGTATTCAGAAAATATTTAAAAGAAAATAACATTAAATTTTTCAGTACATCACAAGACACTAAAAGTGCAATAGTAGAAAGATTCAATCGTACTATACAAGATAAAATATATAAATATCTTACTTTCAAAAAGACTTTGAGATATATAGATGTACTTCAAAATTTAGTATATAGTTATAATCACAGTAAGCATAGAACTTTAGGTATAAGTCCTTCAGAAGTAACTAAAGCAAACGAAAAAAAAATATGGATAAAACAATACGGGAAATATTTATTCTCTAAAAAACATCATTTACCCTTTAAAGTTGGAGATAAAGTTAGAATTACTAAATATAAAACTACTTTTAGAAAAGGATATTCTTCTCATTGGAAAAAAGAAATTTTTCAAGTAGCTTATGTTCTTAGAACTTGGCCTGCAACATATGTATTAATTGATAAAAACAATGAAATATTAAGTGGTAATTTTTATAAAGAAGAACTAGTTAAAATTGAAGGAATTTAAAAAAAATGGAGCATATAGAATTTCCTATTTTCAATGCATGTATTAGAATACCTTTTTCTATGATAGTAGCAGGTCCTAGTAACAGTGGTAAAACTACTTTTGTTCATAATTTAATAGAAAACAGTGATCGCATATTAGACAAAAACATAGATTATTTTATTTGGTGTTATGGTCAAACACCTCCTAAAAAACCTTCTATAATGCAAGATAAAGACGTTATTTTCATTAATGGTATTCCTTCTTCTTTTGATAAATACATAAAACCGAACTTAAATGGACTTATTATATTAGATGACTTAATGAAAGAAAGCAGTAATAATGCAGAAATAGGAAAATTATTTACTCAAACTTGTCATCATGAAGGTTTAAATGTGATATATATATCTCAAAATTTTTTTTCTGAAGGGAAAGAAAGACAAACTGTGAACAGAAATGCTACTTACCTTGTTATATTTAATTCTCCTTTAGATCAAACAGTGCCTCAAATATTAGGAAGAAAATTATTACCAAAAAATCATAAAACTTTTATCAATATTTTTAATGAAGCAACTAGAAAACCACATTCTTATCTCTTAATAGACGGACATCAAAAAACTCCACAAGAATACAGATTAAGAGGAAATATTTTTGATGTAGGCCAAGATGTTTATATTCCAAATAAAACTTAAAAAAATGTACGTGTGATAAATGAAATAAAGAATGATATAAAAGACAAGAAATAGTTTTGTTTATTACGTTTTAAAAAATGCCTAAGAAAAGGAAATCTTTATTATTAAAAAAAAGACCTATATTAAAAAGGAAAGGGAAAAAAAGAATTTTAAAGAAAAAAAAGACTAAAAGAAACAAAAGGCCTAATTTGTCTAGGCAATTAGCTTTCCTTACGGTCTTAAGTAACACTAAAAATAAAAAAAGAAGAAATCTTCTGATAGAATATGCAGGAAAAGAAGACATAGATGCTATATGTCAATGCATTTATAACGTACTAAAAGGAAACATTAAATTAAGTCCTTTTTCTTATGCTAAACTTAAAAAGCATAAAAAAATTTTAAGATTTTTAGTAAATAGACGTGTGAATAACAAAAAAAGGAAAGCAGTATTAAAACAAAAAGGTGGTTTTTTGTCTATGCTTATTCCTTTAGCCGTAACTTTACTAGGAGGTTTAGCAGGAAATAGACAATAATATGACTGCTTCTTTCAAAAAAAGTATTGTCATTCCTTTAGTTACATATAAAAAACTTAGAGCTATAGAAGAAAATAATACGAAAGAAACTAAAAATGAAAAAAATCCTATTCTTGAAAGACAAAAAGAAATATTAGCAGAAAAAATGTATAATATTCAACCATATAAAGTTTTAAGTACTAATCAAGATATATCTAAACAAAATCCTACTTTTTTTTCTTATTTTCAAGAAAATCAATCTGAAAAATCTTTTCATACAGGTATATCTATAGAAGAAATATTATCACATATAAGACAAGCACAAATACCTTACATAAAAGAAATTTTAAAAAAAATGTTAGCTTTACAATTTTTTTGGAATGATCAGGGTGAAATAATAATGAACGGAAAACTGCTAAAAAATTCTAATGTGATAGACATAATGAAATTTTTTTCTAATACTAGCATAAAAAAAGAACCTCTTGGCATTAATGAACTTTGGTATAATTTATCTCGACATATACCTAAATCTTGGTTTCTCAATAAACCAGGAAAAAGCAAGCAAGATGCTGACGCTTATAAAATAAAAAAATATCCTATAGAAGATCAAAATATAGACATTATAAAAAAACGACAACGACAAATACATAAAAAAATTGAAAAAGGAAAGATAGAATCCATAGAAGCAACAGATGATGAATATTCAGAAAATGATTACGATGATCCAATTGAAAAATCATTATTTAAAGATTCTGACAGCGTGGACGATGATAATTTAAATTATCCTCCAGAATATGGTAAACAAAAATTATTTATTCCTTCAGGAGAAGAAAAAACCTTCACAGAATCTGAAGAAAATAAAAAAGATGAAGCAAGTGGAGGAATAGGAGAAGAAATAAAAATTAAGAAAATAAAACCAACTTCTTTTGAACAAAAATTCGATGAAGAAAGTGAAATAGAACCTATGTCCTCTACCCCTCCTTCTGAAGATATTTTTGGAGAAATAAAAAAGAAAAAAAGTTCGTCTAAAGCATCACCACGTAAAACACGTTATGGGAGATAAAAAAAAACCAACCCTAAATATTATGGGAAAGATTGGGACACGAAATGGAAAAAATAGTAATAAATAAAGAAAAAGCATTTGAGATAAAGAAGAAAAAATCCTAGGAAAATAAATAAAAATGTATTCGAATTGTGCTCATAAAAAACTTCTTTACAGGCAATTTTTACGAGAAAATAAAAATCCATTATTTTACAATCAATATGGAAGTGGATATAATACACTAACTCCTTTCATAGGAAGCAGAAATCAAAGAGGATATGGTATAGGTGGCATACTAAAAGGTTTATTTAAAACAGTCGTACCTCTCATTACTCCTGCGGTGAAAAGTGCAGGTAAAGCAATAGGAAAACGAGCTCTTAAAGGAGGAATAAAAATTGCAAAAAATGTTTTAAAAGGTGAAAATATAAAAAAGGCTATAAAAAGAGAAGCTGAAGAAAGTTTGTCTGATTTAGGTTCTCAAGTTATTTCAAACTTTTCAAATCGAAAGAAATTATCTCCTCAGCCAAAAATTATAAAAAAGAGAAACAGAAAAAAGAAAGGAAGGCATGGTGATATTTTCGGATAGAATAAATAGCTTGAGATAAACCGATAACTTGATCTTTTTATGTTGTCAAAGTAAAAATAAGAAGATACACCTGAACAAAAAATATGTCTTTTTTAAATGAAAATTTACATCATTGTATAAGCTCAGAATTGGATTATAAATATATACCTCCTACTGATACTACAAGAATAAAAACATACTATGAAAAAATAGATCCTACAGCTTCACCAAACAGCAACACTGTTCAATTTACATTAAAATCTAACAAAAAAGATTATGTTTCTTTACATAACAGTTACCTTTACATAAAAGCAAAAATATTGAAAGCAGATAAAACAGCACCTGACGCTCCAGCTAACGATGGAACTATAAATGATAATGCTAAAGTTTTTCCTGTTAATTATTTTGGTGCTACTATGTTTAAGAATGTAAAAGTTTTCGTAGGAGGAATAAGAATATCAGACAGCAATGATTTATATGGTTACAAATCAATAATAGAATTTACTTTAAGTTATGATCCTCTTACAGCTAAATGTTTAGGACCATTAAGTTTTTACATAAAAGACAATAAAGATTTCAATGAAGTTAACACTTTAACAGGTACAGCTCACAATGCAGGAGCTAAAAAAAGATATGAAAAAACAAAAAACGGAACATTGTTTGAAGTGCATGTAAGAATACATGACAGTCTTTTTTCACAGTCTAAATTATTACCTGGGGACTTGCCTCTTTCTATTGAATTAGATAGAGCAGATGAAACTTTTTGTTTAATGTCAAAAGTAGAAGCTCAAAAATATATTATAGATGTACAAGAAATAAACTTGTACGTGAAAAGAGTTAGATTAACAGATGATTTTCATCAAGAATTAGAAGAAGCAAGAGCTACTAATTTACCTATATGGGATATTCCTATCCATAAAATAGACATGAAATATGTCACTTTCGGTCCTCAAAAAGCTATTCTTCAAGCTTCACATGTTGTGAATAACACACCTTTACCTAAAAGAGTCATAATTGGTCTCGTGCATTTAGATGGCTTCACAGGCACTCATAATCGTAATCCATTTAAATTCGAAAACTTTAAAGTTAAAGAAATAGAACTTAAAGTAAACGATGGAGGAACTCCTTTTTATCATTATGAATTAGATTTTCCAAATAATATGTATAACATGGCTTATCTTGCTCTCCTTAAATCTACAGGAGATATATTCAGAAATGAAGCACAAAATGTAACCATAGACGAATTTAAAGAGGGAACAACATTATTTTGCTTTGATATTTCTAAAGACGGAGCAACATCAGAAACTTTTGAATTAACTGAAACTGGTACTTTAGGTTTTGTAATAAAATTAGAAGAAGAATTAGATCATGGAGTAGCAGCCATTGTATATTTAGAATATGATGAGATCATGAGATTAGACTCAAGTAATATGCTAAAATTTAAGTCTGAATTGACTAACCTAACAAAATGAATGGAAAAGAAATAAATTTTTATCTAAATCTCATAAAAGAAGAAAAAAAAGGAGAATATGGAGTGTTTTCAGCAGATACCATACCTGAAGTGACGTATTACCCTACTAGTTACATAGTTAACACTGACAACAGTGATTCTCCTGGTGAGCATTGGGTAGCTTTATATTATGAAAAACCTAATAACTTAGCTGAATATTTTGATTCATATGGATTTCTACCTCTTCGTGAAAGTTTTCTTAAAGCATTACCTGAAAAATATAAATATTCAACTCATGCTATACAAGGTTTATTTTCTACAACTTGCGGACAATATTGTTTATATTATCTTGAGAAAAGAGCTAACAACATGTCCATGCAAGATATAATATCTAGTTTCACGACTGATACAGACTGGAACGATAATAAAGTAATAAATCATTTCAAAAAGAAAAAAATACCTGTGATAAAAGAAGCTTATTTCCCATATCAAATTTGTCAAAGCTGCTTACCTAAAAACGATTTCTTAAATAACAATTACACTTTTAAATCTAAAAAATTGAAATGACGGAATCAAACCTTTTAAGTAAAATCAATAATGCAACTAAAAAGAAACTACCAGCTATACAAGCAAGTAGTATTTTAGTTATGTTTGTCTTAGCTATAACAGGTATCATATATAATGAAACACAAAAAAAATATTCTTCTCCTTTACAAAAAGGAGATGAAATATTCCTATGTTGTACAGAAACTGGCAACATTTTTCGCAATGGAGAAAAAACACAAAGTTTTTTAACTTGTTACATAACAAACATAAATGAGAGAAAAAGCTGGTCCTATCCTTACTTAGGACAGTCTGTTTCAAATAATTCTCAAACAAACCAAAGCTCAAGAGTAAATCAGTTTACTGATATAATAACCATAAATTCCTCTCTTAAAAATAGATATGTTGTAATACATATACCTAAACAAAGAAAAATCGCTGAGATAAATACCACATCTCCAACTTACAACTGATCAAAAAATATCACGCTGATCCTATAAACAATAACTTATATTTTAAATATGGATTATTTAAAGATTCAATTAAACTATGAAAAAGAACGTAATGAAATCCTAGAAAAAATTTGTCACCATCAACACTCATACATTTGCTCGTTAGAAAAAGAGAAAACTGAATATCAAAACAAAATAAAAGAAGAAGAAGAAAAAAATTCTTCTCTCTCTTATAAAATAAAAGAGACAGAAAAAGAAGTCATGGTTATGTTAGCACATAGAAAAGCCTATGGCATAGCTAAAATGGAGAGGGAATACAGGAAAAGAAAAGGTCCGATTTACATAAACACTATAGTATCAGACAGTAATGATAAGGATGAAGAAGCTGCTGAAGATATAGATATAGTAGATCTCCCTCGTGAGAGTTTATTAAACATATATAGAAGTATACCTGATGAAGTGTTTTATGAAGAAAAACATGAATGTGATTAGGTATACTTAATCACTGCTATAAAATTCAAAATGAGTTTTCAAACATACAGCATAAGAAATCTTTTAAAAAATAAGAACATCAGTGACGAAATAGCAATCAAATATGTTAATGCTAAAAAAGAAAAAATTATATGCAATTCTGCTTTTTTAAACATACTCCTTGAACACTATAAACAGGTATTCAAGCATAGGCAAATAATATCTGCAGCCTTTTTCGTTATAGGAGAAACAGTATTTAATTATGCAGAAAAAATATGTCTTATAAAACGATTAAATATGCATGATTTATCAAAATTATCAGTAAAAGAAGCTATAGGTTATACCTTAAAATTCTTTTCTACTGAAGGTCTTAAAGATGAAAAAGACAAAAAAATTTGGGAAAATGCATTAGATCATCATTATAAAAATAATGATCATCACCCTGAATACTATTCAGGTAAAAACATGGAAAAATATGCTTTAATTGAAAGTGTATTTGATATGATAGCCTGTCATATAGAAAAAGATTTGAAAATTAAAAATATAACTGTGAATGATATTTTAAACGGAGAAATTACCTTTCATGAAATGTTAAACATTAATCCAAATTTCTTTAGTAGATACACTATCGAAGACAGAGAAAAAGTAAATTTTTATCTTGCTTCGTGGAAAAGTATTCTAAGTCAGCAATAAAAAATGCTTAAAATAAAAAAATATATTATTACAAATTCTGTAAATAAAAAAACAAAAACACAAATCACAAACATTAAATATACAAGTTTTACGATATCTTTACTGGCTATATATTTGTTTTTTACTTACTGTATCATATATGAACTTATGCATATTGTAATATTATGTCCTTTTTTATATATCATATATAACCTTATACATATTATATTATTTCTGTTTTTGCATCATAGTATACTTGTTTCCGATACTACTTTGTGATACAGCTAACATAACCAGTTTCCGATACTACTTTGTGATACAGCTAACATAACCAGTTTCCGATACTACTTTGTGATACAGCTAACATAACCAATCTTAACTTTACATCTGATTACATATTACTTCAAAATGCCTTTGCCATCCTATTATTTCAATCAAGACTTAGGTTATTCTGATCAAGTCTTACAACAAATATCTGTACTGTTAGGTACAGACTGGATGAAACTAGGTATTTATCTAGGCATACCTGATCACCGTTTAGAAAATATTTTTAAGTCTAAAAAACCATGCGAAATGGCATTAGAAATGTTAAAAAAATGGTGGAGAAATGTTCCTCCATACAAGAGATGGGAGGAACTAGAAACAAGTTTTCTGGAAACTAGCAGAAGAGACTTAATAGAATTCACTCAAAAATATTTTGGCGAAAAATTATTGGAAAATTACCATACTGATTCCACTGCTATATATCTTTTCTTGAGCAAATTGAGCGAAAAAATACCATCAGACTGGAAATATATCGCTATTTATTTAAACATATCATATAAAGATATAAAAAATATTTCTTATGAACCTGAACGTGACTTAACTCAATATGCCTTCCAAGTGCTAAAAATGTGGCAAACATCTAAATACAGTGCAACTCACCATCTCATAAAAGCTCTGTCTGACATGAACAGAAAAGATGGTTTGAAAATTATCTTCGATGAATTCGATAAAAGAACAGGAAGTGAACAAGCAGGCTTTAATTAAAATGTTAAAATATCTTTGTGATAAGCTTTAATAACTACAATACAGTTAGTCATAACAATTTATTAGTTATAATATATTATCATGTTATCTGATTATAAGATTGCTTTAAATATCTTGTGATAAGCTTAAATAACTAAATATTATAATAAATAATACAGCAACAATAGTAACAACTGTCATAGTTATAATTTTTTATCATATTGTCATCTAATCATAAGATTGCTTAAAATATCTTTATGATAACCTTAGATAACTGTATATCATAACTAGTGATATAACAGTTGTAACAACTTACTATTATCATAATATAATATTGTTATCTGTTTATAACTGCTTTTAATATAGTTGTGATAAGCTAAGATTGTAATAACTTGATATAGTTATAATTTTTTATCACATTGTCATCTAATCATAAGATTGCTTATGATAATCTTAAATAACTATATATCATAACTAGTGATATAACAATTGTAACAACTTACTATTATCATAACATAATATTGTTATCTGTTTTGTTATCTGTTTATAACTGCTTTTAATATAGTTGTGATAAGCTAAGATTGTAATAACTTGATATAGTTATAATTTTTTATCACATTGTCATCTAATCATAAGATTGCTTATGATGATCTTAAATAACTATATATCATAACTAGTGATATAACAATTGTAATAACTTACTATTATCATAACATAATATTGTTATCTGTTTATAACTGCTTTTAATATAGTTGTGATAAGCTGAGAACTAAATAACTATATATCATATAACAAGTAGTATAGCAATAATCATAAGTACTTAGTATTATACATACTATAGTTATAACATTATATTGTATTATCGCTTTAAATATCGCTGAAATAAGCTTAGATAACTATATCATAACAAGTCATTAAACAAGTCATAAGTACTTAGTATAGTTATAACTTCATATTATTACTGATATTAGTTATAACTTCATATTATTACTGATATCTTTATATATCAATATCAACAAAAATGGCATATTCACACGAGTCTTATTATGTAACACTTACGGATAACAGAAATACAGCATTAATAACACCATGCAATACTCCTGTTACCACGCCTGATATAAATCCTATAAGTAAACCTGTGATATATTATATAAAAAATACAGAAAGAGCGATTGAACCAACAAGATCAACTAAAGAATCTGCAGGATTTGATTTATACAGTGCTTATGATTATATTATTCCTGCTAAAGAAAGAATGTTGGTGAAAACTGATTTAACGCTTGCTATACCTCCAGGATGCTATGGTCGCATAGCACCTAAATCAGGTCTTGCAGTTCATCATTTTATTGATGTTGGTGCAGGAGTAATAGATGGAGACTATAGAGGCACTGTTGCCGTCCTACTGTTCAATTTTGGTAATAAAAACTTTGAAATAAAACATGGAGATCAAATAGCTCAAATCATCATAGAAAGAATTTGCATCCCTCACCTTGAAGAAGTATCTGTTCTTAATGTAACTGAAAGAAACAAAAGAGGATTCGGATCAGGGAAAGAAAAAACAACTAATGAAACTGAAGAAAAACCAGTTGAAAAAATGGATGAAGAACCATCAAGAGAAAACCCTGTCAATGAAGAGGCTGCAGATGAAGAACAATTCTTTGATGCAGTTGAAGAACAAGCCTATGAAGAAAAATCAAATTAAGAATCAGCAAAAGAAAAAACGAGTCGATGCAGTTAAAGAACAAGCCTATGATGAAAAAGCATTAAAAATAAAAAAAAATCAACATCATATAAACCATTAATAAAATCAATGAAATGCCCTCCATCTCTCGATGTGAAATTATCCCTAATAAAAAAATTAAATAAAATCGAGTTATGTTTTTTATGCATACAATATAACAAACAAAATATCCTTGGGATAAACTAAAAAATCACACAATCTCTATGATAAACTAAAAAATCATACAACCAAAAAAAACATAATGGACAACAAAGCAAAAGTAGATGAATGCTTGCTTTATATTTTACAAGATTCTGATTACAATGATCATTCACCTCGAAATAATATTTTTCCATATGAAAACACTAAAATAATTACTTTTATTTTAAAAAATGAAATAGCAGAACTTTTTTTAAATAAATGGAAAAACGATGAAGTTCAAACTTCTTCACTTTTAAATGAAGTAATAAAAAACTTAAAAAAATTAATCAATGTCATGTATTACACAGATCACTTTGGAGTTAAATGGCAAACCCGAGATAATTCAAGATACAGCAAGATTTCAATAATATTCCATGGAAATAGTCGTATCAATGAAACTACTACAGTACTTAAGTCTAAAGAATATAAAAATTTTATCCAGTCATTGAAATCTGCGAATATACTATTTTTAGATCAAACAATCACTTTCAGAAGTCAATTTCAAAGTATACTAGAACACATATGTAACTCATTCTCTGCCACTCTGTTCATAAATGATGACTTAATTCTTTATTTTCCCGGCTGGAGACATATAAATGAATCAATACCAGCAGAAATTTATGATTTAGATCGTCTTTGGTATCCACTCTCTGTGTAACACGGTTGCTAAGGTATGCGCTACAAATCGAGTAAACACTCGTTACTAAGTGTAGCTATGACAACATAACGTAGCAACATAATTCATTGCGTCAAAAAAATGGCTGACAACGAAACTATAATGAATAACATTGAATCATCAACCTCAGAAGATGAAACAAGTTCAGAAGAAAGTTATCATCGGTATGAAACCAATTTCACAGTGCGAGCACATAGTTACACGGATCAAGGTGAAGTGAAAACGTGTTTGCGAGGATGTTATAACATTTCCTACAATCTCGATTTAGTTGTTATGTACGATGACGTGCCGCACGAAGACAACACACTCGTATACTTGGATGTAAAAGAAGAACAAAAGATCGAAATTTTCGAAGAAGAATGGACAGAACTCTCATCTAAAATGGATCAAATAAAACATCTGTTTAGTTCGAACGTTAACATGAACTCTAAAATTGAAATAGAAGGTTTCACTGTCACCAAATTAAACTGGGATACGTTACTGTTCGCATCAAAGAACATTGAAAGCCACTTCATGTTAAAACCAAATCAGTTAGATAAACTGAATACTGCGATGGAAGACATTCAAGACAAAGAACTTTTTGACTATCTTGATATACTGTACATTTTAGAAGAAGAATAAGAAAAACAGAATCCTAAAGGTAAAACACACTTCTTAATGTCTCTGAATGATATAAATGTCTCTGTGAATGCACACTTCTTAATAGTCTTAAAGTACAGTCAATAAAAAAAATGGGAAACAAACCTGTTTTAGGATATACTAGATATGATTCCAATACATTTCCTCTAAGCAAAGAAAAAACTAACGCTGTAGGATTTAATTTATATAGTGCTTTCAGTTATATAATTCCAGCCAAAGAAAAATGTTTAATTGAAACAGGCATCAAAGTTGCTGTCCCTACTGGGTATTATGCACGTATAGCACCATTAAGTGGGCATAGGTTTAAGTATACGAATGTTAAGGCAGGAATCATAGACAATGATTACAGAGGACAAATTCATATCCTTTTTTTAAATTTTGGTGAAAAAGAATATAAAATAAATTGTGGAGATCCGATTGCACAACTTGTGTTGGAAAAAATATATAATATTACATTAAAAGAATCTAACAAACTCAAAGATACTCCTTATTCGAAAATATGTTTCCAATTAAGACACAGCAAAATATATGAACAATGGCGTAAAGAAACACATATGTCCTAATGATATGATTTTATAATAATACTTAACTCTGTTCTATTACATTATTATAATAAAATGTATTATATCCAAACAACTTGTTTCACTTCATTTTTATTTTCACTTAT
Organism: Acholoe squamosa; assembly: GCA_949317995.1. Classification (NCBI taxonomy): domain Eukaryota; kingdom Metazoa; phylum Annelida; class Polychaeta; order Phyllodocida; family Polynoidae; genus Acholoe; species Acholoe squamosa. The sequence goes on along the minus strand of OX439044.1, from coordinate 10,120,120 downwards.
AGACAGCATAATACTTCAATCAAAGTGTCAAATGATCTGTACATCACATATTTTATTTATCATCGTAATACAAGAATTGCTTTAAATCCAAAATCTATCGTTTCAATTGTAAACTAACGCTGTAAATTCCTCTAATAACTCAGCAAATGTTCTTTGCTGATATCAATGAAACATAACAAAAAAATAAAGGAGAAAAAACTCTGTCCCTAAATCACTCAAACTGTTGAAAAAAATCTATATCCTCTTAAACTGAATGTCTATTTGTTCATAGACTTAAAGGTGTAACACCACATTTATGATTTCACTGCTGAGGTGGAGTATATAAGGAACGCAATGTCTGGGGTTAATTGAAGAGGTCTAGCCCTCATGTCACGAACCTCCACGTCTGTAGCTCCAGGTACTAGCTTCAGTGTGAACAAAATCACGACTATTCGTGCGAGCTTGTTAACTTAGAACGGCTGATGCTCCCATTGTTGGTTGATGCGTGTATGCTCCCATCAGTTGGTTGAAGCACCATACATAATAGTCCTCCTGTTTCAGTAACGTCATTCCTTAGAGAGCTGATCTGAAATTGAATGTATCTCTCAATCCTCCTCCTTCAATCCTCCTTCAATCCTCCTTTACTATTTCCAAAATAATCCTATTATCCAAAATAATAGGTATTTTCTGGATATTCAAAAAATATAGGTCTTCTTTGGATATTTTTTTAGAAATATCCAAAGAAGACCTATATATATACTACTTGTATATCAATCTATGCTAATAGGCCTACGCCATTCCCGTAACCATGCACAACCCTTCCTCCCCTGTTTGTTTCAGGCGTAGTATTCAGTAGACTTGCTCAAGTGTCTCAATTTTAAAGTAAGAGAATTTAAAAGAAAATATGATGAATATAGAAGCCGTTTTTAAACAGAAATATTAAGAAGACCTCTAATGAATTAATTCAGCCAGCGACCTCACTGGAGGAGGAGGAGTGGGAGTAGGGGAGGGGTGAGTGGCGTAGTGAGTGGCGTCAGTATAGTAGTAGAATCTAGGGACCATCGCTAGTCTAAGCTCAAGACATTTCCTTGACACGTCATTCTTGGGGCATCTGGCTTTCATTATCAATGCCAGCTGTTTGTAAAAAGACAATGTGTAAAAGAGCCCCATGCCTGTTACAAGGGACCTGTTAAGGGGCCAGTATGGCATAGGAGCCATCCATAAATGACATCATGCCAATTTGACTATTTTTGACCCCCCCCCCCCCGTCACGTTCTTTGCCAATTCTACAATGCTGAGGGTATATGGGGGAATTAATCCCGTCATGCCAGGCCTACCCCCCCCCCCCCTCTCGCATCACATCATTTGTGGATGGACCCAATTGTAGTCGTGTAGATTTATGTCACTGTACGTAGGGTCCTTAGGCAGAGATCATTTTTTAACAACAGGGGGGGACTGGTGGGTTTGCACGTGCACGTGTGAAAAAATTCGACCCCCCTCTCGAGGGGGTAAAAATTTTTCGACCCCCCCCCCCCATAGGGACAAAAATTGTGTGCGAACATCCCATTTTAGCCTATAGTAACGCGCAGGGTTTTCCACTGAAAACAGGTGAAATTATTTTGACCCCCCTCCCCAAACAGAGGTATAGAAAAAATTCTGACCCCCCTGGTCAAGGGGTTGAAAAAAATATGACCCCCCCCTCAAACCCACCAGCCCCCCCCCCCCCGTTGTTAAAAAAATGATCACTCCCTTATGACACACACAACCTCTTTCGGGTTTGCTTGGGGGGGGGGGGCAGGCAAAGTTTGTTTGGCCCTCAACTTTCGGGAAAGATCAGCAACTTCCTTTTGCAGCTAAGTGACTTCTCTGTTCGTGACACTTATTAATTGTGACTATCAATTTCTCCAGTTATTTACATCATATGCAGTAAAGTCAATAAATCGGTCAGGTAGAACATTGTTTATACCGATGATGACCGCAAAAAGGAGCTAAAAATGCCCTAAATTATGTAAATATTAAAGTAAAATTCCAAAATTAACTTAAACTCATTCCCAGTTCTTCAAGAACTACATATATAGAGATATTCTACTCTCTCTGATCCAATAAACACAAGAACGAAAATAAACAAAACAATTTTCTTTTATTCGGAAAATTTGACATTTAGCACATTTGTACAAAAGCAGCATAGTATATGTACAGACCCAATAATAAGTTCACATACCTCCCAGAATATAATACTACATATTAGCGTATTCCTAAATTATCGCCCCTCCCTGACATATTGTGACTATTCTGCCACCACCAAGTCCTAAATTCTTAGGTGTAGGTAACATTCTTAAGCCTATCATAGTGGAATTTATAGATATTTACAAAGAAGCACCCCGAGTTCCCAAAGCACAATACATTTCTTTTTAAAATCCGTTTATCAATATGGTCTTCTGTTATCTCTGCATTTTACTCACTCCCACCTAGGAAATAACCAGAGCATTTCAAAGTAACCTTTAGGAATAAATTGCTAACCATAATGAAAACTTGGAACACTTTCCCTCATAATTCAACAAACCTTTCCAATTAGATCTATATCATTTTCTCCATTATTCACATATCAGAAAAATAAATGTGTATTTTGATAATTCTGCTGTTCCTACGTTCCGCTTCCTGCTGTAACGTGTGTAATAAGAATGTAGGCGAAGAAGAAGATTCCGACAAGACCGATGATGACGTAACACATGAGTTTTCTGTTGCTCTTGCCTGTACCCATCATGTTCTGAATCCTGTTGAGGCTACCAGTAAGCAGGTTTGTAGAACTGTCAAACTCACTGTCCTGGAAAGTAAAGTCATAGAAAGAAATATCAAGAAAACTGAAGCTGATTCATTATTGGTACTGATTTATCAATAAAGATGGTTTTCAGCACAGGAGATGTGTGAGAAAGAAGACTTGGGGGACCTTAGTGAGGCCCCTCACGGTGGTACCTTTTACCTTGTTCGCCCATTGCACTAAGGCGATGATGCAGTGTATATGAAAACTTTTTACCCTCACAGGTCATTCAGTCCTACAGATTTCATTATTCTACAGGCCTGGATTGATCTTGGCAGGACCGAACACCTCAAGATTGTTTTTGGTAGAAAAGAAAACAAGAATTAATTCATTATTTTAATCATTCAAATTTTTAAATATTAACATACAGTAATACCTTTTATTTTAGGTGTAAAACCCCTAATAATGGTCTGATTTGCAAGCTGTAAAAACCAAAATGTAGTATAGGCCACACCAAATAAAATAATTGGTCTATGGATTTTCATTTTTGAAAACTGAAGCGGGAGGGCCAAATTTAAATTTTATTTTCCTAAAAAAAAATTATTTGTCTATGGATTTTCAATATCAAAGATGTGAAGAGGGCGATTTTTTTTTTTTTTTTTTTTTGCTCCTTTTCTCGAATTTATGTCTACTAGAATTTTGGCTTCTAAATGCAGCATAGACAATGAAATTTGCAAATCTGGAGACCTTTACCTATCCAATGAGTGGTCTGCTGTTGCTGTACCTTTATTGGTTGACACTGTAAGGACTTTGCAAAAAAAAATAAAAAAATTCAATTTTCCAGAAAATGATGCGGGCAGAATCCAGACAAAATATTTTTAAAATCAAAATTAAATTTCCATTTAGGAAAATTAGGTGCGGGAAATCCATAGACCAATATTTTAATTTGGTGTGGCCATAAGGTCCCAAGAGTTTAGCAAGACATTCGGTCCTGCAGTGTTGCAAAATGTCTGTGGGCCCTGCATCGGTTTTGTCCCACGAGTTTTTGTATTGACTCCATGGTAACCCCACATAGCACTTAGTTCATACAGCTGGTAAATATATGTCCATGATTGAAAAGAACATTACATATATAAGTAATTTAGAAACTTCAAAATAAAAGTACATATTTAATGTAAAAATGAAGACCAAATATAGCACCATTATAGGTGTACGTACCACAGTGTCCAGGTAACGGTTACTGTCTCTGGCTTCACGTTCCATATCAAAGGCGTACTGAAAAGAAAGGTGTAACGCTTATTCATGTGATTTTACATGTATATCACATATTAAACAGTAATAAGCGCACTATAAAACTTATGTATTATTCATCTAGAAATTAGCAAAAGGAATTTCTATGTTTGCATCTGCAGGCTAAATATACAGTAAACATTTCGCTGGAGAGAGAGACAGAGAGAGAGAGAGAGAGAGAGAGAGAGAGAGAGAGAGAGAGCAGAGACAGAGAAGGGGGGGGGCAGAGGGGGAGAGAGAGACAGGGAGAGAGAGACAGAGACAGAGAGAGAACATGAAAATGGGTGGGTCATTTTCCATATCTTCTCAACAAAAGGCTTACATTTTTCAGCATGGACACCTTGCCTGCCAATTGTTCCGTCATCCTCTGATTCTCATCGTCCAACATATCGTGTGACGACCCTGAAATTGATCAGACAAACTCTATCAGTTGTATGCAGGCAATGTGTGGTCATCACAATTTTTAGTGAATTTAATCACTAAATGTTAGAGCATTTAATCACTAAATGGCTCAGATTGTTTGACAAGCCTTCAGCAACTTGATATAGTCTAACACAAGGACGTTTTACATATGCCTGACTTCTATGACAAAAGTGCATGTCTGGTTCACCAAAAATAAGACGCATTGTCATTACCTTCTGTTGTCTATGCGAGATAGCTACACGGAGGAATATATTCAAGCAGCAATTGCCTCGAAATGTTATAGGTTATCCACTGTTCCCATAGTTTGTTCAACTATACCATAACTCAACATTTGCTATGGGGTTTGATGGGCCCATACAATCTTCACTCAGCTTAGAAAAAAGGATACCCGGTCGAGATATGATTGGAACTATAGGGCTCAGTATGGACGCCTAGTGGGACCACCATCGCTTGATCAGGTACTTGATCTGGAGAGATAAGCATTGATAACAACAAGGAAGTTGGGGACCATGGATCGGGACCATGTAATGTATCAAAAAAAAAAAACAGCAGTGAATAGAGGTTTTATCTAATTGGTTAATAATTCATCAGAGTCCCTGCCCTATACTAATATTTTTCTTTCTTTTTTTAAAAATTTAAAACATATTTTGCCATTCCATGATTTTACGTCATAGGGGTAGTATTGTGTCATTTTTATACGGACTTAGCAGGTTTAATTATTAGCCAATGAGAGAACTCCAATCTATTCACTGCAGTCCTTCGGGGGCCAACTGGTACCCATCTGATAGGTGTTATCAGTAGAACTCGCTGGTAATAAGCTCCAGCAATGGCCGCGCCCATGTGACAACCTGCTAACTCGGAATAGGGAGGAGGGGCAAAGGTTGCAAATCTGACAAGGGGTGGGTTTAAAAACAAATCATGATGTCATTTTATTATAAGGACAGGATGGGGGGTGGTGGTGGTGAGTATATTTTACTCCTTCCCCCTGGACTGTGGGCAAAAATTTGCACCTCCCCTACACCGGAGCCACAGAAAATTTTTACGCCCCTCTTTCATCTAGAGTTCCCAGTAATGTAGGTTTTTTTTTCGCTAAAAAGAATCTTCATTTTTTTAGCCCCCCCCCCTCAGTCTCAGGAGAGATGAAATGTTTTTACCCCCCGTTGACAAATAATGACCACTCCTCTACTCTTTGACTTGAGAGGATCATAGTTATAACTTATAGGAAGTGGTCATTATTTATCAACAGGGGTGGTGGTAGCCGACCCCTCCCTCATTTCCCTAATGTAGCTCAGTAGTTGCTGTCTCCCTTGTCAACAAGGCTAGGGCGGTGGTTGCTTTTTTGGAGTTGCAAGCCGCGTCAACCTCCTTTGATCCTCATGTGGGGATCAAGACAAACCGCCGGCCACCCCTGACATCCCTCAATAATGGACTCTCCCGGTCACCCAAATCCACCGGATAGCCCCGCCTAAAACCTTCATGTGGGGATCATCCCCATCCTTTACAACTCTAGAACTTGACCCCGCCTACAATTACACCATTTTACAACACCTCACACTCCCACTGCACAGTTTCGACCCACAATAACACATTTTCGACTCACAGTCAAGGCCAACCGCACGATGAGACGTCGCCATCTTGTTTCTGACGTCGCGCCCGGCTTCCCCGCCAAACGCTGCGTCAGAACGCCGGCACAGCGTCTCATCAGTGCCGTCGGCCTCCCCAACGTCAAAAAGAGGGTAAATTTTGTATGCACCCCCTCACAAGGGACCAACAATTTTGACGCCCCCCTCAGCCTCAGGCTCAGGAGGAGTCTAAAAATGTTACGCCCCTCCTCAAATCCAACCCCCTCTCCCCCCTTGTTGATAAATAATTACCACTCCCTTACCTCGTCCATTCCGACCATTCCAAGTGGCCATTGTAGGGATTGTCTTCTTGGTTTAACAACGCAATATTATTTCTGTCCCTGAGACAGACTGAGGCTCACGACACAAAGACTCTGCCAGTCTCAACACAACACAACTGTAGTCTGTAGTGTAGTGTATTGTGAATTTGTGTAGTCTGTCACTGCAGTGCCAGTGGTATGGGAATCTTCCCTCCGTTTTTCTTGGATTTGACGTCCCTACGTGAATGTGTCTTCTCGGAGTTTTCTGCAATTCCCTCTGTGGCAACGTGGATCAAGTTTGGCCCTTTTTATTGTGATACTTGATGACGAGTTTCCCAGAAAAATGCTCTTGTTTTGCTATTGCTTCATGAACTGTCTGTGCTTTCTAGGCTCCCCGAGATAGCAGCAATCGGACGAACACGTCTACAATGCACAGCAATCCAGTGTCATGCTGACAAAGTGTCCGATAGATGTCAGCACGTGCTAATTACGACAATTGTGTTTACAAGAACGAATGACGGCAGCGCTGGTGCCGAGCAGGTGCCCGTTTCGAGCATTTCCTTGTACTGGCAGGTACAAGCGAATATTATTGAAAGTTCTACGCGTGAACAATTCAAGTTTTTTAGATATCCCAATTTCTTCAAATAATAATGCAGTAATCATGAATGCTCGGTCACAGGTCTTCGAATTAGTAAGTCGTGCAATTATTTATGGAATATTAGCCTCATATCTTTTGCCTGAGTCTCACAAACGGTAGCGAAGTCAGCCCAAAATGTAGACTATGACAGAAAAACACAAGTCATATATCAAATGAAAGGGCTTGAAATTTTCAATTCAGAGGTTTTTAAATCAACTTGATACACCTACTAGAAGCATTTTTATTTGGATTTGAAAATTAGAGTGAAAAAAATCTTTCTGTCACTCCCTGCCCTGTACTTTTATCTAAATATTCAGATAAGACTGACCATTAAACATGCACTGCGCACAAGAGATTTAGGCATCCGCATTGTTCAACATAACTACTGATAGATTTTGATTGAAAAGGCTGATCTGCTAACTAATTACACCAACTTAAAGCTGAGAATTAGGAGATTAACATACTTGAGAGCCATTTGCTTCCTAGAGGTATAAGTATATTAAATTCCAAGATGAAGTCAGAGTTTAAAATAATTTATTATTGAATAAATTGATATTATGCATTACTAGATTAAAAATCGCAGAAAATCGCAGCACTGCAGGTGTATAAACTGACTTTATTTTGATTAAATAGATATTGTAGAATACATATGTTGGTTCAGTTAGCTTCCTTAAATATTTTTTAAGGAAAATTGATCCAAAGTTGTTCAACTTTATGAGACCGTCCTGTGATTAATAATCACTGAAAATTTGTCAAAATCCCATCAAAATGTAGGTCAATATATTGGTTACAAGTATGTTATATTGCATTTCATTTAACTTTTACTATAAAAGGCAATATCCATGATTTCTGCAATAAGTACATGGCCACTGGTGTGACTCAAATGGGGTGGTCTGGCAGAATCACTAAAATCTCTCAAATGTTCACTCTCTGGAGTGGTAAAATAATTGTGAAATGTAGTAAAATAATGTGTCAGTGAGATAGAGCTATATTTTCCCTTTAATTTGATACTATATAGAAGTAAATCTGCCAAGTAGAGGCCCCAGAATCAACAATTTTCCAACACATGTTTACCACTGTGGCAGATACAGGGAACGGATAGCCAGATTCGGCTGACTTCGCTATAAACGGTGATTTTGTACTGACACTTGTCAGACGAAATAGATAAGGTATGTGAAAAGAAGGGGCTGCTGTGACTAACAGTGTGAGCGCGGACCATGTCATAGAAAACTGTGCCACTCTGGGAGGGGTTGTGCAGTGGTAGCTCTCTGTTATGGTCTTTTTAACACAATTAATAGTGGTTGGATGATGCATCTTACACTTTTAATATCAAGTATACAAGATATCCTTTCATTTAGTTTTTGAATTTTATGTTAACTCTAAATTCTAATTGGTTGATTAATTACCTGCATAATTAGGCCAATTTCTAATTAAGACCTCATTATTCATATGAAGGAATGTTTCAAGTGACTCAAAAACTAGTTAGGAAATTACCTTAATATTAAGTATGTCAAATATGATACAAATCTATCAAAGCAAACATGGGTTTCTAGGATGCGGAAATTAAAGTAATTAATTAATTTTGGGCAATTTTCATGGTTTTTTATTTTCAAAAATCCATATCTCTGCTTCTAGAGGTCGGATAAGCTTCATTTAAACGGTATTATGTCCACAACATTACTGGCTTTCAGGAAATATGATATTTCTAGGGTAAATGTGAAAAATGAGTCAAATATCATGTAAAGGTCACAACTCAATCCTCTTTGTATAGTTTAAAATTCAGACGAACAAAAACCCAACCTTTGCTTACAAAAATGTCCATAGCTCAGCCGAAAATCATGATAGAATAAAAATTCCAAAAGCATTATGTTTCTAAAATGTACCTTTTCATCCTGTGTGAGAACCAAAGAGATCTATTGCATTTGAAAATTTTGTTCACATACCTACACTCCCTGAGTAGCCTGTCACTGACTAGCTACAGTGACTTACACTCACAGAGTCTCGGATCCATGACATGATTAAGTACTCAGGTATGCCATGCTCATGTGTTCTCAAACTGTGATTGCCAATGGCAATGAGGGAGCGGTTGAATCTTTAATTAGGGAAAAGAGTTCACACTACAACTCAACGGATACCCGGTAAATAGTTTGAGACTTTGACCAGTTCTGGTAGTGGCTTTTTAATACACTTTTGAGATCAGGCTCCCTAGGCTAATTAGCCTTCCTAACCCACCCGATGATGCTCCCCCTACTTGGCCTTGACCCATATTTGACATTAAGGGGACCGTAGATGTACCCAACTGAGTCGCTGATCGTGATGTCGGTGTGTCTATGTCTGATCTACTGAGTCAGTAACAAACATGTTTGATGTTCCTGATTGGGCAGGCGAACTTCCGCTAAACTACCAATTGAATCGGCCCACCTGTGGTCGATTTTACCAGTAGAAGGCCGCATTGATCAGCTAGCCTTACCTTGGCTTGTCATTGATGCTCAGAGGGCGAAATGGACCGAAATCCTTCTCCTAACAGAGGCACTAGTACCGGGACATCAGTTTGAGAGTGAATACACATCCAGGTTCAATCAGATTCTTATCTAGATCAAAGTGGGCAATAAAGAGTTACCAAATGTCCAGGCTCATTAACCCAGCCTGATGTACGCTCCAGCTGCAGGATACCGATGACGGCGGTCTAGCTAGTCCTGAGGACTAAGGCGTCTGCCGCGTCCGCGCTGCCCCTGTTTGCCACGTACGCTGCAGCGGCCAGCAGCAGCCACGTGCCGACATCTAGTCCTGGGGACTAGAACGCGTCCTTACTATGCGTGCTACGCTTTAGTCCTCTGGACTAAACAGGTGGACCCTGGGACTATATGAAGCTCATGCCCAGGGCACCATGACTATTCTCTACTCTTGGATGATTATGATCCAGGGTCTCAGTCCCAAGGACTATAATCTAGTCCCTAGGACTGTATCTTTAGCCCCTGGGACTACACAGAGCAGTCCTGGGGACTAAGAAATAGTCCTCAGGACTAAATTTGAAGTCCTGGGGACTACATCCCTAGTCACAACTACATTAGACATCAATCAATGAATTACCACGAGGTAGTCCTCAGAACCACATGCATTAATCCTGAGGACTAGGCCAATGTTTTTGTAGTCCTCAGGACTAAACAAGTAGTCCCTGAGTCTACGAATTAGTCCCCAGGGCTAAAAGCTTAGTCCTGGAGACTAACAGCACAGTCTTATACAAAGTCATGGGGTCTGCAAGGTAATTCATGGGAATGTACAATTAGTCCCTAGGACAATATCCTCATATTCTTAGTCCTGGGGACTAGGCTTTAGTCCTTAAGACTTAAGCATCACATTTTTATTAGCTGTAGTCCTGAGGACTACCACTACGCCCGTGCACCTACGCTCACCACGGGAGTCTCCGCGTAGAGTCCGCGTATTTAGGTCAGCACGGACGCGCCAGTCACCTTAGTTCTCAGGACTAGCTAGACCGCAGTCATCGGTATCCTGCGCTCCAGCTACTCAGGCTGGTCGCATCCCTTACTCTGATTTGTCATCGACAACTGAGTGGCGAGCTAATTCTCCCAGCAGATGCTTCACTTGTGCAGTGACCCATCCTCAGCTTGGAGAGTGAATACACATCCCAGATCAATCAGATTCTTATCTTCACCAAAGGGGGGAATAAAACAATAAACTGGAATACACATTCAGTGAAATGTACAGCTGATTCCAGGTTATTGAACTGGTATCAATAGCCGCTGGCTGAGGCTGCCAAATGTCAAACTGGAATACACATCGATTGGAATGGCTGTATGCTCCCAGGCTGTTGAACTGGTATTGATAGCCGCTGACCAAGGCTGGTTTGAAATAGCCCTACAAAAACTAGGCCTTGGGTTAGTCTACACTATGATTTGATTAAACCTTCAATGTAGATAAAACTCCAATTTGACTGGGCTGTGTATTGGCTATCTGGGTCTAGGATTAGTCCGAGTCTCCAATACTACCAAGTAATGTTCATCCCAATACTCAAAAGTGGTGTCCATGCGTTTAGTTTTTTTTCACCATCGACGTTGACAAAATAATTGAAAATATCGTTACGTTCGACGGGGTGTGGAGTCCTCCTCTACTACACTTTTTTCACCCACCCTGGGGATATGCATCCATAGATATGAGATTGTATAATTTTTTACTCTGTTTGAGCATTTCAGTGAGGCAAAAAAAAAGTTGTTTGTTTCAGGTAACATACTCAAAAAAATAAGGTAGGGTGGGGTCAGATTTTTTTATTTAGTGAATTTTTTTAAACTGATACAGTGATTCGTGACCCGTGGTGACGACGTGCACCTCATGTTAGTAAATCATGGATGACAAAATCAACTCAAGAAACACCCAAAAAGAAATATTTTTCTTAAAGATTGGAGAAAAAAAATCTACAGTCGGCCCTGTTTTCCTAGGTATGGTCGGGTTACCTGGAACAAAAAAAAATATTATTTTTTGGCCTGATTTTAGTGTGTTAGTGATTTAGTGGCTGTATATCAGCTATGGTATAGGGAGTGCTGCCATGATTTTGCTGTGAATGTTTTTGTTTTTTTGTTTTTTACTTGCACAGAGACACGCGAAACCATCCACAATGGTATGAACGTAAATTAATGAATATATTAATTCCCTTTTCAGTCAGTGGAGGGAAGACAAATAGAAGAAGTTGTTGCAAGTGAGTGAGCTTTGTATTACATTTCCAACATGAAGAAGTGTCTGAGATCCAGCCCCTGCATTGGAGTTGAAAAAAAGAATATTTTGCATTCAAGTATTCTCCTGGATCTTTGTAAGCATTGTAAATCTATGTGTATGAGCCGCATATTGACCTTGATTTCGGAGGCTTCTTAACTCAGAGGGTCTTGGTAGTGAAGTGTACATTTACCATAACCCTGCATATAAGGCGCACTCCTTGTAACTTGTAAGAGGTGCACCTCCAACTTGAGAAAGAGCTATAATAGTCCAGCAGAATGGTGCAACATACAGGGTGGTGTGTGCATTTTATCATACAAGCGTATAACTTGGTACATTAGTGCATTTTGATGTGGTCTTTCAAACTAGAGTAAGGGCCAAGCTCAATTTTTCCAAGATGGCCACCAAATCCAAGATTTGTTCAAGTTAAATCACAAGCGGGTCATTAAATATCAAATAAAACCATGAATTGCAGCACAAAAGACACAAAAAAGTGTTGCTGTGATAGTATTTGATCAATTCTTTCAATTTATATCCAATATGGCCACCGAATATTGGCCGTACATGTATGCATTAGATGTTTTTCTGAGCAGAAAACACGATATGGGAAATTTTTGAATCATCTCAGGTTTTGACCTTTATAACCTACCTGCAAGTCACATGATATGACATTTTCTTAGTAGAAATCGCTGCTTTTGAAATCCGAGATGGCCACCGATGAGCCATCGTGGATTTCAAAAACAGTAAATTCTACTAAGTAAATGTCATATGTTCCTTCCAGGTGGGCTATAGAGGAAAAGACCTGAGATGATTCACAGATCTCCCACAAGGTGTTGTCTGCACAGCAAAACATCGTACGCATACATGTACGGCCAATATTCGGGAGCCATATTGGATATGAATTGAAAGAATTGACCAAATACTATCACAGCAACATTTCTTTGTGTCTTTTGAGCCTCAATTCCTGCTTTTGTTTGATATTTTATGACCAGCTCGTGTTTTACTTTGAACAAATCTGATAAAAACAGCCAATGGCGGCCATATTGGATTTGGCAGCCATCTTGGAAAAATTGAGCTTGGCCCTACTCTAGTTTGAAAGAGTACATCAAACTGCATTGGTTTACCAAATTATACGCTTTTATGATAAAATGCACACACATTTCACCATTCTGCTGGACTATAAAGTGCATATATATGGGGCTAGATTTTGAGGACTTAGGTACTGATCTATAGTACAATATCCCCGCTTGTATGGCGCATCCCTGACCATTGCTGATGCTATATGAAGAACTAGGGTTCTGTCCTCACGTATAAGGCGCGCCTTATACGTGAGGTTTTAAGGTATTGCCCATAGGGATCCACAACTCTGAATGTCATCATACAGCATGTGTCTTGTCCCTTTCCCTACAGGTGTCTTCCATACACTGCTGTTCCACAGAACCTTAGGGAAGGTAGGTGCAAAATGGGCTGTAAATCGCAGCATTATAAATCTAGTTCACAAGTTAACTGACTAGCTGAATCTCGTATTAAAGTCATTTAGATAACTCAATCAATGTTATTGACTTAACAGCGAGTGTTGCAGGGAGTGGTCATTTTGTAACAAAAGAAAAAGGAAGGGGGGTGTATTTACGTGCATGCATGCCAGCATTCATCCCTTGCTCTGCTCCGAGAGGTCTGAAAATTTCGGTTCCCTTCTATTCTATAAAAACATGCAGGCACTTTTGCTAAAAAGGGGTGACATTCTTTCTCTCCCCCCATCCCCCAATGTTAGAAAAATTACCACTCCCTAAGTACATAATAAAATAGTGGCATTTACATTTGCTAATGCACATTATTATATATTTTTCAGTTCCACTACAAACAGGAGGGGAGTTATTCTATCGGGACGTTAGGATGGGTGGATGTAGACTGTGACTTCATAGACTTCACATACGTGAGTATAGAAAGAACTAGGCTAAGGAGATACATATCTATCAAATCACCTTGGGATGCGCAGTCTATACGAAAACTTTTTCCCCTCGAAGGCCATTCAGTCCCGCACAGTACATGTATATCATTTTGCAGGCCCGGATTGAACTTGGCAGGACAGAACACCTCAAGAGTATTATTGTCAGGAAAGAAAACAAGAATTAACTCTTTTATTCTAATCATTCATCTCTTTAAATCTTAACAAACAGTAATGCCTTTTATTTTAGGCTCTATAAACCGTCTAATTTGTAAGTTGTAAAGACAAATTGTACCCAAGGTCCCAAGATTACAGCAAGACACTCGGTCCTGCAGACCGGGAGCGATTTTGCTGGAAAAAGCCTCGCTCCCATGAGTTTTCGTATTGACTGGATGAGTTATTGCAAGCATTGCTAGCCTTCAGAAGAATATCAACATGATGCATGGATAGAGTAATGATGAATTAATCCAGATGCAGCAATGTATTTTTTTTTAGAAAAAGGAGCACTCTCTAGCCTCTGAATCTCTGATGCAAATTACCAAAATTATATGGTATTGAATATTAAGAAAATGTAGAAAATGAGGGGGTATACACTATCCTTAAAGAAAGGGGCCAAAGAAAGTTACAGGTTTGGATAAGATTAGGTTAATGATTTTATTTTCTGAGCCTGATATAAGTACTGGATCTTTTTTGGTTTGAATTTACTTTATTGACTTATTACATATCGAGCATAGTTTTAACAACAGTACAGAGATCGAGGTATGCAAAATGATATGTCATATATGTTTGAAACATCCTGGTTTAACATGGATATACAATGTTTTCTTAAATAAATGCATATAGTTTCCATGTATTACGGGCGATAGCATAAGTCAAACAGAAGGTAGAGGACCTCATCCCCACTATTACAGTGTTAGGTTGATAATTCTGGTCCTACCTATCTTCCCAAAATATGTACGAAACTTTGGCATGTATTTTAATGAAGTAATAATATAGTATACATCGATGGAGTCATAGAGATAATTCAGTAATCCATGTCACACATTGGAAACTGTTTAAAAATAAAGGAAAGAAATCAATAACAAGCTTAATATTATTGTTTTAGATTTTCGAGATATACTATGCATTTACATACGGGATAAGAGACTTTAATGCTTTTTTGGATTCAATTTTGAATTGTTTTAAGTTTACAGCAAGTCTCCTCTCCGTAGGTAAAGCATTCCAGATTATGGCTCCGTAGTATTCTACGCTCCTAGCATATGCCATACCATTTGGGGTTATAATCTTCAGGGTGGGTGCATCATGTAATCGAGTAACAATTCTCCTATTGTCTTTATATTTATCATCTTGTACTCTATTATACATGTAGTTTAATATATGGATATGTCTTCTATCACCAATCTTATTTATTTTTGTTACATTATGTATGTAATTAGTGTTAGTCAGATGTGCCACACCCAGACATATTTTTATACATCGGTTCTGTGCATATTGCAGAGGATCCAGGTATTTATCAAATGTGGTGGCAAAACAGATATCAGCATATTCAATATACGGAAGGATAGTAGCTTTATAAATTCTTAAAGCTAGTTTTACATCAAGATATCTTCTTAGTTGACATAGCTTATAGGTTTTGTATGCAATAGTCTTAATTTGGTTAGCCAGATGTAGATTATAATACAGTAAGGGGTCTAGGGTAACACCAAGGTATTTATAGCTGGGTACAACTTGCAATAGTTGATCACCTAGATGTATATCAGCTGTTAGTGTATTGAGTTTTTTGGTACTTGAGGAGAAAATCATTACCTTGGTTTTAGCTACATTAATAGATAATTTGTTTTGAATACACCAGGTTTCATACATCTCAAGATCATGTTGAAGTTCAATTTTTGCAGATATATATGAGCGATGCGCTGAATATATAACGGTATCATCAGCATACAGTTTAATATTACAATTTTTTATACATTTTATTACATCATTCACATATATCAAGAACAATAGAGGGCCCAAAATGGACCCCTGAGGAACACCACATAGTACTTGATTTTTTTCAGACGTTAGACCATTTGCTATTGTTATTTGGTGTCTGTTAGTGAGGTAGTTTTCGAACCAATGGTAATTGTCAGATCTTATACCGTAGTGATTTAATTTTATTAGTAATACAGAATGATCAACCGTGTCGAAAGCTTTTCTTAAGTCTATGAAGGCAGCTATAGTGGAGTTACCCATATTTAGATTTCTTTTAATATCATCTGTAAATTTTGCCAGTGTGTCTATTGTACTAAAACCTGATCTGAATCCTCCCTGGTGGGGTGTTAATATTTTTTCTTTGACTAAAAAACCATACACTCTATTATGTACAATTTTTTCTATCAATTTACATGGCAGGGGTAGAAGTGATATCGGACGGTAGTTATTCACCAATTTATCATTACCAGCTTTGGGTATTGGGGTTACCTTCGAGAGTTTCCAGTCGTCTGGTACTGTATTAGTGGAAAACGACAAATTAAATATTTTGACAAGTTTGTCTGGAGCATGAATGAAAATTTTCTTTAATACCCTGGTAGATATATCTGGAATAGCTGAGGATTTGTTAACATTAATATCATGTACTAGTTTCCTAACCTCTTGCAAATTCGTAACAATCGTATCCATTTTATTTACAACATATTCATCATAGGGTCTCCATGGTAAATATAGATCCTTGGCAAGAGTAGGTCCAATATTTGCAAAATATTGATTTATAAAAGCAGGAACTTCTTTTTTCTCAATAGGCATATTGTTATTATCGTGATCAATTAATGATATATCTTTCGCACGATAAGGGTGTCCTGGTATCAAGTTATTAATGACTCTCCAGAATTTTCTATGGTCATTTTTTTGATTTTCAAGTTGTTCTTTGAAGAAATTTTTCCTGGCTTTATCTATTACTTTATTTGCATTGTTCCTAAAAATTCTCGAGCTCTCCCAGTCTTCTTCTTTATTAGAACGTCTGGCTTTCCATAGTTTTCTGTTTTTTTCCCTTATGATTTCATAAACGTTTTGGGACATCCATGGGTCTCTATATCGATGCACAAGAAATTTATGTACTGGACAAAATTTATCAAGAATGCCACGTATGGCTGATTCGAGCAGTGACCATGAGTAATTGACATCTGTTGAATTATTAAAGTTGTCCCAGTTTATTTTATCAAATTCAGATAAAAGGATTTCATCGGATAGTTTTGAATAAGAACGACCTGTTATATATACCTTTTCTTGTGTATTTTTCATTTTTTTCCTTATTAAGAATATTGGGAGATGGTCGGAGATATAGCTGTTACATATACCTGATACAATAAGATTTGGTCTGAGGTTAGTAAATATTAAGTCAAGTGTTGCCTTTTTCCTTGTAGCATCTTTAATTTCTTGATTCAATCCAAAGTGTTTCATTCTATTTAATAAATTATTAACTACCTCTGTATCCTCATTTATATTAAAATTGAAATCCCCCAGGGCTATAATTTCGAATGTGTTTGTATTTTCTAAATTCGAAAGTATGTCCGATAGGACGTTAACAAATAAATTTTTGTCACCGTCCGGTGGTCTGTATACATTAAGTAATAGAATTGGTTTCATATGGTCTTTAAGTATACATATACATTGAATTTCAATTGTACCATCAGATTTGTTTAGATATTCATATTTCTGAGTATCATGTTTGATACCATGTTTTACATAGATACATATACCCCCCCCTGTTTTAATTTTTCCTTTATTATCAAGAACTTGCCTATCTAATCTATATCTAGTATATCCATAGAATTGATAGTTAGATTCATCATCTTCACATTTGAACCACGTCTCAGAGAACGTAAAAATTTCAAGGTTGGATGGGTAGAATTCAGCACAAATAGATGCATAATTGGCTTTGATGCTTCTTGCATTTAGATGCAGAATACGTAGACCTTTGGAGTCTTCTAGTTTCTTTATATTTGTATAATACATGTAGTACAGTGAATTGTTTTCTTTAATCCTTCCATCTTCTCTTAATTAATACAGTATATGGATTACATAAAATTAACCCAAGACACACTCCTAGGTTAATAATTAACCAATATAGGAACTTCTGCCTTTGTGCAGTCCCGTATACCGGTAAGATTAATTGAACTTAGTAGGCTTTTACTACAGTTGTTTGACCTTAGCCCAGGATTTCGCAGGTGAAGGTAGAGTACTTTACAGATTATTATGGATTATTTTGCTGCTGGTTTGCTGCATCTTGAAGACGAATTTCCTCAGCAGTTGGGAGAGGTTGCTCACCTGTATGTCTATATCTTATTTTCATCAAAAACTCTCCCAACTTGTTGGCACATTCAGCTTGATTATGGGCAACATTTCTAATATTGATGTCCTTTTTCTGTCCAAGATGGAACCCAGCCCCATAAGTACGATGTCGTGTGGCTTCATACAGGTACTTGCCCTTGGTCTGGGTTAGTTGGTGTAGTAGAAGTGGGTCATTGAACTTGATTTCCAGCAGCTTCTGCATTACAGTTTCATCTATGTCGTACCAGTCGTTGGTTTTCTTACATGCACGTCCAGCAAACATGCTATCAAGTGGTGTGGCTGCAGAATTTACCTTCCTTAGGATATGAATTTGGTTGGATACTACACACATTTTAGCCTGGTATGCTCTTTCAACAGAATCATATGTGTGGCCTTCGAATTTTATTTCTGACTTGTGGAGGTTAGAAAATACTGAGTGCTCACTTTGGAAGGCAATACCGTCTGGGGTTTGAACAGTTTTAGCATTTTGAAGGGATAGGTCGTGAGGTAAATTTCCTAGATCCTTGTATGGGTAAGCTTGACCTTCTATGATGATTTGTGTTCCTCTGATAGAGCAGTCCACCCCCTTACCACGTGCCAATGCATGGATTGATCTCAGGTCATTTTGAATTTGTTTTTCTTCCTTGGTTATGTCATCAGCTAGGTGGAGACCACGCCATGCAGCATTTCCTTGAAGTTTTTTGACATTAGAGAACATCTGGATTTTGTAGTGGGCTGAGGCAAAGATAACTACTATAGGACGGTTTCTTTTTTTGAAGTTGGTGTTCTGCTTTTGTTGTGCATTGGGTATGTACTTCTTACCTCGTCGATAAATAGCTTCAGCCACTGAGTTGTTGAAATCCAGCCCCAGATCATTGATAATTTGGTCGAGAGTGTCACGTAGACTACCTGGCCTATCTTCGTCTATACCTTCCAGAACAAGAATTCTTCTTTTCCTGTCGAGGTCGAACCTTTCAAATTGGTTCTCATGCTTGTCAAGTTCAGATTGGGCTTTCGTCGCTGCTGTGGTAATGGATTCAATTTTGTCACTGTGCATAGATAGTGTAGAACCATGTTCTTCCAGTCGTGTTTCGATTTCTGGTATAGTGACAGTTTTCCCATTTGGGAATCCATTTGGTCCGAACAGCCTTGTCTCCATACCACCTAGCAGTCTGATCGTCCTCTTGGCAATAGATTCCTGGACCTGTAGGCGACTATCTATTTCGTTTATTTTATTAATAATATCCTTTGTCGAGGATTTGTGGGTCAGCAGAGGTAAGATGGCTTCATTTTCTTCTTCAGAATCGGATATTTCGGGTTGCAAAGCTTTATTATTGTTCATAGCGGAAGTGGCAGCCATTGTTTTTGATTTACCGGAAGCTAGCTCCGAGTGAGGCGACTGTTTCGTATTTCTAGTCGTCGGCATTTGCTTTCGTAAACTCGTAGGTGCAAAGTTGGTACTATGGTCTTTAAAGTGTGTGTACTACATTTCCAAATGATTTAAAACCATTCTGGCATTGGACTGTGTTCCATTTGGGCTATAGAAAGGTCAATCGTGTCTTGTTTACAAACCGTTACTGTATGTCAGACGATGATACATGTTTCACCCGTTCCACTTTTTACTAATCGGTGCTGCATTGTCTTGGTACAGGTGCGTGTAGCGTCTGACGAGTTGGACCGCATGCTCAATAAGGAAACCGCCGCCTTCAGAGATGCTCTCCGCGGTAATGATGGAACCACAGGTAGCGGTCAGGTGGGTTCATTTTCAGATTACCATTTTTTTATCTTTTATTGGTCCTCATTGAGATACAAAATGATCTTCCCGATCCAACATAAATCCATACTGTCTATGTTGGAAAATAGGAGTGAATTATTAGTCATTTGATGATTTGGAAAAAATCCAATACTATGAACTCACACGTATAAGCTGCACCCTCACTCAAGGAAAATGCTATAAGGCGCACCTGGAGCCTGAAAAAGCCATAAACTGAAGGACTTCAGGTGTTCCGTACCTTTATCATAGCAGGGATAGGAAAAGAACTGCAGAAGGACCTTGACATCAGAGCCTCTGGTTGTGTATTCCAGTCAATAGATTACTCGTTCTTAATTAAACCTTTTGATCGATATAAGAATCTCGTTGAAAGTGGAAATGTATGGGATTGTCAAAATAATAATCTGTTTGAAGAAGGATGTATATATATTGTGTTGTCCCTCTACACGATCTCAAATCTAGTGATATATACATGTGCACAAAGCTATTGTTTTTCATTTATAGATATCCCTTGAGTTTTATCAGAAGAAGCGAGCCCGGTGGCCGTTCCCAGCAGAGTGTACTCCATGGGAGGTGTGGACGGTCAAACTGGACGTTATCACCTTAGCAAACGAGCATGGTGTGTGCAAAGTTCTCTTTTATACTTATACCTACATTGTAAGGAGTGGTCACCACCCCCCCCCCCCACCAAGGAGGGGTCTGAAATTTGTACGCCACCCCACCCCCTCATAAATAATGACCACTCCCTCATAACAATATCTGTGGATTAGATGGATGAAGTCATGTTAATTTCAGTATATATGGGACCTCATATATGGGCCCAAGGGGGCACCCTAACATTGAGAAACCCCCCCCCCCAAGGCACAATTGAATCTGCCTTTGACACTTTCTAAATTTCATGTATGAGAAACATGCTG
This sequence comes from Acholoe squamosa, assembly GCA_949317995.1. Taxonomy (NCBI): domain Eukaryota; kingdom Metazoa; phylum Annelida; class Polychaeta; order Phyllodocida; family Polynoidae; genus Acholoe; species Acholoe squamosa. Next base: position 10,099,488 of record OX439044.1, on the reverse strand, counting down.
GCTTTGAGACAGGTTTAAAAAGTTTATACGGGTGTTTGAAGACCTCTGACAGTCAGTTCTGCCTGAAGTGTCTATGAATTAAGCTTCTAGAAGGTAGAACAGGGTTTACCCGTCCTTGTGATTCTTCACATCTCAACTGGGTGTTCCTACCATTTGTGTTTATAGTGATGAAGTCTGCGTTTATACATACATAAACTGGTGTATTCAGATGTTTGCCTAGTATCGTCTGTGATCCGCTATAAATGAAAGGGCATCATGCCCATTGGTCGCCATGATGCCCTGCAGGAATGTATGTCAACCCCATAGGGTTGGCATGATGCATGCATGTAGCCCTGGCGAGTAACTCGCCCAGGATACATGCATGCATCATGACGACCAATAGGCATGATGCATTAATGCATCAGCGTAAATGGTTAAACCTCTTGTTAATAAATCACTCGTCTATCCCTCAGAGCGTCAGATTTGCCGTGAGAAGGTGGGCGAGCTGCTTAGTGAGAAGCTCATGTACATCGCGGAGGCCATGAATCGACATGAGTATGTGCCCAAGATGCCAAACCAGTCAGAGCTGGACCTTGTGTGTGACACCACTTACTCCGACGTACAGCCATACTTACATAAGGTGTGTGACAACTTACCCCTGTAAAAGCCACTGATGCATTAATCCATCATGCCCATTGGTTGTCATGATGCACCAATGAAGTGCTGGCAGGAATGCTCGCTTCATTAGTGCATCATGCATCAAACTAGCCCTATGGGGTCAATAACTCCCGTAGGGCCAGCATGATGCGCCAATGCAGACTCCGCTGCACTTCAACGGTGCATCATGCCGACCAATGGGCATGATGCTCTCTTGTATCGGTGGAAAAGCTTTCGTCCATCAGCTAATGTATAATGTGATGTGCCTTTTGGTTGTCCTGCTGCAACCCTGGTGAGTAACTCGCCAACCTGCTCACAGGTGCCACATTGATGTAGCGTTGATAATTTCTTGCTGATGCTACAAAACAATGCTAGCGGTAGTGAGTTATGCACTGCATTGGTGCATAACGATGTGTCAGAAAATAAATGTATTCGCTCTTTACAATGTACCGCAGTACCTCATGTATAAGATGTACGTCCAACTTAAGAAAAAGGTATAATGCGCATCTTAGACTGGATTTTCATCAGTTTAGTACTGTTCAATAGTATAACAACTTCCTTGCCCATATGTCGCACTCCCAACTTTTTCTGATGCTATAGGGGGTTCGCCCTCTTGTATAATACATAAGGCATATTTTCATTTTGCATTATAATCCGTATTCATATAGTAGCATTACACAATGTTTTACTAGCATTGATCCTTAGCTGCAATATATAAGCAAATGTCCACGACCATGGAATATTTTTACATCGTATTCCCCGAGGTGGGACTGGATGCGACCAGTCCCACAGAGGGGAATACGATGTAAATAATCCCATGGAAGTGGACATTTGCATTTACGTCATGGCCTAGGGGGTTACTTTGCTTTTAAATAAAGAGATCTGTTCAAAATCCAAGATGGCGGACACCCATTGAATATGAACACATTGTATTAAATGCCCCCATTGAATACGGCGGTTCTAGTACTAATCTATAGTGACGTTCGTATCAGCCATGACATAAATAACTATTCTTTTTTTTTCAAATTTCAGATCTCATTCCAGACCACAGGCCCTGCCTCCACCTCAGTCAGTAGCACTATGAGGAAACTACTTAAGGACACTCTGGCACTATAGGATTGACCTTAACTACCGGATTAGTCAGTTAGAATATCATAAATCACCATGAGGAAAATACCGCTACTCAATGATACAATAGAACTATAGCGTTAAACCACTAAATCACTCAATAAATCTGGTGTAAACGCCACATCTTTTATGTAAAACACTGTTTTGAGTACGGCTTGAAAACCTTACCAGATTGTATGATTCAATATTATAAGCAAATCAAGTATATGAAATAGAAGTATAAAAGCCACATCCAGTCTTTAGGAAAACCTCACCTGGCAGATAAGCCACGACCCGCATGCGAGAACAATATGATATACTGTGTTCGATGTGATAAGCATACATGCAATAATATGCACACATCACTCTGCCCTTATTACGTCAAACACGTTACAGACAATACAAGAAACTCCCCCAAATTTTATGTTTGTTTTTTTTTATTTGTATTATACCTTAAATATGACATAGATGCTGATTAATGTTATTTATTATGTATGTATTTAAGATTTCTATTATGGATCTAAGTTAGGATTGTATAGGAGTTATTACATTGTGCATTTCTTCATCTCTGTTAGTGTATTCTGTTGTAGAGGTAATGCAGAATTAGATGAATAAATGTTAAGCTGCAGGATGGGTGATCAACATATTGAAAGGAAAATGCAATTTTTATCATAAATGTCTCTCAAGTCGCAATATTTGTATGAAATGTTTTATGAGATTGAATATGTTTCCAACGAATTTTAGTGCACTCGATGATGAACATCAAAGCTAGGTCTATTAATTGATGCGATGCGATGCCTATTATCATAGATGGCATGTAATAAAATATGTTGTAGCTAATATAAATAAGGAAAGGTTGATGGAATGAAAGAGCGTTGCACCCAGAGCGTTGCATTCTGAACTATTACTGCATCTTTGTTTTGAGAGCAAAACATTATGTTGATATAAACTTGTCTTATTAAACAATTGAATAAAATTATAAAGATGTATATGAATGTTTTGTCGTAATTTGATAATTCTGATACTACCGCATTACCTCGCACATAAAGTGTATCCTAATCACATTAGGTCTCTAACAATTTGCCCAAAAGCAGACACCAGCTGCATGTTATCGAACTTGCTTAAACTTTACAGGGTGCGCTCTAGGCTAGTACGTGAGGTACCACAGTAATTAAGGACTGGCTGGTACAAATTGACATGTCCATATACTACTCACAGTTTAACTGTTACAAACTGACATGTCCATATACTACTCACAGTTTAACTGTTACAAATTGATATGTCCATAGACTGCTCACAGTTTTACTGTTACAAATTGACATGTCCATATACTACTCACAGTTTTACGCTGTTACAAATTGACATGTCCTACACTACTCACAGTTTTACACTGTTACAAATTGACATGTCCATATACTACTCACAGTTTTACACTGTTACAAATTGACATGTCCATATACTACTCACAGTTTTACGCTGTTACAAATTGACATGTCCATATACTACTCACAGTTTTACACTGTTACAAATTGACATGTCCATATACTACTCACAGTTTTACACTATTACAAATTGACATGTCCATATACTACTCACAGTTTTACACTGTTACAAATTGACATGTCCATAAACTACTCACAGTTTTACGCTGTTACAAATTGACATGTCCTACACTACTCACAGTTTTACACTGTTACAAATTGACATGTCCTACACTACTCACAGTTTTACACTGTTACAAATTGACATGTCCATATACTACTCACAGTTTTACACTGTTACAAATTGACATGTCCATATACTACTCACAGTTTTGCGCTGTTACAAATTGACATGTCCATATACTACTGTTATATCCTGCATATAAGGCGCATCCCGCGTAAAAGGTGCACCTAGAGTTTTGGAAAATTCTCAAAAAAAAGAAAAATTCATAACTTTGGTTCTACTGAATGAATTTTCTAAATTCAAAATCCTATGGGTAGCTTGGGCCACCTTGGGCCCTCCTGGGACCCATTTTGACCCATTTTGACCAAGGGGGCATGTAAGATATCAAAAGAAAGGTCTTGGTGTCCCCCTTGTGGATCCAATGAGAACTAAAACCCCCCGTATAAGATGCGCCTTATACGCGGGAGATTACGGTACTCACAGTTTTACACTGTTACAAATTGTCATGTCCATATACTACTCACAGTTTTACACTGTTACAATTTGACATGTCCATATACGACTCACAGTTTTACACAGTTACAAATTGATATGTCCATATACTACTCACAGTTTTACACTGTTACAAATTGACATGTCCATATACTACTCACAGTTTAACTGTTACAAATTGACATGTCCATATACTACTCAGTTTTACACTGTTACAAATTGATATGTCCATACACTCCTCACAGTTTTACACTGTTACAAATTGACATGTCCATATACTACTCACAGTTTTACACTGTTACAATTTGACATGTCCATATACTACTCACAGTTTTAGCCTGGTACAAATTGACATGTCCATATACTACTCACAGTTTTACTGCTACAAATTGACATGTCCATATACTCTTTAGCCCTTTAATACTGTTCTATATTAGAATCAGGTAGCGGTTAACAAAACGTTGCACCAACACCCTGATCCCTTCGGCCAGAGGAAAGAGGGCATGGAAAAGTCGTCTTCGTGATTTTAAATGTATTTAGGAACGTTCCTCTTTGCGGGTTTTCAAAGCCTTTGTTCTTTCTAGCGAGAATCTGAAAAGTCCTGTCGGCTAAGGTAAAAATAGAATAAGTGAGATTAAAATATAAGTCCATGATAATACCGGGGTAGTGTAGCATTTTTTGGGTGCAACTAGTTGTACACATCGTGATAACTCTCATAAGTGTTTATCTAAACGCTACGGTTCATGCACGGGTGTTCATGACAATAAGGCCAAAGGTTTGCTTCCAGGCACCCGACCGATCCTAGCTGAACATGGCCGAAATTATTTTTCACATTTTTATCACATATTTCCCTCCATTTTTCATGAATATAATGTTTGGGGTTACAGTCAAGAGGTTAATACCCGTAATTCCTAACCTTTGCATATTTTGTTCACATATCTTATGTGTATTCTTAGTCTGACCGAAAAATCAAAGATCTGCCCAAACAATTCAATACAGAATAAGAAAAGAGGGAAAAAAATCCGACCTACCGAACCTAGGTCTTTGGGTCATGTTACTTGAAGCACGTGCCCTTTTTTTGCCTAAGAGGTAGAGAAGATGTGACCAGCTGTACACCTAAAGACCGTCATGCCGCGGTAGACTGGCGGCAGTAGCTAAGCCTCATTCCCGGTGTCTTTAGAATTTAGCCTAGGTAGTCCAAATTGTTTTTAGCAAAGAATCTTTCGTTTTTTCTTTCGTTCCAACTGCTGCCCTCTCCGAATCATGAAATTAGCTTGGATTGTATTTAGTCCGAAAATGTATATGAAGGCCCCGGGTATTGAAGCCTATATGTAGAAGTGATTCATTTGATTTTGAATAATATAATGACGACAAATCACACAAGTCTAAATAACTGCACTTTTATTTTCATGCGGTACATTAATATAATCAGAAAGATCACATGATCAAAAAACGTATATTCACGTTAAAAACGGCCACCTTGGATTATTAACGTTGTTGAAGTGGCAAAGTCCAATTTTTTACATTTTTCAAATTCTATTCAAATATGTTTTACATAATGTAATAACACTATATTTAGGGGATTGTGGACAATATATTGTTGCCTTTAGCTGATACGCACTTGAAAAAGGGGTCCCATGGACCTTGCCATAGCATTTTACAGTGTATTTCCAATGGATGGAGTTTTGGCGTGCACACCAAAAGTAGGAAATGGGGAATAAATCTGCGATTCTTTCAAATATGAGCTTAATTATGAGGAAGGAGAGCCACTAAAGTAGTCACCATAGGATGTATGATCTACGTGAACATCCTGGTTCATTTTGGAGAAGATTGATTTTTTTGGCCCCAACCATCGGACTATGCCACTTTAAAACATGAAAAAGGTCAAAGCGACATCGTGAATATTTTTGCCGTTTCTCAACAACCATACGTGTACTCTGATTTCACGCTGTCGATACTTCTTTTTTTCACAAGCATTTGGAAACCAATAAGGTGAGAAATACTAATACATTTTACACTGACTGGTGACCACGTCATTTTGAAAGCATCCCTCCCCCGCCTCACCCACTGCTTATTTTGCCTATCTCCGATTTGACACACTTTGATCACTATAGCATTATTGGTATAGTTAGGCAAGACGGTCCCTTTGAATGGACTTGCATTTAAATGAGGTATCTGAAGATGCATGTACAGTTACATAGGTTTACGAACACTGCACCAGAAGAGGTTACATGCAGAAGGGAGGGGGTTCTTATTGGTAATAGGGCTAAAAAAAATAGTTGCGTTTCCAGTTGCATGGGTAGATATATTCGTCAAATTATGCTAGAACTATGAAAAATCTGAGAAAGGTAGAAAAAAGATATGCCTGTTAAGCTTTTGATTCGAAACCCGTAAAAAGATTGATGAAAAAATATGAGTAATATGCAAAGGGTAGTCGGGTAACTAAACACAACTTAGTTTTCTTAGCCCAGACACCAGATAGATCTATAAAGATAGTAGGGGTTGACACAAGCACTAGCCCCCTGGAGAAAATATCCCCTAAAAATGTCAAGATGTGACGTACTTTTGGACAAATATCATTAATAAGGCATTTAATATGGTTCATAGATTATTGGATTACCTTGGAAAGCTTTACGTATGAATTGCTCAGAACAAAAGGTGTATAAGAAATGGTTTGCATGTGTGTTATAACTTGAAATTAAATATCCCTATAATTGATTACAACCCTGAATGAATGCCGCCCTGAAAAGGGAAGTCTATAAGGACAGCATTCATGCATTATACCATTCCTATATAAGGGCGTTGATGCACTCGGGTATAAACATGTAGTAGACATAATGGACCAATGCCGTTCGCGCAAGTTTCTGCTATATATCTAATATTAATGCCGGCATAAGTGCATCATCGGTCGCAAGCACTGCCTTTTGGCATCATCAAGGACCGTCCAGTATACGTTTCTTGCTATCACGAACCTTTATACATGCCCGTGTATAAGACGCACCTGTGTATAAGTCATATCCTAGCTGCATTGCTGCTCCTGTCGTTTGGGATAAACATGCCATTCCTGTCTATAGTCTGTACACAGGGGCGTAGGAAAAGGGGGGGGCAGGGGGGCCTGGCCCCCCAATAATGAGGAGTTTCCCTATATAAGCCTATATAAAAATATAGCAGGCCCCCCCCAACCGAGACCCCTGGGCCCCCACCCCCAATAAAAATTTGCTTCCTATGCCCCTGGTACAATATACACGTTGGCTTAACCCATAAAAGAAAAGACCACCCTATTTTCATGATGACTTCATTTGGTAGGTTTTATGTTGAACAGAAATACTGAGACATACTTAGTATCATAGCTGCCACCATAGAGCCAGGGTGCATCCCAATCTGATGCATTGTATGATGTCACAATTGGTCAAAATGCATCAAATAGTTTATTGTTTAAGCTTGGAGTCATCCATGTTCTTGATTATAGGACATATATATGGACATCATCATTATATTCCACAAGATAACTCTATAGGGTTATATAATACTAATTATCAAAGAAAATATGAAAGCGATGTCACATTGGTAGCATTTACTTTTAGATTGGCAGTACTATGTAGCCAAAACCTTGATGCATTTTACCAATTGTGACATCATACAATGCATCAGATATGCTTACTCCCTGGCTCTATGATACATGTAGTAGATATGATACTAAGTATGCCACATGTCAGACCCATGTGACATGGAAATCACTGATAAGGACATGAAGAAGTAGAGAGTTAGTGACATGTGACATGGTCTTTTCTTAAAGGAGCTCTGAATCAGCTACGTCCGCCACAGTGCTAACGTCGGCTAGGCCAGACGATGACAGCCTATCGCTCCCGCTAACGGCTGACAGCAAAGTTGGATGGGCTCATAGACAACAAAAAACTCATGTGAAAATAAACTTTCCCCTCACTCTCCTACTTGAAACTTCTCACATACTTAATTAAACATGTGATTTTGCCAATGCAGTAATTAATCTTTAGTTTTATAGTCTTTGTTGTTCATATTTTAGTAAAATTTAGAAATTTTAGGCAGCAACCTTGATCTTGGCACAGTGCCAGAGCAGGGCCTTTGCTCCAGCCAGGAGATATAAAAAGATGATTTAAAACTGAATTAAAGCTCACATCTTTCCATCCAAGCAGAAGTAGCAAGTAAAGTGTGCCATAGTTGTATGGATGAAATTTGGAAGCCATGCATAAAGGGGAAGTGTGTTCAAAAGCATTCGGTACCATTGGTACCGAATTTTAGACTACAACAAAGGCATCTGCGCTCTGCCGCTCCCGTAGGAAGTAGAGTCGGCAGGGGGCTCGGCCTAACGTCGGCGGACGTAGGTCCTCGATTCAGAGCGCCTTTAAAATCGACATGTGACATGCGGACCCCCATCTAGACCCCCCTTAATAGCTCTCAATGTCTCTGTATAATGTTTACAGGGGAAAACCTGGTCCCAGTCTTATCAATTCTCCGGGCATATAGGCCTAGTCCTAGGTCACCAGAGCCTGCTTCTGTCCCGCTTGTCACCTATATGCTGCTTCTCATGTGCCTCATGGCCAGTGTGGCCGTGTGTTCCCGTGCCTTGAGCTGCATGCTGGTCCTCGTCGTGCCCTCCATGTCGTCGTTAATGGTCGGGGCAACCAGCTCATAGGCCTGCAGCGGAAGTAACGCTCCGCCAGGAACGGAAGTGAGCTGTGACGTCATGTGTGACGTCACACTGACGGGACCGGTGTACAGTGAGCGCATGACACTGTGTAGAGCACCTCCACAACCCTGAAAGGGCAAGAATAAGAGGAATATCATTGGTATATGTGGATACAACCCTGTGGGCCTAATGGCGGGATATAGCAAACATGTCAGGTCGAGGAGAGGATAAGAATGGGTCTAGACCCCTAAAATCGACAGGGTGACATGGCCTTTTCTTAAAATCGACAAAGGACATGGAGCTTCTAGGGACAAGGACATGGGACAAAAAAGATAGTGACAGGGGACATGGACCTTTCTTAAAATCGACATGTGACATGGTGCTTAGTGACAAGGACAGAGGAAAATACAAATTTAGTGACATTTGACATGGGCTTTTCCCCCCATCTAGACCCCCATAAGAAGACTAACATTGGTAGGCCTAGGCCTATTGGCTGTGTGGATACAACCCTGTAAGAGCTCTGTTCAGGAAGGGTGAATATTGGTAAAACCACTGAGATAAAAGAGGGGCTAATGAGGGCGTTTATATTTTTTTGGTCATTCGCAGCGGGAGGAGGAATAATTTTACTACCCTGCAGCATTGTCATTGTTATTGTCAGTGCCTAATACCCATGTACAGCATTGTCATTGTTATTGTCAGTGCCTGATACCCATGTACGGCATTGTCATTGTTATTGTCAGTGCCTAATACCCATGTACAGCATTGTCATTGTTATTGTCAGTGCCTAATACCGGGGCGTAGGAAAAGGGGGGGCCAGGGGGGCCAGGGCCCCCCAATCATTAAGGAGGTGGGGCCTGAGTATGTCTGGGCCCCCCCAAAATTTGCCAAGAATTCATAATGAATTGAACAAGAGCTAAGATTTTGCGTCTCAAATAAGACTGATATAGTAATGATCATAGGGAAAATGGGGGTCTGGGCCTCAAATCAGATCTAAAATTACTTTCTATACAAATTTTAAATAGCTATGTGTAGGCGCTATTGCGCTTGAGCTGACAATTCAAGGTGGTCGAGGTGGGGCCCTCACTGGGCACCCCCAATAAAGATTTGCTTCCTACGTCTCTGTAATACCCATGTACAGCATTGTCATTGTTATTGACAGTGCCTAATATCCATATACAGCATTGTCATTGTTATTGTAAGTGCTTATACCCATGTACAGTATTGTCATTGTTATTGTAAGTGCCTGATACCCATGTACAGCATTGTCATTGTTATTGTCAGTGCCTAATACCCATGTACAGCATTGTCATTGTTATTGTCAGTGCCTAATATCCATGTACAGCATTGTAATTGTTATTGTCAGTGCCTAATACCCAGGTACAGGATTGTCATTGTTATTGTCAGTGCCTAATACCCATATACAGCATTGTCATTGTTATTGACAGTGCCTAATACCCAGGTACAGCATTGTCATTGTTATTGTCAGTGCCTAATACCCATATACAGCATTGTCATTGTTATTGTCAGTGCCTAATACCCATGTACTGCATTGTCATTGTTATTGTCAGTGCCTAATACCCATGTACAGCATTGTCATTGTTATTGTCAGTGCCTAATACCCAGGTACAGCATTGTCATTGTTATTGTCAGTGCCTAATACCCAGGTACAGCATTGTCATTGTTATTGTCAGTGCCTAATACCCATGTACAGCATTGTCATTGTTATTGTCAGTGCCTAATACCCATGTACAGCATTGTCATTGTTATTGTCAGTGCCTAATACCCAGGTACAGCATTGTCATTGTTATTGCCTAATACCCAGGTACAGCATTGTCATTGTTATTGGCAGTGCCTAATACCCATGTACAGCATTGTCATTGTTATTGTCAGTGCCTAATACCCAGGTACAGCATTGTCATTGTTATTGTAAGTGCCTAATACCCATGTACAGCATTGTCATTGTTATTGTCAGTGTCTAATATCCAGGTACAGCATTGTCATTGTTATTGTAAGTGCCTAATACCCATGTACAGCATTGTCATTGTTATTGTAAGTGCCTAATACCCAGGTACAGGATTGTCATTGTTATTGTCAGTGCCTAATACCCATATACAGCATTGTCATTGTTATTGACAGTGCCTAATACCCAGGTACAGCATTGTCATTGTTATTGTCAGTGCCTAATACCCATATACAGCATTGTCATTGTTATTGTCAGTGCCCAATACCCATATACAGCATTGTCATTGTTATTGTAAGTGCCTAATACCCAGGTACAGGATTGTCATTGTTATTGTCAGTGCCTAATACCCATATACAGCATTGTCATTGTTATTGACAGTGCCTAATACCCAGGTACAGCATTGTCATTGTTATTGTCAGTGCCTAATACCCATATACAGCATTGTCATTGTTATTGTCAGTGCCCAATACCCATATACAGCATTGTCATTGTTATTGACAGTGCCTTATACCCAGGTACAGCATTGTCATTGTTATTGTCAGTGCCTAATACCCATGTACTGCATTGTCATTGTTATTGTCAGTGCCTAATACCCATGTACAGCATTGTCATTGTTATTGTCAGTGCCTAATACCCAGGTACAGCATTGTCATTGTTATTGTCAGTGCCTAATACCCAGGTACAGCATTGTCATTGTTATTGTCAGTGCCTAATACCCATGTACAGCATTGTCATTGTTATTGTCAGTGCCTAATACCCATGTACAGCATTGTCATTGTTATTGTCAGTGCCTAATACCCAGGTACAGCATTGTCATTGTTATTGCCTAATACCCAGGTACAGCATTGTCATTGTTATTGGCAGTGCCTAATACCCATGTACAGCATTGTCATTGTTATTGTCAGTGCCTAATACCCAGGTACAGCATTGTCATTGTTATTGTAAGTGCCTAATACCCATGTACAGCATTGTCATTGTTATTGTCAGTGTCTAATATCCAGGTACAGCATTGTCATTGTTATTGTAAGTGCCTAATACCCATGTACAGCATTGTCATTGTTATTGTAAGTGCCTAATACCCAGGTACAGCATTGTCATTGTTACTATCAGTGCCTAATACCCATGTACAGCATTGCCACGATACCCATGTATAGGCGTGGCTTAGAAACTAGTCCCCCATGCATTCCCAGTGTTGTTCTCCCTATAGCTTCCCAGGGTGTAACAGTCACCAAGGTCCCCGGTCTTCCCCGTGTCAGGCCAGGTCCAGTGAAATTTTGAGGGGCCCAGACATACTCAGGCCCCACCTCCTTTATGATTGGGGGGGGGGGGGAGCCCAGGCCCCCCTGGCCCCCACCTTTTCCTACGCCCCTGATTCTCAGTGTTATTCTCTCTATAGCTTCCCAGGGTGTGACAGTTACCAAAGTCCCCGGTCTTCCCCATGTCAACACAACCCACCCAATGCACATGGCTACTTTGAGTCATTAATTGCCCTATAACTGCCTCACTGGTCACTTCTTCCCTCTGAGCCTTCAATATTAAGCTGTGGTTAGAAACCCTACTAATACTATGTCATGGGTTGGTAAGATGTAAGCAGGTATTTCCTACACATGGTCAGGTGGCTACACCATGAGTAGAAAGTCCATGATATATTTAACATACCCTAAATTGGACAGTGTAAGAGCAATGCTAATAGATTTTTTTCTGAAAGTAAAGAACTGATATGGCTGAACTTATAAAATGGCAGCCCATGCACTGCTTCACAATAGAAGTGACCTTGAGTGCATTATAGGAGTACAGTGCACACCTGAGCAAGGTCACAGCTTGACCTGTGGGATATCAGAGGATTTAGACTTTTAATCAATGTGATGGAAATGCTAATATGTTTTATAAAGACAATAGACAACTCATTCTTCATGTCTTGACTCTCTGTTTGACTATAACACTCTGGTCTCGGACCTTCATAAGGCCCGAGACCATCATGTGCGTTATAGTACAACAGAGAGTCTCGACATGAAGAATATCATTGTCTATTCTCTAACTAGAGATGGGCGCTTTTGAGCCTATTTACCATATGTATATGAAATGCAAGAGAGTAAGATATTGTCACCTTACCCAACACATATCCATAGGTTGATGTAGTAGATATGATTGCTTGCCTGCAGTGGCCTATATAGAACCAATCATCAAGTGTACCCTATCATTAGTGTAAGAATGCTATGTCAGATGTTGGATACCTAGGGATAATGCATATGCAAAGTTCTTAGCCATGTGCATTGGGTGGGTTGTGTTGACACAGGGGAGACTTTGGTGACTGTCACACCCTGGGAAGCTACAGAGAGAATAACACTGAGAATCAGGGGCGTAGGGAAAGGTTGGGGCCAGGGGGGCCTGGGCCCCCTCCCAATGATAAAGGAGGTGGGGCCTGAGTATGTCTGGGCCCCCCAAAATTTGTCAAGAATTCATAATAAATTGAACAAGAAACTAAAACTTTGTATCACAAATTAAATTTCAATACACATTTTATATAGATGTATATACACGCTATTGCACTTGAGCCAACAAATTCAAGGTGTATGAGGTGGGGCCCCGCTGCCCCCCCCCCCCCCCCCAAATGAAGATTTGCTTCCTACGCCTCTGAGAATGCATGGGAGACTAGTTTCTGGCCCGTGAGTTTCCCTATATTCTAGTTTGAAATTCCGCCCAGGTGTCCACCAAAACTGTCAAGTCACTGCCAAAAGCGCACAAAGGGAGGGGGAGGGGCGACTCCCCTCCATCCATACCCAGATGTGTGGTCATGATTTGGAGGGATATGGGTGCTTTTTTTTAGCCAAAAGGGAGGGAGTGGCGTACGCCAATATGGGCATGTTTTCACAGGGCTCCCTCCATAATGGGTTCTGTTGGGGCTGGGGTTTGGGGAAATCAGCCTACGCCATTATCTATCTTGGTCCTCTGGGTTGCTTGTCCCTATTCCCAAGAAAGGAAATCTTAAGTCAGTAAAAAACTGGAGACCCATCACGCTGCTGCCATTACCGGGCAAACTCCTAGAGAAAATAGTACATCGTCTACTATCAAATTACCTAGAAGAAAATAATATACTAATCAAAACCCAATTTGGATTTCGGCCAGGAAAGGGCACAGCAGATGCGGTCTTCAATGTAGTCAAAGATCTATTTGAGGCAAGGGATGATGGGCTAATAACAGTAGCTTGCTTTATAGATTTCTGCAAAGCTTTTGACTGCATACACCACCCCATCTTGAAAATGAAAATAGCTCGTCTAAACATTAGTGGATGCCTGAAAAAGTGGCTCAGCAGCTAGCACATAGAGCTCATCAAACGATAGCCAATAACAGTAAATCAGAACCAGCAGAAGTCAGATTTGGCGTACCACAGGGTTCCACCTTGGGTCCCCTTCTTTTTGTCCTATTTATCAACGATCTGGGTGATGCAATATCAAACAGTAAGTATACCATGTATGCTGATGATCTAGTTCTGTATGCATCTGATAAAGATGCTCCGGTAGCTATTGCGAAAATACAAGAAGATCTAGACAGGGTGCATGCATGGTGTAATACTAACTTCATGACCATAAACTCCTCTAAGAGTATGGGTATGTTTTTTGGAAGTAAACACAAATTGAAGGATCTGCAAGGACCAGATTTAGTACTAGGTAATATTATGCTCCCTAAATGCAAGACCTACCCATACCTGGGTGTGGAGCTAGATGAGACACTGAACATTAACCCCCACATAGGCAAGGTGAAAAAGAGCATGGGAAATAAATTGTATAAGTTATATAAACTCAGAAAGTGTATGACTAAGGAAACATGTATCAAAGTGTACAAAGTTATGATCACCCCAGTGGTAGAATACTGCTCCTTCTACACCGGTAGTGGGCAACAAGCAGAGCTAATGAAATTACAGCGCCTACAAAATCAAGCTCTCAGAGTCTGCTGCCAAACCAGAATAAGACAGATGAGTGTTATTGATCTGCATGAGACATGTAAAGTGGACTTCTTGGATAAGCGTAGAGATATACAGCTGCTAATGTTAATGTGGAGGAAGGCTCACAATGGTGAGGCTGTTGAGCAGGATTATGTACGTACCAGAGGGGACAGAAAGCTTAGGTTTCATAAAAGACGAGCCAAGACTGGGGCTTATCAGAGGTCTCCATATCACTGGGGTGTGTCACTCTGGGATAAGTTAAGTCATGAAACACAGAGAATCATAAGTAAAAACGCCTTCAGGCATGCAATTACAGCCTTATATCCTTTTTAGCGCTTCCACTGCATTGTGAGCCTTCCATACGCATGCACTAAATTGAAATGTAAATAAGTTCACTTCTTACTATAATACTTAATTGAATGACACTTCATTATAATAATGGCAATCCTTATTGATACTTCAAAAGACTGGAACTATGGCACGTGGTTGATATGAGAATGATAGTCATGTTATTGTTTAACAGAATTATATGTATCATATTCACCATGTCACACAGACTGAGGACCATTGTAATCATCGTGTGCATGGAAAAACGTCCCAGCGGGACGAATTCACGCAATAAATAATAATAAATAATAATAATAATAATAATTATGGGTATGATGACTGGGACTATGACCACACATCCGGGTAAAAATAATTCAAGTCGCCCCCCCCAGGATGTAATATTCAAATAATTTTAACCCTTCAGGGCCAATAATGCGTTTGATATTGGTCTTCAAGGTGCATTAATACAGCCTTGGTGAGCTACTCGCAATGCCTATACATTCATGCATCATGCACCGGAGGGTTGGTATTATGCACCAATAAAGCACTGGCAAGCAGCCTTGTCAGGACTTCATGTAGAGAATAGACAACGACTTTCTTCACATCGAGACTGTCTGTTGTCCTATAATGCACGAATGCAACAGACAGTCAAGATGTGAAGAAGGAGTTGTCTATTGTCTTTATAAAACGTTGTACATTACATTCCAAACAAGTAATCACCCAATCAAGGTATGTCTAGACCATTTAATGGCCCTCAACTTGTTTATCACTACTGTGACCTTGCTCAGGCATGCACTACACTCCTATAATGCACTCAAGGTCACTTCTATCGAGCAGCAGAGCACTGCCAGCCGTTTTATAATGGTGCATCATGACGACCGATGGGCACGATACACTCCTGTAGTAGCGGTTTATAATGACCTACCAGTAGCCCACTGTGTAATGACCTACCAGTAGCCCACCGTGTAATGACCTACCAGTAGCCCACTGTGTAATGACCTACCAGTAGCCGACCGTGTAATGACCTACCAGTAGCCCACCGTGTAATGACCTACCAGTAGCCCACTGTGTAATGACCTACCAGTAGCCCACAGTGTAATGACCTACCAGTAGCCCACCGTGTAATGACCTACCAGTAGCCCACAGTGTAATGACCTACCAGTAGCCCACTGTGTAATGACCTACCAGTAGCCCACCGTGTAATGACCTACCAGTAGCCCACTGTGTAATGACCTACCAGTAGCCCACAGTGTAATGACCTACCAGTAGCCCACCGTGTAATGACCTACCAGTAGCCCACAGTGTAATGACCTACCAGTAGCCCACCGTGTAATGACCTACCAGTAGCCCACCGTGTATTGACCTACCAGCAGCCCACCGTGTAATGACCTACCAGTAGCCCACCGTGTAATGACCTACCAGTAGCCCACTGTGTAATGACCTACCAGTAGCCCACAGTGTAATGACCTACCAGTAGCCCACCGTGTAATAACCTACCAGTAGCCCACAGTGTAATGACCTACCAGTAGCCCACCGTGTAATGACCTACCAGTAGCCCACCGTGTACTGACCTACCAGCAGCTCACCGTGTAATGACCTACCAGTAGCCCACCGTGTAATGACCTACCAGTAGCCCACCGTGTATTGACCTACCAGCAGCCCACCGTGTAATGACCTACCAGTAGCCCACCGTGTAATGACCTACCAGTAGCCCACTGTGTATTGACCTACCAGTAGCCCACTGTGTATTGACCTACCAGTAGCCCACTGTGTATTGACCTACCAGTAGCCCACTGTGTAATGACCTACCAGTAGCCCACTGTGTAATGACCTACCAGTAGCCCACTGTGTAAACACCTACCAGTAGCCCACTGTGTAATGACCTACCAGTAGCCCACCGTGTAATGACCTACCAGTAGCCCACTGTGTTATGACCTACCAGTAGCCCACCATGTAATGACCTACCAGTAGCCCACTGTGTAATGACCTACCAGTAGCCCACTGTGTTGTTGGGACGTCCACTGTGGACTGATGCCATAGTGTCCCGCTACTGCTGGGTAGGTCGCCATGTTGCTTAGTGATGCCGGGAAGTGTTTTTCACGTTTCCGCCATTTTGCCCGTCTGTTTTGGAACCACACCTGTAAGAACACAGAGTACTATAGACTATAGAAAACAAATCATCATCGGGGGCATTTGGGTGGGAAAAGCTTCATTTAATCATCGGTTTGTGCATTTTGTGAAATTTTAGGATCTATATAAAAACTATGTTCTTTGTCAAAGGAAAAAATGAAATCTTGACCCTGAAAGCCCCGCTGAAAGCCTTGAAAAAATGGGGAGGGGGTGGGGGCAGAAAAAATAAAGCATTACAGGGGCAGATCCAGAAGGGGTGGTCTGGGAGGGGCAGACAGGAAAATTGGGTCATGGGGGGATGGGGGCATCACCGGGGCCCGCCCCACATTTCCTATAGTTAAGAGTTGTTTTGTTCTTGTTTTGTTTTAACCCTATTTCAGAGCCAAAAGACTTCTGCAAGCCCCTCTTTCTTTAATCAAAATAACCCCTTGATTTCAAAATCCAGGATCCATCACTGCCATAATTTGAGAGAGATAAAACTGCAGTCGTCCTACCTGTATGCGTGACTCTGGTAGGTTAACCCTCTCTGCTAACTTCTCCCTCATGAAGATGTCCGGGTAGTGTGTCTTTCTAAACGCACCCTCCAACTCCTGTAACTGCCGCGTCGTGAACGTTGTACGGTTACGTTTGATCTTCTCAGCACCGCTCTGCTCACTCCCCGCCTTCCCGCCATTCTCTCCAAAGTCGTCTGCTGAGAAAGTTTCACAGAAGTACTATTTATTAGAAGTGAGATAAACACAATGACGTGGGACATGGATTTTTTTTTTAACAAATTAAAAATCGACATGTAACATGAAGTTAAGTGACAAGAACTCGGGAAATTACAAGGTTATTGAAATGTGACATGAGCGTTTCTTTATATTTAGAGTGACATGTGGACCCTCATATATAAAGGTGAGGAGTAGAATAAATGCCTAGTGCCCCCTTTCTGCCTGGTGACGCACCACAATAAATACACAAATGTGTAAGAATCTTAAGTTGTCTGGGTATTCTAAGTTCCAGCGTAAAATAGACTATACTAAACTAGTATGGTCGAGTCTAATTGTCAGACATACCAGTGACGGATTTAGAGGGGGGGGGGCGCCCAGTACTTAAAAGTTTAATTACATACTTTTGACCCCAAAATTTGTTCAAATATAGGGGGTGCACCCCTCCTTTTTCAAATCCTGGATCCGCCACTGGTCCTATTGACAACGGTAGATCTTTTAAGTGTGAAAATTAGACGCCCTTAAGTTGTCAGCTGTAATGAGTAGTATATAGAAATGGTGGTGAGTAGTATATAGAAATGGTGGTGAATAGTATATAGAAATGGTGGTGTGTAGTATATGGAAATGGTAGTGTGTAGTATATGGAAATGGTAGTGTGTAGTATATAGAAATAGTAATGAGTAGTATATGGAAATGGTAGTGTGTAGTATATAGAAATGGTAGTGAGTAGTATATAGAAATGGTAGTGTGTAGTATATAGAAATAGTAATGAGTAGTATATGGAAATCGTAGTGAGTAGTATATGGAAATGGTAGTAAGTAATGTATAGAAATAGTAGTGGGTAGTATATTAAAATGATATATGGAAACTGTAGTCGGTAGTATATGAAAACAATGGGCAGTAACCTGTGCTTGCTGAAAGCCGCACCCTGAACCAGTGGATGGGCTATGAGACACATCCCTGTCTATAAGCCATACCCTGAGCTAAAAAAAAACAACTCTGTAGGCCGCAGTTGGTTTCTGTAATGACCCAAAACCAGTGTTTAGCTTATGTGTTTTTTGTTGGTGCACTTATACCTTGGGTCTAAGTGTGTGTGTGTGTGTGTGTGTTAATGGGATTTTGTCTGTGACAATGAAAAACAACCATGTTTCACGACGATGGCGTGCTTTACCAAATGGTATTGGCAATAACTTGTTATCAAGTAGGGGGCCCTTTACCAGGGCGAGGAAAAATTCAGGGGGCATGGGTGTTGTGTGACACACTCATTATAGAGTGCAACACTGTCAGATACATACAAAAATGACAGGACTAATTTGAAAAAGAAAAACCAGCAAAATACCTGCGCAAATGTTGACCAAATTTTACATTGATGAAAAGAAGAGCCCCCCCCCCAAAAAAAAATGAAATGAACAAAAGATAGGCAATTAAAATCTGCATGTTCCGGGGCGCTACAACTCCTGCCTTTGTACATGAATTGACAACAATTCTTTTAACATTGGTCCACTTCATCCATTGCTTATTGTAGTGCAGAGGGGCCATGCACATATGACGTCATCGCTAGGGGATGCGGGGTGTTTGGCTTTTGATGACACACTGAAAAAATAAAAGGGGTAGTCCCAGAACAAGACTTAGTTTCTATCAAAGTGCAATGATTATCCTAGTTAAATATCCTTGGCCCTGAGGATGGTGGGGGTGGGGGGGGGTCAAGATGTGACTGACATGATATCTAGGGGGGTATGATGACATCTTTGACAAAATGATGAAAAAGGGGGCGGGGTTCTTGAAAAATGCCAGAAAGTTGATGACGTCATGGGTGCAAGGCCCCTTATTCAGCTTGTAGCTGCTTGTCAGGAGCGTGTCTCAAACTACAGTAAGTAGTATACGGAAGTGGTGGTTTGTATGTGGCACAACGTTTGTGTTTTGATGCACCAATGACGTCATTGCCAGTAGACTTCAAATGTGATCTTGCACTTCTGCATTAGTGTCCCTTACGTTAAGGGCTAGATACCAATTAAAAAAAGACCATTGCACTCACCTGCGTAGCTGTAGACGGCCGGGTCGCCCCCCTCTCCTCCCGGCGCGTCTCCTCCCTGCCTCCCGGCGCGTCTTACCGCCTGCCCGGTCTCCTGCCGCGCGCGGCCCCCGATACCTGGCAGGGCTAGCGGCTGGAGGAGGGGGCCCGGGGGGTGGCGGGAGTTGAGGATGTTGTAGATGGAGAAGGTGCACGTGGCGGCAAACGACGTGTCTGCCGGGGGACGCTGCAAGGGGACCCCGGGAGGCCACCACGTCCCAGCCGCCCCTTGGGTCGGATGGTCAGCAGGAGACCACTCTGCTACTCTCACCTCTGGCTTCAGCTTATCAACTCCATTGGAATCATCCTTCTCCACCTTGTCCTCAATTAATTTAGGCAGAGAGTCACTTCCTGGAGTAGTAGATTCGTGTTTATTGTTGTAGCAATCAAAATCACAAACGATTTCATTTTCGTTGAATTTCCCCGAGCATCCCTGTGTGCCCAGTCGTCCCGCTGTTGGATCAGCGAGGGAAGCAGTAGCTGATGATTTTGGGCCTGTTTCGTCGTATTCCTCGTCATTTTCCCTTGACAAGTCGAGTTGTTTATCACAATAAGGATTTCCTCGTTCCTGAATGCTCATAGTGAAGGCCCTAAGTATTCTAGTTCAAACAACACTTTAAAAATTGATAATAAGAATCAGACGTTTTCCTCTGTGGAATCCATACCAAATTCACATGCCATCCACATGTAGGCCTTAACTGTTTACTTAAAAAGGTGGTCCAAAAAGTCCTCTGGTTGATAGGTTTATCCGGTACCTTGAGCCTATTATGTAAAAGCTTTCCTCCCCCTGCTCACCACTGCCAAAAGACTATCTATATAGGTATAAAGTGAGTTTATATAGACCTACCCCCTCCCCCCCACCCCGAATGATGCATCCCACCGCATCCTGGCCTCAGACGCCACGCCCTAGGCACCCCATTGGATCCTGCTAATTTGGTATCTATGGCAACGGGTGATAGGCTTTTCTACCTGCTCTCTCAGAACCCACCCACCAAATGGCAGGCAAGCACGCAATTAATTCGTCTCAAATGTACTAATCTCCAGAAGGGCTTCCCCGGTCACTCATCACCCCTTTGGCCCGTGTTACCCGGCACCCCCTTTCTCTGTGAGCGGACATTACATTTCCAGCGTCCCTCACCTTTTGCCGCGCTTTTCCTGACGCGCAGACGACATTTTTCCGGCTTCGGTTCCATTCGCAGGATACCGATGACGGCGGTCTCGCTAGTCCTGAGGACTAAGGTGACCTGCGCGTCCACGCTAACCTAAATACGCGGACTCTAAACGGAGCCTCCCGCGGTGCCCGCGCGGTGCGCGTAGGTGCGCGGGCGTAGTGGTAGTCCTCAGGACTATAGCTAATAAAAATGCGATGCTTAAGTCCTAAGGACTAAAGCCTAGTCCCCAGGACTAAGAATATATAAGAGGATATTGTCCTAGGGACTAATTGTACATTAATCCCATGAATTACCCTGCAGACCACATGACTTTGTATAAGACTGTGCTGTTAGTCTCCAGGACTAAGCTTTTAGCCCTGGGGACTAATTCGTAGACCCAGGGACTACTTGTTTAGTCCTGAGGACTACAAAAACATTTGCCTAGTCCTCAGGACTAATGCATGTGGTTCTGAGGACTAATTCATGCATTGATGTCTAATGTAGTTGTGACTAGGGATGTAGTCCCCAGGACTTCAAATTTAGTCCTGAGGACTACTTCTTAGTCCCCAGGACTGCTCTGTGTAGTCCCAGGGACTAAAGATACAGTCCTGGGGACCAAGGACTGTGTCTCTAGTCCCAAGGACAATGTTGCAGTCCCCAGGACTGCATCTTTAGTCCCTGGGACTGCACAGTAGTCACTGGGACTACAAGTAGTCCAATGGTGACTAGAGGACTGAAGGTAGGCCTATGGTCCTAGAGCATAGTCCTTGGGACTAAGACCCTACATCCCACCTACCCCTTGAGACTTGGCATATATGCATAGTCCTCGGGACTAAGACCTAGTCCTCAGGACCGGCTGGACTGAAATAGTAGTCCCTGGGACAATGTCTCTAGTCCCCAGGACTACATCTTTAGTCCTGAGGACCAGGCAGCTACATCTTTTGCCCTCAGGACTTAACAGTTAGTCCCAGGGACTGAACCTTGTACCAGGGTATAGATATGGAAAAGGCTGCATTGATCAATTTCTAGCCTTCAGAACCATTCTTCTAGCCCGAGGACTACACTTTAAGTCCTTAGGACTAAAGTTCAATCACCAGGAATGTCTCTAGTCACTAGCACTAGGTCACTAGCACTAGATGTGTAGTCCTCAGGGCTAAAGTATCATCCTGAGGACTATAATCTTTAGTCCTCAGGACTAAGTTTTTAGTCCCAGGGACTATGTCTTTCTAGCACCGAGGGCTGTTCCGCGTACCCATGTGGTCGTAAAAATAAAACGTAAGGCCTTAGTCCCAAGGATTGTCCCTGGGACTACACATTAGTCCCAGGGACTAAAGATACAGTCCTAGGGACTAGATTATAGTCCTTGGGACTTAGACCCTGGCTCATAATCATCCAAGAGTTGCGAATAGTTATGGTGCCCTGGGGATGAGATTCATAGTCCCAGGGACCACCTGTTTAGTCCTGAGGACTAAACTGTAGAACGGCGAGTAAAGGCGCATTCTAGTCCCAAGGACTAGATATCGGCGCGTGGCTGCTGCTGGCCGCTGCAGCGTACGCGGCAAACAGGGCCAGCGCGGACGCGGCAGACGCCTTAGTCCTCAGGACTAGCGAGACCGCCGTCATCGGTATCCTGCGTTCCATTCAGTCAGGAGCGGTGTGGCGGGGGATTAGTCTCCCCACGAAAACTCTGATTAATAACCACTTATATGGTTTGCAGGCCCAGAAAGGCCACACGCACCCACATCAAAAGGACTCCTGATTGGTTTAGAAACGCCCTACAACGTCTGTTAGTTCTGTGTCGTTTCCTGCTACAATCTCCGGCTGGCTTGATTGAATCGCCGCGAACGGTTCAGATTAAAGCTAATGCCATAGACGTAGGACCAACTATCCAACAGTTCATCATTTAATAAGCATTGCAGTGACACCGGGGGAGGGCCAGCTTATCGCACCTTTATCATAACTAGGGAAGTTGTAGGGATTGCCGCGATAGAGACTGCACGCACCCCTTTTGATGTTGTAGGCTTCATCGGTGGACTAAAATGTAATTTACTACCGCAGTGTATATGTCGGCTATTATGGGATTAGTATGTCGTATAAAGTGTTATTCCATGCTCTATTTTGCATCTTGAACTACTTCAATGATGTTATTAAACAGGGAGTGGTCCCCTTTTTTCTTTTGTGGTTGATTCTTGAAACGGATTCCCAATATAAGCCTAACACGATTACATTATAGTCCTAGTATAAATGTATATATGACCTAAATGCACATTTTCATTAAGCAAAGACGAACAGGTGGTAAATGTGTATGCTATGTTATTGTACATGTACTGTACATTTATCTATCGTTTTAGGCTGAGGCCAAAAAGAAAATGTGTTTGCATTAATATGACTCAAATACCAAGGGTCGGTAGATCGGATTTATTTTTTTTCAATTTTCTTTTTTTTCCATTTAGTATAGAAATCTATCCGATTCTTTGAATTTACAGTAAGAACATGATAAACATATGTCAAACATGAAAATTTTGCAAAAGGTATGCCTAATTAAGCTCTTGACTGTAGACCAAAGGAATATATTCATAAAAGAAATGATGAAAAATATATGAAAAATACGAAAAAAAATCTTGAAAATTAGCTAAAATTCTCAACAAAAAACACCAAAAAGTAGATGTGGTCCCAGCAAATTGTTGTCATCTGTCACCATGATTGGTCATCAATAGTGACTCCTTTTTGAGTGATAACTCATTCCGTCATCTTTCGCCACCGTGTGTTAGACTCACGTGGCATAGCAATTGCTATTCCTGGTGATCTTGTGCTACAACGACATCGTGTTCCATCTAGCGACATCTGTGAGCCACTTCACACAGGTTGACGAGGACTCACGACAATTTGCTGGGGTAGATGTGGACCCAGTTAACAGAGAGAGCCAATACACACCTTGACTCCCTTCAGAAAGACGATCACATAGGGTAAGTCACCCCTGACTATTTCAGAACGATTTTGAATGCCGAAACTGGATAATCTGTGTGTTTTTATCATGGGATATAGGCACTGAGTTGACAAATCAATATTGACAGTGTTCTTATTCTATACTATTCTTACATGTGACAGCAACTCCGGTATACCTATAAAGCTTTGACAGTGGTAAGTACTGGAAAAGTTCAGCACGGGTGGGAAGAGAACTAGCAATCTTCTTATCCAAAATGCTGCTACACCCTATGCATGAGGCCATGGGCCCGGATGATGGTGTTGGGTTAGATGAGTCTTATATCTGGGACCCTATGGATACCATTATATATTTCTATGTCAGCGAATGCAGAATACATTCTGATGCATTTTGACCTATCCTAAAGATGCAGACCATGCAGACTGTGGTATAAACGCAATGTGTGATGATTATGGATGTGTCATACTAGTAATTGTGCATGATCAAGTTGTCATATGAGAAATATCATATGGCTAGTGGTATATAGTGTAAATACATCAAGCTCTCATAAATATTGTTATTTCCAGTTATCATTGGTTTATTCAGCTTTAGGCAACATGTAAGGAATATCAATCATACAGTAGTTAGTATGTAGGTAATTTGTACATACAGTAAATATACAGTAGTTTATAAAGTATAATGTTCTGTTCCACTCCACCTGTGAGGTAATAATAATACAATGTCCAGCATAGTTCTAGGTGGGTTCCCACACCTAGCTCCTGACCTGCTGCTTAGAGGAATAATGTAATAATGAATAACTTTACCCTCTGGTGGATGTCTTGAGGAAGATACCCTCTGGCCACTAATGATGGAAACCAATGCCTGTCTAGCATAGTTTCACCATAGTGCAGTGGTATAGCAGGTAGCAGGAGATGACTGGAGATGTTACCTCTGGAGCGGTTCTTGGTGTTCTGATTTCTAGGAGGTGCAGCCAGGCTATTTGTAGCAAATCTTGGCATTGCACCTCAGACTGACTGGGGCCAGTGGCATCTGCCTAACTCTGCAATGTTTGAGGGGAGGCTTTCATGTGTCACTGGGTGCACAAAGGACCCCCATGGACGCCGCTGCGTCCCCCATTGTCTTGGTCGGTTCTTTGACTTCAAACCCCCATATCTCGGAAGTTTACGCCGTTATAACCGCCATTTTGCGCATGCGCGGAGTTGAATATGCCAAGTTTATAATGCCCGCTTGATAGGCGCGTAACTTGCGCCGGTTTGTCTGTAGTGCACTCGGAGGTCGAATCAGTCTCCATGGCGTAACTTCCTTAATAATAGAAGTTCCGCCTTGATCTTAGGCTCATTTTGACCGTCTTATTATGGGCTTTCCATAAATGCTTTGATATTTGACCTAGGTTGCTCAGGAGCGATGCTAGAGCGACCGGATGGTTATGGCGTTGTGCTTATGTAACCCATTGTTCAGTTATTAGAGTGCTCAGACACTCATGACGGCGTCTGCGGTGCCCAAGCACCCGTGACGGCCGGTTGCATTCACTTACAAGTTATTAATTTGTGCACTGAACCATGAGGTCGCACACTGAGACCCTCAGTTTTATTATATTGTGCAGTGAACCATTAGGTCGGAGCCTTTGATGTCATAAAGTCTGTGTAACTGACCTGGCTGGTGTGCAGTGGGGCATGAACGCTCTTCTACAAAGTTTGAGCGCTCTTATAGCTCTTAGAACCAACCTATGTATTAATTTCTTAGATATTCTTTGATTAATACAGTAATATGTTACAATTTATGGAATAATAAAATGGTATATGATAGATGCACTCATTAAATTTAGGGACTAGGGGCTTTGCCTCATGCTTCTATCTGGCCTCTAAAGTCAACTTATGCATCCATAATCATCATATATTACATTATACTAGTTATAACATTCCAACAATATGAGGGATGCAATGCATTATTTCCTGACCTTACACTCCTATATTGAAAATTCCATATATAGGATGCTTAAAGTAGGGTTCCAGGGTAATTCAGCTGAATACATTTTAGTGCATTATTTGTCACAGGTATGATGGTGTTACATGTAATATACACCAATATGACCATAGCTGATGTCTCCTTCAAATAAGTTCCATTTTATAAGGCGTTGCTAGGCAAGGAATGGAAATGGAACAAAAACGTTCTTTTTTAGATATTTTTTCTTTGAATAGCATTATGGGATGGAAATTCAGCATGGTTTTTAGATCTGGTGATTGGA
Organism: Acholoe squamosa; assembly: GCA_949317995.1. Classification (NCBI taxonomy): domain Eukaryota; kingdom Metazoa; phylum Annelida; class Polychaeta; order Phyllodocida; family Polynoidae; genus Acholoe; species Acholoe squamosa. The sequence goes on along the minus strand of OX439044.1, from coordinate 10,073,441 downwards.
GATTTATCATGAAGTCATTATCTGGAGACCTTTTTTTATTTTGTCAGGTCTCCAGGAAATGACTTCATGATAATTCTCCAATCATTAGAACTAATAATCATAAAATATTTCTAATCTATAATGCAATTCAAATAAATAGAAGCTAAAAAAGAACGTATATACCCACGTGGCGTAAATATAACGTTTTTTATTTGGTTCCTTAGTATGCCAAACGTTTTTTCAAACACAAAAAAACCACATCAAAACATGTACACAAAAAAAAAATATGTTTTTTTAAACGTTCAACAAAAATGTTTTCATTCTTAGGTCAGAAAACGTTTTTTTTTAACCTAAAAGAAACCTAACTAACAAACGTTTTTATTTGGTTGAAAATTGGTTTAAAAAAACAAACGTTTTTATTTGGTTGAAAACGTTTAAAAACGTGTTTTTTTCAACATAATAAAAATGTTTTTAAAAACGTTTTTTACCCAAACCAAATGACAAACGTTTGCAAACGCTAAAAATACGTTTTTTTGCCAAGTGTTGTTTTGTCATCAATAACCAATAATTATAATGAACGGGTATAACAGGGTACACTTATGTGGGTATTTATTGTATGCTGTATTATGTGTGTATTTATTGTATGCTATATGAGAGAGTGCTATGGGAGTCCTGTATAGGGTTTATGGTAGCTAGAGTTTATGGTAGGCTGTGGAATGTTGCAGACGGAGGGGAGTCGACGAGATCTGGTCAGGTAGATTCTGTAGAGGGGGGGGGGAATACGTGTGAGCCAAATACCGGCGTCTGAAAGGTGTGAGGGGTTAGTAAGAGATAGGGAGGAGTCAGTATTGTGGGAGCAGCCGAGGAGGCAACACATACTCCTGGAGTAGACGAGGATGAAGCTGTTTAGTATCTAGTATTACACTTAGCCAATGTAAGAACGGATTGGGCAGGAACTCTATGGCACTTATACCTCTCCAGTAGCATCGGGTTGTTAAAACCTGAACTGCTTGTATGAATAGACTGATGTCGTTGAAGCTGTACAACCTAAGTGGGATTACCAAACAAATTGTAACTGTGAATAACCAATGAACAATAAATGGTGACTTGTATCGGCGTCTTGGTGTTGGTTAAAAGAATGGGCTAGGCCAACATCATACCACTAGAGTTAGTCTTCCCAAATACGTGAGAACAGAGGAGCGAGCTGATAATAACTACACAAGTTAGACCACATTAATATACATATAAACACAACCCACACAGCCCAGTGTGTAGGCTGTCCTTAGGGAGTCAATCTGGACCCCATAACGGTGTAATGGTCGAATTATTTGTATGAATTATCTCACATCTAGGGACATCTGTTAGGAGACACTTCCAATTACCGATTAGTTGCACTTGAACCGATTCCCGGCGACCATGAACCGCCAGAACACAACACATCAACAGGGGAACGATTCAACTAGTGACTCAGGGACAGGGAGGGGTTGGAACTATGCCACTTGGCAAGAAACGCCTTTTTCCTCGCCGCATAAAGACCTTATAAAACGTTTTACTAAACCTTGCAAAACGTTCCAAAAGGAAACGCTTGAAGACGGTTTGTCAGAGCTTTGCATTATCATGTCAAAATAACATTTCTAGCCTAGAAATAAAACATTAATAGAAATTCCAACAGACAACAAAAGTGTTCTTTTTTTTGTCATGTTGAAAATAAACATATGCAAAATTTACAAATGCACCAATAATGTTAAGGGAACAAAAGCCCCCTAAACTGTGAGGGTCAGTTGTTTGTAGTGTTTTGACCAAAAGATGCATTAGCAAAACCTCCATTCCTGAAAGAGTGGGCCTTTGATTATTTGATACCAAATATGCGTCAATTGGACATTTTCTAATTTTGGGACATTTTCTACTGAAAGAAAAACTACAACAAGCGAAAGGCCAAGCCCTGAGTCAATTAAGCCTCCACAAACATAATTTGTTATAATTATCCATCAAAACAGCATTGGTGGGTGAATGTCTGCCCTTCTATTTAAACCCTTTGGGGGCAATATCAGCCCAAGACTTCTGACACACCTCGTGCCTCCTGAGTGAGGGCTAACTCACTGATCATGTGTTACCCTTTAACCCATGACAGGCCGCACCCATAATGCACCAGTCTCACTTCATTAGAGAATCATGACGACCAATGGACATGATACATTAATGCATCAGCGACCCTTGTTTATTTCAACATGAAGTAAAAGTTATGTGCCACAATCCTTGTGAGTCACTCGACAGGGTTGTTACATTGGGGGGGGGGGGGGGGTCAGTGTGGTTCACTAAAATGAAGTGCTATATACCAATTGACATGATACACTCTTAAGTGCGGGCCAGTTTTTTTTTTCAAAAACAACCTTCCTACTGGCCCGTTGGCTAGTAGGCTTTCCCCCAATTACATCCGCGTCTTTTTTGCAACTAACGAAATAGATACTTTTAATTGGGCTTTAAGCGTACCAGGGTTGCAGCCCATAAACTTTATTTCATTTTGAAATAAACTTATTTCAACATTTTGCCGTCCCATAAGGTGTTATTTCAACATGGAATATCGTGAAATAGATGAAATAAGGCCTTATTTCTGTGTCGGTGGGCTCCTCCGACATAATCTAGGATACCCAGGCAAATTGGTGGAGGATAGACCATCTATAAGATAAAGTGAAAAATTACTTCTTATTTTGATCCTTATTTCTTATTTCACTCAAATCTTTATGGGCCGCACCCCAGGGACATTAAGAACAACAACCTGGCTAGGGGCCCATAAACGTTGCTTCATTTTAAAACAGACTTATTTCAACATTTCGCTGTCCCATAAATGGTTGGCAATTTCAATTTGAAATGGTCTGAAGTAGGTGAAATAAGGCCCTATTTCTGCTTTGGGAGGGTCCCCCAAGGTAAGTTATTTCAATCATGTAGTAATCCACGATACATAGCCAAAATGGTAGGTTTAGAGACCATTATTTGAGGAAGCAAAAATATACTTATTTCATCCTTATTTCTTATTTTACTCACTTCTTTATGGACCGCACCCCTGTAGGTGGATATTGCCAGTAAGGTGCCTTTCTTACAGTTTCAAAATTTATTTATTGTTTTTCACATATCAAAGTTTTTTCAGCCACAGATCCCGAGCCAATGGATTTAGCTGCCGCATTCAATAGATTTCTAAGTCTGTTACCCAAGGTTGCGGCCCATAAGCTTTGTTTCATTTTGGAATAGACTTATTTCAACATTTTTCCTTTCCATAAAGTGTTATTTCAATTTGAAATAGCATGAAATGGGTGAAATAAGGCCTTATTTCTGCACCAGTGGGCTCCTCCAACATAGGTTATTTCACTTATGAAATAAGCTATGATACCCGGCCAAATTGGTAGTGGATGGTCCATCTATTAGAGAAATTGAAAAAATACTTCTTATTTCATCCTTAATTCTTTTTTCACTCAATTCTTTATGGGTCGCACCCCCCCCCCCCCTCAGGTGGCCAGTGGCTAATTGATCTCGCGTCTACCCTGGGCTGCACTATTTCATATAAGTGCCACTTAAAGAATAACCAAACCTGCCTGTGTGAGGTTCTATTTGACCCTCCATGCCAAATTCTGCCATGTAAATTTTTACTTTAAAACCATCCACTTTTGGTGTCAGTGCAGTGCTTATATGAGTGACATTATGTCAACATGAAGCCATGCCGCTCACTGCCTTGTGCCATGTATTGTGATGGATTACTTCCTGTGGACACTGATTCTACATTTACTGTCATCCACCAACGGAAATTATACATAAGGGGCATGGTGGATAAAGCATATAAACATGTAGGTATCTGATGTCTTAATCCTTTAACTCTTTAGGGGCCGCTGATGCATTAATGCATCATACCCATTGGTCGTCATGATGCACCAATGAAGTGCTGGCGAGACTGCTCGCCAGCACTTCATTGGAGCATCATGCTGCCCCTCCGGGAGTTTGTGTATCTGTCCTGTAGAGTTGGCATGATGCTCCAATGAAGTGCTGGTGAGCAGTCTGCATTCATGCATCATGACGATGAAGAGATCGCAGAGAAGAGATGAGATAAGGGTCCAATTGGAGCTCCCTACTACTGACCACTGGGTTTCTAATTCATCCATTTATCTTAAGTAGAGGTGATTTCTTTACAAAATTTACCGTTTCTCTAAGTCAAAAAGAAAAGAACTTATATTTCAATGATTCCTATCCTAACGCTTCAGGTATTTTCCAATTTTTAGATATTTTGCATAGCCCAGGGGTTTAGAGCCCCGCTACATCAGCCCACACCACCGTCCTCTGTGGGGACAGTGTCTACACGTGTGGCCTATGTGTGGGCGGCCTTTTATTATATACCTATGTTCCAAGGTCAATTTCTCTATAGTATTCACATCAAGCATTTCTTGTAACGTTGTCTTTTGTGAGAACAAAAAGGTGAAAATCTATATATGTATGTATATGTTCATTACTTAGACCAGTTTACCATTTTGTATGTCTGTGTTTAACCACCTTTGTATTTCCAGCACTGGCGCCACTGAATGTATCCAGGGTTACTGGAGCGTGGCGCCCTCTTCTCCTCCCGGTCACACTGAGAACCTGAAAGACGTATGGAATAGAAACTTTTATCAGGTTTCTACAAGATATAGACACCCGATGCAGGAGGGCGTCTATAGCCTTGTGGAACCCCATAAACGTTTCTGTCTGACTTAGAACATGATACTTTTAGTGCCCAGGGTTCTACAGCATATAGACACCCTCAAATTCTGCCTACTCATTCGTCGATTCAATCTCTCATGTTATAAAATGTTTCTTCAATCTTTATAGAAAAACACTACCAGATCAGATCCCTCTAGGCATAAAAAACGTTTTTTAGATGCCTAAGTTTGCCAAACGTTTTTGAAACATAAGAAGAAGTCAGAAAACCTACTCAAAAACATTCTATGATGTTCTGTTAAAAAGGTTTTTAATTTAGGTTAAGAAACATTTTTTGACACATCAACGTTTTTGCACCCTCAGCCCCAATTGTAAATGGGCTATAAATACCGCTGTAGTGCATACAGCAGGATCCACATCAGATCATTGGTTTTGTACCTACAGCAGCTACTACTGTATTTCAGGATAAGAATTACTCTACTTTAAAACCATTGTGGTGGGCTGACAGCTAGTGTGCTTATTTCACTAACTATGTCAGAATCCTGTTGTTACATGTATATGGAAAGGCTATAAAACACGCTACTATAAAAATAGGGAAGTGTTTTTTTTCTTTAAGGGCCACTAATATCGGAGTGTATCATGCCTACTGGTCGGCATGATGCCCGAAATAAAGTGCTGTTGAGTGCACTCATCTGCAGTTCAATGGTGCATCATACCTGCCCTCTGGTGGTGTATCAACTTAGTAGGATAAGAATTCAGCAGTAAATGAAGGGAATTATTTATTTGGCCCAAAATATATCCCACCATAATGCTATATCATAGTGATGAGCCCATGGGCGTGGTTTATAAATACATGGGTGCAGCTTATACATGGGGTAATATGGTAACATTACACTGTAAGGACTGTAAACGACAATTCGTGGATCAAGACGGTAAAAGGTACGCCCGCGAGGGGGTGCGCGGGCGTGTTTATCCACATTTGTACAAACATCCTGAATGCAATGTCGAAGCCTAAAGGGAAAGTTTATCTTGCAAAGATACAACACTTTTTGCCTACTGAAATGGGAAGGGGACAGCTCGGGGTGGATCTAATTGATTGCTAATCATTCTCAAACCTCGGATGGGCAGCGACCACCTCCAGGGAGGCGGCCACTACAGGATGACAAAACACAGTGACTTTGATCTCAATAAAAAGTATATTCCACAGTGGAAACAGGGTACAAATTATATATCAAAATGACCAGCAAACCCTACCTGACTATATGAGCGATATAATATGGAGGGGCGGAGCCGGCAGATCCGATAGTAGTCCGGCCAAGGCGAGGTAGTTACCTGCTCTGACTTGACTGTGAGGGAGGAATCTGCAAACTGAGCAGGACGACGTCCTCTCGTGACGTCATGAGAGGACGCTCAGCTACCTCCCGCGAGATAACGAACCAGCGCGAGACTTGGGTTTTCCCGCCCTGGCTGATCCCGTTACACCCTCCCCTCCTTACTCTCTTGCTCGCCCGCGAGCAAATCTACATAGTCTCATGAGGGGCTTTCCTCTTCTCCTTGTTGCAAACCCCCCCCGAAGGGTTGCCCAGCCCGGGCTGGCCTGACCCGCAAGGATCAGGCCAGAGGTTCGCTGAAGTCCCAGCAGGCCGTCCGTACTTGATCTTGTCTCGCCTTGGCTCGGATGATGACTTGTCGCTGACTTGTTGACTAACTAAGTTATACTTAAGTACACTATGGTAATAGGGATGTGCTGGTCATCATTATAAAAACATCGAGCTCAATATTAGTTACATTCATGTTCTGCGGTTGGCATCGATGTGCAATCCTGGATGGGTTAATACATAGTATAATTCTGGAAGGAAAGCCAATGTATTAAACAGGTTCAAACAATTTGACTTTTGATAGTTATTTCTTTAACATTTTACCTGTACTACCGAATGACAATACACAATACAATGACAACCCTGAGATCAATTCTGGTTTTTATATTAGAACAGTAACTCTCTTTAGAATAACCTTGGAAAATTTACGAATTAACAAGTATTAACATGGTGAACCATCTTTAGTATAACCCTGATTTACCACCGGAAGAATAGTATCCTAAGTACAAAGTTAAATTTGGAAGATTGACCTATTTGACCCATAATAACTCACTTTACCTTTGTTTACCCTCCCAACTACACAGTACTAGTCCCTGGATAACATGAAGCTAACCAGATATAACCGGAGGTGGGAATGTCCTTTTTACTGGACATTCCACCCAGATATACACTATAACATATATACAGGGAAAACGGTAACTCTACCACTAACATCTTTAGCATGGGATACACCAGAACACAATTATCAGACAAACAGGTATAACTAGGAGGAAACATAAATGAACCTAGGCTCGCGCTAGCCATTCGCCAGATCGCCAGTGGCGAATCAAACTACAATTTTGCTAACCATCTTCCTATTGGATTTGCCAGACTGGCTAATCCTTCTTCCAATTCACAACTGGGAATATGATATATGGAGTGTAGCATACCGTTGGAAAGCTTATAACATGACAAAACCAGTCATATGCATTCCCTCTTCATACAAATGAATATAACATTTCTGTGATTTTTCTCTTTAAAAATCTTGATAAACATTTTCTGATTTATGATTAAATTGCTTAATATCTGTTTAGGGCTATACACAAATCTAGCCTATAGTTCAGCTCCTATTCAATGTTTCTGGGAGTAGCTGGCCATGTCCCCTTTCAAACACAGTTTTCTGAAGAGACACTTTTGCACTTTCTTCCATCATGAAAAAAAAAATACCAGAAATTTTCAGAAACGTGGATGGACCCTTTAACGCATAGCCTTATATTAAATCCATATCTATGTGGAGCTCTATCACCGAACTGAGCTGCATGTAAACCCCCATTCAAAAGTGGAGTGGGATATTTAAAAGGTCTGATCATATTGAAATATCACTACCTTTGTAAATACTCTGTGGTACAGGTACCTAGAAATAATATGTTCTAATATTATATAAAGGTTGATCAGATCAATCTGGCTTTCCATCATGGCATAGAAAAGAGGCCAGGCTGCTGGTGGGGGGTTGTCTCCTGGTGACCCACCGGTGGCAATGGCCGCCTCAGGGATCATCCCCTACTGAGGACGGCGGGCAGCCGCCTCCTCCCACGCATTTTCCATCATGGCATAGAAAAGAGGCCGGGCTGCTGGTGGGGGGTTGTCTCCTGGGGACCCACCGGTGGCAATGGCCACCTCCACCAGAGCCTCCGCCAGCCAGTCCATGCGACTGGGGGTGATCTGGGTGGAGGCCGTGGTGCAGCTCTGGGCAGTCTGGGTGGAGGCCGTGGTGCAGCTCCGGGCGGTCTGGGTGGAGGCCGTGGCGAGCACAGGGGTGGCAGCACCATTCTGGGAACTAGCCACTGGGCTGGCCGGAGGACCGGGTTGGGTGGTCTGGGTGGAAACCGTCCGGCGCTGCCACGGCGCCATGAATTCCTGGGGTGGCAGGATGGGTTTGCGGCCTCGCCCAGCAGGTCCGACCGGGGGAGACCGCAGGATCCCGCAGAGCCGAGCCACGCCCGGGGTGGGTGATGGGGTCTGCTGGCTCTCTGGTGGGGTGGAAGGGCCTGGTGCGGTCCATGCTGGTGCTGGGGCCACGACCCGGTTACCTGGGGGGGTAGCCGGGGATGACCTGGCCCTGCTTTCTGGTTTCTGGGTGGCGGCCAGGGGGGGCGGAACCCGGTGCTCTGGTGGGGTACCCGCGCCCTGGCGGGCAGGCTTGGATGCCGGGGCGGAGGACTTGGGCCGCTGTCCCTTTACAGCGCAGGAAACGGCAGCAGCAGCGGCCGCCTCTTCCCGCTCGAACCTCTCCTCGAGCGCCTTGATCCTTACCAGCCGCTGCTCATATTCCTCCTCCTCCGTGAGGTTTATATCCCGGGTGGTTGCTGGAGGGGTCGGCCCGGCAGTGGTGGCAGGCCCAGGGCCCGCAACAGCTATTGGAGGTGGCGGCCTGGCGGTGATGGCCGGTGATGGCCGGCTCAGGGCTTGCCTCAGCCGATGGAGGTGGTGGCCTGGCAGTGATGGCAGGCTCAGGGCGGGTGACGGCAGATGTAGGGGCCTGTCCAGCGGTGGCGGACGCCCCCTCCAGTGCCTCGATCTGGAGAGGTGGCCGCTTCCCGGGAGGCAGCAGCGACACTGGAGGAGCCACTCGGGGCCTGGGGTCCCACAGCAGGTGGGCAGGCTTAGCCTGCCGTGGGTTGGAGGGCTGCCGTCGGGCTTGCTCACGGTAGATGCTCCTGGCCAAGGGGTTGGCTAGGAACCGCTCAATGTGGCGGAAGAGCGCCCAGTCCGCGCTCGCCCCCCTCCTTGGCGTAGGCAGCCTGCCGAAGGCCCTTTTAGTGAAAGTGTGGGCTACATTTTGAATGTAGAGGTGGCAGCTATGGGAGCCTGCCACCTCCAGACAAAAAACCCGGAGGCAGACGGGGCAGGCCGCTCCAGCAAAATGCTGGCGGCGGGCACGGCAGGTACTAAAGGATTCGCCGCACCCCCCGCACCGGCTCTTGCACGGCCGGTCCCTGATGGTGGCTGCCCCACAGATGGGGCATCCCTGATGTAGGCCTTCCATGTCTGTGAACATAAAATAACAAGAGAAGAGTTAGCAATTTGCAACATAATTACAGGATTTGTGAGCCGGTGATCTCAAAGGGACTGGGGGAGGGACGGCTGACCTAACCAATCAACCCCAGCACTGCGCTGCGGCGGCAGCTTCCACAGTCCGGGTGGTAGAACCCCTCCTGGTCGGCCAGTCCATGGAGGAACGGCCCCAGGGGAGTTTGGCGGTGCACTGGGGGTCCAAACAAAATCCGGCTGATGGTGGCATGACAGTCCGAACATCCCACATGGTTCTGGACTCCATTTGTCACCCCATGCTTCATCTGGGGTGGGGTGTAGGCGCTGGGCAGAAAGCTGGCGCCAGTCATTGCAGCGGTCTCTTCCACTGCGGGATGTTGAGGAAGGAGAGTGGTGGCAGGGGCTGGAGTTTGGCTGGCTGCTGGGAGGAGCGACTGTGCAGCCCCGCTTCTCGCTGCGACTGGGGACCGCTGTTCGGGGGTCTCCGGTGAAGCTGACCAATGGCGACCAGCTGCTGCGCTCCTGCTGTTGGCTGGAGATTGCGGAATGGCAGCCCCCAGTGAGGTAGCTCCAACGTAAGCTTGAGGCTTTGCCAGACGGGTGACGGCCGGTTCTGCGAGCTCTGGGTCAGTCGTGGAGGAATGCTCGGACGGGGCTGGCGAGGGGCTCCGCCGCAGGACTTTCCTCTGGGGTGAGCGTGACCGGGATCAGAGCCTGCGTTCCAGCTCCAACCGGTCCTTGCCCCACCCCGAGAAAGTGTTAGCCTCCTCAGGACTGGTGCAGTCGTGCTCAGCCAGTCCCTCTGTGCAAAAGGACTGGAGGCACGAGTAGCACCCCCCCGCGAAATTGGTCATACCGGCCACGGCATCCTTCCATGGCCACATCACAGCGGCCACAGAAACTGAGGCAGGCCATGGTTGCCTTCTTCGAGCCACAAGCCGGACACTCTCGCAGGATGTCACGCTCATACGCCATCTTGATACTGTAACCAAGGGAGACTCAGAATTAAAAATTTCAAATTTGATAAGCTATAGGGCTAAACAGACGGGTCTAGTTTGGGTGAGGGGTGCCAGCTTGTTAGGCCGACACCTCGGGGATTCTTAGAGGGGTGGCCTTCAGGATGGCTGCTACCCATCCCTGGTCCACTTCTCCACGCACTCGCTGGCACTTATCGATGTGCACCACTCGACGGCGGGCCTGTGGCCCCTCGCGCACCTCAACATTAAGTCTACCAATGGTCGCCATGACAATGAAGGGGTCGGTCCATCCTAGTTGGAGCTTCGGAGAGAGCCCAGTACGGCGTACTGGGTAGTACACCCAGACGGCATCTCCTCGCTCAAACCGGATCTCCCTCGCCCGACTGTTATGGTATCTGCGCTGCCGCTCCTGGGCTGCACCCAGATTTTCTGGGCCAACTCATAGCTTCGGCGAAGACGTTGGCCCATCAGTTCGACAAAGCGTGGATACCCCTTGCCCTCCGTCTCACAGCCTGGTGCTGCCTCCTGCACATTGAAAGGCAGGGAACATTCCCGCCCCAGCATCAACCGGTTAGGAGTATAGCCAGTCGAGGCATGGACACTTGACCGGTAGGCTGTGCCAATCAGTGGCAGGTGTTCGTCCCAGTCCGTTTGTCGGTCATCCACCAATTGGCGGAGCATCCGCCCCAGATCACGGTTGAGGCGCTCCACCTGTCCGTCGGTCTGGGGCCGGTAGGGTGACGTACGGATCTTGTCGATCCTCAGTAACTTGCACAACTCCTGGACCACTTCTGATGTAAAGTCAGTACCCTGGTCAGTTAGCAGCTCCCCCGGAACTCCAAACCGGCAGATCATAGTCTCCATCAAGGCTTCAGCGACGGTGGCCGCCCTCTGATCTGGGAGGGCTATGAACTCGGTCCACTTGGTGAAATAATCTGCAATCACCAAGATGACCGTGTTGTTATTTGTGGTCAGGGGTAACGTTCCCATGATGTCCATGGCCAATCGCTCCATAGGGGCTCCGGTTGGCATGCTTTTCATAGGTGACCTCTGGTGCTTATTAGGGGCCTTAGCCCACAAACAGAGGTCACAGTTTCGGCACCAGTCGCTGGTGTCCCGTCTCAGGGTCCGCCAGAAGAACCGTGACTGGCGCACTCGTTGGAGAGTCTTCTCTCTCCCCATATGACCTACTGCTGGGTGGTCATGGAGGAGGGTCAACAGAGCAGGGACTCTAGATCGGGGAAGGAGCACCTTGTCCGTATCTTCCCCATCCTCCCTCCACTGATAACAGAGCAGTTCAGACGGGCTCATGGACAGCCTCTCGAATTGTGCCCAGAGGTACTTAAGCTCTGGGTCAAGGGCAGCGATGTCGTCTCGCGGAGGCTTCTCAGTACCCCATCCACGGACAATGCCTAGGACTGGGTCCTCGACCTGCGCTGTGACCAGGTCATCATTTTCCCAGCCCTCGCCGGTGCCAACAGTGGTAACCAGCTTCTCCGCAGTCTGTCGGCGTTTGCGGCCTCGCCCCCGTCGGCCAACCGACTTCCGCGTCGATACGGCCCTGAGCTTTACTGTCGGGGGCTCGTCAGCAGGCTCACCCATGTCGAGGGGTGTGGGTCTAGGGAGGAAAGGTACCCGTCCCCGGATAGGTGGTGCCGAATGTGTGCGTGGGCGCCTTTTGGTCAGAGCTGGTTCCTCATGCTCCTGACCACATTGGGCACAAGGGAATGGGCAAGGGATTCGGGAAAGGCCATCAGCATTGCCGTGCAATGCTCCGGCCCTATGCTCAATCTTATACTGGAAGGGAGCCAAGCGCTCGATCCAGCGAGCCAACTGTCCCTCTGGGTTTTTCTTTTGGAGGAGCCACCTCAGAGCGGCATGGTCCGTGCGGATGAGGAACTCTTTACCATATAGATAGTGCTTGTACCTTTCTACAAACTCAACCACAGCCAGGAGCTCCCGCCGCTTAACACAATAGTTACGCTCGGCAGGGCTGAGGACCCGGCTGCCATAGTATATGACCCTCTCTACCCCATCCTGCAGCTGGGACAGGACACCGCCAATCCCACAGTTGCTTGCATCCGTGTCAAGGATGAACGGGTCCTGAGCTCGAGGGTATCCAAGGATGGGGGCAGTGACAAGAAGGGCCTTGAGCTGCTTGAAGGCCACTTCCTGCTCCTCTCCCCAATGGAAGGCTGTGTCTACTCCCGTCATCTGATGCAAAGGGGCAGCCACAGTACCATAGTTTCTCATGAACTTACGATAATAGCTTGTCAGCCCGACAAACGCCCGAAGCTTTTTCTTGCTCCGGGGGGTGGGCCAACCCCTCACTTTCTCGATCTTTTCCTCATCCGTCCCGATGCCGGCTTCTGAGACCACATGTCCCAGAAAAGTCACTTCCCTTCGGAAGAGGTGGCATTTTTTCAGCTTTAGTTTGAGCCCAGCCTCTTGAAGGCGGGCAAAGACCCGCTCCAGCCGGCCATACAAGTCCTCAAAGGTAGCCCCAAAGACGATGATATCGTCGAGGTAGAGGAGCACTCCATCATGGCGCTCCTCTCGCAGGACGTGCTCCATGAGCCGCTCAAACGTTGAGGGGGCATTACATAGGCCCATTGGCATCGCTGTGAACTCATACAAGCCGATGGGGGTGGCAAAGGCGGTCTTGGCCCTATCCTCGTCTCTCATCTTGACTTGCCAGTAACCGGTGGCAAGGTCCATGGTGGCAAACCAAGACCCCCCACCAAGCCGGGCCAAGCTGTCTTCTATGTTCGGCATGGGGTAGGCGTCCTTTTCCGTTAGAGCATTCAGCTCACGGTAATCCACGCATACTCGCCTCGACCCGTCCTTCTTCTCCACCAGGACCAGGGGAGCGCACCATGGACTCTCCGAAGGTTGAAATACCCCCAGGTCGAGCATTTTCCCCACCTCCTCCCGGACCATCTGGTCCATATGGATGGGGATCCGGCGAGGTCTGGTCTTGACAGGCCGTGCCTCCCCTGTCCGGATCTCATGCTCAACCAGTGTGTGCCCTGTTTGCTCTCCTGTGCACACAAACGCCCCCCTACTCTCTGTGAGGAGGTGCATGACCTGACTGGCTTGTTCCGCCGTCAGACCTCCTGTGGCTCGTTTGTGCAGGTCCAAGACCTCTGGGTGGAGAGGACACTTCTCCACCAGGGTGCGTCGGAAGCTACAGACTTCTGGGGAACCCAGCTCCTCCGGGTCCACCCTGGTGAGGAGTCCCACCAAGGAGCCACGGCAGACATCTACCTCAACCCAGGTTCGGTTGGATAGGTGGAGGGGGATCTGTGCTCCCGTTGCGGTCACTATGGCCTCTGCGACTGAGGCTGCCATTTTGTCCTGTATGTCCGGGTGACTGGAGGTCATTCCCACCTCAAACCCTGGTCGCTCCAGGAGCACCGCTGCCGTGGAGACCTCATGAAAGGGCTCTAGGTGGATGTCATGGGCGGCATATAGCGGAATCGTATCCCGCCGGCTATTTTGCTGAAGCGGGATGCCGGCTCCCAGGGCACCTTGCCCCGCTAGCCGAACGTCCCCATCATCCCAGCTCCATTCCCAACGGTGCTGACGTAAGTAGTCACATCCCAAGACCAACTCATGGCCAAGCTCGGCCACGAAGAAGTGATGCCGGGCTGTGCCCAACTTGCTGATTAGTTCCAGCTCTACCACATTATCGGTGTGGAGCTGAGACCCATTTATGGTAAAGACTTTGAGGTTAGCCCGCCTCATATTAAGGTTGACCCCTTTCTGTCGTAGTCTACTAACTACATCTTGTCCGATTAGGGAGATTTCTGCCCCGGTGTCTAATAATGCAGCCAGTTCCTCCTCACCCTGGGGAGTCCCAACACGGACCATGGCCCGCATCTCTCTCATCCCAGGGATTGGAACATGGGAACCTCCGCTGCGGGCCGAAGCTTGGGGCCCAGGTCTCATTGGGGCGGTGGTTAAAGGCCGAGGACTGGGGCTACGAGAGGCCGGAGCCACATTAGTGGGGGGACCAGCATACCGCGGGTGTGGGCTGTCGCCCCTAAGTGTAGGCCGGTCTGTAGGACCAGACTGGCCAGGGGATCGGGACCGGCCATACCAGTCAGCCCTTCCTTGACCACTGTTAGGCCCTGGATATCCTTGGTTAGCGGAATCTCTCCCAGGGCTCCGGGGTTGGGGGCAGTCTCTCCGCATATGGTTAGGATTGCCACAATTATAGCAAGTGCGACCTGGGGAAGACCCTCTTGGACCATTCCGTCCCGGGCTTGGAGGACGGGGACACTCCCGTTGATAGTGCCCACCCCCTCCGCAGTTGTAGCAAGTTTGGGGGCGGCGGGGGCTCGGATTCCGGGCTTGGGGGCAGTTCTGACGCCAGTGCCCAGGGTTACCACAATTGTAGCAACCCCCGGGGCTTCGTGGGTGAGAGGCTTGGGATGCTGTGGACTGGGCCATATTGGTGGCCGTTCGCTCGGCCCTCATGGCGGCCATTTCTGCTGTCAGGGCCGCCAACCTCTCTTCCATCTGTCTCTGAGAATCCCGCGCGCTATCAACTGGGCTGAGGGCCCGGAAGCGCACCCGGCTATGGGCTGCCTTGTTCTCAGCCAGCCATGCCTCCTCCCGGGCGGCAGCCTTAATAGCCTTGTCCAGGGATGCAGGCTCTGCATTATACACAGCCTTTCCCAGGTCCCGACAGCCCAGGCTGTGGATAAACTGCTCAATTGCCATGACCTCAGCAGCTTCAGAGGGGAACCCAGGGTACGCCAGCTTGACAAGATAGCGGATATCTTGACCAAGGGCTTGTAGGGTCTCCCCTTCCCGGCGTGTGCGGCTTCTTAGTGCCGCCTGGTGGACAGCGGCCTGCTGCTGTGCCCCGAATCGCTGTTGCAGGGCATCATCTATACCCTGGAACGTTGTAATCGTTGCAGAGGAGCTGGCATCGATGTACCGCTGGGCCTCACCAGTAAGCTGGACCAGCAGCATGTCTCGTCGTTCCTCAGACGCCCATTCATTGATCTGAGCCACCCGCAGGAAGTAGTTCCGGTACTCTTCCCACGGGGTTGACCCATCATAGGGCCTAGCCTTAACCTGTTGCCGACGGCGCCGGCCACGATCAGCGTCACCTCCATAGGAATATCCCGGAGATGGTGACCGGCGATGCCCCCGCCTACGTGGACGCGGAGACCCCTCATCCCCTGAAGAATCTGGGGGATCCGGGGGATCACCCTGGGCCCCCTCTCCAGGATGGTCTTGAACCGGCCTAGGTGGCATGCTAGGAGGAAGGCTTCCGTTGGATGCATGATCCCGGCGAGGGGCAGGGGGAGGGTTCCTAGGCGTTACCTCCCTCGGTCCAGGTTGGACGGGGTTGACTGACCTGTCTCCCCTGTGGTGACCATCCGGCTGGGGATATGGAGACCGAGGATGACCTTGACGACCCGGGTCTCCAGACCGGCGGCCACCACGGACTTGCGGGCTCTGCCGATAGTCTGGGCAATGGAGAGCTGCCTGGAAAGGATTCACAGGCTGGCCCGAGGAGGAGTCGGACAAGTTATGGTGTGATGGATTTGGGTGCCAACCATCCTCCGCGAGGTTTGCGGGTCGGTAAACCCCAGAGTCCACTCGACCACGTTGATTGGAGGAGCGGTGTGGGTCAGGCCTAGGGCTAGGGGTGCGTGATGCCCTGCATTTTGGACGGGTGGACCCAGATGAGTGGGTTAAATGCCCATTGGGAAGGGGTGGCACCGCAGGGTTAGCCTGAGCCAACCTGGGAGATTGCACCACCGGCCGGTGAGGTGGCGGTTGGTCCCTAGGCCAGGTAGGTTGTGGTGACCTAGGACGCCTGGAAGGCGGGCTAGGGCTGCGCCTGGGTGACTGTATGGTAGGCCAGTTAGATTGTGAGGAATCAACCGGTCGGCTCATAGGCGGCCATGTTGAGGGTTGGCGGGAGGCGGACCCACCGGGAGGATGGGACCCGCCAGCTCCGCCATGTGGGTATGCCCCTCCAGAGCCATCATGTGGGTAAGGCCCGGGGGACCGACCTCTAGACCGGGCGGTCGGCCACTGTGGCTGGGACGAGCGTGACCCCAGCTCCTCCCGCAACTGACGTAACTCCTCACAGAGTTGTCGGATTTGGTCAGCTGCGTCATCTGGGTGTGCGGAAGGACCATGGTCATGCGCTCGCAGGGTACGGGGACCCCGTGTCGGGGATGGGCTGCTAGACGGGGTTCGCCCTGACCCGCGTCGGTCAGGTGACCCCTCCGGAGACGACGAGGAACCCACATTTCGAGCGGCCGAGGAACCCCGAGGAGCGCCTAGGGCAGCTGGAGTGCGGTGTACCCATCCATCGCTCTGGGTGCCCTGTGGTCCGTAGCCGCCCCAACCTATCATTCTATTTTGACGGGTAGGGCGAGGGGGACCAGGGTACCCACTGACCTCGTAATAGGATGGGGGCAATTGCTGTCGGTGTGGGTCAGCGGAGTCACCCCTATCAAAGGTATATTGTGGTGGAATCCTGAGCTCCACCACAGAATCTCCCTGACTATAGTCGGGCTGCGTACCAGGGATGGTGCGGTCAGAACTCACAGTGGAGGTCCGACCCTGCGATGCACCTTGTCCCGAGATGTGGACGCGCCAGTCGTCTCGGGCCACATAGGCTGGGCGGTCAAAATTTCGGTCTGGACTTGCGCCTGCGAAGAGTCACCGCCCTCCACGTCACGGTTCGCCATGTCTGCAGAACTGCACTAGCGGGTAGAGGGGAAAGGGCAATATCAGGACAGATACAAGCAAACACCAGGACAATGATCCTTGACTTTCACAATTTTTTTTTTTCAATGTACAATATGCATGCAAGGTCCTCGGCCGAGGATGTTCCGCTTCGCTGAGCAGCGTCCGGACTATACTGTGAGTGAGTGGGTAGTTGATGGAGTGAATGGATGGTTGATGGAGTGAGTGGGTGGTTGAGTGAGAGAGTGGGTGGTTGATGGAGTTAGTGGGTGGTTGAGTGAGTGAATGGTTGATGGAGTGAGTGGTTGGTTGAGTGAATGAGTGAGTGAGTGGGTGGATGACAGAATGAGTGAGCGAGTGAGTGATTGAGGGAGTGAGTGAGTGGGTGGTTGAGGGAGTGAGTGAGTGGTTGGGTTAGTGGTTGGTTGAGGAATGCAGCGAGTGGTTGGTTGAGTGAGTGGATGAGTGAGTAGCCGGTTGAGTGAGTGAGATTACTGAGTGAGTGGGTGGTTGAGGGAGTGAGTGGGTGGTTGAGTGAGTGAATGGTTGAGGGAGTTAGTGGGTGGTTGAGGGAGTGACCTGGTGGGGTTTAGGGGGTTCAGAATTATTTTGAAACCTTGACCAGGGGGGTCAAAATAATTTCACCTGTTTTCAGTGAAAAAGCCAGCGCATTACTATAAGTTAAAAGGGCATATTTGCACACAATTTTCAGCCCTCCATGGGGGATATGAAAAAAAAATTGACCCTCGAGAAGGCAATTTTTTTTCCGAGCGTCTGCACGCAAACCCACCAGCCCCCCCTGTTGTTAAAAAATGATCACAGTCTTATCTATATTGAGCCCAGGGGCCACTCTCAATTTCACGCCCTAAATTTCCTACCCTTTTAGCGGGTCAAAATTGTGGACAAATGATACCCCTTCCTGACGTTTGAAGGGACTTTCTCAAGAAGGAAAAAGATCTTACCCCTTTGGGCGTCACATCTTCCAGATATGCAAAAACATCCATGAAAATTAACCCCATTTCACTAAAAACTTCAGGAATTTTCATTGGTCATTTGGGCATAAAAACCTACCCCTTTTGCAATAAAATAACCCAAAATGATCCCCTTTTAAAGGATCTGGAAGGACCCACCCTTAAGCTCAAAAAGGTACCCCTTTCCCGTTAGATTTTGTACGCACATGGTGACTATAGAAGGCATAGAGAGTGGCCACCCTCAATGTGGGATGTTAAGTGCCACCTCAGTTGTACCCTATGACTCAAAGAACGCTTCCGAAGAAGGGGAACTGCTATTGCCCTTACACTTGCTATATAGTGGAAAGTGTGTTTTTACCATTTTCCCCACACACGTTCTGACCAAGCTACCCGAATTGTGCCTAAAATATATGTATTTTTTTTAAAAGATAAAATGCAGAAACTTTGCAATATTTACGAGATAATGCATGTCTTAAAAATATCACCATAAGGAAAAAAGTAATAGGCCTACGCTTTTGAATATTCCAAATGTTTGTCCCTAAACATTCAAACGTTTCGGGAAAGAAACGTTTGTCTCAAAATATACCGAAAGAAAATGAAAAGTTCTCAAATCGTAATGAAAATGTCATTTTGCAATGTAAATTTGCTGACCATGTGAAATACAGTCAGATACTTACCCATCATACAGAAACCGAGCAATGCCACCAGGATTCCCACAATAAGAACGAACAGTGCCAGCAGGGCCACGCCCCAGCAGGGCAGTCTGGGAGCCACTATCTATAATGGACCTGTGGAACAAAATAAATGCTATGATATATTTTTAGAGGCCAATTACATAACTCCTACATAAGAGGGTTTCCTGATACTTTGTAGGAATTGTGACTATTTCATGTTTCTGCTTATCTGTTTATCTCTCTGTCCCTGTCTCTCTCATTCTATCTATCTCTCTTTAAGTCAGCCTTTGTCTCTCTCTCTCTGCCACTCTTTATGCCTGTCTGTCTGTCTCCCTCTCGCCGGGTGGGGGGCGTGCCCGGGGGGGGGGGGGCGTGAAAGTGGGGAGAATGCATGGGGGCCCTGATGGAGTGGTAGGCACCCATTAGCAAATATCAAAAGTGTCTTTGCTGCAAAAGATGTGCACCTTTTCTCTATTTGACAATAGAGAGGTTAAGATCAAGACGTGTGCGGCAACGTGTACGTCTAGTATGGTAGGAAATAATAGCCAAGACGTTGCCGTAAACTTCACAAGTGGGCAAAATATTTACCTCTCTAATAGCACTGCATACCTATTACATCAAGCCGCCTTCCTCTATCGATGTGTCTGCACCCAATCCGCCTTCACGCATGTCATTTGTGTGTACATGTATAAACTAATATATTTAGGTTGGTGGATGTTCCCATAAATCCAGGTTGGTATCATCTATCATGATTTGCTCATCCAAAGTCAATGGTGACCCAGCAAACAGTTAGGGAGTGATCATTTTTTAACAACAGGGGGGGCTGGTGGTTTTGCGCGCGGATGCGTGAAAAAAAAATTCGACCCCCCCTCTTGAGGGGATAAAATATTTCGACCCCCCCCTATAAGGGACAAAAATCACGTGCGGACGTCCCCTTTTAGCCTATAGTAAAGCGCAGGGTTTTCCACTGAAAACAGGTGAAAAAATTCTGACCCCCCCCCTCAAACCCACCGCCCCCCCCCCCGTTGTTAAAAAATGATCACTCCCTTAGTGTTTTGATAAGGAAAGGGAAGTGTTGTCTCGACCTGCAATGACCGTATCCAAATACGTGTACATTTCCTCCATTAAAATCCTGGGGTTATTTTTCCGATTCAAACAGTTTTAAGGTAATTTTAATGTCCATTTCAAATTTCCAAATAATCACTTTAATAATCTCGATTTTTTTTATCCCATACCCAAGATTACATTCGGGGCCTGGGTTATATTAGACCTAGCGGCACGAGCCACCGTAGCCATTGTTTTTACTCCACCCGTCATACCCTCATCTTTCCAACGATTTTTCGGGTAGAATCGAAGCATGTCAAGTCCTGTACTTCTAGCACCGCCAAATATACGATCTCTATTTGGTGTTCGCATACAGTTTGTATCCATTTTCTTATAAATAAATAAGAATCCATTGATTTTCCATATAAAATTCACTGCTTTCCAAAAAAGGAAATCATTTTTACCACTTTCCTTGGGCGGTGGTAGCCCTGTAATATCTCCAAGTATGCTTATACATGTAATTATTATCCCAGACATATTTATAGCTACAATTTTTTTTAAAAATATAGGATAGCATTTTGCAATGCAAGTAACCCGAAAGGGCACTTAATCTCTTCTTTTAGGCCCCTTCTGATACTAGCCTCATGTTTTCTTTGAGCTTTATCACTATCAATGGTTAAGCCTACTGAGAATGCACCCATTATCTCTCATTTTTTACATTGGTGAATAACTTCTCTTAGTGAGTTAAGCATTGCAAAACAGCAGCAGGTCTTGAATAAGGATCCATGTTAACCATAAAAAGGCAGGAGACACTGTATTTCTCCATTTTATAGCCCCACAACTCTATCCTCTCGTTGTCCGCCATTTTGGTTATGTCTGCGCATGCGCGACACAATTTCCATGGGTATTTGGGCAAATTGCACCACCATGGGCTTTGGGATGCGAACAAGGGGTCAATGGTTAGGAGATTATGTTAAGGATTCAATTGAAAATTTAGGATCTAAGATCTATGATCAAGAGGCCCGTGTTAAGGATGCAATTGAGAGGATTCAATTTAGGATCTGTCATCTATGATCAAGATATTAGGATTTCATATTTAAATTTGACGATCTATTCTGAGTTTAATATCAATTCTAAAAGCAGTTAAATTGCAGTGCGTTTGCAGGATTAGAAATTTATCCCATATTTTCGGCAAAGTAAACACAGCAAAGCTGTAATGCCGTGCATATTCATATCATGTTCTAAGAAGTATAGAATTGATTTACAACATTTTTAATATGATTACTAAAGATGTTGAAACACACCAAACCAGGCACAGTCAATTAAATTACAAGTTGGTAATTTATTCCAAAGATGTGTAGGTCTTACAGTATCAAAGTAGGGTTGATTGGTGCTTAGTTAAGACAAGGATCTACGTTTCGGGCACATTCAGTGTCCTTCTTCAGGATGCCTTACTTGGTCAAAATTATGAGGTTACATCAACAAAAGGATAAATTGTTTCACTTCCTGTTGGTAGTCATGGAGATGAGTGGTCTTGGTTACAATGGGATTACTATGGGATGTATGGTATATGCAGTGGTGCCCCCTAGGTGGCTATGTTGGCATTAAAATGTTTGACTAGTTAGAATATTCTGCTGGGGATCCTGGGTCAGAATCATGTTTACCGTACAATAATAAATGTTTTGACTCAATTATTTCCTTGTTACCAGTTATATATTTAGTGATTGATATGACACAATGTTTCACAATATTATTATTATATATATATATAATTAATATATCACAAGTTTGTATAAAGTTGGTGGCGGATGCAAAGTCTTGTGTAGAATTAAATACTACCCGGTATTTCGAGATACCGGTATGGATAGCGCTCTATAAAAAATGGACATGCAAGCATGATGGTAATTATCTGGGTCTTGATGGGCTCTTCATGTGGTGGCTGCATTTGGTGATGCCACGGCGTAGCAGGATGGAGTGGAATTCTTGTCCAATTTCCTGGTCCACATTTGAGATCATTTGGTAAAGTCCAAACAGGATGTCCCCTATGGGGATTTTCCTCTCAGGCTTGACGATGGGGGTTGGTTGGTATACCGGTGTGTTGTGGCGGGGCTGTCCTTGTGGGATGTAAGGCTCGGCTGTCTTCAGTAGTTGTTTCTTAGGTGAGGGTGGGAATCCGGGTGATCCTGTCTATACTTAGACAGTGGGATACTTTGTGCTGGTGAGTTGCCCTTGGTAGAGTCCATGGTAGTGTGGAGTATACCGGTATGAGGTGTACCGGTAACTTTGGTTGATGTGGTGACTTCTGGTTTGATGGGTACTTCCTGTTCAAATGTGTCCTCATCGCTGAGGTGGAGGTCTATCTCTAGAAGTCTGTTGAATCTGGTTTGCACGGCATTGAGTTCATTGGGTGTAAATGGGTGAGTTTTAGGGTCCATTTTGTTGTAGTTAACACTTATGGGGGTGGCGGTGCTGCTGGAGGGTAGTTCATCTTCGCTGTCAGTGGAGCTGTCAGAGATGGTTGCTTTTGATTTGTATAGTGGACTTATTGGGCATGGTTTGGCATTGAGAATCAGTCGTTTTTTCTTGATGATGGCTGGTGGTGGGGGTGGGTTGGTTCGCTTCCGTATGAACTGGTTTTCCTCATTGGTGGTGTTGTTGTTGTTTTTGCTGTTGTTGTTGGCAGGTGGTGTGCCCGTGGTGTGGGGTGCCTTTACTGGGATTGATTGTTGCAGTGTGGGTTGGCTGACTGTTGTGGTGCAAGATGTACTGCAGGGTTGATTGGCAGTGGTGGTGTTGGGTTGTGCATCCTCTGCGTGAGACACTGCAAAAGGGAGTACCCGAATAAGTTACTCTGAATTTCACATTATTGGCATTAATGGTTGAGTCATACCAGATCCTTTTCTTGTTGATTTTTGTATGGAGGCTGGGTGGTGGGATTTGCATATTATTGGATTTGTGCACATTTTTATAATGTCATTTGAGGTTTCCAGCGGTGGATGGAGCCGAGCGACAATTGGGGTAAAGACAGGGGAACTTACCCGCAATTGTTATGATTTCCTTTTTGGTAGGGTTCTGGGTTTTGTGGTAAGAGTTGAGGTGTTTCAACATGGCCGAGTCTGTTTTTCTTATGTAGTCCTCACAATACGGGCATTGAGTATATTTATCCATCTTTGTAGCAGTCTAGTGTGTACGATCTGGGTGGGTCGTGTCAGTGGTTTGAATTGTGTTCCAAAAGTGTTGCGCGGTAACAGTGGTTGTCAGGGACGCCGGGATTCCGTTGCTAGGCTACGCCGGAAGTGACGTGAACTAGGTCGGGGAATCCTTTTGTCAATATTAGTTTAGAGTTTCATGTTCATGCCGGCCGGATGGAGGGTCCTGAGCCAGCGTATGTATGCTTCTTCGAGACGTTTTCTACAATTTGTGTTGGTAGGTGAGTTGTCCAGGATGGTGATCTTCAAATCCTTGAATTGTACATCATGATCTTTGAAGTGCATGGCTACCGAGGAGTCTGGGTTGCGGTTTTGAATGTCCCGTCTGTGGCCGATCAGTCTGTCTGCCACTCGGCGTCCTGTCTCTCCGACATACTGCATTTTGCAGACAGGGCATTTGATGACATATACCACATTTCTGGTTTGGCAGTTGTTGTTTCCCTTGATTTTTATTTGTTTTCCATTTGATGTGGAGGTCAGGGTGGTGGTGCGTTCGATGTTCTCGCAGAAGCTGCACCGTAGGATCATGCATGGGTGGCTTCTGTTGGTGGTTGGTGTGCGGGGGTAGGCTGAGTGAGACAATAAGTCTCTGAGGTTGGCAGAACGGCTGTATGATATGACTATTTTGTTCTGGTTGAACTTGATAAGATCTTCTGAGTTCTGCAGGTATGTCTTAGCATGTAGCAGGTATGCATTGGCTCTGAGGTTGGAGGGATTGTATTGGAGGATGAATGGTATAACCTTTTGGGTTGCTTGTTTGATTTTGACAATAAGTCTTGTCTTGGCATGGTTGCTGCTTTTTCAATCAATGCTTTGGTTTTGTTGTGGGGGTGACCCCTGATTGTGAGCAGTCTTAGTAGCTCTTTGCAGCTGGTTCTGAGGTTTTCATCTTCAGAACAGATCATCCTGTATCTGAGAGCCTGACTGTAGGCTATGGATGATTTCTGGTGGCTGGGGTGGAAGGAGGTATGGTGGAGGTACAGGCCTGAGTCTGTTGGTTTTTTGTATACCTTTGTGTGTAGTTTCCCGTCTGCTTTGACATATACTGTTGTGTCCAGATAGTTGACACTGGTAGTGCTGTGCTCGTATGTGAATTTGATTGATTGGTGGAATTGGTTCAGTCTGTTCATTTCTGCCCGAAGTTCCTCCTCTGTGCAATTATAAATTGCAAATATGTCGTCGATATATCTTCTCCACAGTTTGGGTTTGAGTGGGCTGTCCCGTATCAGGTCACATTCTAGTTTGTGCATAAAAATGTTGGCATAGGCTGGAGCCACTTTTGTGCCCATTGCGGTGCCGTTTACCTGGTGGAAGTTTCTGTTGTTGAATTTGAAGATGTTGTTCTGGAGGACCATTTTTAGGAGTGAGGTGGCTGTATCTGGTCTCATCTGAGGGTGTGGGTAGGACTGTAGTGCAGATTTGACTGCCTCTATGCCTTCCACATGGGGTATAGATGTGTACAGTGCACTGACATCTATGGTAACCAGACGGTCCCCGTCTTCAAGTTGGTCGTATTCCTGAATTATGTTCAGGAAATGTTTGGTATCTTTCACCAGGCACGGTATGTGAGGTAGGATTGGTTGGAGTACTTTGTCAAGTGAGGCTGATATCCTATCTGTTGGCGAATTTATTCCTGATAATATGGGTCGTCCAGGGTTCCCAGGTTTGTGGATCTTGGGTAGGGTATAGAACACTGGGGTTCTTATGTTTGGTGGTAGGAGGACTTCATGGGCTTTGTCTTGAAGTAAGCCTTTGTCTTCAAGTTGCAAAAGTTGTTTCCTGATTCTGTTGGTGACAGCGGTGGTTCTGTCTGAGGGTGTTTCTCTGTAGAAACGATTGTCTTGTAGTTGACGGTTGCATTCTTCTATGTATTTTTCAGTATCTTGGATTACGATAGCTCCCCCCTTGTCTGCTGATTTGATGATAATGGACTCATCTTGGATGAGTTCAGTCAGGGCTTCTCTTTCTGTGGGTGTGAGGTTGTCCGTTCTATTGGTGTTGGTTGGTTCCTTAAGCATGTTTTGTGTTATGTGGCTGTTGAATAAATTTATCTCTTGGCTGTTGTTGGTTGGGTTCCATGCCTTGGTATCTTTTTTGAAAATGTCGGCTGGTGGGTTGTATGGTGGGTAGTATCGGAAGTGGTATGATAGGTTGATACACATGGAAAACAATAAAATTAGCTAGTTGAGGTGTCCCAATGGTCACTAACATCCATCTGATAACTTTTGAAGATTAAAATTGACAATATATGAGCTGGATCCCTGTGTTTCCTAAAACAAAGATGGCCGACACATATGGAAAACAACAAAATTGGGTAGTTGAGGTCTCCCAATGGTCACTAACATCCATCTGATAACTTTTGAAGATCAAAATTGACCACATATGACCTGGATCCCTGTGTTTCCGAAAACCAAGATGGCCGATACACATGGAAAACAATAAAATTAGGTACTTGAGGTGTCCCAATGGTCACTAACATCCATCTGATAACTTTTGAAGATCGAAGTTGACCATATATGGCCTGGATCCCTGTGTTTCCTAAAACAAAGATGGCCGACATATATGGAGAACAATAAAATTAGCTAGTTGAGGTGTCCCAATGGTCACTAACATCCATCTGATAACTTTTGAAGATTAAAATTGACAATATATGAGCTGGATCCCTGTGTTTCCTAAAACAAAGATGGCCGACACACATGGAAAACAATAAAATAGGCTAGTTGAGGTCTCCCAATGGTCACTAACATCCATCTGATAATTTTTGAAGATCAAAGTTGACCATATATGGCCTGGATCCCTGTGTTTTCTAAAACAAAAATGGCCGACACATATTTAAAAAAAAATAGATTTAGGTAGTTGAGGTCTTTCAATGGTCACTAACATCCATCTGATAACTTTTGAAGATTGAAGTTGACCATATATGGCCTGGATCCCTGTGTATCCTAAAACAAAGATGGCCGACTTATATGGAGAACAATAAAATTAGCTAGTTGAGGTGTCCCAATGGTCACTAACATCCATCTGATAACTTTTGAAGATTAAAATTGACAATATATGAGCTGGATCCCTGTGTTTCCTAAAACAAAGATGGCCGACACACATGGAAAACAATAAAATAGGCTAGTTGAGGTCTCCCAATAGTCACTAACACCCATCTGATAATTTTTGAAGATCAAAATTGACCATGTATGGCCTGGATCCCTGTGTATCCTAAAACAAAGATGGCTGACTTATATGGAGAACAATAAAATTAGCTAGTTGAGGTGTCCCAATGGTCACTAACATCCATCTGATAACTTTTGAAGATTAAAATTGACAATATATGAGCTGGATCCCTGTGTTTCCTAAAACAAAGATGGCCGACACACATGGAAAACAATAAAATAGGCTAGTTGAGGTCTCCCAATAGTCACTAACACCCATCTGATAATTTTTGAAGATCAAAATTGACCATGTATGGCCTGGATCCCTGTGTATCCTAAAACAAAGATGGCCGACACATATGGAAAACAATAGAATTAGGTAGTTGAGGGCTTTCAATGGTCACTAATATCCATTTGATAACATTTGAAGATCAAAATTGACCACAAATGACCTGGATGCCTGTGATTCCTGAAACCAAGATGGCCGACACACAAGGAAAACAAAAGAATTAGGTAGTTGAGGTGTCCCAATGGTCACTATCGTCCATCTGATAACTTTTGAAGATCAAAATTGACCACATATGACCTGGATCCCTGTGTTTCCGAAAACCAAGATGGCTGACACACATGGAAAACAATAAAATTGGGTAGTTGAGGTGTCCAAATGGTCACTAACATCCATCTGATATCTTTTGAAGATCAAAATTGACCATATATGACCTGGACCCCTGTGTTTCCGAAAACCAAGATGGACGACACATATGGAAAACAATAGAATTAGGTAGTTGAGGTATCCCAATGACTACTAACATCCACCTCATAACTTTGAAAGATCAAAATTGACCATATATGAGCTGGATCCCTGTGTTTTCTAAAACCAAGATGGCCGACACATATGAAAAACAATAGAATTAGGTAGTTGAGGTCTTTCAATGGTCACTAACATCCATCTGATAACTTTTGAAGATCAAAATTGACCATATATGACCTGAACCCCTGTGTTTCCGAAAACCAAGATGGACGACACATATGGAAAACAATAAAATTAGGCACTTGAGGTGTCCCAATGGTCACCGGGCTTCCCTAGCCCACTTAAAAGGGTCTATTTCTCCTCTTTCCTATCCCCTCAGGATGTGTGTGGTGCACATATGTGTGGGCACTGACACATTCCTCTGTGAAATTGTGTAATGTAGTTCTCGCCATGAATATGACCTTAGCTGTTGAAATGGCGTTAAACATCTATTACTCACTCACTCACTCACTCCCAATGGTCACTAACATCCATCTGATAACTTTTGAAGATCGAAGTTCACCATATATGACCTGGATCCCTGTGTTTCCTAAAACAAAGATGGCAGACACATATGGAGAACAATAGAATTAGGTAGCTGAGGTCTTCCAATGATCACTAACATCCATCTGATAACATTTGAAGATCGAAATTGACCACATATGACCTGGATCCCTGTGTTTCCTAAAACCAAGATGGCCGACACACAAGGAAAACAATAGAATTAGGTAGTTGAGGTGTCCAAATGGTCACTAACATCCATCTGATATCTTTTGAAGATCAAAATTGACCACATATGACCTGGATCCCTGTGTTTCCTAAAACCAAGATGGCAGACACACAAGGAAAACAATAGAATTAGGTAGTTGAGGTGTCCCAATGGTCACTAACATCCATATGATATCTTTTGAAGATCAAAATTGACCACATATGACCTAGATCCCTGTGTTTCCTAAAACCAAGATGGCCGACACACATGGAAAACAATAAAATTGGGCAGTTGAGGTCTCCCATAGGTCACTAACATCCATCTGATAATTTTTGAAGATTAAAGTTGACCATATATGGCCTGGATCCCTGTGTTTTCTAAAACAAAGATGGCTGACACATATTGAAAAAATAGAATTAGGTAGTTGAGGTCTTTCAATGGTCACTAACATCTATCTGATAACTTTTGAAGATCAAAATTGACCACATATGACCTGGATCCCTGTGTTTCCTAAAACAAAGATGGCCGACACACATGGAAAACAATAAAATTGGGTAGTTGAGGTGTCCCAATGGTCACTAACATCCATCTATAACTTTTTTTTAAGATCAAAATTGACCATATATGACCTGGATCCCTGTGTTTCCTAAAACAAAGATGGCCGACACACATGGAAAACAACAAAATTGGGTAGTTGAAGTCTCCCAATGGTCACTTACATCCATCTGATAACTTTTGAAGATCAAAATCGACCACATATGACCTGGATCCCTGTGTTTCCGAAAACCAAGATGGCCGATACACATGGAAAACAATAAAATTAGGTACTTGAGGTGTCCCAATGGTCACTAACATCCATCTGATAACTTTTGAAGATCGAAGTTGACCATATATGGCCTGGATCCCTGTGTTTCCTAAAACAAAGATGGCCGATATATATGGAGAACAATAAAATTAGCTAGTTGAGGTGTCCCAATGGTCACTAACATCCATCTGATAACTTTTGAAGATTAAAATTGACAATATATGAGCTGGATCCCTGTGTTTCCTAAAACAAAGATGGCCGACACACATGGAAAACAATAAAATAGGCTAGTTGAGGTCTCCCAATGGTCACTAACATCCATCTGAAAATTTTTGAAGATCAAAGTTGACCATATATGGCCTGGATCCCTGGGGGGGGGGGGGGGCCTCCATATACTATATACCATGGCTCTGCCTGAGCAGTCCAGGGCTACCACCACTCTGTCCCCAGGGTCTACAATAACAGGTCCACCAACACCACCACTGCCACCACTTCTATGCTTGACTGATTTGCAGATTTTAATCCAGGTATAGGCATACTCAATACTGTACCTATAAGACAGGATTATACATGGAGAGAGAGGAAGCACCACTATGAGAGCTTGTATTTAAGAATGGGTCCCCTCCTATAGCCGTTCATTCCTAAGAATGAACGGCAATTAAAGACACATTATCTTTTTAATAATACATATCGATTCAAATGAAATCCTCTTGCCATACTTTATCATGTTTCTATATTATAATTTACAAATAATTGATATCCGCCATGTTTGTGCCTAAATTACGACAATGAAGATGCACGCGCGGATTGAATTACGGCAAATTCATCAATTATTTGCACCACTCCGGACCAAAAATGCGGGAAAATTTCGCACCTCCTATGGGATTTAACATAGGGCTAAAAGCGTCTTAGTTTTTCTCACTGTAAGTAGTCATCTTAAATTTGCATTTTCCATAGATGCCACTCACTGACCAACAAAAACCAGGAAACCTGGACATTGGACACATTTTCCCAGGAGTTTAACATTGTCTAATACAGAAATCTTAGAATCAAAAACAAGGAATTCCTGGTAAACCAGGAAAAGTGGCATCTCTGATTTTCAACCCGGCTCTTATAACCCCTTTTGGGTTAATAAAACGGTACCAAAACAATTTAGTTGTGAGATACAAATTTTATTACGCTCATCCTTTCACGCTGTCGCTGTACACTTCATGCCGGACAATTTCACATTAACTGTTCATAGAAAAAACACTCATTTTTTTTTTCTTTCAAGATAACCCTCATACAAAAAGGATACCGTGACTACCTTACTAGTTTCATAAAAAGCATATTCATATCATTTTAACAAATTCACAACTTGTACCAATTATTCTTTCGACATAGGCAATGTTCTGTCAGTGTAAATATTTTATGGACATTCAGTTTGTTTGGCAGTGAAATCCGATTTAGCTATTGCCAATCATACGTTCTGTTCAAACGTTCACATATTGTCTTTATGACTTGCACGGTATCCGTTTTCACTCATTCACAATCGGGTACATATGGAATGATGTATTATATACAATAGTGTAAAGTATGTAGTGGGATAAAGGCACTTAACGCACCGAGCAAACTTTGATATATCAAGATGGGAATATGGCCTAGAATGGCATCAAATTGATTGTGAATAACACTGAAGTCTATATAAGGGGTACTTCTTTCTGTTAAAATTCAATTCATAATTCTGGCTTTCTACCACAGAATAACTAGACATCAGAATAGTACTCATTTATTTTTTTTTCTTAATACTGTGTCAGTTACTTATATATAATTTTTTTCTCGTGGGATTATAGTAAAAAAAAGCAAAATATTGTTAGATTATAGTTGACAAAGAAGAGAAATGAGTGTGAACACACAACAATGGAATAAGTAGGTGCATAATTCAAGACTTACACATCAGTGCCAAAATAAGGATACATCTTTTTTCTTCTTCTATATACAGATATCAGTACTTGTGTATCAAAGCATTCCTTATTCTAATTGAGTATTCTTTTGGGGGTAAAATGGTTAATGTACACTTTAAAACCAAGAGTATAATGCTTCTTTCTCCCCTTTCCTCGCACACATGATCTTAGAAGTCATATTTCTTAAAAATTTTTCTTTCTTTTTTTTTTTAATCATATCGTGATTCTCCCCAAGTTTGCAGCCAAACTACACCTGTTCAATAGCACCACATCACTATTTTTTTTTCAACCCCATCATATTTTTTTTTTTCTATTTCAGTTACCAGGGTAATTGCCACTCAAATATTGGTCTCTACAATATTCCCTATAATATGGACAAGTCTACATTCTTGGATACATACAGTATGGCTTATATCATCGAGATCAAGAAACCCGTCCAACATTCTGTACTATATATATATATATATATCACTTCTATACCGCCTAGTGTTGCGGTAAGGCCTACACGCGCCACTAAATCACATCAGATTTCCCTGACCCTGTCATAGCGTCAAACATATGACACAAGTTCTTATCACCAGAGGAGAACCACTAGAATAACTCTGATATATTCACATGTAACAGGTCTTAGTCATGTTATATGTAGTAATTTTACAATACTACATCATATTGCACTTTTTTGTGTCTATATGCAACAATTAGTATTGACATTTTTTTTTTATATAAAAGTTACACACATCAGACGTGACAATAACTATGTAATTGCTATCTGAAGATTTTAACATCAACATGTCACATCAATTTTCATAAGTTTAGAGATTTTTTTCCCAATAGTACGATATATTGTCGGCCTGTATAAACAAGCGACTGCGTATTAAGAATTAGAGGTAGGCTCTATCACCAGTTATTATATAATAACAGTGCTTTGCCAAGCCTTTGTTTATGGTGGATTTAGCAACTTTAAAACCACTATACGCCAGATATTGATTAATGCTGAGTTGTGCCCAAGGGCTCAGCACTTATAGTTAAAGTGTAAATAATATACAGGCCACTGACATGGACATTTCTATAAAACTCTAACATCTGGTTCATTTACGCTGACACTTCATCATGCGAGGAGCTCCTCCATCTCGTTAAGCAGGTCATCGTTACCTAAGTCGTCGTAGTTTGTGTCGATCATTTCACCGGTATCCTCGTTAAGGAGATCATCCATGTCATCTAGTAAGCTGTCATCCACTCTGCCAGAGAGAACAAAGGGAATGTTAGTTTGTGACTACAATTATAGAACCATTCATACAGTATACTTACTTAACCCCTAAACTTTAAGAGCTCCAAATGCATATGGACATGCAGCCCTGGCGAGTAACTCACCAGAGCTACATTCATGCATCATGCCAACCCTACTGGGTTGATGCATCCGGAAGGGTTGGCATGATGCTCCAATGAAGTGCTGAGACTCGCCAGCACTTCTGAAGTTCCTTGTTGCATCATGACGACCAATGGGCATAATGCACTCCTGCGTTAGCGGCCTTAAACGGTTAAGGGATCCACAGGGCAATGTATCATTTTGAGTGAGTGAGTGAGTAATAGATGTTTAACGCCATTTCGACAGCTAAGGTCATATTCATGGCGAGAACTATATTACGCAATTTCACAGAGGAATGTGTTGGTGCCCGCACATGTACACCACACACATCCGAGGGGATAGGAAAGAGGAGATATAGACCCATTTAAGTGGGCTAGGGAAGCCCGGTATTTTTTTTTTTTTTTGTCATCATAGGTAAATTAAACCTGAATAAAGTCCTTACCAGTAACTTGATAGTGTTTTTAACACTTTATTCTCATGAAGAAATAACATTGATGTACTTATCGAATCATCCTACAACTATCATAAAGGTTACTTACTTGCTGACTGACTGTCGTCTCTCGTCACCAATTGAAGACCGGCAACTGGATGGTGTAGAACTTGGTGGGGTGAGACCCTTAGGTGCCCCGACCCTCACTGAGAGGACCGGCGGGGACTTGGCTGTATTAGGGGACCTTGCAGGTATTGACCGGCTTGTGGGGGACTTAAGGGGCGGGGACTTTATGGGTGGCGAGCGGATCGACTCCGACTGCTCTTGTCTTGGCTGGCTGTTACGTCGTGTTACCAGAGTTAATTTCTTTCTTGGTGAAGGCTCATCTGTAAAGGTGAGGTGGTGAAAAAAGACATTAATTCAGTAAATTGTGTGAGAGAAGTAGAGAAGCCATTTCCTAGCCAACAAAAACCAGGAAATTTTTCAATTTTAAACACCTTCCATCTCAAATTTTGGCATACTTGGAATTTAAAAAGCATGTTTTGAACTATCAACTGCAGCTCATATGCAGGGATTTCGTGAGAATTGATTGTTGAACGCCATTTTAATAGGCACGGTCATATTCATGATGATAAAACTACATGAGACATCAATTGATGGATGAATGTGTGTGTCTGAGCCTGCACAAGTGCTTTTTACAGAACTTGTATATTTACAGTGGTGATAGCTACCTGTAGAACTTGTCACTGAGACTGCTTCTGTTTCTTCAGTGGCTGATTTTTCTTCACTTTGCTCATCAAATTTAATGGGTGATATGGTTCTTTTATAGACACCATTCTTCCCGTCCCCACCTCCTCGCCGTGACATGAGCGAGGGTCTGGTAAGCGGCTTTGCTTCCTCGGTATCACCGCTGTCATTAAACACAATGGGAGTGAATTTATGCTGTTTTTTGGGCTTTGGTTCATTTTCAGTGTCTTTACTAGAGAAGGCTATCGGTGAAATTGTTCGCTTTGGTTTGGACTTAGCAGGTAGTAGACCAAGCCGAGATTTGACGCTTGATGCAGTATCTGCCACATCCTCGTCACTGCCATTTTCTTTTCCTTCATCTTGGGCGGCCAGTCTTCTCTTGCGTTTCTCGGCCATGATCTCAGAGAAGGTTTTTACTCCCCATCCTGTTGATTTCTGTGAAGAGTATTGATAAGGTTTTTAAATATCACATACATTAAATCTATATTATGAGTCACTAACAGACGTGTTGAATAATGTACTGGGATATGATCATTTTAATTTACATGTTAAAACAGGTTGAAGCCTGTATCTGTGGTTAACCCTTTAAAGGTGCACCATGCCCATTGGTCGTCATGATGCACCAATGAAGTGCTGGTAAGACTGCTCGCCAGCACTTCATTGGAGCATCATGACGACCCTACAGGGTTGATACATCTACTCCCGGAGGGGTTGACATATACCCGGAGGATCTGCGTGACTACCAATGGGCATGATGCATTAATGCATCAGCGGCCCTTTAATAGTTAAATTTTCAAATCTGTCTTTATGGCAGATGTGCCAACTTCATCTGTGATTAAAAAGAGCCCATATATGGCTGCATTGAAACTATGTAGGGAGCCATTGAAAGTGTCTATGTGATCACGTTTACAGTTTTACTAGGGTCTTCCCAACCTGTCAAGACAGGCCAGTCTTTAACAACATAATAAATTACCACCACCTAATCCTAACCCTTAAGAGACTCCATGATGGAAAATAGGGCTTTGATCGACTCACAAAGGGCCTGCAAGATGGGCCAATACAGTGCTATAAATGATTTGATTCGATAGCACTATATTGGACTTGTAGGGTCATCATGATGCATGTATGCAGTCTTGGTGAGTTACTCGCTTAATCTACATTCATGTATTTTGGTGATCATAGGGCATAAGGAACCAAAGCATTATGTTGCTCTTCAAGGCCTACTGTTGGGAGAAGACTTATCGGTTCACTTTAATTATTCAATAAGGACTAAAAACTCCCATACTTTTTTTGGTTCAGTTTCCTGTCTAGCTGCTCTTTCTGTCAACTCAGGCCGGGCTCTTGGCTCTAGTCGTACACGCGATACATTATTTGTCTCCTCTGGAAAGTGAAGAAAGAAATCTTACTAATAATGAATACTGAAATGTGGAATTCAAAACTTCTAAATGTGGATCATAATAATAGTGCTTACATGCATTCCTTTCAAAACCACTTACTAAAGTATATGGCTTCGGGTGGATTTAAAACTAAAAATACATGATATAGAGATAGACAGTAATCGGTCCTCCTTATTTAGGCATTTAACATAGTCATGCCTTCAAAGGGAGTCTAGTGGTAGGCCTACACCATAGGAGGAGTTCTCTCTAACACAATTACTGTTCTATTTCACCTGTTTTAGCTTTTGGAGGCCTGTATATTTTTTGTTCTTGCTTGGCACCTCGCTGCCCGGCCATACGTGTCTGTCTGTTGGCACCATGTGAGCTGTCGTCTTCGGTTACTGTCCTTGTAGCTAGACGCTCTTGGCGCTTATCTGCCCACACGTTTCCTGTGAATTCATCTGTCGGGTAAGGTGACATTTCATTACCACAAAAAATATTTTTTATAACCTTGCCACTGCTGAAACTGCCTACATTATAATGCCTTCAAAAAGACTTTTTTTTTTTTTAAAACCAACACCCATCTGATATCTCTGCGCTAGTCTGACTTTGTTTCATACCATCACTGAAGCCTTCTAATAGTACATGTATGATAAATCACAGGCCTATAAAAAAAAACAAAAAAACAACAGGGCACAGGAAATATTGTTTCATTGACACCTCTCACCCAATGTCCAATTTCCTAACATGACAGCCAGACTATGAAAAACTGACCTTCCAAATAATTGTTATTCTAGCTTAATCCTTAGAGCACTGCACTGTGCTTCAATGCGACAATCATGATTACATGAAAGTCACATAGCACAAAAATCCCTGAATTTGTCCAATATTCGCCCCAAAAACCTGGGTTTCTATATGAATGTATAGGGCCCTGGAACTTCAAAATCCCTGAAATCAAGGAATTACCTGAAGACTTTCATCCCTGTGATTATCCCTGAAGAACTTCCATTAACCCTTTAAAGGGCGTCATGATGCACCAATGAAGTGCTGGCGAGACTGCTCGATAGCACTTCATTGGAGCATCACGACAACCCTCCGTGAATATATGTATTAACCCCGTAGGGTCGGCATGATGTAATAATGTATCAGTGGCCCTTAAAGGGTTAATACCCCATTTCCCAATCATTTCCTCATTATTTCTACTTCTTACTCCATTGGAAATTATAATGAAATGGGATATAACTTATAAATGGTGTAAACCATTTATTTCTGCCTCATGGAAAGTAATTCAAACCTCAGTTTCTTACCGTCAGAGGAGGATTGCTGATCAATCTGACCCAGTCGTGCCTGGATACCTGAGCGTGTCGGCTTAGATGACTTCTCACCTAGACGGGCCACCTTGACACCTAGACAGGGAGGCATAATGGTTACTGATTTATAAAGTAAATTCTTAATACTTTTCTTTTTTTAAGTAATATGATCAAAGAATGGATAAATCTATGGACGTGTTAGGGCGCTATACTCATTGAAAGACAGCAGCAAATGCCATAGAACCCCCTAGTAGAAGTGAGTGATTAATAGAGGTTTACCGCCATTTCGACAGCTAAGGTCATATTCATGGCGAGAACTACATTACACAATTTCAAAAAAGGAATGTGTCAGTGCCCGAGCATATGTGCACCACACACATCCGAGGGGATAGGAAAGAGGAGATATAGACCGAAGCTGATTACCAGCGGTTATCACTGATAGAAGCTATCAGATGGGTACCACCCGCCCCCTGAGAGAACCCGATGAATGGTTGGTGTTATTTCATTGGCTGATCATTACACGAGCTAAGTTGGTATACGCTAGTGTACTTAACTGTAAATGCTGAGTATGAATCGTGTAGACACTTACGTGAGTTGGCAGAAATGGTAGTGTCGACTGTAGATCTGAGACCACCTAGTCTAGCCTTGAGACGTGGTGGGCTTGGTGCATCTTCATCTGGTGGAATATAACAATGTCATAATAATGAAAAATCGAGCTTTTGTAATAAGATACACAGCGAAAGCATGGTTTTACGTCAACAGCCTAAATATGAAAACCCTACAAGCAATTTCTTGGTTTTACTGCAAATGTAGAAACAAGCTTTGCTGGATTTTGCAGACAGTGCTGTAAATAGCTGCGACTCGTGAATACACGAAGCAGAGTAAAAGTGTGATTTATAGAATGTGCCCCAAGTGAGGGTGTGGCTTATATGCGAGTATTTAGCCCTATACAGAGATGTAAGTCAGGTACTGGGAAAATCCCTGAAAAGCTGTTATCGCGACACTGGAAGAGTTGTCAGCACCCCTGGTATATAAGCAGAGTGTTCAGGGCAGACTCTGCCCAGCACAGAATCATGGCACCCCCTGGTGTTAAACAATTGTACTATGTTGCTGACTGATGATTTTAGACCAATCAGAGAGCAGCATTCCCTTCATTTCTCCCTGGGAGGGTCTGCCCCTGAGATTCCCTGCCCAGAGTCTCCCCTGGACCAGTGAGTCCCTCTGCTTACACCAGGGGGGCTTAGTGGAGTCCCTAGTTGAAAATACAACTGAGGACTGGGTCTGTGTGAAGGAAATGACTAGGGAAAGAAGGCTGTGAATGAATTCTGTCCCTGAAGTCCCTGGATATCCCTAGTCAGACTACATTTCAACATTTTTGAATTCCCTATTTTCAGGGAAATCCCTGACAACTTACATCTCTGCCTATAGGAGAGTTTCAAATTTCAAGTCTTAGGTATGGCTAATAGCTTCTCCAAAAGCCGGGGTGAGGATTAGTAACTAAATACACAATACACATTTAGTTAAGAGGGGAAGTCTTACCATCTTGTTCGTCGCTGGAGCTGGCCTGGGCCTGGCGTTTCAGGCCGAGCCTACTTCTGATACCCGAGGCTGACTTCTTGTCCTCTGAAACAGGCGAAAACGACATCATCAGGATTCTTGTTTACTAACAATCTGGGGAGGGATCATTGGATATATATATGGGGTTGGGATCTGCAACAATTCTTGGAATATCCAAACAACTTTTCACACCACCTTTTTAATATCTTTACACTTTAATAGGCAATGTGGTTCTATTGAATGGGGTAAATATCAAATTTTACAGTAAAGTCCGATTTTGTGTGAATTACTTACCCTTATCTGCGGCAGTGATGTTCCGTTTAAGACCGAGTCGGCTGTGAATGCTGGAATCCTTTGCTGATTTGCCATCTAAAAATGGGTCACTCTGATTTATTTTACAATTACAACTCAGGCGATGTGAATATAGTATGTAGACAATGCCAAATTAGGTGCACAGCAAACCTCATTTAGAATTTTGTCACTTGCCCTTACAGGGTGATAAGTTAGTACCGTAATCTCCCGCGTATAAGACGCGTCCTCTAGGCCAAACAATTGCATTGTGCGTCTTATTGTATTTCTTCAAGTTGGGGGTGCGTCTTATACGAGGGGTAATTTTACTATAGAACAGTACTGGATTTACAATTGCAATTGCTAAGTTTGGGGTGCGTCTTATACGCGCAGCGCGTCTTATACGCGGGAGATTACTGTGAGAGTGCTGGTGAGAGTGCTCGCCAGCACTTCATTGAAGCATCATCCCGATCCTCCGGGAGTATATGTATCAACCCAGTAGGGTCGGCATGATACACCAATCTGCATGACGCAATGATGCATCATATACAGCATCATGGGACTTACCACTTGTCGACTCCTTGGCCCGTCCACCTAACCGCAGCAGGACCGTTTGTTCCTTCTTCTTGGGGGACACCACTCGCTTCTCCTCTTGTGAATCTAGATACAAAAGAATTTATCAACCAACCATACTTCATTTGTTTTCAAGTAACAATAATCATTACTGATACCTCTTTTAATTTTTTACAGCATTATGTGCAAACTTGATAACTTCATTTGTTACACTTCAGTCAGCATCAGAGCAAACTACAGCAACTTACAATGGCACATTTTTTTCATTTATTTCATACTGGTTACTATCATCACTCGCTCGGCTCGCTCCTTAAAAGGTTGATCATGGTGAAGGGACACGTTGCCTTCTGTATTGGCTATCGAGTGCTTACTGATTTCAACAATGCTATACCCCCAGCCCTTTTTAAAGACCGCTGTTTATTTTATGTGAATAACTTCTTCCCGTAGAGATAGCATTGCGGAGCCGATCGCCACACCCCCAGTGGCGTAACGTGTCTCGATCCACCACAGCGGCTGATCCACTACTGCAGCCTCGTTCTGGGTGCATGTAAACATTCAAAATGGCGGATCGGCGCTTGTACAGGGAACTACGGTACCAGATTTTTATAATTCTTCCTTATTTAAACCTCTAAAAAACATAAAATAAATATAGAACTAAACTCCCCTGGTATCCTCGGTGGCCTATCCACCCCTCGGGAGTTGTCTCCCCCGAGGGCGTGGATCGACCACCTCGTTTAGTTCTATCTATTTATTCAAGACTTGTATTAAGTGGGTTTTGAAATTTCAATATCCCTGTACCCCTGGTGCTTAATCAAGACCGGTGCTTATTCAAGACTGGTGCTTAATCAAGACCAGTCTCAGAGGACGAATGGTCGGCCGTCCACACCTCAACACTACCTTGATTAAACTGGCATGGTTGCCATGCTCGCCTCACCTTATCAACTTCCGTTGATAGGGTGGTCTCCAGGGTGATCATTGTCTTCAGTAAACATTTGATCCTTATCACCATGGTACCACAGGCTTCCTGTGGACCCCCAGGGGCTTGGAGATTGATCAATCTCCAGGTCTGGGTGCATAACTCCAAGCATATGTTTGGAGTCTATTAGTATTTTACCAATATGGGTGGGAAAGTCAAGGTTTCGACTCCATTAAGTCTCATCAGGTGTATATATGAGGTAATACAAGGCATATGACATTGTCACAGTTCCATCCTAATTAAAATTATGTCTTAAAAAGGGAATATTTCATTTTATCTGTTTCAAAGGGCATGAGCCTCCAGTGAAAGTCCAAATAAAATGTATAAGGTTGGAGACAAGAAATATTTTAAGGCAACATCATTGATATTGGTTAATATTTCGAGGTATGGGAAAGTATACCACCGTGTTCAGGCGAGTGGACCATTATTTAATGTTTCTTAAAAAGTTGTGGTCTGTCTCAGTGCCAAATTGGTACCAGTGGGTGCCAAACTTGATTTCTACCCGGTAATCAGTGGTTTTTTCAACGGAGCTTAAAGGTAGAAATATATACTTTTTTGGTGGTAAACTCTAAACTAAAAGTTCGGTGCGTCAATCAGATTTAGCCCATAAGGAACTTGGGTACGTAGTTTCAGTATCCAGTTCCTCTCTAATTTGTTGCGGAGCTTACCCGCATACTCTGAGTGTGGATTCTTGTTTATGAATTCCACAATGTGGATTTCCACATCCTTGAGGCCTTGGTGACCATCCGAATTGAAGTGGCCGCCAATGTCAGTGCCCATCCTTTTATTCGTGATGTTACCAATATGGGGATAGAAGCGTTGTCTCAGGGTCTGTTTAGTTTGACCCACATATTGTTTGCCACATCTTTTACATGACAGACAATAAATGACATTGGAGCAAAGACACGAAATATTTGCTTTGGCTTCATATGTCCTTTTGGTGTGGCCAGATTTTATATGGCCACTTTTGTTCAACAGGGGGCAACACTGACAAGTTGGAGTGTCACAAGACCAGTGCTTATTAAAGACCGGTGCTTATTCAAATACCTGGCACCTATACATGCAAATGTGGGATACTCGTGATGTGTTAAAATTATGATTTAAACTTACCTGTATGTGGCTGTGTGGTGCGGCCGCCAAGACGACGAAGTACGGTCTGTTCCTGCTTCTTTGGTGAAGACACCGATGTTTCTGTAAGTGAAAGGTAAACAAAATCATTTAAACTTTACTACCTAGTGTTTAACATAGACTATACTTTGTGTTTTCAGGATGGTCAAATGCCCCATGCTTCATCAATCTTTGTCATAACGAAAATGCCTTGGTATGGCGCTACCTTCATCATCTTTTGTGAACTTCTGGGAGCATATGACCTGGAAGGGTGTTCTTGATATATGAATGCAGTCGTGGCGAGTCGCTCGCTATGGCTAGATACACATATTATCATTACATAAGTTTATCATACTTAATGGGCCAATATATAATGCGGGTCGTAGTTCGACAATTTAAGGCTTTCCATAAGGTGAATCAACATACCAGACCCTTCCTTGGCGCGGCCCCAAAGCCGACTGAGCACCGTCTTGGGCTGCTTCTTAGGTGAGGCTACTGGCTTTTCCTCTGATGAGTCTGAATCGCAAATCAAGAATGTCATCAGTATTACACAAGTCACACTTGGTGATAAAGCTATTATATCTATCAGCAATCTTTGACAATCCATTTTAAGCAATATAGATACTACATTCGACGTGATTAGCACAAAGTGCCATTGAATAATATTTGAAATCCATCTCTAGTACTTAATGGTTTAACTGTGCCTCAAAAACAGAAACTTTTGGGTATTTTCTTTATATGGCCAGAAAGTGGGGTGTGCGCCTATTAGGGTATTTGTGTTGATTAAGTCTAATAATTTTTTTCCACAGGAGGAAGACAACTGACCTGCGTCTACTACGATGATTCTCCTACTGCCTGATGCTGGGGCCGGCGTGGTCGAGTCGGCTGCCATCTCAATTAGACGACCTTCTGAATAAAAAGTAAACTGTGTCACATCCCAACATGCTCCATTACATATTTCCGAATTTCTTCAGTGGCTTAAAGATATTAGTTGCCTTGAGTAGCTTATAGCTTTACTATAAAAGTTTGGGTAGAAGGTATGCCTTGCAAATAAGGTGCACCCAGCCTTCAGATAGACACATATAAGCCACATCTTGGCATGTGGCATCTATTAGCATAATCTATATACCTCATGTATTTACAAGGTAAAACCAGACCTAAGGAAAGCTTTACAAGTCTCTGCATGTAGTACTCACCCCACTCACCAGATGGTGCAGAGAGCTGGATGCGGCGTGTGCTGGTTTGCGGCACGTGGGGACGCAGGGTTTCCTTCACTGTAGTAACAAGAACACAGATTAGCTTATTACTTTATAGTCATTCTTCTTTTTTCTCTTTACTTATTAAAACTTACTCTATTTTTTAATCATATCTAACATAGCTTATTCAACATAATCAGCGCACATACCCTAATAAGTGCACACCCCCAAAATTTTAAGACTAGAAATGCCTAATTAGACATATCTTTTTATATTTTCTAAGCACACTCTGCGCTAATTACGTCAAATAAGGTAAATGTATAAAGGTAAGCTGGATAGCAATAAGATGCTGGCCTTTAACATTATTACCGATATGGACAGTACGCAACAGTATAAGACCAAGTATAGATATTACAGGTAAATAAGGTACATTTTACATGACACATGCAGTATTTACCTTCATCATCCAGGTCCTCCATGAGCTCGTCAATGCTGTGTGACGGGAGCAGCTCACGGTCTACGGACGATGTGAGCAG
Source organism: Acholoe squamosa (assembly GCA_949317995.1). Lineage (NCBI taxonomy): Eukaryota > Metazoa > Annelida > Polychaeta > Phyllodocida > Polynoidae > Acholoe > Acholoe squamosa. Next base: position 10,031,707 of record OX439044.1, on the reverse strand, counting down.
CTCATCTGCCTCCGCTGGAAATCAGACAGAGACGAATGAGGCACCGGTATAGCACATCACAAAACAAGGTAGAAATATCAATACATCAGGTACCGTATTGCCTTGAATATCACCGTCCCCAGTGCTAATTGATTTGGAGGTCTGGTTACCCCTAATTCTTAAATAAACAAGACAGTTGTTTATACAAGGCCTAACATAAATTCTCTCGTATTAGCCGCACCCTCGTAAAAGCCACGCCCCCAGATTTAGAGGGAGCGATAAGCCACATTTGTTGCTTGAAAATGGTAGTTTTTGTACTGTTTTATAGTGCCAAATACCCTCCTATAAGCCGCACCCCTTCATTGTGTTGATCCTATAAGCTGCACTTAGATATAGATTCTGGTACTAGCTGCGGCTTATATGTGAGAATTTAGTGCATTTTTTATGTGTAAGACTAATTTCAGCAACCCCATACACCCGGTGCTTATTTAAAACCCAATACTTAAACATGACAATAAGGTAATCCTTTAAGACACCAGAAAGCTTCATTCATCTCTCATAATTATGCCCAGCAAATTACGGGCCTCCCCAGCCCCAGGCCATCTTTAAAAGGGGTCTATGTCTTGCTTTTCTATCCTCTCTGAGTGTGGGTGGTGTCCATATGCGCGGGCACTGGCACATATTTGTTCCTTGAATCTCCTCTTTCCTGTCCCCTCTTTCTTACATATGTCTGGTGTCCATATGCATGGGCACAGGCACATGTATTCCTTTGTGACGTGATGTCTAATGTACTTTTTCCGCCATGAATATGACCTTAGCTGTCGGCTTGGCGTTAAACAACCATTACTCACTCACTCCCAGCAAATTAATATTGTCACAGTCATATGGATTTAAAAATACTGTATATCCCCGATTATAAGCCCAGGCCTATACTGATTTCAAGTGGGAAATTGACCCGGCTTATAAATGGGACAGGCTTATATTTGCGGTAGGCTTATAATTAATAGACTTGAAAAATCACAATGGAATACTATCTAGAATTACCATTTTATCCACCATTTCTACATTATATTTCGGAATAAACCTCACATTATGGTGGTAAATATCATCTCTATGTCTCTTAAACATCGAATTAATGTAATATATAGAATATTAGCTATAGAAAACTGGACGAATTATGAAAATATTCCTAATAGAAGTGAAATTATACCCCTCTATGTGATTCCTAAGTTATTTGCTTGCTCTGACCAGGCTTATATTCAGGCCCCGGCTTTTATTACACTCTGGAGACCTTTTGACCAGGCTTATAAACGGGGCAGGCTTATATTTGGGCCCCGGCTTATAATCGAGGATATACGGTATGTGGAAACCAAGTCTACATGTATTTCAAAGGTATGAACATTGAAATAACCCGCACACCGGAGGGAGTTATAACCGGTTGGTGGTGAGCAAACAAAAGCTGGGATACTGTGATAGGATCAGAAAGAAACACATTGACAAATGAGCCATATTCCAAAGGTAAAATTTAGAGGGAACTTGACACATAATTGAATTTTCTAAATAAATTATTTGAGGGTTAAGGAATTGAGTATCAAGACAACATGCTGGTGAGATTTATACAAAGGTGCAAAGGTATAAATTTCCACACAGTATGTCAGGATGATAGGTTATCTAATATTTCATTAGACCTCTAGAGTAATTCTACTCTTAACAATTGAGTTATTGCACAAAATACTGCTCAAAATAATTATTGGAGAAAATATTACACCTTATGTCCTATGTTTTATATACATCTACTTATTAGAATGGTGAAATGCACAAAATAGCCCAGGCTTCAAATCAGATGTTACAAAAGAGGTGGGAAACAAATCCAAACACAGCACGACTTGCTCACCAACGACTCTCCTCCGTTGTGTAGTTTTAACTTGGGCAACTGAAACTATACAAATACAGAACGGAAACATTGATTAAAATAGCATTACCAAGAGCCTCTTTAGCACGAGCCAGCTTCTCGTTCCGTATGTCGTCCAGACTTTTGATACCAAAAGCGGGAGCGTCCTTATCTGCACCTATTATAGCAGTAGTAGATGAAAAATTTAAGAGTACATCAAAAAATTTTCTACAAGGAAAAATCATCTCTGATCCAAATATGTAGGTCTCTGCACTGTAAGCAAACCAGTATAACTGCTAGGGCAAATTTCTTTTAAAACAGAGCATAGTGTTACAGCTTTCAGATATACATTTATAAGCAATCACTGATTGCAGTACTAGTGTAGAGGTCGGCGGAAAATGTCCTGGAGAAACCGGGAGTTGAACCCGGGACCCTCCAACCTGCAGGCAGAAGCTCTACCGCTGAGCTACTTCCCCCGTCTGACATTCTCTGCCTTCCATCTACACCTGGATCGGTATGACACACATAGGGGCAGCTACCACCAGGTGCCAGGTGGCTAGGCTGGTACACCCGGAACGGGGCAGCTGGCTTTGTATGGCAGAGCTGGCCCCTACACTAGTATTGCATCAATACATTAGTTGCCCTCAGACAGTTATTACATTAATGTATGATGCTCTTTGGTCGTCATGATGCATGAATGCAGCCTGGGCTACATTCATGCATCATGCCAACCCAATGGAGTTGATACACTCCCAGACGGTTGGCCCTTACAGTGCTAACAACATAGATACGTACCCTGCGTGTTGCTGAAGGTGACCCGGCTGACAGCCTTGGGTTCAGTTGCAGCGGGTCGTGGCTCCGGCTTACGCACCAACTGTTTTACCGTCTTGATGGGCGACCCACTTGTACTGCTATCAGCGTCCGACTCTGGGGTATCAAACAATACATGACTAATGAAACCATTGTAAGTACATCAGTGATGACCAATTGAGTTGATACACTCCTGCATCAGCGGCCTTAAAAGGGTTAATGAAAGATTCTACATGTACTAAAAAAGGGTATAGTTGTAAATGAATCCACATAGGAGGGATGGCAGGTTGACTATCCCTTGACCTCATACAAAACCTGTGCTTAATTAAGCTGCTTAAAAGGTATTTCAACACCCAGTCATCCTAGGCCTATACAAGAAATATCAAAAACCAAGGCTTTAGGCGTGACAATACGGTAGCCCTCCAATGACGGACAGTGTTAAACGCACCTTCATCAAAGGGATTGACGACCAGTGGTGCCACCTGTGGAGTGACGATGGTTTCAACATCATCGGGTAAGTCTGCAGGTATACGTTGTCCCGGAATCATCATCTCGCCTCCTGGTATTACAGGAGCTGTAACTTGTGGCTGCGGTACCAGGTTAAGTCCTGCCAAAATCAAACCATAATTGGACATTTATTGAATTTGAATGCCACCTACATAAGGTCTATACAGAATACAGATTTCCTGTTCCCAATGCCACTCCTAACAGTCAGAATCTCAGACCAGCAATATATACCGGGTATTACGATGACAAAAATAGTAGAACCTGGAGGCATCATACCACCTTGAATATGCGACACTCTAAGTCCAGCGGGATCCTAGAATTCACACCTCAGGTCTGCAAAGGTTTATTTTATAGTATTTTTCAAGTGCCATCTTCATAAAATAATATCTATAAAATGTCTAAGGATAGGGCATTGCCCTAAAATGATCTATGGGCAACTGTGTTCTATGTGCTATGCTAAACTTTGCTTTAACTAATTGCTGACAAATAGTGAGTAATTACTGACATATATTGAATAGTTGCTCACAAATACTGCATTATTACCGACATAGGAGGAGGTACTGGCATATATTGACTGAATGCTGACAAAAAGTGAGTAAAATACTGACATTTATTGACTAATTGCTGACAAATTGTATGTAAATACTGACATGTGTTGACTAATTTCTGATATCAAGTGACTAAATACTGACATATCCTGAATAATTGCTGACAAAGAGTGAGTAATTACTGACATATATTGACTATTTCTGATAAATAGTCAATAATTACTGAAATATATTGACTAATTGCTGAAAAAGAGTGAGTAATTCCTGACATATATTGACTAATTTCTGATAAGTTGTGAGCAATTACTGACATATATTGACTAATTGCTGACAAAAAGTGAGTAATTACTAATATGTATTGAATGATTGCTGACAAATAGTGAGCAGTTTCTGACATATAGACTAATTGCTGACAAATAGTGAGCAGTTACTAACATATATTGACTAAATGCTGATACAATGTAAGTAACTACTACCATGTAATGACTAATTGCTGACAAATAGTGAATAATTACTAACATATTTATATTAACTAATTGCTGACAAATAGTCCATATATACTGACATATTTTGACACATACCAGTCAAGGCTGGATGCACAATTGAATCAATGGCTATTTCTCTGTTATATATTGACTAAATGCTGACAGATTGTGAGTAAATACTGACATATATTGACAAATTGCTGACAAATATAGAACAATTACTAACATATTTTAACTAATTGCTGACAAATAGTCCATAGATACTGACATATTTTGACTAATATCTGACAAATTGTGAGAAAGGGAGGATGCACAATTGAATCAATGGCTATTCCTTGGTTATATATTGACTAATTGCTGACAGATTGTGAGTAAATACTGACATGTATTGATAATTGCTGATATGGAATGACTTGACGTACATTGACTAATTGCTGACAAATTGTGAGTAAATACTGACATATTTCGACTAATTGCTAACAAATGGTGAGTAATTACTAACATATATTGACTAATTGCTGATAAATGGCGAGTAATTACTGACATATATATATTGACTAATATCTGATAAATTGTGAGTAATTACTGACATACCGTAAATCCCCGGTCACAAGCCGGCCCCGGTCATAAGCCGGGGGGTGAGTTCAGGAAAAAAATAAAAGCCGTTTTTTGGGTCAAATTTTTACCATTTTCTCTTTATTCTATAGTAAAAAACCCCAGTCATAAGCTGGGGGGGGGGGCTTTGGGAAAAATTTAGAAGCTGGTTTGAGCCCAAAATAGAAAAAAAAATCAGGCTTATGACCGGGGATTTACGGTATATGGACTAAGTGTTGTTATAAGATGGAGCAGGTAAGGTCTAAGACCTAAATGACCCGAGTTTTTAATGCAATTTTGAATGCTATTTTCAATTCAATTTTCAATATTCAATCAGATATTGACAAATAGTGAGTGATTACTGACATATGTTGATGAACTGCTGACAAATAATGAGCAATTACTAACATGTATTGACTAATTGCTGACAAATAGTGCATTATTACTGACATATTTGGACTAATTACTGACAAAAAGTGAGTAATTACTGACAAAAAGTGAGTAATTACTAACATAAATTGGCTAATTGCTGACAAATAGTGCATTATTACTGACATACTTGGACTAATTACTGACAAAAAGTGAGTAATTACTGACAAAAAATGAGTAATTACTAAGGGTTAACTGTGCATCAATGCATCATGCTATCTATAAAGGGTTAACTGTGCATCACCGCATCATGCCACCCATAAAGGGTTAAATGTGCATCAATGCTTTGTGAAATCCATAAAGGGCTAACTGTCCATCAATGCATCATGCTATCCAAGAAGGGTTAACTGTGCATCAATGCATCATGCCATCCATAAAGGGTTAAAGTGCATCAATGCATCATGTCATTCATAAAGGGTTAAATGTGCATCACTGCATCTTGCCATCCATGAAGGGTTAAATGTGCATTAATGCATCATGCTATCTATAAAGGGTTAGATGTGCATCAATGCATCATGCCATTCATAAAGGGTTAACTGTGTATCAATGCATCATGCCACCCATAAAGGGTTAACTGCACATCAATCCATCATGCCTTCAATAAAGGGTTAAAGTGCATCAATGCATCATGTCATTCATAAAGGGTTAACCGTGCATCAATGCATCATGCCTTTCATAAAGGGTAAAAGTGCATCAATGCATCATGCCATTTTTAAAGGGTTAAAGTGCATCAATGCATCATGCCATTCATAACGGGTTAACTGTGCATCAATGCATCATGCTATCCATAAAGGGTTAAATGTCTCTCAATGCATCATGCTATCCATATAGGGTTAAATGTGCATCAATGCATCATGCCATTCATAAAAAGTTAAATGTGCATCAATGCATCATGCTATCCATAAAGGGTTAAATGTGTATCAATGCATCATGCTATCTATAAAGGCTTAAAGTGAATCAATGCATCATGCCATTCATAAAGGGTTGACTGTGTATCAATGCATCATGCCATCCATAAAGGGTTAAAGTGCATCAATGCATCATAGGGAAGTATGTGCGGCCCCTGGACAGCCTGCTAATCCTGTAAGGATCACAGTGTGAATCAATGCATCATAAACCCTATGTACTACCCTATGTATACCCCTATAGAAACAGACACCAGTGCATTAAAGGGTTAAAATGGGTTTTCACAGCTATATCCAGGGTGAGTAGACTTTCTTTGTCCAAGCACTAACAGCCAATATTAAAAGGATATGTTGGTCCCTGTGCAACCCTATGTGTAATCCTATGAGTAAAAAAGGGCAATATGTGGCTAGGCTATAGCAAGTCTACACTAGAAGGGCGATTCAACATCGGTGAACATGGTTCTTGTAAGTATTCTTTGGGCAGTCTATGCCCAAAGAATAAAAATGTACAAAGACTTACTGTTTTTCTGTGTGAGGAGGCCTCTCTCCTTTCGGACAGTGTGCATGAAGACGCAGTGCGGCTTGGAGCAGCCGCCTGGCTGTGTCTCCCAATAACATGGCGTTTTAGAACGGTCCACCTGAAATCAAATAATGATTAGCTGTCCATTTTCTTATAAATATAGGCCATTTTTCTGCAGGACTCTTTTAAGTAATAAATATTTCACTTCTTTAGTGTATACTTCATGGTGAATAATATCAGCTCGTTAAGATTTCATTTGAAAGTATTCAGCAAAATTAGTGTAGAATGAAAAGACAAAGTAAGCATCATCAGACTCCAAAACGGGTTACACCATCATCGATAACTTGAGGGGATGGAACTCTTTCGACTTTTCGCTCTCTCTTGCCCATGCACAATCCCTTTGTGATAGGCCACACTTAATCCTTATCATATTCTGCACAATGCCCCTATTATCACTCACCTTGATGTCCATGTGTCTGTACATACAGGAAGGCCTGAAACACCGACCCTCCTTCCACAATGTGCATACCGTCTCACTGCCCAGCGCCTGTGCGCAGTGACGGAACGCACACTGCTCACCCTGAAAAAAGCACACACATATATATATTTTACATTGATCTTTGGTAGTTGAACATTTCATGGTTTAAATTTTCTTAACTGATTTTACACTATAAAATGGCCACAAAAAAAAAAATCTAACACTTATTCACTTTGACCTTTTGAACAAGATAGGTTTTCAATAATTTTTAGGTAAATACAATAAATTCAAATTGCAAATGAGAATTCACCGAGATTTTTCGAACATAATGGATAACCCTAGTCATGTACAATATATGAGAAATTACATAAATCAAGAAAATACAAATCAATTTTGATTTACTTCATCAAACCACTATTTACCTTAACGCATGATGAATAGTAATAAAAGTAGCAGTCCTCTCCGACTTGTGACATCTCTTCCCTCTTCCTTCTGCTATTGGGTTGTTAAAGTGATATCTCAATAATATGGTCCTTGATTCGATCCCCACGTTGCCCGTGATTCCAAATGTTGGTACCTTCAGTTGTACTGTGTCCCAAGTTCTTGCTGTTACGATTAATCTTCTTGGGTTGTAGTTGGTGAAGTTCAAATTTCATGAACTTATCTTACAATCCTGATTAGTTGAGATGTAAACTGCTGCAAAGGGTGCAATATTCTTGCCATGAGAGATAGTGATTTCCCATGAAAATATTTCTAAACATTTTTTTTTTTTTTTTTTTTGCTCTTAGCGCTGTGGCTTTTTTTTTCTTTTTAAACCATTTTTTTTTCAAGTCCCTTGGACTATTTTAATTTCTTTTCTTGGTGGGTAACTAACAAAATCCAATCTTGAACCCCTTTAACTTGGTCTCCATCTACGCCTCTTCACTCGCAGCAAATAACCGAAGGGAAGTGGGAGGTGGTACCAGGGATTTTCAACTGTTTCATAGGAGCATTGGATCCAACTTTCTGAAACAGATAAATTAGGACAAATGCCTTTTACTCTTCTAGTCTAAGACGGGGAAAACGAGATTTATAAATAGATTAAATGCAACATGAATAACATTACTTTATTATGATAATAAATACTCTGGTACTTCTCTATTGAATGACTTGAACTGATAGATAAAATTTGAAGTATATCTAAAACAAAAATACATACTAACCTTCCTGTTTAGACTGAAGTTCGGGCCCTCACAAAGTCACGGGTCTTGTATCTCCCCACCCCTCTCAATCTTTTCTTTTATCTTAATTTGCCGACTAATCATTTTGAATTCCAATGAGTAATTGATATCCTTAGTAATACCTATCCCAGTAATATTTTCTGATACTTTAAGGAAAGAGAATGTTAAAGAATTTTGAATACCGTTCCCATCCAACGAATCCAACATTGCCATGGAGGTATCATTATTTCTCCCCTATAAAATTGAATAGAATTCTCAAGCCTTTTTGAATGTCACCCTCCCACATCTTTTGGTACCTTTTACACTTCCCACCACTTATAAAGGGCACCAGAAAACAGACCGATTGCTAGGACCGATTCTGACAACCGATGGGCATGGCATATGTCTGCGGGACTGGAGGGACTGCCTTTAAAGAATATCCCATTTGAGTCTGGCTGACATCCATATCTGATCATCCTGATTGGACTGGCCTTATTCAGCCCAACTGTAGTTGGCTTGAGACACATGCAAGGAATTCAGCCAATTCCAATTAAAATGTCATAATGACTGAGATCCCTTGGGCTTGCCCTCACCTTCTGACCATTAATTTCATATTGCTGCTTACAAGTTTTGCAATACATTTTGAGTTTTTTTTTAAATAAAGAAAACAAAAGAAAAAAAATAAAGAATTATGGAGGGAGAAAAAAAAAAAAATAAAAGACCCGGCAAATTCTTTGGTCTGGATCTTGCCTATGGTGTTTAATGCTGACAATCCTTTGACAGTATGGAAACTGCCTTTCAGTTGGGCTTCTGACTTTTGTTATTCATTTGTTGAAATTTCAAACCAATAACCTAAGTTCTTGAAATATGCTGAGTATAGCAGTATGGCTATTTACGTGACATATTTAGTTCAATTTTCTCACGCCATGGGGTCGAATCAAGTTGAAAAAAAAATCAAGAGAATAAGAATATTTTTACTACTGAGTACTGTCTAGACTATAAGCCTAAATAATGGATAACTAATTTGTCTTTGTGTCTACAATTTCAAAAAGTTTAATTCCTTATCACATTGAGCTGAAGCCCATATACTGAATATAGTGTACTGAGTCTAAATAGTAGCCACACTCACAGTGAACGGTGGGTGACGTTCAACTGTTGTCACTCACTGACACAGTGACAGTGACACTGTGCAAAGGCAAAACTGTCCTCAGAAACCACATTCACGGAGACGATCTACTATTTAGGAATAACCTTTCAAACCTTAAGTATGTTCCTATAGTTCCAGCAACTTAAATATACTGCTTTAAGTTAACATTCCACTAAAAATTAGAGCTATTTCGCACTTGTTTTTTCCACTTGTTTCTTCTCTGACGACTTCCCGTCGTACTGTGTGCAAGATGGCCGCCAGACAGCACAGATAAAATGCAGGTGCGCGAAATACAACAAGTCAACACTAGGGGAAATTATTTAATGCAAAATTACATGAAATAGCATAATTTAGAGCATTCTAAGTTACTTTAATAAAATCATATTAGAATTACCCTAAAACTTATAAAAAAATAATTTTCTTGTTTAAAATGAGAGTGTTTTAAAGCTAGTATTTTGGCAAGTCTTTTCTGCATGTTACTATTATTACTTCCGGTATCTGAAAACCAAAACATGGATCGAGCTGCGAAAGCAGTCCGAAGGTGATTATTTACGTTTTACTCGATAAATTTACGCGTGTAAGATATAAATTACATGACACTATATGTAATAACTATATATGCGTCATGTTATTGAAGGAAAATGTAATTTTGTGTTGTAGGAGCGGAGTGAAACTGCTGTCACTGGGGGGTGGTCATGGGGAGCTGAACATGGTCATCTCGGAACAGAAGGATGTCAAGAACACTGCCAAGGCCTTCATGGCAGCTCAGAACTCAGGTGAGGAACAGCCTCGGCCAGTGGTTTTTAATACCAGTTTAATAGCCTGAGAGCTTCTCTATATTTAACTGGATGTGTATTCCATTTTATTGTTGATCTAGATAAGAATCCGATTAAACCTCGATGTGTATTCACTCTCCAGCACTGCAGCAGTTTTAAGTAATAATACAGTGTCAGTGGTACTAAAATGTAAATGTATAGCCTCTGCTGGGAGAACTAGCTTGTCGTCTGGTTGTCTCTAAAGCTAGGGATCCACTGCTGCAAATTTCTTGCGAATTGCACTCGTGCGTGTCTTATCGCAGAGCAGTCGCAAATATCAAATTATTTAGATTTCTGCAAATCTAGTCGCAGGCCGCACTAACGTCGCATGTACGTAGTCGCAGCAGCAGATCCACTGGTGGAAGGTTTTCTGCGAGTAGGCACGCACGACTACAATTCGCAAGTAACTCGCGGCAGTGGATCTGTACCTTAACCAGATGAAGGTCTGAAGCCAGCCCGTACTCTGTCGGAATGGAGAGGGCGAGCCTGGGTGAGGGAAGGAAGTTTTCAATATATTGTATTTAAAGAGAATGTGATTTTTTAAGGTTTTATTAAGCAAATGGCTATGATCTGGTCATCTGGGACTGGTACTGCCTTGGGAGAAGGCCAAATCCAAAGCAATGGGCATCATCAAATATGTTTGATCTACTGGGTTGCTAGGGACCTGGCATAGAGTCAAATTATGTAGGCAATATACTAGAACAAGTAACCGTTTTGCTATTTTCTTTTCTAATATTGGGATTAGTAAGTAGTGTCTCAAGTATGTGATGCAAATTTTTAATATCTTTCAGATATGTAATGCATTTTGCTATGGGATGTTTAGATCTTTTGCGATAAGGGTTTTAGCACCTTTTTCTAGTACATTTCCTATTTGAAATAACCCTTCATGAGGATTCTTATCAGTAGGCGGATAAGGCTGATAACGGCTGGGCTGGTTGCTATGACGTCACTGCTGCTTCCAAGAATAGTTAGGATCTAGCAATTGGATCAGCACATCTTTGGTCAGGTTTGATGAGCAGACACATGCCCTATGCTCTTGTCCATAAGTCACACCCATGTATAGGCTGCACTCTTTAGGCTTAGACCTTACTTTAGCAGAAGCTATAAGCCGCACATGAGGCCTGGAAATTGAAGCTTTAGTGCTGTTCTTTAGGGTTAAATACCTGGCTATAAGCTGCACCCTGACATTAAAAATATTCTTTAAGCCGCAGGAGGGCTTTGGTTTCCATATTAGCCGCAGATATTTTTAGAGCTGTTCAATCACGGCAGGGGGTTAGGGGTCCAAGCCTCCTATACATATCTATAGTGAAAGCATGACGAATGGAGGTTGGGGGAGGGGGTCAAGATGGTAAAAAAGCATGACGTAATTTATGGACAACCCCTTGAAGCAAAACACCACCCTATTTTTATGATAGCCTATTTTAATGGCCGTTTTGTCAAATGAACAGCATCGGTTTGCACCCTAACAGTGGGTGCAAGCACACCTGTAATGCATTTTGGCAAACTATAATGGTAAATATCTCAGAATCCATGCCAGAATCTTTTTATTAACCCGAAAGGGGTTATAAGAGCCGGGTAAAAAATGCAACTTTAAGATGACTACTAACAGTGGGAAAAACTAAGATGCTTTTAGCCCTATGTTAAATCCCATAGGAGGTGAGAAAAACTAAATTTTCCGGCGTTTTTGGTCCAGAGTGGTGCAAATAATTGATGAATTTGCTGTAATTCGATCCGTGCGCGCGACTCTATTGTCGTAAAAATTGTCGTTATTTTTTTTCTCAATTACTCAGTGTTATAATATAGAAATATGATAAAGAATGGCAAGAGGATATGATTTGAATCAATATGTATTATTAAAAAGATAAAAAATTACGTCTTCGCCCTGTCGTTAATTTGCATCCCAAAGCCCGGGGTGGTGCAAATTGACCCAAATACACATGGAAATTGGGTCACCCATGCTCAAACATAACCAAAATCCAAAATGGCGGACAGCGAGACAATCGAGTTGTGGGGCTATAACTGCTGGATTACAACAAAATGGAGGAGAATTACAGAGTGTTATGCCCTTTTATGTTTAATATGGATCCTTATTCAAGACCTGCTGCTGTTTTGCAATGCTTAACTCACCAAGAGAAGTTATTCAGCAATGAAAAAACGAGTGATAATGGGTGCATTCTCCATAGGCTTAACCATTGACAGTGATAACGCTCGAAGAAAACATGAGGTTAGTATCATGAAGGGGCCTAAAAGAAGAGATTAAGTGCCCTTTCGGGTTACTTGCATTGCAAAATGCTATCCTATATTTCACCATACTTTCCATCAAAATAGGCAATCATGAAAAAAGTGTTTGTCTTTAATAAAGAGAGAGAGATAAGGTTTGAATTTCGGAACAGTCTAAGGTGTGATAATATTTTATGTAAAAATGTTGATGAGGAAGGAACTTGCAATCTTTATTTCAACGTTGGTAAATAGTACTCTGGAAATCTCCATGGCCTTGCGGACATAGATAAGGATGTGAACTGATGACCAGCTGAATACTTGAGTCTGTCCTATACCAAGGAAGCGGATTGTCCTAAGGGTGCAGCCATTGCTGAAGCTGGTTCCCAGCGCTGATCACTGATAACTGTTATCTGATGGGTACCACTGCCCCCCCCCGAGAGGACGCCACTGAATAGCTTGGGATCATTTCATTGGCTGATAAGTAATCCTGCTAAGTCTGTAGCGCATGTCTGGGACCAGGTTTCAAAAGGCAGGTAGAGAGGTGAAAGACGGAGGGTCGGCATGATGCTCCAATGAAGTGCTAGCGAGACTGCTCGTCAGCACTTCATTGGTGCATCATGACAACCAATCAGCATGATGCACTCCTGCGTCAGCAGCTTTTAAAGGGTTAAAGTGCACAAGTTGCTGGTGTTCTATTTGTGCATAATGCAATATTGATATGTCAAATCTCCACTTTCAACAGACCTGTTTGCTCATTTTGGAACAACCCGTCAGACTTTGGTCACCTCACACAGTTCTAAGTTTGCCTCTTCAGTATTCAGAGCATCAATGTATTACCGTAATCTCCCGCGTATAAGACGCAGTGCGCGTATAAGACGCACCTAGAGTTTTGGAAAATTCTCAAAAAAATGAAAAATTCATAACTTTGGTTCTACCGAGTGAATTTTCAAAATTTAAAAACCTGTGTGTAGCTTGGGCCCCCTGGACCCCCCCTGGACCCCCCTGGCCCCCTTATGCCCTATTATGACAATTATGGCATGTAACATATCAAAAGAAAGGTCTTGGTGTCCCCCTTGTGGATCCAAGGAGAACTAAAACCCCTCGTATAAGACGCGTCTTATACGCGGGAGATTACGGTACTTAAAAAATGTCAGTTACAACCTTCTTGCACTAAGGCGCCGATACTATATTTGTGTTAACAGCGGCCCAGTACTTGGTGAAGTGGGCGGCCAATGAAGATAACCGCGCCATCCAAGATGTGTCCCACCACATCACTGAGCTCAACCAGATCTGGACTGAGGCTCAGCGTGAATTTGTCGGTAAGTGTTCATATATTTCACACATTCCTTAGAAAACCTCCTTACTTCATATCAGTTAACACCATATCATAATGTTAAAGCATATCTGCAGTCATACATTGTAGGTGCTTTAGATTTTCCTAAAATTCAAATGCATCATGCCCATTGGTCAGCATGATGCACCAATGAAGTGCTGGCCAGCACTTTATTGGTGCATCATGGTGACTAATGGGCATGATGCATTAGTACATCAGCGGCCCTTAAAGGGTTATTAAGCCCGGCAAAAAGGGACTTATTATGTGAAGTACATGTACATAAATTGGGGATTTTCCCCCATTTCAGAACAATTGAAGGAGTTCAAACACATGTTTGACCTGGTCCTGGAGGGAGAGAAGCAGGTGGACTATGCCAAGGGTAATCTGGTAAGTTCACAATAATAGCGCATTCAAGCCAGTCAGTATTTGACATTAGGCCACCCTTAAGAATATATCCGTTTCCTGACCAGGGGGTGGGACTTTTCAGAACCATGAGGGAGTGAGGGGAAAAAATTGTTTGTGAAACTTTTTTCGTCATGGACATGGTAAATGTGCACGGCAAGAATCTGCCATCGCATCCTAAATTTGGAGGATAGGAAACCTAGAGCCTCAGGTTGAGAGACCAGCACTCAAATAAAAAAATTCACCAGGCCTCTGGACAGAAAACGAACATATTTTTACGGATGCCCCTATATTGACGTCTTGTATTCTGAATTGTAACATAAGCTTTGAAAAGTACCGTACTTGTCTCTAAATAAAAAAAGACAAAAACAAACAAACAACAAACATCCCTGTGATGTGAGACACAATTTTGCTGAAAAACTCATGCCTATCAACATTTATTCAATTTCAGCTTGCTTGTGAGCAGAGGGAAGGGAAGATCAAGAAAGAGCTGAAGAAAGTGGCCAAGGTTTGTTTGCACCACTTCCCGGTATTTCTTTAACATCTGTTTGGCATATGTAACAGGACTGACGAGGCCTCTGGCGGCACTTTACAGTATTCCTAGTGTGTGCTTTCCTCTTTGCATGATTGCACCCGCCAGTACTGAAAGACCTATCTTAGATTTAGATAATTGAGATGATCCTTAAGTAGTTATAGAATATTTTTTGGTATTTCACTCCATTGAATATCTTGAGTTCCTGAATGGCCCCCGGACGTAAAACTAATCAACAAACAAATTTCACTCCAAAATATATCGAATTACATATTTATAACAATGATCCATCATTTACTCCAACAGAAGGCCACCCCTGAGGAGCTACGTGTGCTGGAGAGTCGACTCGCCCAGGCCGAACGTCAGAAGGACCTCGCGCTACTGGAGGGTAAGCTGCATTAAGCCTTTACGGGCCACTGATGCATTAATGCATCATGTCCTTCAGTTGTCATGATGCACCAATGAAGTGCTGGCGATACTGCTCACCAGCTCTTCATTGGAGCATCATACTGACCCTCCGGGAGTTTGTGTATCAATCCAGTAGGGTCGGCATGATATATGAATGTAGCCCTGGCAAGTATTAAACTCACCAGGGCTGCATTCATGCATCATGACCACGAATGGGCATGATGCATTGATGCAACATCAGCCATTAAAGGGTTGAAATCTTTGCGATAATCAATCATAAAAGGTATTTCTTACATTCATGAGGAAGCATATGTTGTAGGTATTTTATTGCCAGTTTTATATGTAGCTTATATGTTGGGTTTTACCGTACTATGTCATTCATCTATGTACATGTCTCTTTTCATTCCCAGTGGAAGACAAGATGCGTGAGAACGAGGCGGTGAAATTGATCCGTTTTAAGGATGGCTATCAGAAACTGTCGACTGCCTACATGGAGCTGAGTCGTAAGTGCGGGATCATCTTTGAGGCCCAGCGGGACATAACAAACCAGCTACCTGACGCACTCAACAGCGACCTGGAGGATATCAAGTACACGGGTACGCTGTCATTGTTTGTTACCCTTTGATGGCCATTAATGCATCATGTCCATGGGTCGTCATGATGCATGAATGCAGCCCTGGCGAGTTACTCGCCAGGGCTGCATTCATGCATCATGACTGGGATTGATACAGTCCTGGAGGATTGGCATGATGCTTCAATGACGTGGTCAATTGGTGCATCATGCCGACCAATGGGCATGACACACTCCGGCACTAGCGTCCCTTAAAGGATTAAGGGTTGCTATCAAATACAGGAGTGCATCATGCTTATTGGTCGTCATGATGCACTTTTGAAGTGCTAGTAAATCTGCACGCCAGCACTTCATTGGTGCATCATACTGAACCTCCACGAGTGTATCAACCTGGTAGGATCTGCATCCATGCATCATGACAACCTTTGATATATTCCCTATGGATTGGCATAATGCAGCAGTGCAATGCTGGCACATAGACTCGCCAGCACTATGTCAGTGCCCCATAACAATGAAAGGATTTGTTAAGTCTTGAATAGGCGACTGTCATGCCTGGTTTCTCTTTTATAGTAAAATATGTTCTTTAAAAAGTACCTTAACACCATGTGTATAAAGCGTGGCTCATATGTGCGGATCATGAGTGAGTATTAGATGTTTAACGCCATTTCGACAGCTAAGGTCATATTCATGGC
The DNA here is from genome assembly GCA_949317995.1 of Acholoe squamosa. Lineage (NCBI taxonomy): Eukaryota > Metazoa > Annelida > Polychaeta > Phyllodocida > Polynoidae > Acholoe > Acholoe squamosa. The sequence continues at coordinate 10,015,242 of OX439044.1, read as the reverse complement.
GAGAAACCTGTGCGGATTGTACCTTTACTTAGTGTGCTATATACTGGTTAACTCGAAAAGAGCTATAGGAGACGACCATGGGTCCCCTCATTTTCAGTCATTTTGGTGGTGCTAATAAGTTTTAAAAAAGATCGAAATTTTATATATAAGAGGCAGAACTACTTAATGAATTTGTAGTGCCATTAAAGGAGGAGACATAGGGATCTTGCAGGAAAAGGTATCTCAGTACCAACTTTTGTAAATTTTGAGTAATTGTCTATATTTTACAGAGTCAGTTGGTTGGCGGCCATAAGACGCTTTTTGCCTGCAATGGTGAAGGTATATGATGTTGATCCATGTATCAACATTCCCGCCTTTTTTTGGCAGTGTGGTGCGAATAGAGCAGTTTTGGCGGGAGTTATGCAAATAGTGGCTTGGTGGTGCCAATAACCTAGGTGAGGGAGAGCTGATGTCAGACCATAAGCTAGACTTGCTCAAGGCTATTGATTCATTTCTTTTCGAGTTACAAGCAAGGCACATTGCTGCCCTATATTTAAGAACAAGCCGTCACCACACCTGATAGGAGTCCCTCAAATTGGAGTGCGCCCTATATGCAAGGTGTCTTACACATGGGGGGTTCTGGTGATAGGGTTCTGGTGATAGATATTATGCGGTTAAAGTCAGTGACCTTTGGGTACACACTGTTTGACACTTGTTATGTGTGTTACAGGTTCGGGTGCATCCAAACAGTTTGTGGTACAGGCCAAGGAACGCGTCCGTCAGTATAAGCGACAACAGAAGGGGCAGAACGCTGTCACCATGCCAGGTACTTAACCACATCTTAATTTGCATGAACTACATGTAATAACACTGCTCCAGGGAAAATTTGTGATTTAGACTTTGATTTAGGGAGTGGTCATTATTTATCAACACGGGGGTGATGGGTTTGAGGTAGGCATAAAACTTATCACCCCTGGGGGGTGTAAAAACTTTTTACCCCTCTTGAGTGTGGTGTAAAAATTTTAGCCTTTTTTAGGGGAAAGAGCCTGCATGCTACTATAGATCAAAGAGAGGCGTTAAAGATTTTGACCGCTGTATTTTTTTATGTACTTTGTTCAGGGTTGTAAACATCATTGTTTCAGCACTTAATGATGTTGAACCCCCACCACCGTACACACCCGGAGACTTTTACGACATCTGTTACGACAACCCATACCCACCCATCACTGGCGACATCCCCCCAACGACGCAGAACCAAGGCAACATAACCTCCTCTAGACAGTCTCAGACAATGCGCCATCGCCAACCTGCTATCAATGTGCGGCAGCAGGATCTGCAGCGAGCGCCACAACATCCACAGCTACAACCGCAACCTCTAGTAGCACCGCAACCACAGAAACAACTGCATCAAAAGAAGCAACCTCTGAAGCAGCAGAAGAAGCCTGAACCCCAACCGCTGCCACTGCCGCAACACGAGAGTCAAGAGGTGGAGGCACAAGTGGATGTAACACATGGGCCATTGTTACCCCGTCTTGTGTCTGTCGAGCTACCGGCCGACGGACAGCCAGTCGGTGAACAAGAGGAATACATGAGTGACCGGGATCGACCCATGGATGATCGGGGCCAACCCGCTGTCAATCAGGATCAACATGTTGGTGATCGAGGTTATGTTAGTGACCCAGGTGTACAACAACCGCTGGATGGTTTGGGCTCCGAGTGTGTCATCAACGACTTAAACTGGTGTAGTGAAGACGAGGACGCGTATCTATCGGGTGCGATGGGTGGTATGCGGCTATAGACGACACCCATCATCCACTGTTATTATCCCAGTATTGTGCCAACACACTTGGTGTATGTGTGTGTGGACAAGGACTGTTCATATCTTGTAAGGGCCACATAATGCTTTCATGCATCATGCCCATTAACCCTTTCAGGGCTGCTGATGCATTGATGCATCATGTCCATTGACCCTTTAAGAGCTGCTGATGCATTGATGCATCATGTCCATTTGACGTCATGATGCACCAATGAAGTGCTGGCGAGACTGCTTGCCAGCACTTCATTGGAGCATCATGCCAACCGTCCGGGACTTTGTGTATCAATCCCGTAGGGTTGGCATGATGCATTAATGCATCAGCGGCCCTTAAAGGATTAATCACTGTGAGTGTGATGCGTGGCTGCTCACTAGGGCTACATTCATGAGTCATGCTGATCATATGGGGTTGATAGACTCCTATGGGGTTGATAGACTCCTATGGGGTTGATAGACTCCTATGGGGTTGATAGACTCCTATGGGGTTGATAGACTCCTATGGGGTTGATAGACTCCTATGGGGTTGATAGACTCCTATGGGGTTGATAGACTCCTATGGGGTTGATAGAATCCTATGGGGTTGATACACTCCTATGGGGTTGATAGAATCCTATGGGGTTGATAGACTCCTATGGGGTTGATAGACTCCTATGGGGTTGATACACTCCTATGGAGTGGATACACTCCTGGGGGTTCAGCATGATGCTCCAATGCAGTGATAGTGCATAGACTCGCCAGCACTACTTCAGTGTATCAAGACGATGAAGGAACGTGGAGGCATCATGTAGCCGTTAAAGGTTTTAAGTATCTAACTTGTAGCACATGTAGCTTACATGCCTCACTACCAGTCTGTTGATACGGTCCCCGTAGTAGGTGATCATGAGCGATTGACCCAAACTTTGTGGTGTAACCAACCCTTAAACTCTTTAATCCTTTAAGGGCTGCTGATGCATTAATGCATCATGCCAACCCTACAGGATTGATACACAAACTCCCGGAGGATTGGCATGATGCTCCAATGAAGTGCTGGCGAGCAGTCTCGCCAGCACTTCATTGGTGCATCATGACGACCAATGGACATGATGCATTAATGCATTAGCGGCACTTAAAGGGTTAAGGGTCGCTGATGCAGGAGTGCATCGTACCCATTGGTCCTCATGATGCACCAATGAAGTGCTGGCCAGCACTTCATTGGAGCATCATGGCAAACAACCTGGACTGTATCAGCCCTATAGGGCAAGTACCGTAAATCCCCGGTCATAAGCCGGATTTTTTTTTCTATTTTGGGCCTAAACCGGCTTCTAAATTTTTCCCAAAGTCCCCCCCAGCTTATGACCGTTTTTTTTTTTACTATAGAATAAAGAGAAAATGGGGAAAATTTGACACCAAAACCGGCTTATAGGATTTCCCTGAACTCACCCCCCGGCTTATGACCGGGGCCGGCTTATGACCGGGGATTTACGGTAACTCGCCAGGGCTACATTGATGCATCATGATGAGCAGCGGGCGTAATGCATCAGCGGGTTAAGGGCCACAGGACACCTACTGTTTCCCGTTCCTTTATTGTCATGATATAAAATCTGGTCATTATTTGCTGCCAAGTAAGCATTGATTTGGCCAACCCTTGGGGAGTGTATCAACCCCATGTTGTTGGCATGAAGGTAGTGCTGGTGAGTTACTCGCCGGCATTACATTTGTGCATCATGACGACAAAGATTTTAGTTCATTAAAGCTCTAGGTGGCCCTTAATGGATTTATCACCCTACATACATGCAAACTCCACATGAGAAGAGAAAAAAAACCCTGAAAGTTAAACAGATTTTTTTTTGCTTAACATGGCGTTTGACAATGAAAGACTCCAGGAAAATTCTGAACATGTAAAAGATAAATCATAAATTCTGAGGATAGCTGATACGCTCACTTCAAAGTTTTTACGAAGACACCCCACAGCTCTTTTTTGCCCATAATGGGCGCTATGCGGCACCGGGAATGTCTTTTTATTTTTGAGTGTAGAAAAAAATCTATGGCAGAAAAACAAAAGGAGTTTGCATGTATGTAATTGTAGAGCACAGCTATCACCAGAAGGGTACTAAAGTTACAATAATATATATCCTGCAGCTAATTAACTGTTGAGCTTGAGTTTGTATGAGGCTCATTGATGACCCATATATCCGACAGTGTGTAGCGAATGGCGTGAACGAGAAGGAAACAAAATGCCCTCCACTGACTCTAGCAGCAAGCTTCCAGCAAGTTACCCATGGACAATTTTGACGGCAGAAATGTTTTGCCGAACAAGTGTAATTAAATATATACGTCAAAGACTAAATTGTATTATAAAGAGAACCTCTAGGGTGTAGAACTAACATTGTCATTGGAGTGAATTTATTGGATTTTCAATATAATATTCAGGGATGAAAGTCACTGGGCACAAAAATCCCTGAAACACTCAATCAGAGACCCTAAAATATAGATTTTATATACTAATGTATAGGTTTTTGGGACTTGAAAATCCCTGAAATCAGGGAAAACCCTGAAGACTTTCATCCCTGAATATTACTGTCTAGGTAAATGCCAAGAAACCCTTTAAAGGCCGCTGATGCATTAATGCATCATGCCCCTTGGTCGTCATGATGCACGCCAGCACTTCATTGGAGCATCATGACGACCCTCTGGGAGTATATGTATCAACCCTGTAGGGTTGGCATGATGCTTCGATGAAGTGCTGGCAAGCAGTCTCACCAGCATGTCATTAGTGCATCATGACGACCAATAGTCATGATGCATTAATGCATCAGCGGCCCTTAAAGGGTTTTAAGAGGTCACTTCATTATTCAAGAATCCCATTTTCACCTGTTTGCGATACCTTTCTTCTTCTATATACATGTATACCAGAAAAAGAGAGCCGACTGCTCTTTTGGTATTGTACTACCGAATGGTCACACTGAAAGCTCCCGGTGAAAGCTCCGTTGTTGTATAAAAACAGGGTAGAAAAGGTCTAGAGATACCTCTTCTTCTTATATATACCAAAATCATTGGCAGATTGTTGTTGAAAAAACAGTGGCAGATATCGTCATTGAAAAATCATACAAATCATATGCTGGTCAGAATGAAAATCAGATATGTCACTTTCCCTGCTTTAACAATTTAATACAAAATTTCCGAAAATTTAAATGGTATTATGTTCATTTAATATTGTCATTGACATATAGTTTTGTTTTCTCTGGTATTTCCTGGCTAGCCAACATGTTACCTTCATTTCCTCATATGTCATCTTTAGGTCCCGCACACATGGCACTTTCTTGCCTCCTTGGTTGGAATTCCCGAACCCTGCTCCTCTTTGTCAAGTCTACTTTTCCTGGTTTATATCTCGTAGATAAGGCATCTATCTTTTCAAAAATTTTAGTAAAAATTCACTAAAGTAAGAGAGAAATCCACATCCAATGTCCCACTCCAGTGCACTCTCCCTCCAGATACTGCATCACTACATTCCTTACATGAGGCTCCATAGCTCTGCTGGGAGAGTGAGCCCGGTAGTCAATTTTGTGTGCGTGAGGAGGCGCGAAAGTGCCGTGCATCTGGAAATCTCAAAAGTGCAAACGGGTAGTTCTATAATTCCATAAAACTTAAACGCTTTATCTAAAAGGAGAGGCTTGATGCACTAATGAAGTGCTGGCGACTCTGTTCAATAGCGCTTCATTGATGCATCATGCTGGGAGTAGAGTACAGTAATCTCCCGCGTATAAGGCGCACCCTGCCTATAAGGCGCACCTAGAGTTTAGAGATTTGACCAGAAAAATAAAAAAAATCACAACTTTTGTTCTACTGAATGGATTTTGAAAATTCAATAACCTATTTGTTGCATGGACCCCCCAGACCCCCTGGACCCCATATTCAGCTGATGAAGTTATATGGGAGTGTACGATATCAAAATGAAGGTCTTGATCTCCCCCTTGTGGATCCAGGAAGAACTAAAACCTCTTGTATAAGACACGCCTTATACGCGGGAGATTATGGTAGGGCGTTGAGAACTAAAATTAGATTTTGAATATGCACCTGTCTTGTTGAGACCTGAGTGTAACCATGCGTTTAAATCAATGAGCTATGACGGTTATTAAAAATGGTAATGCTAGACTTGGCTCAGGTATCAAACCTTGAAGGGCTGGTAATGCAGGAGTGAATTATGCCAATCCTCGCGGTGAATACCAACCCTTTAGTCCACACCAAAAAAACATAAGTTTGTCTATAGATTTTGGTTTTGAAAAAAATTGTGCAAGCGAGAGATTTTTTTTTCTTAAGAATTTCTTTTTGCATCCAATGAATTCCTTGCTGGAAAAGTGAGGCTTCAGGATTTTTTTCTATTTTATTTATAAGAAACATTTATTGAAAAGAAAGGTTTTTTTTCAAAAATATGGTGAGCGCGATCCTTAGACCAACTTTTTTTTTTGTGTGGCCTCATGGTCAACAGGATGCATAAATGTAACACTGGAGAGTTCCTCGCCAGGGATGCATTCACGCATCATGTTGGCCAATGGGCGTGATGCTTGAATGCACAATCAGAACTTTGAGAGATAAACCTACCAGTGTCTTTCAATTAAATGATTACCCATTCACAAACAGCACGATGCATCAGTTTTCATGATGCACCAATGAAGTTTGTGTAGCCTGTAACTCCCACACTGCACTAGTGCATCATGCTTGCACTTAGGGAATGCATCATGTTTCTAGGGTTAGCATGATGCATAAATGCACACTTGCGAGTTACTCGCCCAGGCTGCTTATTGCATCTAACATACTATGCAACCCTTATATAGGGTTTGGAATCATTGAAATACAAAGACGGATAATGTGAAAAAATGGGCATTTTAGTGTGAGTTGAGTGTTGAGTGAGTGTACCGTAAAGCGGGGCTACTTTGGCTCATTCAAGACAATTTTTTACTGATTACTGTATGTAAGGTTAATTTTTACCAAAATGCTATAACGTAATCTCCCGCGTATAAGGCGCGTCTTATACGAGGGGTTTTAGTTATCCCCAAATCCACAAGGGGGATACCAAGACCTTTCTTTTGATATGTTACACTTCCCCTAAGTCCTAATAGGACATAGTGTGGACCAGAGGGGTCTGGGGGACCCTAGGTACACATAGCTTTTTGAATTGTTAAAATCCATTCAGTAGAACAAAAGATATGAATTTTAAAATTTTTTGGTAATATTTACAAACTCTGGGTGCGCCTTATACGCGGGAGATTACGGTACTTTCCTATAATTTCTAATTAAAAGACCTAGCTGTATGCATGTTGCCATGGCAACTAGCGCTACAGGTCAGTGACTTTTTTGGCATTAAGTGGTCTTCAATATAGCCCCACTATTCGGGGCTACTTTGGCTACTTTTTTTAGAATGTCATTTATTTTGTATTTGACTCCATTTTTCCACATTTTTTTTTCATATATTTTTTTTCAATAATTAATGTTTCATAATAGAGAACCAAATATTTTATTTTCTGCCATTTGGAAATGATTCCTTTTATAACAACAGCCAAAGTGTGATTCCATCTAACTGGGACAGACAGCACCGTTGCGATAATTTTACACACAATTTGGCTGTCTTTTACACATTGACTCATTGATGTATGGTAGCCTAACCTTCCAGTAGAAGGGCCAAAATACATTCTTTGATTTGATTTATACACACCTTTATATATATTTTATTCAGCATTTGATTCTGGCTTTATCATGAACCAATTGTATATATCAGGCCACCCTTAGAAATATTTTCGTTTCCTGTCCAGAGGCCTGGTGGATTTTTTGTGAGAATGGGAAAATTTTTTCCTGAGTTCTGAAAAACAATTTATTTTTTTGGTCAATCAGCACAAGAATCTAGGTTTCCAATCACTAAATCTTACAATGTGATGGCAAATTCATGCCGTCCCCGCTTACAATGCTCATGACAAATAAAAATTTTTCCCTCCCTCCCTCATGGGTCTAAAAAACGGATGTATTTTTAAGGGTGGCCTCATTCAATAAATTTGCACAAATACAATAGGGAATTTCATCCAAAGTATCCCTATTTGCCATAGACTTTTAGAGCCAAAGTAGCCCCATTTTCCCACTGTCAACGACTAATGTTCACTAAATTTTAATCTTCTAGGTTAATTGGGGGAGTTAATTTCTAGCATCAGATATGTGGTATGTCAATGTGTTTTCTCTGTCTCAGATGGGGGTACATGAGGTGACACCTAAATCTTGGGCTCTATAGCAATGGAATTTGACACTAGAGAAATTTTTTGAAAAAAAATGAGTTTCAAAATGACCCCACCTAGGGGTGCATGGTTCAACATGGAAAAATAAAAAAAAGGCTCTAACCAAGCCAAATTGAGTTTATCTTTGATAATGATAGGTTTGATAAAGCAAAAACATGCTTTACCCTCTCCAGTAAGTCTTAACAACACTTTTTTTTGGCTGAAGACAAAGTAGCCCCGGAAATGCAAACTTAAAAGTAGCCCCGCTTTACGGTATTAACCCTTTAAAGGCTGCTGAGGCAGGAGTGCGAGCACTCACCAGCACTTCATTGGAGCATCATGCCGACCCTCTGGGAGAGTATCAACTCCTGTACGGTTGGCATGATGCATGAATGTAGCCTTGGTGAGTTACTCACCAAGGCTGCATTCATGCATCATGATGAACAATGGGCATGACGCATTAATGCATCAGTAGCCCTTAAAGCTGGCACAAGACGTGAAATATATAGATTTTTTTTTTCATAAATAAGTGCAAATATGAATATGAAGAAAATATGGAATGAGGAAATAAACTGTTGTACATTAAATGGATGGTGTGTTTGTTATCATTACTGTAAATTCCCTCGTATAAGCCGCATCCAGACTTTGTGGAAAATTCAGAAATAACAACTTTTTAAAATATAAATGGATCTTTAAAATTCAAAAAGATATGGGATCCTAGGGCACTCCCGCACACCCCTGTGATGCTGGAATAGTTGGGGAAACATTGTTATATGTCAGATCAGACCTCCCACCCTCCCTCCGCCCTAATGGGTTGGGTTCTGGTACTAGCAGCGGCCTACATGAAAGAATTTGTGGTACTGTAAATTCTCTCAAAAAAGCTGCGGTTAGTACCAGAACCCAAATGATAGAGCGCCTTCGAGGTTCCCGAAGTCTGGGTGCAGCCTACACAGGGGTATTTGACATACCGTAATCTCTCGCCTATAAGGCACAGCTCGCCTATAAGGCGCACCCCCAACTCAGGGAGATCTGTTTCATGTATAAGGCGCACCCCTGAGGGCAGATTTTTGTTAGTTTAGTACTGTTCTATAGTAAAAAATACCCCCCCTATAAGGCGCACCCCAAACTCACGGCAATTTACCTCCCACGTATAAGACCCAGCACCATTTTGTTTGGCCTATAAGACGCGCCTTATACGTGGGAGATTACGGTACTACGGCATCTTGTTTCAAATTTATTAAAGCTCTCCCTGTAGTGAGGATTCCCCGTGTCAAGGTAGAGAGAAGTGCACCCATCGTCTTCTTAGATATCAAATTTGTTTTACAACAATTGGGGGGTTAAATACATAGGCCAATCATCACACCTTAGAGTTAAAAAGCCTTTCTGTGAATATATCATGTAACCGTGAGTTTTAGAAATAATTTCCCATAAAACCCATGACAAACCTACAAGCATTAAGGCTACTCATACGCTTTTTTCTTCTTCATACTTTAGTCAAACTCATAAGGTCCATTTTACATTTCATGTGGATCAATTACAAGTACAAATAGACCCAACACAAATCATTACCATGTTATTACACGATCTTTATTGATACATGTACAAGGTTTTCTGCTGTATCTAAAATGTTCAAAACAACACATTTACTTTGAAACCCTGCTCTTTAACCCTTTAAGGCCAGAGCAAAAATTGTTGCCCTGGCCATGGGGACGGCCTCTGAAAAAAGTATAGTTCCTAGAGGACGAGCCTATTTTCAATTCCTATACTAATCCTATATAACTGGCATCGACTATAGTTGACGCTAGGCCTGCCATGGTGTCGACTATACCTTAAGGCATGCTTAAGTTCATTTGTAGCCATGGCGCATCAATGCAGCGTGGAATAGCACGCTGCATTAATGCACCATGCTGAACTCTTTACCGTAATCTCCCGCGTATAAGGCACGTCTTATACGGAGGGGGGTCCATGGGGCCCAAGTTACACATAGGTCTGCATCTGCATCATACCGAGCAATCCCGAGTGTATCCAGCCGGCATGATGCATGTAGACTGGATGTGTTACATGACTTAGCTACATTCCTTGTTCATTTCGACCACTGAACATGATGCATCGATGCACCATGATACCTTTAACACTTTAAAGGCTGCTGATGCAGGAGTGCATCATGCCCATTGATCGTCATGATTCATGAATGCAGTCCATTCATGCATCATGCCGACCGTATCTGATTGATACACAAACTCCCGAACGGTCATCATGATGCACCAATGAAGTGGTGGCGAGCAGTCCTTAAAGGGTTGGAGTATGGACCTACAGGAATGCCTTAGGGAGTGGTCATTATTTATCAACGGGGGGGGGGAGGGGGGCTGGTGGGTTTGAGGGGGGGACATAAAAAATTCAGCCCCTCCCGAGGCGGGCTAAAAAAATTGAGACTCCTCTTGAAGGGGGGGGGGCTAAAAAAATTTACCCTTTTTAGCAAAAAAGCCCGCGTGCTACTATAGATCAAAGAGGGACGCGAAAAATTTGCGGGGGAAGCAAAAAAATTTGACTGCTGCCGAGGGGGGTGTAAAAAAATTTCGCACTTCTGTGCAAAAACTCACCACCCCCCTGTTCATAAATAATAACCACTCCCTTACATATAAGGTGCGGCTTATACAGGAAGATAGACCCATTGTACCTTTTATAGGATCAGCAGAAGTTTGGGAGTGTACTACTCTATAGGGTTTACCCGGGTTGCATTATTGACCAATCAGATAAGTCCCTGTATTCACAGCAGATATTTTTGGGTACATTATGTAATACCTGGTACCCATCATGCTGGTTGTTATCAGTGCTTATCTGGCCCAGTGCCGGATCAAGCAATGGTGGACCCACTAGGCCTCAGTACTGAGCCCTACAGGCAGAAACATCATACATTGAATTAGGGCGAGTCGGTCAGCTGCGTGAGACAGTTTCTTTGTTTATATGTAAGACTGCTCAAATCTTACTCCTACAGCAGAAGTGTACTCAAAAGTTCAATGTTTGTTGCTGTTTGAAGTGTGTATTGTAAATCTGCAAATTCAATGGAAGCGTACTGCGTGGACAACTACTGGTACCCGCCGTGTGACATATCTCCGGTGTCTCAACGGCCAGTAACCAGCTGTTTTAACTAGTCTGAATCAAGCACGCTATAAGATTCCTTCAAGTTCATGCCTTATACGCCAGGTAAACCTCATATGTAGGGAATTACAGTAAAAGGAGCTAGGTCTGTGAAAATACGACATACCTCACATACAACAATTAATCAACAATTATTCATCATCATCTTCAACATCCCTCTGCCTTCTTCTGATTCCTTTCTTTCCTGCCACCTTTTTGAATTTTATTTCAGCTTTATCAGTTGAACAGGAGTCTGAACCTTGACATGAAGACTTTGTATTGTCCTTGCCTGTGATTTCCTCTGTAGATTCATCCCCCATATTCACATCAGAGTCCACCCTTTTGCGTTTAAGCGATGAGTTTGAAACATCTTTACTGTCCACTTCCATCTCATCATCGTCATCTTTATTTTGAAGATAGTCCAAGTTTACCGATCTGCTACTTGAGCCCACAGGACCTGATCCAGCCACTCTTTGCCATTTTGGTTTTACCTTCTTTTGACCCATGTCATATTCTGGCATCACTAGTTTCCCCCCACGGAACTTCTTTTCCCCCGATTCTGATTTATCCGATGAATGCTCTGACTTGGACTGGTGTGAGAACTGGACTTTCTTACTTAGATCGGCCGGAGTCTGATCCTCCGTTGACTCTCTGGCTTGACGCCTTTCCTGTAGGAATGCGAGAGCAGCAGCTGTGTTACTGCGCTCTGATAGCTGATCCCTCGACACATCTGACAAATCATACGAAGTCCACTTTTCTGGGTTCTTCTTAAAGCCTGGTGTGGGTCTATAGCGAGGGTGCCTTGCCCTCCCATAAGGCCGTCTGAACGACCCACGGTCTCTGGGTTGAGGCTGCACCGCATCTTCTCGTGGGTCTGGCTTCACTAGGTGACTTCTTTCTGTGTCATCACGGTTTCTTGATTGGGCGCTTGCAAAAGCGTCATGCTTTTTTTCTAGTGAAGCAAGTCCTCCAAAGATATCGTCACAGCGGTTTTTGAATTCGCCTTCTTCAGCATTTATGACATATCCAGTGGATCCGGCCGCGGTCATGATGCATCTTGAATTGTAAAAACATTGTATAGTCCAGTGCAATATACATTTTGAATCAGAAAACCATTGTAAACTTTTTTTTTACACATATATACTTCCTTCTAGTCATCAATATGTCCCCCCTCCTCCATGTAATATCCACAAACAACTACATTTATATAATATATTACAATTTGATACAGTGAATAATGGGTCTAGACCCCTAAATTCGACAGGGTGACATGGCCGTTTCTTAAAATCGACATGTGACATGAAGCTTAATGACAATGACATTGAGAAGGAAAGGTTTAGTGACATGAGACATGGCCTTTCCTTAAAATCGACATGTAACATGAAGCCTAGTGACAAGGACATGGGAAAATAGAAATTTAGTGACTTGTGACATGGCCTTTGCTTAAAATCGATATGTGACATGAAGCCTAGTGACAAGGACATGGGAAAATAGAAATTTAGTGACTTGTGACATGGCCTTTGCTTAAAATCGATATGTGACATGGGGACCCCCCATCTAGACCCCCTGAATAATCTGTTTCTCATTTGCAGGATGCATCATTCAACCCCCATTGATGTAGACTAAGGGAGTGATCATTTTTTAACAACAGGGGGGGGGGGGCTGGTGGGTTTGCGCGTGGACGCGCGAAAAAAATTTCAACCCCCCCCTCTTGAGGGGGTAAAACTTTTTCGACCCCCCCTCATAAGGGACAAAAATCGCGCGCGGACGTCCCCTTTCAGCCTATAGTAACGTGCGGGGTTTTCCACTGAAAACAGGTGAAATTATTTTGACCCCCCCCATCAGAGGTATTGAAAAAATTCTGACCCCCCCCGGTCAAGGGGTTGACAAAATTCTGACCCCCCCCTCAAACCCACCGGCCCCCCCCCCGTTGTTAAAAAATGATCACTCCCTTGGCCTAAGGCTTAGCCTAAGGCTATATACTAAAACTAAGTTCAAACACAGATTATTTGCCTACTAAGTCTAAGACTGTGCCTGGTGCCGAGAAAATAGGCTGTGTTGCCGTGTCGGTATGAAACTCCTGTGTTGAGCGTGTCAGATTTGATCTAATTAATGCTACCTGCTCTCCCCACCCGTGTCTGTGGATATTTAAAATTTCCATATCGCGCTTGTCAGATTTTAAAATCCCCGGTGTGACAGTGTTGCACATGTTGTTTTTTACCCATGTAGATAGGCGCAAGACTACTAATATTCCAGAGGGGGTAAAACTTTTTCGACCCCCCCTCATAAGGGACAAAAATCGCGCGCGGACGTCCCCTTTTAGCCTATAGTAACGCGCGGGGTTTTCCACTGAAAACAGGTGAAATTATTTTGACCCCCCCATCAGAGGTATTGAAAAAATTCTGACCCCCCCCCCCCGGTCAAGGGGTTGACAAAATTCTGACCCCCCCTCAAACCCACTGGCCCCCCCCTGTTGTAAAAAAACTAAGTCTAAGTTACTAGTAAGGAACAGGAGGGTCACAAGAGGCAATTGCCTTGGGCTTGGACTCTCGAGGCTGTAATTGATACTGGTCTGAGATTAAGCTTAAGAAAGGCGGTCTTATAAGTGAATCTCAATTTGTGACCAACTTCAATTGCCTCTTGTGACCCTCCTGACATTTATATAATATATTACAATTTGATACAGTGAATAATGGGTCTAGACCCCTAAGGCAGCATGCAGGCGATGATGTGTATCCCAGTTTAGGCCGAAATACCTGCCTGCTCACAGGCAGGATCCAAGATGTATACAAGCCTATAGTGGCACAAACACATGGCTAGTCTGAACTAAGTACTCACTGTCAGTTCCTGGAAATTGTCCCTCCTATTCACAAACATGTAGTTTTCATGTACATCAGCTTATATCGACTGAAACATGAGATATATCCAATAAATCTGACATGTTTATCTTGAGCTTAGATATCACTACCTCAATGGCCTCCATTGTCAACATGCTGGGGATGCCACCTGGTGTTAGCCTCCTTTTGAAACATAGGGCTAACCAACCAAGAATAGTGTAGTCTTTTTTGGCACTAGGTGGCTACACCTGGCTTCAAGATGGCCGACAATGATTTGGAGTTAGGGAGGGAGATTTGAAAACCACCTGGATTATTAATTATTACAAGTATTTCAAGTGCTGTGTGTATTGTGAATCTTTGGATATACATTGAGGTAGGTACGTGAATGAAAGGGCTGCTATGAGCGCGGACCATGTCCTAGAAATCTGTGACAGGTTTGGGAGGTGTGTGCAGGGATAGGTCTCTGTGATTAGCTTTGAAATTATAGAAATAGTTGATGAATAAGGTTCCTGATATTTTATCTGCCAAGAAGACAAGATTTCCTTTGATTTAGTGTTTCAACTTTGTATGAACTCTAATTAGTTAATTAATTACCACCTTAATTAGGTCAATGTTTTAGTAATCTCTCATTCATTATATGATAGAACTTAGGAAGTCGAACAAAAACATATAGAACAGCAAGTACATAGTCTTAACCTCATCTCTACCAAATATGAAGGAATTCTATCGACGAGCACATAGGTTTCTAGGATCAGCCAACTTAAATTTCAGCTAATTTTGATGGTTTTTCTCAACTTTTTATATTCATAAATTCATATCTCTGACCCTATTGGTCATATCAGCTTCATTTAAACTGCATTGTATCCGTAAAGTCATGGGCTTTCAGGAAATATATGGTTTGCTATGATATATCTCTTTTCAAATTATGGCAATAATGTAGCTAAAGGTCACAGACAATTCCTCTTTGTAGAGTTTAATTTCATGACGAAAATTTGGCCAACCTTGTCTCACAAAAACCTCAATAACTCACCGAAAAATGACCTTAAAATTACAATTCAAAAAGCATGTTGCTTCTCACATATGTGTGGAAAAGACTGTGCCAAAAACCAAGAGCTCTCATGTGTTTAAAATTTTTAGTCACATACCTAATTGAGGGAAGTGTTGGTGGAAGCATTGGACCTGACAGTAAGTACTTCTGTGAGAACTGGGCACTCAGCCAATCTGGCTGACCAAACAGACTACAACAGACACACTTGGTCTCTGAGGTTCCCTCAGAGCGTCTACGGAGTACCCAGTTATTCCCAGGTCTTTTCACCTTAAAGTAGGCACTGACATAACTCCCGTGGGCGGCTCTGCCGTGCGCGGACACCCACAGTGTGATAAAGCAAAAGTGGGGGCTCTTCAGGGTGACCCATCTTAACTTATTGATTCTGAAGCTGTTTACTGGTGGATCTGGACAATTAGGGTATTATTTTAACGGCCTTGAAGAGGGCTTTAATATGCATGTACTTGTTCAATAGTTTGGGAAGTAAAAAAATATGTTTCCCACAGGTGAAGTTGAAACTTAACTTCAGAAGCTTTTTATTGTGTGAAATATGCATCTCACATATTTAAAAATGGTACTCACATATTCCCTGGTTAAATAAGATTTAGAAAATGTCTAGTTTTCTTTTATCTAATAGGCAGCACTATGTTTTCTAAGCAACTACAAAATCATGACCTATTTGCTCTGTGAGGGGGAGTGAGAGATTAGCTCTAACACCTCCCCAACTGCACCACACCTATAGGCCCACCACTGGAGGGACCACCTGGAGGTGGCCCCTAATGTAGGACTGACTACCAGGACTTCTCTCTGACTGACTAGGAGTGCTTTCCTTTGATGTTTGAACATCAGTGACAGAGTGGGGGAGGGGTCCAGTCAGAGGATTCCTCCTTGGGACTGGGTGAGATCATTCTAGTCAGGTGGACATTTCCCTAGCCCGGGCCTAGGCCAAGACCTATCTGACTGAGAGGACATCAGTAGACTCCCTTAAATATGGAAGGAAGGACACAAAATGTCCCTTTGACCTTGACCTTCAATAGGTCAACTTGACCTTCTTGGTCAAATATTAAAAAAGGTCAACTAATCATTGATTAAATCATTCACCTTGCTAAATCTCAACAAATGTTAACCCATTTACAAAAAATTAATAAATTTGACCTTTGACCTTAAATTGACCGTGACCTTGATCAAGGTCAGGCCATAGGTCATCAGAACCACCCCTTAAGGGACTTTCCTCTACTTTTTATTTCAAGTTCCTAGTGTCAATATCTTCTGAGAAACAGTGATTTAAGTGTTCCAGGCATTTCTGACCAAAGTCAGCATGATCACAAAATTTGAATCCTGATTAAACTCTTAAGTATGGGTTATTTTGGCAGAATATAAGGGTCATTTTGTGGTCTTTGGACGGTCATAATGTCACTTTAAATTAAGATAGAGACTTCATTCAAAAAGCAAATCCACTTGTTTTCTTGTGATCTATCCAATGGTATACAAATAGAATACATAGTATATAGTTTTGAAAAACTAGGTAAGTGCCTACTTAAAGGCTGATCACTTATCAATCTAGCATTTACAATGGTACATTGCACACTTACGGACGTGTTGGGTTTGTTTCCTTGCTTTTCAGTCACTAGATTTAATAGAATTGTAGAATTTATCACTAGAAACTTCCCCAAATACAAGCTTTCTGTCGCATCTGCACTGCTGAAGCTGATTTCTGGTCGGGTGATGAGTGGCCGCCTGTGGTGTAGCCGCACCTCTATGATGCGAGTGTATTCTGTGAGCACAGGGCGTCAGTGTAGCAGGTGCCCTCTAAGTAGGTCACAAGCAGAAGTCTTCTTCCGGCGTGTGCAGGTCCAAATGTCAAACACACATTTGAGTGAGTGTTTTGTCGTTTAGTTAGTGGGTTTCTTCTTCTACTGGTACATACAGTAAGTATTACTATTCTTTCTTTTCCTTGGCAAGCCCTAGAACCAAAATAAAAGACCGATCCATTCCGAAATAGCCCACTATTCTTGATCATGATGAAGACTAGTACTGTACAGTGCCAGAGGTAGCGGTATTGTGGGGGTGTGGATGGGGGGGGGGGCCATGGGGACATGACCATCTTTTAAAAGATGGCCATGTCCCCATGTCAATTTAAGAAATGGTCATGTCACCATGTCGATTTTAAGAAATTGTTCATGTCACTATGTTAATTTTAAGAAATTGTTCATGTCCCATGTCACTAAGCCTAAAATAGCCCATTGTAAAATCACAACCTTCGTATGGGTTGATGGTGGTGGTGTGATATACAATTTTAGATTTCAAGTGTCTCCACTGTAAAATTCTCCTCCTGTATACAGCCCTCTATATAAACCTTCTTCTCAACTATGATATAACAGAACCAACACAAAGCCAATTTCTGTAGATACTAGAGCTGGCCCTCAGCTAGGTTACCACAGGATCTCCAGTCCTGCCCTGTCTCTCTAGAGCTGTCTCCTGCAGCTCCAGAGAGCCGTCTCCTGGTCAGGTCACCATAGCTGAAGCTCAGCTCTGGCCTGTCGGCCTTTATTTATATCACTCTCTACCCACAAAGGGGCACTCCCTCCAGCTCTACTCACGTCTCCATCACAGGCGGCAAGCAGGACATGTTGACACAGCGTCGTCTTCCCACCAGGTGAAGGAACCATAAAACTTCCGAGAGTAGGGAATGGTCATTTGATAGTTAAAGTGACACATTCAAAGAATGAACCATTCAGCAGGATATATTGATACAATATTACAATATATTTCAACCACCTCAACTCCTCCCATATAGCAAACAACTGTTATATATAATTACCCTTGATATTTAGACTAATACATTAGTATATTATTGAAGCTACCCCTTGGGATATACAATTGTCCGCCCTGTTCATCGGATATACACAGTTTCCATCTCAATCTCGTCTCTCTCTCTCAAAATTGCTCGGTAAACCAATAGTGCATGGCGGGTGGTTTATCACACCCCCTTACGCCTACCAGCTGCTCTTCTATCACCTACAGTCTGAACTGGGTGGTAGAGTCCTCTCCAACGGGATATACATTATACATCACTTGGGGCACACATTTTCATATCCGATTACAATATAATATACATAATAGAACACACTCTTCACAATGTCATCTTACAGTCTCCACACAATAATATAAATACCAGCCTATAAGATGAAAGCACACAACTCAAGAATCCAATACAAATACATAAGGTCATTACACTACCCCTCCTTACTAGTACTAAATAGCTCCTCCCAGTAAAGGGAAGGACTACTTCCGGTGACAGGGTTCACCACAACATCTGAATGCACAAGTGGCCATCCTCCTCATAAACTACCCCCATCTCCCTATCTAATTAACTTTACAACCCCACAGGTGGGCCTTGCATTGAAATCCTTCCCACCCACACACCTCATCTTGGTTTGGCCATGCACGACTGGATCTCGATGTATACTCCATGACCTGTACCTTCTCTAGTATATACTAATCCTCTTACACTAAATGATACATGTACATACAGAAGTAATCTTGATATATAATTGATATAGGTTATTCATGACATCTGTAATCTCTGATACAGCTAAAAACAGTAGTGAAGGCACTCCTGACTTTACACCATGTTGCATGTTGATTTTAGTGGTCCATACCCATTATTGTCTATTCGTCTATTGAAGTCATTTCTAGACTTTAGCTGAGGGAGTCATTTAACAACGGGGGGTGTGGGCTGGTGGGTTTTGCGCGGATGCCCCAAAAAAGTTTTGCCCCCCCATTTGTGACGGTCAAAAAATTGACTTCCCCAGATAACCCGAAAAAATTACTCACACCAAATCACCATTTCTTTCACTACTCACACCAAATCACCATTTGCTTTACTACTCACATCAAATCACCATTTCCTACACTACTCACACCAAATCACCATTTCCTACACTACTCACACCAAATCACCATTTCTTACACTACCCACATGAAATCACCATTTCTTAAACTACTCACACCAAATCACCATTTCCTACACTACTCACACCAAATCACCATTTCCTACACTACTCACACCAAATCACCATTTTCTACATTACTCACACCAAATCACCATTTCCTACACTACTCACACCAAATCACCATTTCCTACACTACTCACACCAAATCACCATTTCCTACACTACTCACACCAAATCACCATTTCTTACACTACCGGTACTCACACCAAATCACCATTTCCTGCACTATTCACACCAAATCACCATTTCTTACACTACCGGTACTCACACCGGTACTGCTTACACCAAATCACCATTTCCTTTACTACTCGCACCAAATCTCCATTCCCTATCCTACTTGTGGTTCATGTAGACACTATTCAGGGGTGGAATCAATCTACTTAGCTTTGTGGATTCAGGGGGGGGGGCTCTTGAAAAAGAGCCCCTTGCTCCTGTGGTTACCCATCTGAATGGCAATTAGCAGATATAAAAAGTTTTGATACATGCACCCATGAATCTTGGCACACACTGTTTGTGCTTTGCGTTATCTCTTGCAGTAGTAGTACCGTAGGCTATGGCGTAGGTGATCCACTGCTTGAAATTTTTCTTTCATCCTACTCTATACTGTAAATATGATGTTGGTAGAAAGATATCATCTTTTGAATTATTGTACATGTATTAAGATTTTTCTCCTTATTTTTCACTTTGACATATTATATAGCTGAACAAAATGTGGCGTGAGACATGCGTGTTGGAGGTCCAGAGGGGCGGAGACACCAAGACTAAACCCAGCTGTAGTGGAATAATCCTGGATGCCTCGCTTGGCATTGTTATCTCACATGGGTCTCTTATATGGCCTGTTCTTGACCCTACTCATAGGTCAAGGCTATTAGAGAAAGGCTATCTCCCAGGTCATGATCTCAAGGAATATGCAATAAGAGCCATTATAGAACAAAGAAGAACTTCAAAACACATACAAAATTTTGCACCTGATCATAAAAGACATCTGTCTTTAGGATTTCAAGTGGGTGCCAATAGATGTGGCTCTAATAGTGAGGACAAGATGAATGATGGAAATCTTAGCCAAATTAAAGGTAAAATACTCAGTGTCTGGAAGTCCGTCCCTTTCGAAGAGACATTGCTAAGAATGATGCCACCGAGCGAAGGATGGAAATTCACTGATGATGAGGACAAAGATAAAACAGAGGCAAACCAAGAAGTGAATGATTTGAAATCAAATAACAAAAGTAATTTGGATGGCTCAGATAGTAAGGACTCATTTGAAATGCTGCCTTTCTTTGTGATAATCAAGCTTGATGAGGGAAGCAAATCTATAGAGTCTCTACCTAATGTCTCTCACCCATCTCGGGTTGCATTAGGGGACCGGGTCTCGGTAGTGGGGACACCCTTCGGGTCACTCAGCCCGGCTGTGTTCATGAACTCTACAAGTGAAGGAGTCCTGAGTAACATCGCGGGGAACAAACAAGAGATGCTGCTTACAGACGCACGCGCCATACCAGGCAGTGAGGGTGGGGCAGTCTACTCTCAACACAGGTAGGTTAGAATATACCGTAAATCCTCACGGCAGAAGCCGTTACAACCGCGGCTTTATTCACAAAACCAGGTTGCAGCTTATTTCAATACACCTATACCACAGGTGCTTTTTGGAGACTCTACGCGTGCAAAAGGAGACCCAGCCCATGTAGTAGATAACACTGTATGATCTATTGATTTCCCCTTTACAATATGATATGAAATTAACTCGTATCTATTGAAATTATCTTTTTCTTTTCTTTTTTTCATACATTGACTGGGTTAGTAGTATATATATAGGTCTTCTTTGGATATTTCTAAAAAAATATCCAAAGAAGACCTATATTTTTTGAATATCCAGAAAATACCTATTATTTTGGATAATAGGATTATTTTGGAAATAGTAAAGGAGGACTATTATGTATGGTGCTTCAACCAACTGATGGGAGCATACATGCATCAACCAACAATGGGAGCATCAGCCGTTCTAAGTTAACAAGCTCGCACGAATAGTCGTGATTTTGTTCACACTGAAGCTAGTACCTGGAGCTACAGGCGTGGAGGTTCGTGACATGAGGGCTAGACCTCTTCAATTAACCCCAGACATTGCGTTCCTTATATACTCCACCTCAGCAGTGAAATCATAAATGTGGTGTTACACCTTTAAGTCTATGAACAAATAGACATTCAGTTTAAGAGGATATAGATTTTTTTCAACAGTTTGAGTGATTTAGGGACAGAGTTTTTTCTCCTTTATTTTTTGTTATGTTTCATTGATATCAGCAAAAAACATTTGCTGAGTTATTAGAGGAATTTACAGCGTTAGTTTACAATTGAAACGATAGATTTTCATTTTCATTGGATTTAAAGCAATTCTTGTATTACGATGATAAATAAAATATGTGATGTACAGATCATTTGATTGAAGTATTATGCTGTCTATAAGTGAAAATAAAAATGAAGTGAAACAAGTTGTTTGGATATAATACATTTTATTATAATAATGTAATAGAACAGAGTTAAGTATTATTATAAAATCATATCATTAGGACATATGTGTTTCTTTACGCCATTGTTCATATATTTTGCTGTGTCTTAATTGGAAACATATTTTCGAATAAGGAGTATCTTTGAGTTTGTTAGATTCTTTTAATGTAATATTATATATTTTTTCCAACACAAGTTGTGCAATCGGATCTCCACAATTTATTTTATATTCTTTTTCACCAAAATTTAAAAAAAGGATATGAATTTGTCCTCTGTAATCATTGTCTATGATTCCTGCCTTAACATCTGTATACTTAAACCTATGCCCACTTAATGGTGCTATACGTGCATAATACCCAGTAGGGACAGCAACTTTGATGCCTGTTTCAATTAAACATTTTTCTTTGGCTGGAATTATATAACTGAAAGCACTATATAAATTAAATCCTACAGCGTTAGTTTTTTCTTTGCTTAGAGGAAATGTATTGGAATCATATCTAGTATATCCTAAAACAGGTTTGTTTCCCATTTTTTTTATTGACTGTACTTTAAGACTATTAAGAAGTGTGCATTCACAGAGACATTTATATCATTCAGAGACATTAAGAAGTGTGTTTTACCTTTAGGATTCTGTTTTTCTTATTCTTCTTCTAAAATGTACAGTATATCAAGATAGTCAAAAAGTTCTTTGTCTTGAATGTCTTCCATCGCAGTATTCAGTTTATCTAACTGATTTGGTTTTAACATGAAGTGGCTTTCAATATTCTTTGATGCGAACAGTAACGTATCCCAGTTTAATTTGGTGACAGTGAAACCTTCTATTTCAATTTTAGAGTTCATGTTAACGTTTGAACTAAACAGATGTTTTATTTGATCCATTTTAGATGAGAGTTCTGTCCATTCTTCTTCGAAAATTTCGATCTTTTGTTCTTCTTTTACATCCAAGTATACGAGTGTGTTGTCTTCGTGCGGCACGTCATCGTACATAACAACTAAATCGAGATTGTAGGAAATGTTATAACATCCTCGCAAACACGTTTTCACTTCACCTTGATCCGTGTAACTATGTGCTCGCACTGTGAAATTGGTTTCATACCGATGATGACTTTCTTCTGAACTTGTTTCATCTTCTGAGGTTGATGATTCAATGTTATTCATTATAGTTTCGTTGTCAGCCATTTTTTTGACGCAATGAATTATGTTGCTACGTTATGTTGTCATAGCTACACTTAGTAACGAGTGTTTACTCGATTTGTAGCGCATACCTTAGCAACCGTGTTACACAGAGAGTGGATACCAAAGACGATCTAAATCATAAATTTCTGCTGGTATTGATTCATTTATATGTCTCCAGCCGGGAAAATAAAGAATTAAGTCATCATTTATGAACAGAGTGGCAGAGAATGAGTTACATATGTGTTCTAGTATACTTTGAAATTGACTTCTGAAAGTGATTGTTTGATCTAAAAATAGTATATTCGCAGATTTCAATGACTGGATAAAATTTTTATATTCTTTAGACTTAAGTACTGTAGTAGTTTCATTGATACGACTATTTCCATGGAATATTATTGAAATCTTGCTGTATCTTGAATTATCTCGGGTTTGCCATTTAACTCCAAAGTGATCTGTGTAATACATGACATTGATTAATGTTTTTAAGTTTTTTATTACTTCATTTAAAAGTGAAGAAGTTTGAACTTCATCGTTTTTCCATTTATTCAAAAAAAGTTCTGCTATTTCATTTTTTAAAATAAAAGTAATTATTTTAGTGTTTTCATATGGAAAAATATTATTTGGAGGTGAATGATCATTGTAATCAGAATCTTGTAAAATATAAAGCAAGTATTCATCTACTTTTGCTTTGTTGTCCATTATGTTTTTTTGGTTGTATGATTTTTTAGTTTATCATAGAGATTGTGTGATTTTTTAGTTTATCCCAAGGATATTTTGTTTGTTATATTGTATGCATAAAAAACATAACTCGATTTTATTTAATTTTTTTATTAGGGATAATTTCACATCGAGAGATGGAGGGCATTTCATTGATTTTATTAATGGTTTATATGATGTTGATTTTTTTATTTTTAATGCTTTTTCATCATAGGCTTGTTCTTTAACTGCATCGACTCGTTTTTTCTTTTGCTGATTCTTAATTTGATTTTTCTTCATAGGCTTGTTCTTCAACTGCATCAAAGAATTGTTCTTCATCTGCAGCCTCTTCATTGACAGGGTTTTCTCTTGATGGTTCTTCATCCATTTTTTCAACTGGTTTTTCTTCAGTTTCATTAGTTGTTTTTTCTTTCCCTGATCCGAATCCTCTTTTGTTTCTTTCAGTTACATTAAGAACAGACACTTCTTCAAGGTGAGGGATGCAAATTCTTTCTATGATGATTTGAGCTATTTGATCTCCATGTTTTATTTCAAAGTTTTTATTACCAAAATTGAACAGTAGGACGGCAACAGTGCCTCTATAGTCTCCATCTATTACTCCTGCACCAACATCAATAAAATGATGAACTGCAAGACCTGATTTAGGTGCTATGCGACCATAGCATCCTGGAGGTATAGCAAGCGTTAAATCAGTTTTCACCAACATTCTTTCTTTAGCAGGAATAATCTAATCATAAGCACTGTATAAATCAAATCCTGCAGATTCTTTAGTTGATCTTGTTGGTTCAATCGCTCTTTCTGTATTTTTTATATAATATATCACAGGTTTACTTATAGGATTTATATCAGACGTGGTAACAGGAGTTTTGCATGGTGTTATTAATGCTGTATTTCTGTTATCCGTAAGTGTTACATAATAAGACTCGTGTGAATATGCCATTTTTGTTGATATTGATATATAAAGATATCAGTAATAATATGAAGTTATAACTAATATCAGTAATAATATGAAGTTATAACTATACTAAGTACTTATGACTTGCTTAATGACTTGTTATGATATAGTTATCTAAGCTTATTTCAGCGATATTTAAAGCGATAATACAATATAATGTTATAACTATAGTATGTATAATACTAAGTACTTATGATTATTGCTTTACTACTTGTTATATGATATATAGTTATTTAGTTCTCAGCTCATCACAACTATATTAAAAGCAGTTATAAACAGATAACAATATTATGTTATGATAATAGTAAGTTGTTACAATTGTTATATCACTAGTTATGATATATAGTTATTTAAGATCATCATAAGCAATCTTATGATTAGATGACAATGTGATAAAAAATTATAACTATATCAAGTTATTACAATCTCAGCTTATCACAACTATATTAAAAGCAGTTATAAACAGTTAACAATATTATATTATGATAATAGTAAGTTGTTACAACTGTTATATCACTAGTTATGATATACAGTTATCTAAGGTTATCATAAAGATATTTTAAGCAATCTTATGATTAGATGACAATATGATAAAAAATTATAACTATGACAGTTGTTACTATTGTTGCTGTATTATTTATTATAATATTTAGTTATTTAAGCTTATCACAAGATATTTAAAGCAATCTTATAATCAGATAACATGATAATATATTATAACTAATAAATTGTTATGACTAACTGTATTGTAGTTATTAAAGCTTATCACAAAGATATTTAACATTTTAATTAAAGCCTGCTTGTTCACTTCCTGTTCTTTTATCGAATTCATCGAAGATAATTTTCAAACCATCTTCTCTGTTCATGTCAGACAGAGCTTTTATGAGATGGTGAGTTGCACTGTATTTAGATGTTTGCCACATTTTTAGCACTTGGAAGGCATATTGAGTTAAGTCACGTTCAGGTTCATAAGAAATATTTTTTATATCTTTATATGATATATTTAAATAAATAGCGATATATTTCCAGTCTGATGGTATTTTTTCGCTCAATTTGCTCAAGAAAAGATATATAGCAGTGGAATCAGTATGGTAATTTTCCAATAATTTTTCGCCAAAATATTTTTGAGTGAATTCTATTAAGTCTCTTCTGCTAGTTTCTAGAAAACTTGTTTCTAGTTCCTCCCATCTCTTGTATGGAGGAACATTTCTCCACCATTTTTTTAACATTTCTAATGCCATTTCGCATGGTTTTTTAGACTTAAAAATATTTTCTAAACGGTGATCAGGTATGCCTAGATAAATACCTAGTTTCATCCAGTCTGTACCTAACAGTACAGATATTTGTTGTAAGACTTGATCAGAATAACCTAAGTCTTGATTGAAATAATAGGATGGCAAAGGCATTTTGAAGTTATATGTAATCAGATGTAAATTAAGATTGGTTATGTTAGCTGTATCACAAAGTAGTATCGGAAACTGGTTATGTTAGCTGTATCACAAAGTAGTATCGGAAACAAGTATACTATGATGCAAAAACAGAAATAATATAATATGCATAAGGTTATATATGATATATAAAAAAGGACATAATATTACAATATGCATAAGTTCATATATGATACAGTAAGTAAAAAACAAATATATAGCCAGTAAAGATATCGTAAAACTTGTATATTTAATGTTTGTGATTTGTGTTTTTGTTTTTTTATTTACAGAATTTGTAATAATATATTTTTTTATTTTAAGCATTTTTTATTGCTGACTTAGAATACTTTTCCACGAAGCAAGATAAAAATTTACTTTTTCTCTGTCTTCGATAGTGTATCTACTAAAGAAATTTGGATTAATGTTTAACATTTCATGAAAGGTAATTTCTCCGTTTAAAATATCATTCACAGTTATATTTTTAATTTTCAAATCTTTTTCTATATGACAGGCTATCATATCAAATACACTTTCAATTAAAGCATATTTTTCCATGTTTTTACCCGAATAGTATTCAGGGTGATGATCATTATTTTTATAATGATGATCTAATGCATTTTCCCAAATTTTTTTGTCTTTTTCATCTTTAAGACCTTCAGTAGAAAAGAATTTTAAGGTATAACCTATAGCTTCTTTAACTGATAATTTTGATAAATCATGCATATTTAATCGTTTTATAAGACATATTTTTTCTGCATAATTAAAAACTGTTTCTCCTATAACGAAAAAGGCTGCAGATATTATTTGCCTATGCTTGAATACTTGTTTATAGTGTTCAAGGAGTATATTTAAGAAAGCAGAATTGCATATAATTTTTTCTTTTTTAGCATTAACATATTTGATTGCTATTTCGTCACTGATGTTCTTATTTTTTAAAAGACTTCTTATGCTGTATGTTTGAAAACTCATTTTGAATTATATAGCAGTGATTAAGTATACCTAATCACATTCATGTTTTTCTTCATAAAACACTTCATCAGGTATACTTCTATATATGTTTAATAAACTCTCACGAGGGAGATCTACTATATCTATATCTTCAGCAGCTTCTTCATCCTTATCATTACTGTCTGATACTATAGTGTTTATGTAAATCGGACCTTTTCTTTTCCTGTATTCTCTCTCCATTTTAGCTATGCCATAGGCTTTTCTATGTGCTAACATACTCATGACTTCTTTTTCTGTCTCTTTTATTTTATAAGAGAGAGAAGAATTTTTTTCTTCTTCTTCTTTTATTTTGTTTTGATATTCAGTTTTCTCTTTTTCTAACGAGCAAATGTATGAGTGTTGATGGTGACAAATTTTTTCTAGGATTTCATTACGTTCTTTTTCATAGTTTAATTGAATCTTTAAATAATCCATATTTAAAATATAAGTTATTGTTTATAGGATCAGCGTGATATTTTTTGATTAGTTGTAAGTTGGAGATGTGGTATTTATCTCAGTGATTTTTCTTTGTTTAGGTATATGTATTACAACATATCTATTTTTAAGAGAGGAATTTATGGTTATTATATCAGTAAACTGATTTACTCTTGAGCTTTGGTTTGTTTGAGAATTATTTGAAACAGACTGTCCTAAGTAAGGATAGGACCAGCTTTTTCTCTCATTTATGTTTGTTATGTAACAAGTTAAAAAACTTTGTGTTTTTTCTCCATTTCGAAAAATGTTGCCAGTTTCTGTACAACATAGGAATATTTCATCTCCTTTTTGTAAAGGAGAAGAATATTTTTTTTGTGTTTCATTATATATGATACCTGTTATAGCTAAGACAAACATAACTAAAATACTACTTGCTTGTATAGCTGGTAGTTTTTTTTTAGTTGCATTATTGATTTTACTTAAAAGGTTTGATTCCGTCATTTCAATTTTTTGGATTTTAAAGTGTAATTGTTATTTAAAAAATCGTTTTTAGGTAAGCAGCTTTGACAAATTTGATATGGGAAATGAGCTTCTTTTATCACAGGTATTTTTTTCTTTTTGAAATGATTTATTATTTTATTATCGTTCCAGTCTGTATCAGTCGTGAAACTAGATATTATATCTTGCATGGACATGTTGTTAGCTCTTTTCTCAAGATAATATAAACAATATTGTCCACAAGTTGTAGAAAATAAACCTTGTATAGCATGAGTTGAATATTTATATTTTTCAGGTAATGCTTTAAGAAAACTTTCACGAAGAGGTAGAAATCCATATGAATCAAAATATTCAGCTAATTTATTAGGTTTTTCATAATATAAAGCTACCCAATGCTCACCAGGAGAATCACTGTTGTCAGTGTTAACTATGTAACTAGTAGGGTAATACGTCACTTCAGGTATGGTATCTTCTGAAAACACTCCATATTCTCCTTTTTTTTCTTCTTTTATGAGATTTAGATAAAAATTTATTTCTTTTCCATTCATTTTGTTAGGTTAGTTAATTCAGACTTAAATTTTAGCATATTACTTGAGTCTAATCTCATGATCTCATCATATTCTAAATATACAATGGCCGCTACTCCATGATCTAATTCTTCTTCTAATTTTATTACAAAACCTAAAGTACCAGTTTCAGTTAATTCAAAAGTTTCTGATGTTGCTCCGTCTTTAGAAATATCAAAGCAAAATAATGTTGTTCCCTCTTTAAATTCGTCTATGGTTACATTTTGTGCTTCATTTCTGAATATATCTCCTGTAGATTTAAGGAGAGCAAGATAAGCCATGTTATACATATTATTTGGAAAATCTAATTCATAATGATAAAAAGGAGTTCCTCCATCGTTTACTTTAAGTTCTATTTCTTTAAAAAATAAAGTTTTCAAATTTAAATGGATTACGATTATGTGTGCCTGTGAAGCCATCTAAATGCACGAGACCAATTATGACTCTTTTAGGTAAAGGTGTGTTATTTACAACATGTGAAGCTTGAAGAATAGCTTTTTGAGGACCGAAAGTGACATATTTCATGTCTATTTTATGGATAGGAATATCCCATATAGGTAAATTAGTAGCTCTTGCTTCTTCTAATTCTTGATGAAAATCATCTGTTAATCTAACTCTTTTCACGTACAAGTTTATTTCTTGTACATCTATAATATATTTTTGAGCTTCTACTTTTGACATTAAACAAAAAGTTTCATCTGCTCTATCTAATTCAATAGAAAGAGGCAAGTCCCCAGGTAATAATTTAGACTGTGAAAAAAGACTGTCATGTATTCTTACATGCACTTCAAACAATGTTCCGTTTTTTGTTTTTTCATATCTTTTTTTAGCTCCTGCATTGTGAGCTGTACCTGTTAAAGTGTTAACTTCATTGAAATCTTTATTGTCTTTTATGTAAAAACTTAATGGTCCTAAACATTTAGCTGTAAGAGGATCATAACTTAAAGTAAATTCTATTATTGATTTGTAACCATATAAATCATTGCTGTCTGATATTCTTATTCCTCCTACGAATACTTTTACATTCTTAAACATAGTAGCACCAAAATAATTAACAGGAAAAACTTTAGCATTATCATTTATAGTTCCATCGTTAGCTGGAGCGTCAGGTGCTGTTTTATCTGCTTTCAATATTTTTGCTTTTATGTAAAGGTAACTGTTATGTAAAGAAACATAATCTTTTTTGTTAGATTTTAATGTAAATTGAACAGTGTTGCTGTTTGGTGAAGCTGTAGGATCTATTTTTTCATAGTATGTTTTTATTCTTGTAGTATCAGTAGGAGGTATATATTTATAATCCAATTCCGAGCTTATACAATGATGTAAATTTTCATTTAAAAAAGACATTTTTTGTTCAGGTGTATCTTTTTATTTTTAATTAGATAATATAAAAAGATCAAGTTATCGGTTTATCTCAAGCTATTTATTCTATCCGAAAATATCACCATGCCTTCCTTTCTTTTTTCTGTTTCTCTTTTTTATAATTTTTGGCTGAGGAGATAATTTCTTTTGATTTGAAAAGTTTGAAATAACTTGAGAACCTAAATCAGACAAACTTTCTTCAGCTTCTCTTTTTATAGCCTTTTTTATATTTTCACCTTTTAAAACATTTTTTGCAATTTTTATTCCTCCTTTAAGAGCTCGTTTTCCTATTGCTTTACCTGCACTTTTCACCGCAGGAGTAATGAGAGGTACGACTGTTTTAAATAAACCTTTTAGTATGCCACCTATACCATATCCTCTTTGATTTCTGCTTCCTATGAAAGGAGTTAGTGTATTATATCCACTTCCATATTGATTGTAAAATAATGGATTTTTATTTTCTCGTAAAAATTGCCTGTAAAGAAGTTTTTTATGAGCACAATTCGAATACATTTTTATTTATTTTCCTAGGATTTTTTCTTCTTTATCTCAAATGCTTTTTCTTTATTTATTACTATTTTTTCCATTTCGTGTCCCAATCTTTCCCATAATATTTAGGGTTGGTTTTTTTTTATCTCCCATATCGTGTTTTACGTGGTGATGCTTTAGACGAACTTTTTTTCTTTTTTATTTCTCCAAAAATATCTTCAGAAGGAGGGGTAGAGGACATAGGTTCTATTTCACTTTCTTCATCGAATTTTTGTTCAAAAGAAGTTGGTTTTATTTTCTTAATTTTTATTTCTTCTCCTATTCCTCCACTTGCTTCATCTTTTTTATTTTCTTCAGATTCTATGAAGGTTTTTTCTTCTCCTGAAGGAATAAATAATTTTTGTTTACCATATTCTGGAGGATAATTTAAATTATCGTCGTCCACGCTGTCAGAATCTTTAAATAATGATTTTTCAATTGGATCATCGTAATCATTTTCTGAATATTCATCATCTGTTGCTTCTATGGATTCTATCTTTCCTTTTTCAATTTTTTTATGTATTTGTCGTTGTCGTTTTTTTATAATGTCTATATTTTGATCTTCTATAGGATATTTTTTTATTTTATAAGCGTCAGCATCCTGCTTGCTTTTTACTGGTTTATTGAGAAACCAAGATTTAGGTATATGTGGAGATAAATTATACCAAAGTTCATTAATGCCAAGAGGTTCTTTTTTTATGCTAGTATTAGAAAAAAATTTCATTATGTCTATCACATTAGAATTTTTTAGCAGTTTTCCGTTCATTATTATTTCACCCTGATCATTCCAAAAAAATTGTAAAGCTAACATTTTTTTTAAAATTTCTTTTATGTAAGGTATTTGTGCTTGTCTTATATGTGATAATATTTCTTCTATAGATATACCTGTATGAAAAGATTTTTCAGATTGATTTTCTTGAAAATAAGAAAAAAAAGTAGGATTTTGTTTAGATATATCTTGATTAGTACTTAAAACTTTATATGGTTGAATGTTATACATTTTTTCTGCTAATATTTCTTTTTGTCTTTCAAGAATAGGATTTTTTTCATTTTTAGTTTCTTTCGTCTTAATTTCTTCTATAGCTCTAAGTTTTTTATATGTAACTAAAGGAATGACAATACTTTTTTTGAAAGAAGCAGTCATATTATTGTCTACTTCCTGCTAAACCTCCTAGTAAAGTTACGGCTAAAGGAATAAGCATAGACAAAAAACCACCTTTTTGTTTCAATACTGCTTTCCTTTTTTTGTTATTCACACGTCTATTTACTAAAAATCTTAAAATTTTTTTATGCTTTTTAAGTTTAGCATAAGAAAAAGGACTTAATTTAATGTTTCCTTTCAGTACGTTATATATGCACTGACATATAGCATCTATGTCTTCTTTTCCTGCATATTCTATCAAAAGATTTCTTCTTTTTTTATTTTTAGTGTTACTTAAGACCGTAAGGAAAGCTAATTGCCTAGACAAATTAGGCCTTTTGTTTCTTTTAGTCTTTTTCTTTAAAATTCTTTTTTTCCCTTTCCTTTTTAATATAGGTCTTTTTTTTAATAACAAAGATTTCCTTTTCTTAGGCATTTTTTAAAACGTAATAAATAAAACTATTTCTTGTCTTTTATATCATTCTTTATTTCATTTATCACACGTACATTTTTTTAAGTTTTATTTGGAATATAAACATCTTGGCCTACATCAAAAATATTTCCTCTTAATCTGTATTCTTGTGGAGTTTTTTTATGTCCGTCTATTAAGAGATAAGAATGTGGTTTTCTAGTTGCTTCATTAAAAATATTGATAAAAGTTTTATGATTTTTTGGTAATAATTTTCTTCCTAATATTTGAGGCACTGTTTGATCTAAAGGAGAATTAAATATAACAAGGTAAGTAGCATTTCTGTTCACAGTTTGTCTTTCTTTCCCTTCAGAAAAAAAATTTTGAGATATATATATCACATTTAAACCTTCATGATGACAAGTTTGAGTAAATAATTTTCCTATTTCTGCATTATTACTGCTTTCTTTCATTAAGTCATCTAATATAATAAGTCCATTTAAGTTCGGTTTTATGTATTTATCAAAAGAAGAAGGAATACCATTAATGAAAATAATGTCTTTATCTTGCATTATAGAAGGTTTTTTAGGAGGTGTTTGACCATAACACCAAATAAAATAATCTATGTTTTTGTCTAATATGCGATCACTGTTTTCTATTAAATTATGAACAAAAGTAGTTTTACCACTGTTACTAGGACCTGCTACTATCATAGAAAAAGGTATTCTAATACATGCATTGAAAATAGGAAATTCTATGTGCTCCATTTTTTTTTTTTTTTTTTTTTTTTTTTAAATTCCTTCAATTTTAACTAGTTCTTCTTTATAAAAATTACCACTTAATATTTCATTGTTTTTATCAATTAATACATATGTTGCAGGCCAAGTTCTAAGAACATAAGCTACTTGAAAAATTTCTTTTTTCCAATGAGAAGAATATCCTTTTCTAAAAGTAGTTTTATATTTAGTAATTCTAACTTTATCTCCAACTTTAAAGGGTAAATGATGTTTTTTAGAGAATAAATATTTCCCGTATTGTTTTATCCATATTTTTTTTTCGTTTGCTTTAGTTACTTCTGAAGGACTTATACCTAAAGTTCTATGCTTACTGTGATTATAACTATATACTAAATTTTGAAGTACATCTATATATCTCAAAGTCTTTTTGAAAGTAAGATATTTATATATTTTATCTTGTATAGTACGATTGAATCTTTCTACTATTGCACTTTTAGTGTCTTGTGATGTACTGAAAAATTTAATGTTATTTTCTTTTAAATATTTTCTGAATACACCTTTAAATTCACTTCCGTCATCAAATTGTATAATTCTAGGCTTAACTTTGCTTTTCATTAATATATTTTTAAAGCCATCTAAAGTGACGAAAGCTGTTTTGTTTCTTAATGGAAAAATATAAGCATAACGAGAAAAACAATCTATACAAGCAAGTAAATATTTGATATCATCATTTTCATTTTTTAAATTAAATATACTAATTAAATCTATTTGCCATTGATCATTTATACCTTTCACTATAGTTTTTCTTCGTAAAAACCTATGTTTTATTTTTTTGTGAGAAGTATAGGTTCTAGTGTTATGAAGAAAAGCTGATACATCCGTATGAGTTATATTTTTATTTTTTTTCTTTGCACTTTCATATAATTTATTTGCAGAACTGAAAGAGGCAGGATCAGACGGATTGAAAAATATTTCTTTTAAAATATTTTCTTTGTTTTTAGTTTGTTGGTTCATATTTTTAACACATATTTCCTGTATTACATTACAGAGACGGAAATCCGATATGCATGGTTTCGTTCTAATATATCAAATAATTTTTATACATGAATAGAACGATACATATAATCACGTGATTTTAAACCATCTCAATGTAATAGAAAGTGTGTCGATATATTATACTGTCAGATTTCACGGTTATCCATGAAATTTTTTCAATTTTATTCATCCAATAAAAAAATGTTTACTGATTAACAGGCATGTAAATTGGGATGAAGCCACTCGGTTTCATGTTTCCATCTACGTTAAATATCAGACTTTTGTTTCCTGTTTTTGTTTTCCTTGAACTAGAATTAATTTTAGTTTTATTTCGTGAGGTATTAGATTGCTGCTTGTTCACATTTCTCTTTCTTTTAACCTGCACCTTTTCCTTTCTTCCTGCTTTTTCATTTTCATCTTGACTTAAGTCATCATCACTTGTATTATTTTCCACCCTGCTAGAAGTCTTATTCATCTTTTTCTTTTTCTTGACTTGTATTTTTACTTTTTTTTCTTCATATTCATTTTCGTTATGACTTACATTATCATCACTCTCTTCTTTTCTTCTTTTCAAGTTTTCTTCTTTCTTGATAGGACGAACAATGTTTGATTCAATATTTTTGGTGGAGTCATTTTTTTCTTCTTCTGAAGATATGCTGTTCGAGTCTTCATTTTCGCTCATATCTTCCATGACTTTTATACTGAAATTTTGTGCGGATTTAGCTTTGCTTCTTAGCTTTTCTTTCATGTATTTATTGTAACAGGCATTACATCTCAGGTGATTTTCATCAGACGTAAAAAAATGATAAGATTGAAAAGGTCTATGACACCTTATACATTCTTGTACCATTGACTCTGCACATTTTAAACAATATTTTTTATTTTTTACTAAATCAGCATTTTTACCACAAAATTCACATTTAGAAACCATTTTTTATCATAAAAAATTGAAAACGAAAATATATAAAGCTAATTAGCTAAGTTATTCATTTATCTCAATAATATTTTTATAATATTATTTTAAAGGTAATAAGGTAAGTCATTCATTTATCTCATTAATATTTTCATAATATTATTCACTGCTATCATTTTCACTTAATTCCATTTCACTTTCACTGTTGCTATCACTACTTAAATTTTCTTCTTTTTCTTTCTTTTTTTTTATTTTTTCTTGCTTGTTTTCTTTCTTCAATTTCTTAACTTTTTCAATTTTTTTATATATTTTATTTTTCATTCGAAGAAGAAGGTCAAACTCTTCTTTTTGAAGAGATATACTTTTATCTTTAGTCAAGTCATGAAAATGTAAATATATATTTCCTTTAAATTTATTTATATCTATTCTTTTCCTCCGACCAAAAGCCAAAGTAGGGTATTTTCCTGATTTGTTCATTTTTTCTTTTATTATGCCTTAGGCTTTCTTTCTAATGTTAATAAGGTTAAAGTTTTTTCAAGCTATCTCATGATCTTTTTTTCTTTTTTATTTCTGGAAAAGGTATTTCGTTTCTTTTTCTTTTTTTCTTTCTTTTAGGTATACTATAGTGTCCATAAGCAAGAGATTTTATCCCGCTATCACATAAATATCTTTTATCTTCAAAAGGAGAAAGAGAAATCTTATGTAGGGAAATGGTATACACTTTATGTTTAAGACTTACTATATTACAGAATTGATCTTCTCTTATTTTATTTTTAAATAAGACTTTTTTAAAGTTACTATGTTTTATTTCTTGTATACAACTTTTTTTTATGCCTTTCACTTTTTTCTCTTCTTCTCCAGTTTCATAAAGAATAGAATACATTTTAGGTCTTAATGCTATGAATTCTTTTATTTTTTTCCCTCCTGTTTCATCTTTGAATTTTCCTAAAACTTTCATATTTTTAGAGGAAAATAAAGGATGACTTTCTTTAAGATTAGAAAAATCAAAATAATTTTCAATATTTTTTATCTTTTTTAAGAAATGTTCATCTTTAATATAATAAATGAATGAGTCTGTATCCGTGTATAACAATTGAATAATGCTTTCTGAAAAAGCAGGTAACATGATATTATAATGAAAATTAAACATCCATAATTTTGATAGTTCTAATACTGTAAATCCTATGTATATAGGTTTATTTAAAAGAATTCGTTCTTTGTTATATTGTATACCTACGAAGTCTTTTTGAAAGATATGTAATGATTTAAAATTTGGTTTTCTTATAAGTTTTTCACTTACTAAAGGATTAGAAGTTAATTTCATAGTTGATCTTTTCTTAACATTTTCTAACGTTTTCCCAAAAGTGCTGTTAATTAAAAGTTTAAAAAATTCTTTGTCAAAAGAAGAAGTAGCTAAGGTTCTTTTTGTTGTATTAAAATCGATGTATGGTTTCATCCAATCTTTTTGTTTAAATGAAAGAACTCTTTGTATTTTTTTAATTTTCATTCCTAGGTTTAGATATAGCTTTAAGTTACGGTAATGTATAACATAATTTTCCTTTTGATTTAAATTACATATTAATTTTTTTCCTCCTTTTTTATATGAAATTCCTATGTCTTTGAGTACTTGTTCAGCATAAGTGGATAAATCTTCCTTTTTTATTTCTAATTTTTCTGGTGCTAAAGGAAAAGAATTATGTCTATCATGAAGGTTTGCAGGATAAGATAGAGTTACTTCCATAATATAGCCTGTTTCATTATCGTCTGGAATGTTACATATTTCTAATTTATTTATTTCTTTTTTTTCTAACCATTTGAAATCAGAAATAGGTAAAAAATCTGCTAAACATTTTCCATATAAATTATTGCAATCAATATAAAAAATATGTTCATCAGGCTCTTCTGCTATGGCATACCTGTGCGAAACATTAGTTATCCCTCCTCTTACACCTGTTTCTATGAAATTGTACATTTCTATGTCCGAAAATAAATCTAATTTAACCCCAGTATATTTCAACATGGCTTGATAACTTAAGCTTGGTGAAGTAAGAAAATGTGATGGATCTAATCCATAATAATCTAAAGCCTTTTCTCTAAAAGATTCGAAAACGTCACATAAAAGCAAAACGTCTATTTTTAAATATTCTTTCAAATAATCTTTTAGGTTCTTGCATTTGAAAGCTTTGAACATAAAAAGAGCATGCTGGTAATCTTCGTCAGAAATGTTTTCTTTTGTTAAAGAAGAATAAAAATATTTTCTTGCAGGCAATTTTTTTTCTTTCAAAACACTCCATGAATTTATATAATCATAACACATAACTCCTTTACGGATAACATAAGGTAATAATTTTTTATCTTTTAAATGCTTCTTTGTTTCATAGAAGTCATCAGTTCCTTTTTCATTCATAAGATTTGCTAATTTAGCTAAAGAAGTAGGAAGAAATTGAAAAGAATCTATGAAACGAAAATTTTCAAAACTTAAAGTCAAAAATTTTTCTGACGATTTTGCTATAACAGATATATTTTTCTCGTCCACATATTTATATAATTTTTGAATAAGAAAATGAGTGTCATAGTTCATGCTATTATGAATAACAATAGGTATTTTTAATTCATCCATCCTTAAAGACGTATAAGTAAGATTACATCTGTTACAAGCATAATTTATGTCTCTCCCTTTACCTTCTCGCCCTATATGAGAATGATCTAAAACTTTACGTATACCTTTACGAGTCAATGAAACCCCACAAACGTAACATTTTCTCTGCTTAGCTATATGAGAAATATCCTGAGGAGTTAATTTCATAGGTTCTCTTTTATGGTGTAAAATATAAGATATTTCAGCTCTTTTTTGATATAAATAAGAGACAAAATTTGATATGACATTTTTTCCTACATATATGAATGGATCTTGATTGTATTCTTTATATTTTGACACCATTATAGCACCGAAAGCATTTAATTTATGTTCGCGTTCACATAAAGATTTACCTTTATAAATTGGTTCTTTCATTTTATAATTATAACATTCAAAATCTGCATAAATGATAAAAGGACTTTTTACTTTATTTTTGAAATCTGAAAAATTAAGATGTGAACCTATAGGTGGCATATAGTATCCTTGTCCTACGTAAGGATTTTTATTGCAATTCTGAGTTATGTGGGACTTATATTTTTTTTCTGAGCAAAAAGATATCAAGCATTTGTAACAAAAATATCTAGTTTTTTTCCAGAAAAAAGGTCTTATAAACTTATGTAAATTCCTAATCAAATAGTAGTGATCATCATATAATAATAAATCAACATGTCTTCCTTCAGAAACAGTAGTCGAATTAGTAGAAATATACATAGGGAAAGGTTGAATAATCTTTTGCTCTGTTTCTAACATACCAAATACATTTATTGTTAGATTGTTCTTTTTTTCAAATTGTGATATTTCATTTAATTTCACAGGAAAAGTAATAAAAGAAAGATTCAATTCATTTAAAAAAATATCATAAGATTTTGCTAAATTTGAATTATTTGTTACTTTATGTAGACCAGCTAAAACAGAATAAAGAAAGCATTTATTACCAGTTCCTTTTATATTTAAAATTGATTTTTTTTTTGTCTATTAAGTCTTTAGTCTTTTGTCTTTCTTTTCCTCCTAAAGGGTTATATTTAAAAATTGAAATTCTAAGAACTTTGATTTTTTTAAGAAACCATCCTGATCCCATGTGAAGGAAAGAATCAAAAAATCCTAATATAATAGAAAAACTAGACCTAATTGTTTCTTCTAAATTCAAAGAATCAAACCCAAATTGAACTGGACTTAAAAACCATGGTTCTATTTGAAAATATTCATTAGTTTCTAAGTTATATTTTCCTAAAATAACGCAAAGTCCTATCTGAAATTTAACTCCACCTTCTTCTTTCTTTACTTTTAATATTTTTTTCTTCACTTTTTTTAAATTTTTGAACAAAAATAAATCAGGATCATATTTTAAAGAATTAGGAATGATATCATATTCTGTGATAAGATTTTTTAATGCTCTACGACGATAAATCATTAGACTATCGGTCTGAAATGTAAAACCAAAAACACTGTTCCGTATTCAAATTTAACAAGATCTCCTAAGTCATCACAGACAGTTATTTGAATTTCTTGTATTTCATTTCTTTTAAGTTTTTTGTAATATGGAGTAACAAAAACTTCTGTTATGTCATCACCAAAGCTTCCTGTGCATCTTATTGTTCTTAAAAGTGGAACTTGTTTGTTTCCTACTACTTCATTACAAACTATGTTGCTATAAATATAAATATTAGATGCTATGTAATGCAAATTAGGAACCCCACCCGCTATGAAATTTTCATATTCATTTGGTCCTAAATTTGATGCTATTTTTTTATATTCTTCAAAATTTTCTAAAGGAGGTCCCATGAAAGACACAGTATTTCCTTCTTTTTTCTCAGCTTTTTCATGTAAATCTAATCTTAACAAAGAAGACAAATC
This sequence comes from Acholoe squamosa, assembly GCA_949317995.1. Lineage (NCBI taxonomy): Eukaryota > Metazoa > Annelida > Polychaeta > Phyllodocida > Polynoidae > Acholoe > Acholoe squamosa. The sequence goes on along the minus strand of OX439044.1, from coordinate 9,976,301 downwards.
AGAAGAAAAAGTTACTACGTCTCCTTTTCCTACTTTAAGAATAGGTTTTAAATTTTGTGGTTCTATTTTCATAAAAGGTTTTCGCTCTTTTTTAAAGAAAACATCATCAGGATAAATATCAATTTTTTCTAAAACAGAATTTATAGTTCCAATAAGGTTATTAATAGAATTATAATTTCCATAAGGAATTCTTTCTACTATGAACCTTTTCTCCAAGGTAACATCACTTGCAGAATTTGCTATGAACACATTTTTTTTAAATTTAAAAAAATTTCTTTCCACTATTATAGTTCTATTTCGTTCTGGTCTTTCAGGAAAATTATACCAAGAAATAGGTATATTAACTTCCACCACTCCAACCTCCCATTCCCCTTTCAATGTAATAGTTGAAGGTAAATTTACATAATAAGAACTTGTTTTGTTTTCCCTAGAAGGGTGAATAGTATTAGAAGGTAAATTCACGTAAAAAGGAGAGGAAATTGACATTTCTTTTTTTACTTATATGATATATACTTTTTTGATTATCTCAAAGAAATTAAACTTAAAAAATATTTATTAATTTCATAATTGAAAACATTATATAACATCATAACATAACACTGTTATATTTTTCAACATTTTTATTTTCAAGTAAAGCCATTTTAGGTAACTTGTCTTTCTTCAAAGAAGAGCATGATTCTGATTTTTTTGATAACCATAATAATATATCTTTTTCATACCTATATATTGGCTTCTTTTCAAACCATTTAACATCACAATATTTACACTTTTTTATTTTATGATTCGTTTTCATAAAGAAAAATTCTAAACATTTTATATGAACAGGTTGCATACAACAATGAATGTAAGTAACATTTGTGCTGTTAGAAGAAATTATCAGCTCTGAAGAACAAAGTTTACAAAACATATAAAGAATAGACATTTTATGTTCTTTTTTTCTTATTTGATCTCTTATTTTTTTCTTTAAAGGACTTAAAACATAATCATTAGGATTAACATTCAAGTAATGTTTTTTGTGAGCAGGTTTCATCAATTCTATTACATCTTCAAAATATGAAATTTCTAAAATAAAACATGAAAAATCCTTTATTCTATAATAAAAATCTGTATATTTTAAAAAAATACAGCACATTTTAATAATTCTAGGCAATAACATGACATCAGATAAAACAATCTTCATTATTTCTTCTAAAAGATATGAAGACTGAAAGAAATCAGAGAAAAAGCATAAAGCTTCTACTCTTATTTCTTTTAAAGATGAAAATGGCTGAATCAAAGAAAGCGCTGTAAATATATGTTTAGCTTCTGTTACACTCATATAATTCTGAACAGGGAAACTGACATCTATTAAATCATCTATTTTACCACCAGTGAAAGTCAACATAGCTTCTAAGTAATAAACACGACTTAAAAGCAAACCAACATTAACTTTCATTATCATCTTTATATCAGCAATTTTTTTTCTGATATAACTTACTGTGAAATCTCTTCTCAAAACTTGACACTTTATTATATCTACTCAATAACTTACAATAAATCCTCTTTATTTCAATCCAACAACAAATATGGTAAAGGCATATTATCTTCAATAGACTTTATATATCAAAACTTGTTTGATAAATATGGTACAGAATGTTCTGTTTTAAGGTTCTTAACCTGAAATGTCACAGTGCCTAACTAAACACCGAACTTACAGGTTATATACTCTTATGTGATAAAGGATACCTGTTAGAAGTTATCACATAGTGGTTTTTTTACATGCTTATATTTCTTAAACTTTAATAATAATGTAATGCATTTTTTATAGTTTTTTTTCTTAAGCTTCTGAATTTTTTTCTTAGCCATGAACAAAATTCAGGACTACATATTGGCTTTGCTTTTTTCCATTTCATGCCACAATCATAACATGCTATACCTTTCCGATAATGAGTACTGTATGAAGCAAACTTAAAACTACTGTAACATTTATAATTAACTGGACAAGCACAACACAGCATATATGTTACTTTTAATGTTCTAATTTTTTTATTTTTATCAAAAGTATGGTATTTCCCACACCCTCCGCAGCGAAACTTAACAATTTCTGCATTAAGGTCTAAATCTTGTAACATATCAGTTATTTTATTTTGTAGTTCATTATCCGAATAACAATGATAATCACAATAAGCAAATATGCTGTGTTTTGTACAAAGCAAATCGTCTAATATGTCAGAACGATTAACTTTTAGAAGATCTGAAGCAAACCAAAATAATTTTCTACTGCTTACATGAAACATAGTTCCGCAATAAACATAAACTTTCAATGCTTTCCCTATTTCTTTGATTTTTTTCGTAGTCCTTTGATATATATAATTAAACAAAAAATCTGACTGAAAAAAAGAAGCAAAAAATGCTAAGGACTCTATGTTTTTGATTTCATTAAAACGTTCATAACAAGCTTTTTTTGATGAAATATTTAAGAAGGAAATGTATAAAAAACATTTCGATACAGATAATAATGAATGTGCAGGTATTTCAATGTTTAATTTTTCCATCAAAGGTTCACGATAAAAATTGAAATAGTTTTTAAAGTATAAACTTCTCAATGAAAGTAAAAAAAAGTTCAAGTAGAGTTGCTTTTCCATCTTGAACCTATAAAAACAAGACGGATTATTTTAAAATATAAAACAAACATTGAAATTCTTGTATGACATTTTCATACTACATATTTATGATATAGGCTGCACACATGTTCAAATATAACATCATATAAACATTAAAGTAACTTTTCTTGAAGCTTATGTTTTATTTCTTGTGAATTTTTTAATCCAAATGTGTTGACGAAATATGCTGAATCAAAAGGAGAGGGGAGCCAAAAAGTTTCAAGCAATAACGGCATGACATCATGCTCTTTTTCTGTGCAGTGAAATATACTCCCCCTCCAAAGAACAGCTCGTCAGTGCATGTTTCACAAGTGATTTTTTTACATATTTTTGTTCTTGTTTTTGTAGGAACTTTCGTCATCAGCTTCAAGAAAAGATATCCTGTCTCTGTGTCTTTCTTTTGAGGGAAGACGACAGAAACAGGCAAGCGAGACAGAATTAAACGTTGAAGGTAGTCTCTCGTATTAGCCTGTTGTATAGAATCAGAAAAAGGCTCAGTGACATTGACAACTTTGGCTGAACTTTTATCAGGAAGAGTGATGTTGTTGTCGTCTTTCACGACAACTTCACTAGGAACTAAGTCACTGTCTTGGAGAACAGCTACTTCTTTACCAGCAACATTAACTTCGTTACTGTCAATGATTTCGTCCTTGTCCCCTTCGAGAATAACTTCAACTTCACGATGACTGTAGTGGTCATTGTTGTCTTCAATACCACCAATTTCCTCATAGTCAACGTGAAGTTCATTGTTATCTTCTAAGGAGACAACTTCATTCACAACTTGATAGTCATCTTTTGACAACTCAAGTCCAGAAATCTGAATAGCTTCGTCTAGTAAATCTGAAGAAGCTGGACCATAGTCGCTTTTGCAAAGCTCAGAAAGTTTTTTTTTCTTTACTAATGGAGGCATAACCTCCAGATCTTCTTCTTTTGATATCATTCTTTTAGTAGGATAAGCTCGACTCGGTCTTACAAGAAGAGGCATTTCCTCTTCAGGCTTCTGAAGAGAAGATGTTTCTTGTACATCATGAACATTTTTAGCAAATTTTGTTCCTTGAAAAAATTGGTTGTTTAACTTGGACAAAATAGGTTCTGGCTCTTGGTTTTCACGTTCTATCTGTAGGTAATAAATAAAATAAAATTCATAACTAAAATTTTAAGTCAAAAAGTTAAGTATAAAAAAATAAAATGTCACTCAAACATTATGCTAAGCAACTTTTATATAATATTTATTTCATTATTTTTAATTTTTTTGGTTTACAATTTTTAGGACCTCTTCTGTCTTTAGTACACCTGAGAATAGCTGCAGAACAATGTTGCGGACATTTGGCACATTTCTCTATATTTTCAGGTAACATATTAGTTTGTAAGACAATTAAATGCTTATATATTCTATCACATACTTTAATAGAAGATTCTAAGTTAGCCCTACACTGTTCTAGCTGTTCTTTAAATAAGTTAGCAAAAGGTGAAAACTCTCGTAACGAATTTACTTTATCGTCTACATCTATATCTATTTTTTTCTCATGCTTCATTTCTTCATTTTTTTTAAATTTTTTATTCGTTAAACCCTGCTCTTCACTATCTGAATCGCTCTCAGACAATTCTAAATCTTCTTTTAAAAAATTAAATTCAGGATCAGAAGAAGTATCTTGAGAAACGCTTCGTTTAGGTTTAACAGATTTAGATTTTCTCTTTTTTCTTTCTATGTCTAAAGATTTCGAATCATTATCCTCATTTTCACTAGAATCTGACAAATTCTCTTCACTGAAAACATTATCAGAAGCTGGTAATATTTTTTTATTCTTTTTTCTTTTCTTAGTCTCTACATATTCTTTCACTTCCTCGTTCTCAGAATCAAAAAAAATAGAAACAGGTTTGCTTCTCATATTTTCAGAAGGAAAAAAATCTACACTTTGATTTTTTGTGTGAAAAGTTATATTAAGATTCAAAACTTCTGAAATACATTCTAACAATACACTATGAGAAGAAATAAGGTCTAAAAGAATTTTTTCTTTCTCTTGATTTATACAAAATTCATACTCTTTTTTGTAGGCTTCTTCTTTTTTTAACAGAGACAAAAGAAAAAACCAAGTCTCATCTTTCATTAGATCAAATATTTTCTCTTTTGATATAAAAGACTCTTGCTTCTTCCTTTTAATATATTTTAAAATGTAATACAAACAATGTTTCTCTTTAAGCTTAATTTCATTCCAGTAAACTCTGTTAAATTCATTATTTTGACTTAAAATAAAAAATATTGTTAAAAGAATTTCTGAAATCAATTTAATTTCTTTCATTTTTATTATCTGACTTTTCCTTTATTATTTCGTCTAACACAAGTTTTATCTCAGAACATAAAAATAAAAAAATATTACAATCTTTAGTTATACAATTCCCTTTGAAATTATAACCTAAAGTAAAAGTAATATCTTTATTTGAAATTCTTATGACAGAAACATTGTTCACATTATAATCTTTTAATTCTTCATAATTTACCCAAACAGATTCATATGTGTTAGACTCCTTTAATTTATATGAATATTTGTCTTTAAAATGAAATCGTATTTTTAAAAGAAATTCTATGACTTTAATATTGTTATTTTTTATGTCAATTTCTACACTTATTTGGATATTTAATAATGATACTTTAATTTTATTGTAATTTATTAAAGAAAAATGATTCCAAAAGTTTGAACAAAAAAAGGAAATAAACTTTTTAATGTTGCTTACAATAAAGTTAAAATCATTTCTTAAAAATATATAACAACACCCATTTTTGGTAAATTTTAAAGAAAAATCTTTTTTTAAAATAACAATAGAACCTCTATATTTAGAAATTTTCCCCTGCAGCTGATATAAATTCTCTATGTCTAACTTAGCACAAGGGTACGTTCTAGCTATTAAAACAATATTATTAGTGTAATACTGAATTGACATAAGAATTAAAACCAAAAAATATTCAAACCAATTAGTTAACACCGAAAGAATGATATATTATACCATAATAGAAGCAAGCCAGCTATATAATTTATTGAATAACTAAATAAACAAGACAACTGAAGCACGTTAACTGAATGACTGATACAAGCTAACTAAATAAAAGCAAGTAAGCAAATAAATAAAATAAAATAATAACCTTATCCAAATTTAATCAGCAATCTTGATGTTGCTAGCAGATCCTCGTCCTAAATGAACTGTGAATAACCTTGTTGATACAGTAAACTGTAAACGACCTCGATGTTAGAGCAAACTGCAGACGACCTTGATGTTACACAGACTAAACGACCTTGATGCTGCTGAGTCCTTAATCAAAAATAAGAAGACAGCACAAGACGTCTATCTGAAAAGAAAAAAGACACTTAATTTCTTTAAATTATCAGCATTATATCATTTCATATATAATCAGTTTCATGTCATCATCTAATTATCGTTATTTTTTCAATATGATATATATAAATTAATCAGTTTCATATCTTCATCTTGTTATTATTTTAATCAGTTTCATATCTTCATCTTGTTATTATAAAACATTATAAATAGTAATTATAATGTTTTTTCAATATAATCTTTTAATAATAATCTCATTTAGATTAAATTTTACATTATAAACTCATTTAGATTAAATTTTAATGTAAAATATAAATTACAATTCGTCTCATCTATGACTAAAATCCAAACAAAAGAAATTTACCTTTGCTTTTTACAGTAAAACTTTCTGACTCAAGTTCAGTAAGATCACTCTCGGATTGAGTTTGGATTAAGTATTGATCTGAAAAAGAACATTTCATAAAATCTTTAATATATAACTCGAGTTCAGCAAGGTCATTCTTAAATTATTGAGTAAAGTATTAACCTGAAAAAATAAATTTTTATTGAGAAGATTAAAACTAAATCTTCTTAAACTTAAAACATTATTATTAGAACTTGGTTTTATATTCAAATAAAAAAAGTATTTTTCTTTTTTATTTAGTAACAAAGAATAGGTTAATAAATTTACCTCTGTGTACGTAGAAAATATCACGGAACAGATAATTAATTATCAATCTCGTACGGGTCAATAATCTCTGACACGCCTGTATATTTTGCCTTGCTAGTTGTCCTCCTCTATGTTCCTCGTAGTTAGACACAGAGTTTCCTCCACTCATGATACACTAAAACAAAAAAAAATAGGAATTCTTTAAAGTAAACTAAGCTCATTAAAGTTCATTAATTGAACAGGGTCTATTTTTTTAAAAGCAGTAAGTAAAAGCATTCAGTTTTTCACTACAGTTTTCGCACAAACACACCAAATAACTATATTTAGTTTGTGACTGTAGTTTTTACTCGAACACTATAAAATAATTTATTTTTACTCTAACGCATAAAAAAACTTGAAACTGTAGTTTCTTCTTCAACGCATAAAATTTGAAGTTTGACATTTTAGTTTCTACTCGAAAGCGTTAAGTTAAAAAAGGTCTAACTATATAAATCACCTACCTTACAGTTTTCCTTTTCCTAAGTTCGTTATAAGCTGTAGCGTTTTACATGCTCCTCTCCTGTTCTGCTTTTATCTGAAAAGAAAATTTTGATTCATTATTAAATATCCACTCGAACACAACTAATTTCAATATTCAGTTTATTGCTACAGTTTTCACTTGAACGCATCAGTTCAGTTTATTACTACAGTTTTCACTCGAACGCATCAGTTCAGTTTATTACTACAGTTTTCACTCGAACGCATCAGACAGTTTCCACTCGAACGCATCAGGCAATTTCCACTCGAATGCTTTTACTTAAATGATCTAACACACCTTCAACAAAAGCAATAAGATATTATTTCAATCTCTATTCGAACGCAACAACCTTCCAGCTCATAACCTTATTTTTCACTTGAACGCGAAACATAAAATTACTTAGTATGTTAGTTTTTTCCTCGAACACAATAAGTCATTACGCATGCGTCACTCTGTTATAACAAAATGGCTGACTATACCTTCCGCTTTAGGTAAAACCATCTTTAGCAGCAGTGTTTTCTCCGAGAAATCATACTTTTAAGCCCTATCTAGACCTTTCTGATTTATTGTCTTATTCTATGAAAAACATAAAGAATACCATACTTTTGTATATCAAAAATATGCCATAGTTCTAGAGAAAAATGTATTTTCCGAACGCATATTCCGCAATCGAAAACAAAATACTTCTTACAAAAATTTACCTAGCCTTATGTTTCTTAGTTAATCCGTTAGATGTCTCTTTCTGTTTCTACCGTGTCTAATGAAATACTTTTGGTTCCTCTACTCCTGTCGTGTCTCATCAAATGTTTATGGTTCCGCTATGTGTTTCTTTCTACCCGATGAGGGTTCAAGGGCAGTACCGCTTTATCAAGGATGAGGGTTAAATTGCACATAAATTTGAAAGACATTTAAAAGAAATCATCTGAATTTAAGGAAAATTTATTTCAAATGAAAACTCTAGTGAAAGCCGAGAAGAGAATCTCAGGAAAATGAAATATTTATAAGGTGGTATAACGTCCGTCCCCCTCCTGATCTCGGACCACCATATAGTGATCCGCAGTAAAAAACAATCATAGAATATAAATATGACACACAGGTCCTTTGGTTAAGCGCTGATAAGTTAATGAAAGCCGAGAGAAGAGAGTCTCAGGGAAATGAAATATTTATAAGGTGGTATAACGTCCATTCCCCTCCTGATCTCGGACCACCATATAATGATCCATAGAATATAAATATGACACACAGGTCCTTTGGTTAAGTGCTGATAGGCAATATTAAAAAAACTGGTGAGCACTATTGAATCATTAGGCACAGTTCAGACCGAAATATAGGTAGATACACACGCAAACCAACAGAAAAAAACTGAATTGGTCAAACCTATATTTCATTCATAAAAGATGAAAATAAAAATTTATAGTTATAATGCATGATTAGAATCATTATAAGCTGGTTTTTAAGGTGGATGAGCTACAATAAATTATAGAGAGAAATATTTTGGTGGTCCGAGACTTTACGGCTAGGTAAAAAATTTGAAAACTACTAGATAATACAGGAACAAGTATGATTAACTTGAACTTCCGGGTTAATTTCGCCAGAAGCTTCTTCTTCAAAATATAATATTCTAAGACCTAACGTAGGATTTACAGCTTCAAAAGCGGAAAATCATGTCAAAAAACAAGGATTATTTTCTTTTAGGACCTAAAAGATGACAGTTTCAGCGAAATCCTCTCTTACCATCGACAAGCTGAACTACTTCGTTGTTATCTAGACATGGAAACTCGAAACAGGTACTTATCTATTTTATCTAAGAAGACTATGACTCACCCTACTTTTAGTTAAAGGCTCATTGTCAGTTTTTTCTTATTCACTCGTATTAATACCTTTTTCTACAGCTAAACTAGTTAGGTTAAAGAAAGATCTAGGTTATTCTCTAGTTCATCGTCATCTAGCTCACAGTGAAGATGTGGACTTATATCCTAATATTCGTTCTTGTCCCTGCTTGTCTAGGAGTGGGAACAAAAGAAAATTGTTCATGCTCTTTCTTAGAGGATAGCATTATTTCCTGTCAGAGTCCTAATCTAACATGTTGGATTCAAATGGAACTGACACACAAAACTTTAATCACTTCAGAAATCAGGACACAAAGTAACAACCAAACGCAGGAAATACAATATGGAAGAAACCGATTCCCTTTCTTAGAGCAAGTTTCCTCGAAAGTTGCTCTCTATTCTTGTGAAGCAGGGACATGCAGGTAATTTAAAAGCATTTATTATCCTATTTAACTGAATAGTAATTCGTCGAAATTTTTGCTCTTACACTCTAAAATAATATTTCTTAACCAAAAATACTAATCTCAGAGCAATTTTCTGTTATCAAAGCTCATGTGTAAAATGTAAATTCCTAACTTTTTCTCTGCTAACTAAATAAATAAATATGTATTCAGCTTTGGCTTTAGATCATGCTAAAAGTAGTGCTATTGAAAATATGAGATCATAGACTAGAATCTTTAATTCGACGCTGTCCTGGCACCGTGCCAAATCTGATACTATAAAAGAGATCGTAGTACAATTCTGTTATAACGCATTGTCTATACCATCAAATGTTTCAAGGATAATTCTGTTATAACACTGATAAAGTTAACGTTCTATTTTAACAGGAAAACTCATGTCTACCTTCCAACAGAAGGAAAATATATCCGTCTCACAGAATATCATCTGATGAAAGCAAAATCAACCACAACAAAAACTTCTACTCTGTCTACTATAATCTATAAGTCTACTACCACCTACAAACCTACTGTCTACAAGCCTACTTCCACCTTCAAGCCTAGTACCTATATTCCTACTTCGAACATGTATAGAAACACCATCTATATCCCTGCTTCCACTCCTGCTGCCTATACATCTACTATCATTAACAAAGAGGCTACTTCAAGGTATTTCTATATTTTTACTAATAATTGTAACCCTTTTATTTGTTTTATATGAACTACGACTTGTACGAAAATGCTAACAATGTCAAAATATTTTCTTTAAATCTTTTCGTCACTAAAAAAACTTTACGAGCTTAAAAATGTCTTAAGAAATCCAAAACTATATAAACGTTGTAATGTTTTCTTTAACTCTGTTCTAGTCATTGAAAAAACATTATGACCTTGTAATTTTAG